>CM065747.1:35003276-35063276 GCA_033310375.1 Conus canariensis
TCTTGACGTGTTCCGTTACGCCGACTCTGACGGTTCCGGACAAAGCACACTGCCTGTCGCTGCACTACCTCCACCTTGTTGGTGTTCTTCTGTGCATAAGGATCCCAGATTGAAGACACATATTCCAACAAGGGGCGCACGAAGGTTTTCAAGCTCGCTCCTTGATGATGGTCCCGATGGTCTCCAGGCTGTGCCTGAAAAAAAAACAACAAACAAACGCAGGGTCTTGTTTGCCTTGTAACATATGACACAAACGTGGTCATCCCAGTTGATCTCTCTGTGGATATGGATGCAGAGCTATTTGGTTCTTGTGAACATATCCAGGGTATCTCCATGAAGCACATAGGAATACTGGAGTAGTTTTCTGCTCCTAGTGATAGCTTGGCATTCTCAGAATGAAACTCCATGTTTCAGTTCCTCTCTCACATGGCCAAAGGGTTGAGATTTTTTGAAGCTAGTCTTGATCCTGGTGGTTGGAGATCATCATATATATGCAGCCTTGTCGCCCCAAAAGCAATTTTGCTGTCGATATCAGGTTAGCAGATCACTGATGTAAGCTAGAAACAAGCATGGTCCTAGCATCAACCGTGGAAGCACTCATGATTTCACACTGACCAGTGAGGAGGGAAAGCCATCCACCACAACTGCCTGATACCGTCTCTGAGAAAGCTGAAGATCCATTCATGTGTTGTATCCCTGACACATCCCTCGAAATCGGAGTGTGGCTGCCCACGTGGCAGGGTAATCAAAAACGGTCACACACGTAATCCTAGCTGATGCATTTGTACCATAGTGTTCAAGTGCTTTGGCTGTTCGGATGATCCCTGGAGTCTTTTAGCCAGGGTAGGACAACAACATCCCTGACACCATAGCACTGGAGCATGCGTAGCAGCCAGCAGTGGTTCACATTGCAGAACACCTTGGAAAAGTTCATGGTTGCGACAACTGTCTGCTTGCTACGATCCAAACTGGCTGTTAGTTCTTCTGTTAACTCCAGGAATTGATCTCACATAACCTCCCCTTTCTGAAGCCGTGCTGAGCTCTTCTGTTAACTCCAGGAATTGATCTCACAGAACCTCCCCTTTCTGAAGCCGTGCTGAGCTCTTCTGTTAACTCCAGGAATTGATATCACAGAACCTCCCCTTTCTGAAGCCGTGCTGAGCTCTTCTGTTAACTCCAGGAATTGATCTCACAGAACCTCCCCTTTCTGAAGCCGTGCTGAGCTCTTCTGTTAACTCCAGGAATTGATATCACATAACCTCCCCTTTCTGAAGCTGTGCTGAGCTCTTCTGTTGACTCCAGGAATTGATCTCACAGAATCTCCCCTTTCTGAAGCCGTGCTGGTTTACATTGGGGATGCTGTCTTTCTCAAAGTGATGCTTTACCGCACAAACGATAATATGCTCTGGGAGCTTGGACATGACGCTGGTGAGAAAGTCTGGATTGTCGCTGGCGGGGTCCATTTATCTGCCCTTCTTGTACACTGGTGTGACGTGTGCTGCTTTCAGTTTGGTGGCATTTTTCGCAGACGACAGGGAGGTCTGAAAGAGAACTACCATGTAGTAGGGCTAGCTCAACAGCCAGTTCCTTGCGAATTTGAAGTTGCATAATGTTAGAGGCACATGCCTTCTGGGCATTGAGGTTATTGAGGAGCATCAATATCCCACGTTCTGTGTGAAGCATCTCATTCATAACGGAGGGTGGTGGTGGTGGGTGGGTGGGTGGGTGGGGGGGGGGGGGGGGTTCTGTCTGGCTTTTTTGTCTTCTGTGATTGAGGTTATTGAGGAGCATCTCGTCCCATGTTCCGTGTTAAGCACTTCTTACATAACGGGGGATTTCTGGCTGGCTTTTCTGTCTTCTTTAAGAATTGTGTGTGTGTGTGTGTGTGTGTGTGTGTGTGTGTGTGTGTGCGTGTGTTGTGTGTGTGTGTGTGTGTGTGTGTGTGTGTTGTGTGTGTGTGTGTGTGTGTCGCTTGCCGAAGACTGACTAAGACTGTCAATGTAGAACTTCTGTCTGTTCTTCTGAATAAGAAGTCAAACAGCGTTCCATCCTGAGTGGAGCCATCCCAACAATGGAGGCCTCTTGGTGCTTAAAGCCTGGCTGGGCAGGTCTTTCTCAGGGGAGGCACCCTATGTTCCCCCAGGTCTATGTTCCCCCAGGTCTATGTTCCCCCAGGTCTATATTCCCCCAAGGCTCTCTTCCCCCATGCCTTTGTTCACTGTTTTTTTTTTTTTTTTTTTTTTTTTTAGTAACAAGTTCTTTGACTATAGCGCGATTGGAAAACGCTTTATCTAGGGTTCTAATCCTGTACTCATTTCTTTCGTTTGCTTGGCAATGGGGAAGTAACCTTGCAGCGCATTGCCTATGTATATGTGAGACTTTGATGCGGGATCAGGTGCCTCCCTTTATGTTACCTGGGGTTCAGTCCTTGTTATTATTACCTCTGTGCTGTGTGTAACATTTGCAGTTCAGACCAGTGTGACACGTCAATAGCCCCGGGGGAATATAGACCTGGGGGAACATAGACCTGGGGGAATATAGCCCTGGGGGAATATAGACCTGGGGGAACATAGACTGCTCCCTTTCTCAGTGAATGTGCTGTTCAGTGGAAGTTTGTTTCACGTGTGCCACCAGCTACGCCAATACTTCGGTATTACGTTTATAATTACTTCATAGTATTGTAGACACTTAGCCATCCAAAACAACAAAAATGCCAATCTTTATTGTGAATGAGTGAGTAATGAAGGTTGAAACAGGGACACAAGCGACGAAAGGTTTGCGAACGTTACTTTTGTTTTAATTGTTTCGCCATAACCGACAAAGTTCAATAAATTAATAATCTGGCTGTTAGTTAGTTTTGGCTAATCTTAAATAAATGTTAGCAAACCGCCAAAAAAAAAAAAAAAAAAAAAAAGTGGACAAACGAATCACAAGACAAAACACAACGCGTTTCGACCTCTTAGGTCTTCTTCAGGCAAGATACAAAACAATTAGGACAACGAAAATGAACGAGCAATCACTTATCTTCAATCACTTCAGAGCAAGATAGGCGTTGAATCATTCAACGCCTATCTTGCGCTGAAGTGATTGAAGATAATGTAAGTGATTGCATCAACGGTGTTGTTCTATAAAAAGATGACCACGCTTTTATTGATGGGAAGCAACCCCTGGCGTCCAAGAAGTTCGCTTCTCTTTTGCCCAAAGGAAATTATGCATTAGAGATGGGTACTATTATAAACAAAACCGGAAGACCCTCCAGTTGCGGAATGCATGATATTTGCCTTAACCTCAATATAGCCCTTGCCTACTTAGCCCTTATATTTTGTGTATTCTGAGCCTAACTATATAAAAGTGGATAAAAAAAAAACAACCTTCACTGATATTACTATGCTAGCAGTATGTGGCGTAGGAGTTGTCTTCTCCTTCCTCCATCGATAAAGGAAAGAACTTCCGCCTTCCGCCACAAACACTTCTTGCGCATGCTTATTCCTTTTACTTCCTTTCTTTACAAGTACTAGGCAGCCACCATGGGTGAGTACGGGACACGCTGTGAAAGAATCTAATGTGGAGACAGTTTTATGCCTTCATCTAGACGAGTAATAGGGTCAATAACGAAGATTAATCATTTGCTTTTTAGTTTGCAGTGGTATTTTAGTTTTTATGAATTTACATAAATCGTGATGTGGCCACGTTTCTGGGGTTTGAAACCAAGCAACATTGCTTTCGTATGTATACCCGCCTTATGATTCTTATAGTCAAATAATAAGGACGGTTTGGTGGCAGAAAATATTTAGAATGTGTAGACATGACAAGGAATATTCAGTGCCGTTATATTTCATTAAATCATTTATAGAGTAATGACGGAAGGAAGCATTAAACTAAAAGTAAAATAATAGCATACTGAAAATGATACGGTGAAATGTCGACCCCGGCCACGTCTTCCCTAAGATACCCATTGCAACGGACAATCGGAGATGGGTCTGTTTTGTTGCAGCGTGTGTAGAACCGTAGAGTAGGCATTTGGAGAATCGTGGCAGAGCTTAAGATTTTATTTTAGGCACTTTGGCGTGGGACAGGCGTCCCCTGGCAGCCGAAAGTGGGGGGCCAAAAAGTAAAGGCACGAGACAAACGAAGTCAGGTGCTAAAACTTTCTTGGAGTGGTTAGTTGTGATGATCTTCAAAATGAACCAACATAAGTTAAATGACAACATTCAATGATTGTACTGGTAACTCAGTAAGTTAAAGGCCAGATATTCGTTCCTCCCGGGAACCATCCCAGAGTGGAACGATTCATTGACTTAGACTGTGGTTGGAGCTGCGTCTCTTGGCGTGTTCACGTCAGGAGCTCGTAAACTCCACCAGTAAAGTTTTTTTTTTTTTTTTTTTTTTTTTTGCGTGCCTACACCCCCAATACAAGTGTCAGAATAATCAGCATGTTGATTGAGGACACACTATGGATGAAGATGAAGAGCACAGCCCTTTCTTTAAGAATCTTTTTATTATTGTGTAGCACATTAATTACTAGATTTTAATAACCATGATAAGTCACATGTGGACTGGACTTTAAGTTAACCTTCATTGTCCTGTATTTCGTATGACAGAAGTCGCCTAGACTACTAAGTTTATATTGGAATTCGCTGCCCGAATTGGGGTACTGACTTTAAAAAATTGTAAAAAAATAAACTAATGGATATAAAGACTTCAAATTTTCAGCAAAAATCTATGGAAAGCTGAACTTTGGTTTGCACTTATTTCAGGGGGATATGAAAATATTTTTGACTCGACACGCACACCTGATTTTACCTGGGAAACACACCTGCGTCAGTGAAATAGGTGATAGACAGGCAATACAACACCCATCAACTTTATAACACCTACCTTTTTGGTGGCAAGTGGTCAGGTTCACCATCTGAAAAGAACTGATGGGTGTTGTGAGGTGTTAGTAGTTACACAGGTAGCTAGGAATATACGTGAAATTTTTGTGACGCTTTTAAGTCACCTAGCAGTTACATAGCAGGAAAAAAATAATTTAAAAAAAAATAACAGGTCAAAATCATACCATACTTACTGAAAATGTATTGGAGTGCATGCTTTTTGATCTGCATGAGTTAGTTTGTGTTTGTGAGAAAAAGAATTCCTATGACTGATAATATTTCTAACTATATGCAGGTGTTAGTAGGAAGGAAGAGTCTAGTTAGAGAGGCAGGCATCACAACACAAAACAACACTCAAATATTTTTGTTGTACTCACCATATGGTTCCAGATGTAATGAATTATATAATCCAAATGTGATCACACACAAACAACACAGTCACTGGAAATGTTCTTGCTTTTGATCACTTTTGTCACACACAGATCACTGACAAAATTTTCTTTCCGTTGTGCACTTTTCTTACATGCACAAACTCCAGTACTTTTGTATGTGGCACTTTCAATATTTAGTCAACCCCAAAACAGTCTGTACAAAACAAAAATGACAAAGTTCAGTCCTTGATTTAGTCAAGTATCAGGTGTACTGCTAAGAATGAGTGTGTAGGAACCTACTCACTGCTGGTGAAAAGAAAAAAAGCAGCCACGATCCTTGCACAAAGCCACCTTACACATCACACACTCGTGTGTTGACTGGATGGCATTGCCTGCTGGGGTTTTCCTGCCTTCCTTCTTGCAACAGACACAGTCCTACTTGCCTCTGGCAGACTGGATTTTGGAAGGAGTGTGTTTGTGCTTGTCTGGATTGTCGTGAACGACGGGACGGCCGATCCGTTTTCGACCCTTGAAACCATTCACCATGCCCATGACAATCTCAGTGTGAAAATCCACATGCAGTTTCAGTGGGGCATCTGCAGAGTTTTTGTAGATTACAAAGGCATTTACTGCAGCAGTGTCCAGGCAGAAGAAGAACACATATTTCCACCACTTCATGAATTTCTGCTTGGAACAATAATATGATCGCAATTGATCATGCTTGTCAACACCGTTGTAGTTCTTGGTGTAATCAGCCACAGCCAGGGGCCTAGAATACCTGGCTTTTTCAACACCCCCTGCACCTTTTCTGACAAGCTCTCCATCGGTTCCATCATGGACAGAAGTAAGAAGGGTGACCTTACGACGGTCAAACCAAGCAACAGCCTGAAGCTTGCCCTTCAAATCATCATAGCCAATCTCATGAAACCAGCGCTTTGTGTCCCCAGACTTTTTGACACATTTTGCTGGCTTCGTATCCTGTGGCAGACCCTTCCTGTTGTTTCGCACAGTCCCACATGCCAAGGTTTTCTTCTGAAACAGATATTGAATGAGGGGGACTGACGTGAAATAATTATCAAAGTAGACGGTGTGCCACTTGAAATAATGGGGTTCTGCCAAGTGTTTGACGACACGATCCGCTAGGGCATCACCTGTCCCAGCAGGCACATCATTGGTCTTCCCAGTATATACTGAATAATTCAGCATATAAAAAGAATCGGCATCACACAAAGCCCACACCTTGAGGCCCCACTTTGTTGGTTTTGCAGGCACGTACTGCAGAAAACCACAACGACCCTTGAACTTGATCATTGCCTCATCTACTGTGATGTTTTGCCCAGGTAGAAACTGCATAGCAAAACATTCTTGAGTCATGGAAATGAGAGGTCTGACTTTCAACAGGGGGTCATACCCAGCCTGACCTCTGGGAACAAACTGAGTGGTATCAGCGAGGTGAAAATACTGGTTCAGCTGTTCAAACCTGTTCTTCGACATGACACTCGACACCCAGGGATTGAAGAAAGGAGAAGAGTCTTTCCAATAAAAATCACGATGAGGAACAGGGGCCATGTTCATAAACATGAGAAGACCAACAAAAGCTCTGATTTCATCCACAGTGGTTGGCTGAAACTTATCCTCAGGAAGACCAGCAGCCATGAGCGTTTGTCTTGCATACAGGTTGGTTTCCCTGACCATGAGATGGAATGCGTCCGAAGGAAAAACAAGTGAAAAATAATCAAAAGGTGTTCGAAGATTCACTTGTGGACGTGGGGGGCCCCTGTATGCATCAAACACACGAACTTCAGTCCGAAAGTCGTCGTTTGACCACTGCGATGACTGTGCACATCCACCGACATCAGTAGCACCTGCGTCACCTGCGTCGCCTATGTCCGAGTCACTGTCACTACTCGCATTCACTCCTCCTGCATCTTCATAGTCACTGTCGCTGTCTACAGAGTCAAGATCAATGTCCGATTGATTCCAGTCGTCATTTTCGGTCGGCAACACATTCATATTGAACATTTGGTCCACAGTCAAGCTCATGTCACTGTCACTGTCAGAGTGCGACATTTTGATCGTAGTCAGAAGTCGATGGGATGACAAAAAAAAATCGATTAAAAATAAAAAAAGCCACAAACCGCTTTCACAAATGGCGCTGAGAAAGGTAGGAAAGACCCGGATAACGACTGGTTTGTCTTATTACTGTGGTCAACCCAAATAAGGGAGGCACACCGAGACAATCAGCCTACTGAGGAACGGGCGGTACAGGGCGGATCAGGAGCCTGACGGGTCGGGCGGAATAGGGCGGAACGGGGATAGAAAGGTTAAATTAAAGTGACACTGCACTATACTCTGTGCCAGTGTGTGTGTGTAAGACTGACCTTGCAGGCTTTGTGTCAAAGTTTGTCTCAAGCAACGGTTTCATGTGGACAGGTGAAGTCCAAGCTGCCATTTTTCACTACCCAACGCTTCGATCTCATTGTTATTGATTGGTGTGGTTGCTGAGGTGGCACCAGTTGCAGATGAAAAGTTGAAGTGGGGCCGTTAGACTAGGACTTTGCAACGATACTACTTTGACCTTGTGTTGCCACAACTGCCCTGAGAATGGGCATCTAGTATACTGATAAAGTGGACTAGTGATGCAAACATGCATGAGATGATCACATTCCTCGGCATCCTGTGCAGCTACTCACTCGTTACTCGGGCTCCGATGACCAGTTTGTGACACTGCCCAGCGACAATTCTTATGCATAAATGTGCGTCTCTGACGCATAAACTTCCCATCTGACGCACTGGAATTCAGGCCAGTGGGTCACAAAAACGTTCCAAAATTTACCATGACGTACTGATTTTTTTCCTGTACGCATTACAACTCTGATCAGCGCATCACGCAAAAAGGCTTTCGTCTTGTCTGCCACGATCGAAGTTAAAAACTTAAATTTCTTTGACGTTTTAGAATGTTCTGAATCGATGAACACATCCGTTTGAGAACTCTTCTCTACTGAAAAGCAACAAGAGTCGTCAGAATAGACTAGGCCTGTTCAGTCTTTGATTGGACCACAAGATCACATGATTCAGCAAACCTAAGTGGGCAAAGCATGGAAAACTGGGGGAATTTCGGCTTTTCTGAATCAAAATCTGACAGTTCAGCTGTGGCGCATGGGTGATAATTGGAAATCCAGTGAATGGAACGAAAGCTTACTGATCTATGCAACATGACCATTTCGGTAATTAAAATGGCTCCGTTCTGGAGGTACGAATGTGTTGCTCACAGAGCAAGAATGGCCAGTCTACAGTTTCATCGTAGGTTCCACAGGGCTTCTGATGATCATTGCATGGCGATAAGAATTTGGTCATACAATGAAATATTTCAACATTGAAGGAATTGGCTGGCATAGTGGAAATTCTGTGACGATAATCGAAGAGGACATCCCACAAATCAAGTTCCACTGTTAAAATCCTAATAGTGTAGGTGCTCGCATTTGCTCATGGTAGTTGATAAAACTTTAAAAACATAGGAACATGAACATGAATAGATTATATTTAGCATTGTCTAGAATGTTTTATTAACTTTTATTATAAACACCTCTTTTCTAATGTATTTCTTTTATAAACACCTTTTCTAATGTATTTCTTTTTCTCTGTGCATTTATGTGTGTGAGCCAGTGAGAGCACGCTCGCGCGTGTGTGTGTATGTGTGGTGTGTGTGTTTTCACATCATTTTCTAGCAGTTGTTAATGGTGACCCCCAAATTATTTTTGTGACCCCCTGAAAATTTGGAAGCGAGTTTCGTACGGAATCTGACCCCCTAATTTTTTGGAAATAATTATCACAGCTGCCAATGTCTGCTTTGCCTTCAGTGGCATTTTGAAATTTTTTTTATCATTGTCGATTACATGGTACATTGAATGCAGCACATATGGAGCAGGCATTTGCAGTAATGCAATATCGCAGAGGGATGTTTTTCTTTTTTCAATCCTGAAGATGATTCTTGTCAGTTGTATTAATTCCTAGAAATTGAAAAGTTGGTCATTCAAATCTGGGTATAGACTGCTATGGTGTGAGGCATCATCCCCGCCGCATGGTGTGTGGACTTCTGAGGCCTGGGCACAGTTGGAACAGGCGCAAGACAGCCTGGACCATGCATGAGCACTGTTTGAAAATCTCTTGTGAAAATGTACGTGCAGTTTAAAATCTGAAGTTCTGTTGTCGCAAACAAAAAAAATCCAGAAGTATGGAGCAGCATTTTGCGGTGGTGACAGTGGCATGAAATGATGAAGTAAACTCCTAACTATCACTGAAAGCTATTAACCTAAGTATACTTGGAATGCAGTGTCATTAGCCAGTTTGTCCTGTTGCACAAAGGGCACACAAGACAACAGCCTGATGAGCACTTGCATTATATGGATTTGATCTGTATATGGTAAGGGTTTTGTTTATCTTGATTATTGAATTACTTCAACATTGTTGACATTCTCCCAGTGGGGATGGTATATAAATTTTTTTTTCTTGTTTGTTTTTCTAAAGAATATTAAAACATTACACTATATAATTTACAGTGGTAATTCGTGTTTTTCTAAAGAATATTAAAACATTACACTATATAATTTACAGTGGTAATTCGTACGCTTAGATGTGCGTCTCCGACACATAAGAATCCTGTCTGACGCGCTAGAATTCAGTCCAGTGCGTCACTAAAATGTACCAACATTTACCGCAATGAAATGATTTTCTCCTGTACGCATTGCAACTCATAGCAGCGCGTCGCATAAAAGCACTTTCGTCCAAACCATCTTGATTGAAGTTGATAAAAACGTCTTTCCTCAACATTTTAGAATGTTCTGAGTTGATGAATAACTTCAGCTTTAGAACTCTTCTCTGCTGAAAATCAACAAGTCTATGAATGGTTCACAAGATCACGTGATTCTGCCATGCACGAACACATGGACAACCGAATGTAATTTGGCTTTTCAGAGACAAAATCTACAGTTCGTCCATGGCTTGCGAGTGCTCGTCCAGCAAATGGAACACATGTCAAGCGATCTATGCAACACGACCGGTTCGGATAATGAAAATGGCTCCATTATGGACATAGGAATTCTAACGTACAGTGCAAGAGTAGACAACCGACAAAGTTTCATGAAAGGTTCCAGGAATACTCATCACTTGCCTCGTGTTTGTGACTGGGCTCCCAATGATAATTGGAAGGCAACTAGAATATGGTCAAATAATAAATATGGTCAAATAATAAAATGTTTCAGTACTGACAGAACTGGTTCACATTGTGTAAATTTTGTGATGATAATCGCAGAGGACATTCCACATATTCAGTTTCACTGTTAAAATCCAGATAATGTATGTGTTGACACTTATTGACTTTAGTTGACATTTTATTAACTTTGGAACACGAATCTAAATAAATGTTTAGCATAATCTGGAATGTGTTTCTCAACTTTTTTGATAGCACCTCATCCATTTCTATCTAATTCTTTCTATGTGTTTTTACATTTGTGAGCCAGTTAGAACGCGCTCGTGTGTGTGTGTATGTGTATGGTTTTGAGTACATTTACAGGCAGTCATAAAGTGTGACCCCAAAAATATTTTTGTGACCCCCTGAAAATTTAGAAACAAGTTTTTTTCGCACCGAGTCTGACCCTCTAATTTTTTTAAATGATTATAACTGCATTATATAATAAGTGGACATTTGGCTGATGGCTGACCAAATTAGGCGTCAGCAAAGGTTTAAATTAGACGGTTGTCCTGTATGTAGAAGTAAAGAAACCACCCCAGGTTGCTTGTTTTGATTGAAGAACAGTTTTCCAAAACAAATGATCTCTCTTCTCAGTGCTGAGTTAGCCAGTTCAACCTAGGCACCACCTGAACTCGAAAACAGGGAATTCAATCTGAGTTTCCTTGTTCCATAACATTTCTACTTGCTGGTCTACAGTGTTGCATCATTTTTTTTTGCAGGTATCTCTCGTGATAGATGGCACAAGCGCAGGAAGACTGGTGGCCGCATGGCCCAGTTGAGGAAAAAACGAAAGTTTGAACTTGGACGTCCTCCTGCAATGACCAAGGTGGGTATTGTTCCAGGAAATGCGGCGATTCTAGTTACATGTTGATAGGGTGAGTTACTCTTTGTTCGTCCTCTGCTACATCATTGGCAACAGGATCAGATGAGATTGCTGGTGCAGTCGTGCTGGCTTCTTGTTCAAATAAAGATGCTTTGTTTGAAATTATAATGAAAAAGAATAGCACATCAGATTTTCATTTAGACAATTGTTGGAATTTGAATCTGGATGAAAAGGATTCAAGGGGAATGAAAAAAACAAGTGTGTGTGTGTGTTTTAATATATTCCCCCCCCCCCCCCCCCCCCCCCCCAAACCTTTTTCTTGACTTCAGATGAAATAATTTGGAGGACGGAGGGGGAACGAAAGGTACAAAAGTATTTTTGTATTTGTATGATTTGACATTCGCCAGAGATCACATGAAGGTATGGATATGTTCTGTGTTGTACCCCTCAAAGAATAAGTATGAGGTTAACGTGAAATATAAACAATGGTTGGCATGTTTTGTTTCAGCTGGGTCCGAAGCGTATTCATGTAGTGCGCACGATGGGCGGCAACAAGAAATACCGAGCCCTGCGTCTTGACCATGGAAATTTCTCATGGGGATCTGAGAGTAAGTCTTGGTGATTCAGGGTGGGGTTGGTGGTGGTGGTGGTGGTGGACATTACTAACTTGAACTGTTGCAGTATAATTGTAAATGAAGGCAAAAAAAAGATGTGTTGAACAAATATTTAACTTGATATTGTATGGGGTCATTCAATTTAGTTCAGCCTAGTTTTGTGTGTGTGTGAGTAATTGAATGTTAAAAGAAAATGTCTGATTTGTACCAGTGATTTCAGAGTTAACATATCATAGTGCTTAAACAAGCACTTGCACTCAAATGAATAAATAGGCGAGCAAAATGGAGATAGATGATGATTTAAATGAACACCATCTTTCGGCTGATGCTTGATGTAGCTGTCGGGCTGATATCTCCCTTCACATGGCAGTAGTGTTATGTTTGACATGGTAGCCATGTACTCTGTGAATTTCAGGCATTGTAGTTTTTGATTTTTGTTTGTTTGGGGGTGGGGGTGAGATTAACTAGATATATTATTGGAAAACATTTTTTCTGCTGTTGGGGGGGGGGGGGGGGGGGGGGGGGGGGGGGGGGGATTGCATTATTAACAGCTTCATGCGGGCATGTTTCAACATTTTTTTTCCCCATTCAGATCATATGAAAGGAAGTTAAAGTCCATTTTCATTTGGAACTCAAATTGGTGATTATTGGAGTTTGTTTGCCCCGTTTTCCCACTTCAGTTTTGGAAATGGCATCATTTGTGCTGTCTTTTAACAGGATTGTTGAATGTTTATGGGTTTGGGATTTATGTATGAGAGGTATTAGCCAGACCCACTTTCCACATCGACAGGTTGCTTTTTTTTTTTTTTTTTTTTTTTTTTTGGTCAGGGGATTTGCTTGATTTTTGTACATATTTTTGGCCGAATACTTGCCTTTTCTTTGTGTCACTGAAAATCATTGAGCAGTACTTTCTCAGTTTCTGAGGTCATGTCAGTGTGCTTTGCTTGAAGTGTTTGCATCGGCTGAACTGGGTAATATTGCCTAGTTTTCAGATGGAGAAAAATGATAGGCAAATGTGCTTGCCATGATTGTGGTGCATGGTATGTTAATAATTGTGCACTGTAATTATTTGGGAATGTAAACTGTACCATAAAAGGTCAGTTTGCTATCCCCGTTCAGGTAAATTGGTTGCTTTATGAGTGATGGAGAGGGTTAGTGTAGAATGACTGAACAGTGAATGTGCCAAGAAAGAACCCTTGAAATAAACAGGCTGCAAAGACCCAGAGACAAATGATGATTGAAATAACACCATCTTTCGGCTGACGACCTGATGAATGATTTCTACCTGATGTCTTCGGTCATTCAGATAATTCATTTTGCATTTGTAGAGTGCTTGCTTAATGGTGATTATTTTTTAAAGAAAGATATGTAAACATGCTATATAAATGTATGACAAGTCCAGCTAACACACCATTTGGTGCTAGCTTTGTACCTTGATGTGATGTTTTTCTGGAAAGGTACTGTAGACAGGCTGAACAAATGTAAAGCATAGGCCTAGTCACCACAGAGGCCATAGCTGGTGCTCCTTACACTTCAGTGTCTGGGGAGTAATTACAGCAGTGTGATTTGCATGAAGTGTGATTGGCTCGGCTGGTTTCATACTATTGCCCAGTTCTCAGGTGGAGAAAAGTGAAATGCAGAAAAAAGTGTGCTTGACCTGATCATGATGGGCAAATGTGCTTGCCACGAGTGTGGTTCATGGTATGTGGTATGTTTATTATGCACTGTAATTATTTGGCGTCATATTTTGCACCATGTAAAACTCTTGTTAAACTGAAAACAAAAGTCCAGTTTACTATCATTCTTCTTTGGCGCTTTGTGAGTGGTCGAAAGGATTAGTGTAGAATCACTGATCAGTAATGTGCCAAGAAAAAAACCCTTGGAAGAGAAGGCCTGCCACAATTCAGAGACAAATGATGATTGAAATAACACCATCTTTCGGCTGACGACCTGATGAATGATTTCTACCTGATGTCTCGGGTCATTCAGATAATTCATTTTGCATTTGTAGAGTGCTTGCTTAATGGTGATTATTTTTTAAAGAAAGATATGTAAACATGCTATATAAATGTATGACAAGTCTAGCTAACACACCATTTGGTGCTAGCTTTGTACCTTGATGTGATGTTTTTCTGGAAAGGTACTGTAGACAGGCTGAACAAATGTAAAGCATAAGCAGCCAAATCACATCTTTTTTGGCCTAGTCACCAAGAGGCCATAGCCAGTGCTCCCTACACTTCAGTGTCTGGGGAGTAATTACAGCAATGTGATTTGCATGAAGTGTGTTTGGCTCGGATGGTTTTGTACTATTGCCCAGTTCTCAGGTGGAGAAAAGTGAAATGCAAAAAAAAAGTGTGCTTGACCTGACTATGATGGGCAAATGTGCTTGCCATGAGTGTAGTGCGAGGCATGTTTATTATGCACTGTAATTATTTGGCGTCATATTTTGCACCATGTAAAACTCTTGTTAAACAAAAGTCCAGTTCACTGTCATTCTTCTTTGGCGCTTTGTGAGTGGTGGAAAGGATTAATGTAGAATCACTGATCAGTAATATGCCAAGAAAAAAACCCTTGGAAGAGAAAGGCCTGCCATAATTCAGAGACAAATGATGATTGAAAAAACACCATCTTTCGGCTGACCACCTGATGAACAATTTCAACCTGATGTCTCTGTTAGACAAATAATTTATTTTGCATTTGTGTCGTGCTTGTTTTACGATTATTTTGAAAAGAAAGACAAAAATCGATTTACATATGTATAGTAAGTCCAGCCTACTCATATGGTTTAGCACTGATTTATATGTCGATGTGAACTTTTTTAGAAAGGCACTATAGGCATGCTAAATAAATGTAGAGCATGCGCAGCAAAGTCAGGTTATGGCCCAACCGCTACAGAAGGCCATAAGCCGTGCTCCACGTTCTTTAGTTTTCAGTTACTTTGATTTATTATATAATGCCCTATACTGGCAGGTAATACGCCAAGCCTTTCAAATTCCACCCTCGGTCTAAAAATTTTGAAAGGTATTTATTTAATTGCTTATATGATGCACAATTGCAGTTAATGGGTATTTAGGTATTCTGTATAGCAAGTTTGTGTACCTTCTACGTAAGATTCCTGTAGCTGCTCTTTATTGTACTGCAGACTCAACTTGATCATTTCATCCCCGTAGTTCGCGGTTGATTTGCCACTAGTTGAAAAGATGCATGGAAGCAGGTGGACAAATGGTGCCAAAGCATAACCTGAAATTCTCCTGAATTAGTCGGGAAGGGGTGAAAATGTGAAGCGCTCGGTTATAAAAATGCAGTAGCTTATTACATGAATGGTTGATATTTACCAGGCGTGACCAGAAGAACCAGAATCATTGACGTGATCTACAACGCTTCCAATAACGAACTGGTCCGCACCAAAACGCTGGTCAAGTCCTGCATTGTGCAGGTGGATTCCACCCCCTTCAGACAGTGGTATGAGGGACATTACGCCAGCCCTCTGGGACGCAAAAAGGGCGTGAAACTGGTGAGTGACTTTAAAAAAAATTTATATATATGTGTGTGTATGTTTATTGTAAGTGCAACTCGTTAATGCAGACCTGCCACCCTTTCCATATCTAGGGGAATAAAAACAGCTGGAGTTCACATCATTTTTGCACATTTGTCTCCCCAAATTCTGTTGGTGCCCGAGGAGGAAAAAAGGTGTCCTGTAATCGCTCCGTTCACACAGCAGTACAGCTGTTGTGTTTATGTGTGCTGTATATGTAGCCAGTGTACAATTTCAATAAACTTTTTCATATTCATGTCTGTCAGAAAATATTCCTGTCAAGTTTAGTGAGCGGTGGCAGGACTGTGAATGACATCCCAGTTATACAGGTTTAATAAGATGTGATTTAGTGGAAAAATTTGCTTTTAAAAGCAGCTTTATTTAGGCCATTTGTGCTAATCTGAATCGGCTATGTTTTCCTGACAGGAGAGACAAATGATAACTGAATACCAAACACCATCTTTTGGCTGAACTCTGATGAATCCTTTCTGTGCCCTATGTCTTAAATCTTGTTGCTTGCCATCTTGGTGTGAAGTGGACATGGAAGCTTTCAGTTTCAACTCTTAGTCAATTGATTAGTTGGGAATGGATGTTGTGAAGGAGCCTGGGAGTTGGTGAACAAAAGGTTTGAGCGGTGGGAATGTGGGCGATCTCCTATTCCTTCTTCACCCAGTTCCTGTGTTCTTTGGCTGAAGCAATGGCAGTAATTCTGATCGTTATATTTAGCAAGTCTTCATGTTCTGCAAGCCAGATTCATTTATACAGAAAGAATAATTGAGAATTTATTACCATCTTGGAAATGGGGGTTTGGTGCTTTTTGAATTTAATGTGTATGGTATGTGCATAAATATTGGTGCAGATCATATTCAGAATCTCAAAATGGTTATGATTGAAATTTGAAAATAGCCATCATGCATGAAGCAGAATCATGGGCCCAGTGCGACTTCCGGTTGCTCACTGCTAGGATGGGATGTCAAAAGAATATCTCACACTGGTAACCGAGTACAAAGAGCGTTATTCCACAGTTGCTAGCCCTTCTGCAAGAAGTGACCTAGTAGGAACATAAAACATTGTGTGTGTGTGTGTGTGTGTGTGTTCAGTCGGCCCAAGAGGAGGCTGTCATCAACAAAGTACGGTCCAAGAAAGTGCAGAAGAAGTACGAGGCCAGGAAGAAACTGGCCAAGGTGGAGCCTGCTCTGGATGAACAGTTCTCAGCTGGACGTGTCCTGGGTACGTTGTGATTTTGCTTTCAAATGATTCCATCTTCATTCTGCTCGCAGTCAGAGACTTCTAAATCATTGGTCTTGTGGCTGTTTTTTTTTCTTTCTTTCTTTCTGCGTACGCAAGCTGATACTCCTGCGGACACTGCCTGTATAGACGGGCAGTGGAGTTTTGTGTGTATAACCGTTTTTTTTATCCCGCCATTAAGGCAGCCATACTCCATCTTCGGGGAAGGTGCATGCTATGTATAATGTGTCACCCATACCAACGGCCAAACTGGCCTTCTCTTCCGAAAGTTGGTGATGGGATTTTACGTGTGTGCAAGATGATGTGCGTGCGTTCACACACGGAACCTCGATTTATAGTCTCATTTGAAGGACTGTATGGGGAATGGAGTCAGAACCAATGTTAACTCCGAGGGAAAAATCCCCCTGTACCGAAATTCGAACCCGTAACCCCAGGATCACGTGTCCGGCGCTTTACCAACTGAGCTATTCCGGCCCGCGCTGGTTTCAGATTGGGGATTTTTTTGTTGTGTGTGTATGTGCAGTTTCAAGGAATGTATTTTTTAGGGTCAAGTGTTCAGTATCTGTTATGATCAGATTTTAGTAGAACAAGAGAATGTAGAAATAGAATAAGAGAATATGACTATAAAAGATTCGAAGCTTGGCAAGTTTCATATGTAACTGCATTTTATGATCTAATCTTTCAGTGGGAGTGGTGGTTAACACCCATCATTCATGGCAGATGTATGCTCTGTATCTGAAAGGGAAGACAGCAGAGTGGTGCAGAATGATGAAAAACTTTCTGTGATGGCTGGACAAGTTTCAGCTCATGATGGTTGTCATAGTTACCCTGACTGCATCCCTCTCTACCCTTTCATCTTTTGTTCTACTTGAGTGCTGTAACTCGTGTTGTCCATGGTGAAGGAGACCAGAAGCTGGAAGAAGACGCGCTCTTATACTGCCTGCTTAGGGATTGGATTTACGTAGGATCTGAACAGCATTAATCCCTCTCTACACCCCCACCTCATGTAACATTGGAAGAGTTGGAGCCAAGTGCTGAGGCGTCGGTGTTGTGGCTAGGTAGACAAAAGCTATAAACATTAACCATTCTTCCAAGAACTCCATTGACTTTAGAGCATAAAGGTAGTCCATGCTTGGAAAAAAATAAAGGCCGTATATATGTAATGGGTGAAGGCAAATGCCACAGCTGCCAGACCTTCGTTTTTTTTCATAATGAGGACGTAAAACTCAACTATTTTCGACCCAAGTTTTTCTGGAATTTACTACATACAGACTTTTCCCCCAACGCCAAAAACCCCCAACGCCAAAATTTTGGATAGAAATTGAGAAAATTCAAGTTTTGTTTTAAAATGCTGGATGTGGTAGTCATTTTTGAAAATGTTTGGCAGCTGTGAACTGCTCATAGGGAAGAGATTGTTTATTGTGTTCAAATATTGTGTTGAAATGTGCAGACCATAGGGAAATTTTTTGCTATGGATATTCACATCCAAAGGGGAGTGTCAAGGGACAGCTTTGTGACAGGAAATTTAAAGAAAAAAAGATCTGGAGCAAGAACCCCCATATACCCCCCACCCCGCCAACTAGATCTCCCCATTCTGCCAAAAGGGCCAGTTGCTATGTGTGGAGTTTGTTACTTGGTTACTAGTTTTCCACTTTTCACCCCAAACAGTAAGGGGATTGGTGGTTGGGAGGGTATATATCTCAAAGTGAATAGTGCTGTGTGGCATTCAGAGCAGAATGATGACAACAACACGTGTGAGAACTGGTATCAGTCATTGATGGTTGTCATAGTTACCCTGACTGCTCATGGTTAACTTCCCTACGTTAAAGTAAGAATTTGTCTGTTGTAGTGACTTTAAAAACAATGATTTATGTTCCAAAGTGCTGCTGTCATTCAGGGATTATTCAGGCATACTGGCAGGTTGACTGAAAAGTACTGTTGACATCTTTTTTTTTTCTTCGGAGCACCCATGGACTATTTTAACTTTTGATGTTCATATTGAAATATTTATGTGTTTTTGTTTCCTAAGGGGTTTCAAATATTTCAAAAGCACTGTTGATGATATCGATGATAAATTTTTTGTCAGCTATTGCCACTCTGGCTACTGCAGTGATTTGTTGGCGAGCAACTGGCAGAGTGATATTCTGAGTCACTACAGATGTCATTTACTTTATTTTTGTAGTTACACAAAGGATTTCAGGTAATTGTAAAGATCTAAGTGTATGTGAACTTCTGTATGTTTGTTTATTCCTACTGTTGATGTGATGTGTGTTGCAGCCAAAATCGCCTCGTGCCCAGGCAAACATGGTCGTGCAGATGGCTACGTTCTGGAAGGCAAAGAACTGGATTTCTACCTTCGCAAGATGAAATCCAAGAAAGGAAAGTGAGCCAGCTGAAGAGAATACACTGTATGAAGTAAACTTTGGAGTTTGTTCTGATTTGGGATGAATGGCTGGTTGAGTGCGATTACCTGGCATGGTTTGAAATGATGTTTTTCTGCAGCACATTCCATGAGTTGAAGCAGTTCACATTCACGATACTGGAAGATCAGCATAAACCGTGCATCTGCACAACATATTGCACTCACAGTGATCTTTTGTGCTCTCTCTTTTTCGGTCGACATCGTTGGAAGGAAGTGGGGGGGTGGGGGGAGGGAATGCAAATTGATTGGTGCAATGGATTTGAGCAATTCGGAGGGTACATTTTGTCAGTCTTTAATAATCAATGTATTGGCCAGAAAGTTAAATTGATCTTGAACAAATGTTTTATAGTTGGCCAGGAGTATGCTAAAGCTACAAATTCATTTTATCCAGACTTTGTCAAAAGTTGGAATGTGGTCCTGGAGCGAACCCAGTAATTTTTAGAGTGGATGCGTTGTACAAATGCAGTGGCAGATCCAAACTCGTCCAGATACTTTTGGGGGGGGGAGGGGGGGGGGGGGGGGGAAATCTTAATGAATCCTGGTGGAAACGTGCTATCTTACCTGAAGACAAACCCTTTAGAATGGAGTTGCATACAGTTATAGATCAAAAGGCGGATCCAGTGTCTTTGCGTGTTATTAATGAAAGAATATCGCAAACCCTATGCTGAACTCAACATTTTGAGTTGCTGTTTGAAATTGATAACCATTTACAAAGTAATGCATCTTGGTGAATGGTCTTGTCATTCCTGTGCAAGTAACTTTTCCATTGTGCTTCAAGGTTCTTTCACGTGCAACATTTTGAAAAGTCACTTTTCAAATTGCTTTTGGCATACAAGTAAAAAGTCTAAGAAAGTTCAGCAATTTACAGTGGTTTGATGGATTTAAGCAGACCAGGGTTCCCACAGGTTGGGAATAGTTGGGAAAAACGGATGGTCCTTTCCCCAGTTGTGACAGTTGGGGAAAAATGGCGTTTGGTGTCTGTGGGTTGGGAAGGTTTGGGAAAATTGAACAAACATCTTCAAAAACTCGAACAAGCATCTTCAAAACCGAAGAGATAGAAAACCAAACAACAAAGGTACAAAATCGCCCACATTGCGACTGACAGTTTGCTCTACTTACGGAGTGTATACTTGCGGAGTGTAACCATATGTTGTCAAGAGTTACTGTTCTTGCCAAGAAGATTGCCATTGATGGATATTTACCTTATGTATACGAGATGCAACATGGTTGGGAAAACCGGTGCTGGGGTTGGGAGTTTTGTTTCTCCAAGTCTGTATGAACCCTGCAGACGATGTGGAAGGAAACTTAGGAAGTGAAAGACAATTTTGGAACATGCAGCAAACTTGATGAACGGAGAGTGAATTTAGGGGAACCCAACCTTGCAGATACAGGGAGAGTCCTCGGTTCAACTGTCACAGTATTTGCTATTTTGAAATCCCAATTATTCCATTGTGGAAATGCTCAGAGCATTATCCCGAGTTTGGCTGTTGGGGCTTCTGATGACATGGTTTTTTCAGACCTAGCTAGTAGGATGTTTTGTCAGTAATTCCTTCATTTTGATCGCCCCACACTACAAATACTACTGGCAGGTTAGAAGAAAAATCTTGGATCTTGCCAACTTCAGAACCAACAATTTCACAATACGCGAGTATGCGTGTGATGTTTATCCACTCCTTGGACTTGCAGGAATCGCAATCATGTGATAGCAGTAGCAGAAAGGTTTTCACTTGTGCAAAAAATAGGACATCACACAAGTCACGTATTTCAATTTGGGTGATGGATTCATGATTGCCAAGATCATACAGGAACTGTCGAACATCTGAAGACGGATTCCAGAAAGTCGATGTAACAGATTATGTGTACCTCCTGTCTTGGCTGGTGTTTAAATTTTCCCATCTTCTGCCCCTACTGGTGTCGAACTTCAAACTCGATGTTCACAAAATGCAACATACCAAATCACTTCATACATGGCTTCGTTGTTTTTCTTTGAAAAAGAAAGCATTCAGAGATAATACATTAACCCTGCTATGGTTAGTGCAAGGAAAAAGAGGAGCAGAAGAGTTCATTTGTGGAATTGCTGCGATGTTCAGAGAAAACATCCGTTGTATTGCTGAAAATGGAGGTTCTACTACTTCGAGAGATTTAGGGTCAAGGCTGGTCTGCATTTGCACAAAATATTTTTGGGGAAAATATGCCTCCCAGTAGTTAACCCCCATAAACATAAGATAAGCAGTCACTTGAGTCCATACCACACTTGACCTTTTTTTTTTTCCATTTCAAATTCTGCATGGGGCATAACTAAAGCAGATTGAAGCAAGTCTCACAAGCCTGCTAATCATTACAAGGGCCCAACCAGGTGGTGCGTCCATATACACTCAAGACACAAAAGCCCACTTATCTATCAAATAAAAACATTCTGATGACATTTCCTCATCCAGAAGTGAGATTTTATCATAAATGCAACTCCACATTCCAAACTATAAATACTGAGAGATAAATCTTTGTTCCCAATTTACAACACAAGCTTGAAGGAGCAACAAATTGAGCTGGTATTCTATGTCCTGTAGAAATCAGCTATGTTGAAATTTGGGATCCACACCAATTTGGGTCATGCATGCCACTTTGGCAGAGCATACTTAAAAAAAAAAAAAAAAAAATGCATGCCAGAGGTTTAATCTAAGGGAAATTACAGAAGACGGCCTGAACATTTATCTAAGCACTTGTTGCCACGGGACTGAAAATCACGTGATTTCTCTCCCTGACGGTGTTGTCTGGATCTTTTTTCTTCGTCATATTGGAAGATGCACTTTTTCACTGGGCTACGACTAGAAGACAATGGATGTCTTGAGTTGCATTTGCTGCTTTCAATTGACGAGCTGGTATAGGGACGATTTGGACCTATTACAGATTCCACAGTATTTCTTGGTCTTGATTTGTATAATGAAAAGATTTCCTTTCGTACTTTCCTCTCCACTAAGAGTCCTCTTCCATAATGGGCGGGGGAATGTTGGGCCTGGGGAGCATAGAGCATATGCAGGGGTAACGCCAAACATACCTGTGACAGCAATGTGATCAGGCAATTGTTCTGTGAAGTAACAAGTCTTGTTAGTTATAAAGTGTGAGAAAAAGACGACAGATAATGAATATGGCGAGGCCAGTTCTCAATGTATGACTATATGTGTGGTGCTTCCATCCTAAGGACTGCAGGATTTCATAGGACTTAATCATGCCACTCCTCCAATACTCCAGGGCTTGGAAGCTGTAAAATCTCTTCTCGTAGGACAAATTATCAGTTTGTTTTCTAGGGTGTGGGTACATACCACACCACTATTGCTAGTACTATATTCTAGGCTTGGTGTAACCAAGATTTGATGAATAGAGCCATTATGTAAACTAGATCAAACAGTGATCATACCAGCTATTTTACTATTAACGCAGCATTAGATGTTCAAAAGTTAGATTCTTATCCACCAAAATACACAATCCTTTCAATTCAATTGTCTTCGATTAAATCGCCCCAGGAATAGGAACTCTCGCCTCAACACTAGAGTGAAAATGTACACAGAATACACTCAAAGTGGGGTGAGAATGGTATAAATCCAAGATTCTACACCAAATTCGCAAAGGACCCACACAACCAAAGCTGAATGGTGACCATTTGGCAACAGCGTGTAAGGTGGGAGACAGCCACGAACATAACTGCCAGTTTTCAATTCTGATCTGCTTAAGAAAATCGACTGAAAGAACAGGTGAGCTTCATCAACACAGCAACCTGTCATGGGACATCTTGCCAAAAAGGTAAGGGGGGTACACTTTGATCTTGGTCGAAAGGCCGAGAAACAATAACAGGACGTGGTAAGGATAGAACAGATAAAAACGCGCACACACGGACACAGATACATGCAAGTATATGTGCCTTTCTATATGGTGTCTCGTGCACGCCACACTACACGAAAGGAACATGAACAATTCCATAGGAGCCATGACACTCTTGTCTGTGCTTGCTTAAAGTGACCGATACCCAATTTTTGCAACAGAAATTTATCCTGATCGGCTGGTCATGGTGAACGTGCTGTAGTTGCAACACTCGTGTATCCTTTTGCATTCCATGCAAGTTGTCACGCACTACCATTCTTATTTTTTACTGTTTTTACGCCACTTGGAAAAATTTTGTATCTATCAACCTCTGATTTTTCTTTAAAAGTATTTAAATTAAAGCCGGACCAGGCTTTCCTCTTGATTTTTCACTCCTAGATTAACACCTTCCCTCGGTCCCCCTCAACAAAGCAAAAAATACATTTAAGTGAAAAACAAAACGAAAAAAAAACCCAACCAACCAAACCGTATGAAAAACCATTCAAGCAAATGTACACCGTGATGGACAGCATGTATGTTTGTTTTGTTTTTTTTTTGTTTTTTTTTTTATGACAAAAAAAAAAAACCGGGGTGTCACAAATGGCGATCAGATGGACAAAAAGGTGAAAGAATTTCCAGAACAAAGACAGAACAACAGTTGAAAAGAAAGACAAATAAATTTGTAAAAAAAAAAAAAAAAAAAAAAAAAAAAAAAAAAAAGCAGAGTGAAACGGAAACAAAACAGGAAGTTGCTAGCACAGGAGATGGCTTGGGAGCTTTATTGAAAGGACCCGAGGTATCTCCATGGAGACGGAGCAACAGAGATGTTTATTTCAATTGTCACAAACCACACCACGCAATCACACATGACCAGTCAATCATTCCAGAATGAGACCCAACACCAAAAGTTCATTTTCACCAGGTGCATTGTGAAAGTCATCTGGCTCATTTGCCTTTCTTGGACTTGATCTTCCTCAGGTAGAAATCCAGTTCTTTGCCTTCCAGGATGTAGCCGTCAGCACAGCCATGTTTGCCGGGGCAGGAAGCAAGTTTGGCTGCAACACACATCACTCCCACAGTAGAGAAAGCAAAGAAAAACATAGCAGCTCAAACACTCTCACATTTTTTCCACCTTCTGAGAACTAAAGTGTGCCTGCAAAAAAATAACTGAATTAAAAACAATTTTGACTTTAAATACCAGGCACTCAGACATAATTTTCATTGAAAAGATAATTTCAACCAGAGCCTAGTAACTCCTGGCAGTTACCAGTAAGCATCACAACAGAGAACAAACATACCAGTGTTCTGCGTTTGTGGCATCATTCTAAATGATTTTTCATATAAAATTTGCGTCCTAAGACGACATGATGCCCAGAACATATCAAGAAAATTTTTTTTATGTTCCAAGATGATAAGATTTAATTCAGAGAGGTAAACAGTTCTTAAACAAAATTTTTTACATTGTGATCCCTTTACATCTTTTTGTTTGTTTCACCGTTATGTCTTCTGTTATTTTCTGTTTGTGTTATTCTTGGTGATATAAATGCCCTCAGCTCCTTACTTGTTCATGAGGTTAGCATGCAGATAGATCTTCATTAATATTTCTGTCTGGGTAATATTCGACAGTTGCGAACCACACAGATCCTCACAACGGGCAAAGTATGCACACATATACCCTATTCATCCTTGAGCTCAGCCTTGTAAGAAAAATAAACACCAGTAAAAATTTCCTCCACAGTCCAACATACTTATCCAATGTCAACCTTGTGCAAAAAATAAACACAAGTAAAAATTTCCTCCACAAACATATTTATCCAATGTTATCCCTCCCAGAAATAAAGTTTTGGCTCACAGTACTCTGTCAGTTATCCTAACCTGCACTGCTAACTCTCATACTATTCTGTGTGTGTGTGTATGTGTTTGTATGAGCATGTGTGTGCGTGTGTTATGTAAGCGTGCATGATCATGTGAGAGGGAGATGGGTGGGTGGGGGCAGAAGGTTGTGTGTGTGTGTGTGGAGGAGGGAGGGTATTCGTGCATTCTTCACAAAATTTCAACATCCTTCTAATTTCCCACAGCACACTAGGTGACATTACTTGGTAACTGCGTGATCCATTTTCAAATATGCAGTCTAGAACAGCAATTAAATATTCCATCAAAAATTGGTCCAGAGCTGCAGTAAAGAGGACTGTTGGGGGGTGGGGGGGAAGCTGAAGGTGGGGGCTAGTGGCACAAGGGAAATATTCATGAAAAAAATATGTATCAAGACACATAAAAAAAGGAAAAAAGAAAAAAAAATTTTTTAAAAAAGGATACATGCCATATGTAGGGTGTATACAACAGAAGAGCATGTGCAGGGAGCATTGCAAGACACTGTTTTAGCAATAGTTGTTAACAGACCTGTCTACTCCCTTACACTCTACAGGAGTAGTCTTTTTTTCCGCAAAATGAGTGGTTTTCCTCTATTGACTAAAGAAAACTATGGTACTGTGCCGATTCAGTGACTGGCATATCATGGTCATAAAGAGAAAACTAACTTAAATCAAAATCGCATGCACACACACCAGTGTCTATGCAGACACATGTGGGTTTGTGCCCATTCCTGCTTCCAATGTCTATGCAGACACATGTGGGTTTGTGCCCATTCCTGCTTCCACCTTTGTCTGAGAATCATATTCTCCAAGCTTTCTTGTCGGAAACAAATGCTACTTTTGAGTTTTGACGCCCACACAATGCCATCATGATTCTGCCCTGTATTGTCTCATACAGCACATTCATCATAGAGCCAATCAACCCTCTTGCATGAGGAGTTGAAACTGGTAGCTAAGTAATGAACTACACACGTTTGGCTTGGCTCTTTGTTTGCTTATTTATGATGTTGGGGTGTGTCTGGGGGAAGGGGAGATAATGAGGGGGGAAGATGGGACAGGGAAGGGGTAAGAGGGGAAGCTTCAACACAGGAAATGACTGAATGCAGGGCATGCAATTCAATCCAAGTTGTTTGTAACTCGGCTGACTGCAAAGGACCACTTCAGGGCTGTTACCTCATCACGGTCACTCTCTACATAGGTGTGGGGAAAAAAAATCACATACACTCTACTCATTACAACGGATTTTCTATTAAAAAAAAAAAAAAAAGAGAGAGAGAAAAAGAAAAGCTTAACACATCTTTTAAATCCAGCAAGCAACTCTTCAGTTTGATCTACCTGGGTAAGTCTTCTGTGCTTGTCATAAAAGACAGCATGGATTGTAAAGCAATTATAGCTCGTCTCTAACTGAAGACTGGTGCTACTTTTGGATTCTCAATAAACAATAATCATGATAATGAAAACAAATCACATCTATTTTTGCATTAAGGGGTGGGGGGAGGAAGAAAGGGGAGGAGAAGGGACGAAGGAAGGGGGCGGTAGGAGGCTTCTTGTTCCAGATTTAAAAAAACACTGTCCTCTCACCAAGGCCTCCCTTCACAACAAAGGGCTTATAATTGGTCCCAGAAAAAAACAACAAAAAAAACCCCCAATAGCTCTAGGCATGGTGTGATGTGCACATCCCGTTACTGGGGGGATTGTGGTCGTGCCCTACACCCCTGGATACGTTGAAAAAAAGAAAAAGTGAAATACTATATATTCTACACGTAATGTGACAGCTTCAATTCCCTTCTCACTGATGACATGATGAGCAATAGCATTCAAGAAGATACGAAAAATTAATGGTTGGGCAGAGAGGGATGCAGTCAGGGTAACTATGACAACCATCACGAGCTGGAAACTTGTCCAGCCATCACAGAAAGTTTTTCATCATTCTGCACCACTCTGCTGTCGTCCTCAGCAGTCGGAGAGAATTCTTCTGCTATGACAAAAATTGTGAACGACGGGAGTAAACTGCCACCATCCACAGAAAGAATGATAATAACAATGAGAATAACACACACCACTGACCAAGCTTCCACTGTTTGCATGCAATCACTTATTCTTTGAAAAACCTGTTTCTGATCAACCCTTTACACAACGCCGTGAAAAGCTCACCTTGAAATCAAATCAAACAAGGCAGACATTTGGGACAGTATCGAAGAAGACTGTTGGTACAATGAACATCTAATCAGTAAAAGAAAAAAAAACAACAAAAGTCTCTACAACTGTGCATACCTTGACAATCATCCCAAGCCTGCTTCTCTCGGTTTATTTGGAACCTGGATCCCCCTCTCTAATACATATAACAATGTGCAAGTATGAGAGGGGGGTGAATGGATAGGGGGGTTAATTGTGAGCAAGGGTATAGAGTTCTGCAACCTGATCTTTTTCACTTTTCTTTCAAATAGCAGTACCTACCTTTCGTAGTTTGTAGTATTGTACAACTGCAACTTAGTAGACTGACTCTCCTGCTCAAGTCAGTATATTTTGTTCTGTATTTTACCAAGCACCATTATCTTTGCTTCTTTGGAGCTCTCTGCACCTGCATGTGTGCACGTACCCATCTTTGGGGATAAACTAAAGCAAAATCACAACGTACCAAGGACACGTCCAGCTGAGAACTGTTCATCCAGAGCAGGTTCCACCTTGGCCAGTTTCTTCCTGGCCTCGTACTTCTTCTGCACTTTCTTGGACCGTACTTTGTTGATGACAGCCTCCTCTTGGGCCGACTGAAAACACACACAAGCACACATCACCGGACTGGTGGGAGAACAGCAGATGAAATTGGGCTTTCTGACTGAAAGCACTGGTAGGTCCACCTCCCTGAACTCGTCTACACAAGTGCATCTTCTAGCGCATATGGTCTGCAGATCGTGTGCACCCAGTTCTGTTCAGAAAAATGTCACCATAACTCCCCTCACCCATAGCCATTTATTCTAATAGTAAAACTTTAAATTTCTGAGTTAATTCCCGACGCCTGCAAGGGGGTGGCTGGCACCTATGAAATGACCAATGGATATGATGATATAAACTGCTTTCCATTACCTGCGAAGGGCAATTACCTTGGCAACCCATCACAGCACTGAGCAACAACAAAAATTCACGCATGGCTCGTAATTCTTTAATTTTCATAACAAACCAAAATACTGGGAGACCTTCGATGTGATCATAGGAGTCTGCACATAAATCATGTCAACAAATGCCAAATAACCAGTGCCTCATAGCAAACCAGAAAGGAAACTGACAAATGAATTATTCGTACTTATTCGTACTTAATCAATTTGAATCCAACTCCTACAGTACGGACTGTACATGTCAACTGACAAATGAATTATTCATAGAATCAATTTGAATCCAACTCCTACAGTACGAACTGTACATGTAAACTGACAAATGAATTATTCATACAATGAATATGCCCTCTCTTGAGGGCACATAAGACCGTATGGCGAAAGCTTGGCTGTGTCTGGAGTGGCACTGTCTTCATCTGTCCAAGGCAGGGGTGGTTGGGTCTGTGGGGTGTGCTCGGCAGCTGGAGGGTGGTGTTTTTTGCCGGTGGGCTCTGCAGTCATGAAATACGGGCTGGTACACCCATGGGGATGCTATTTTAAGGCTGTTATGACCTGCATCCTGTAGTCTGATTTACCTCTGTTCAGGAGCAGTTATGTCCCTTGATATTTTAATGGAGTGTCCTGCGCGTGCCTGTACCCATCGTCAACACAGTGCAGGCCTCCAAGGGTGGTACAGGACTGCTCTAAAGGCAGATGAAGACAGTGCTTCTCTGGGTCCTCCCCAGCACCTTCGGGTGTTTCTTTTTCTTTCCTCTACAATCAATTTGAATCCAGCTCCTACAGTACGAACTGTACATACAGACTCACTCATGATCAGACTATTTGCCATTCGTCCAGAAAAAGATACATTTTTTTCTTCTTTTTATTCCTTTCTTCCTTCAGTGCAAAAAACTGCCTTGCTTTGTTTGAGTATCAATTCTCCCAATGAAGCAGATAACAAGGACATGGATAAACGCCGAGACAACTGAAAGGCCAGGATCCGTGGGCCTGTCTAGGCCCTTGTGGCCTCCAGGAGCCTCACCTTGGTGGCAGGAGCAGCCCCGCAACACTCCCAGTCCAATTAAAAAAAAATCTTTTTGTAATAATACAAAATTTTTTCGCCTCTAAAGAAAATCTTAAATAAATGTTAGCAAACCGCCCAGAGAACATGGACAAACGAGTCACAAGACGAAACACGTGTTTCGACCTCTTAGGTCTTCATCAGGTGAGACATAAACGAATAAAACAACAAACATTCACTTAGCTTTGATCGCTTCAGATCACTTCACAGGATTTAGCACAAGGAAGAAGGCGCTGAATGATTCAACGCCTTCTTCCTTGCGCTGAACCCCGTGAAGTGATCTGAAGCGATCAAAGCTAAGTGAATTTTGTTGTTTTATTCGTTTATGTCTCACCTGATGAAGACCTAAGAGGTCGAAACGCGTTGTGTTTCGTCTTGTGACTCGTTTGTCCACGTTCTCTGGGCGGTTCGCTAACATTTATTTAAGATTTGTTTAGATTTCCGCCTGCAGTCCTCTCGCTTTGCAACTAGATCTAAAGAAAAAAAAAAACATCCCAAAAAACGAAAAAAGGAAAAACAAAGATTCTTTGCTTTTTAATACAGAATTCAAGAGTGCGTGAACAATTAACAAAGTTGTGATCGAGAGGTAACAGCGGACTTGTGCGCTCAAACCTGTAAACCTGTTACGTAAGTCTTTCAAGTTTTGCCTCATCGTTTGTGCTTCATTTAATCCCCCTGTCCCTCCTCACCCCCCCCCCCCCAAAAAAAAAACCTTTTTTTGTTTTTTAAACTTGTCATCTGCTGCAGTATTAGCAAGCAGAGAACTGACATTGTTTTATTTAGGATTTTTTTCTTTTACCAAAAAAAAAGTAAAAAAAAGTAAAAAGAAAAGGGGGAACCTCCCATCAGCCTTAACTTTCATAAAATACATTCCCGTTCATAGACAGCAAAGCTTCAGCTCTTCAGGAAAAAAAGATTGGAGAGGCAATTTGCCTGTTTTGATTCACATAGATTTATTACCATGGGAAGTATTTCTCAGATGTCATAAAATCTTATGCCTGCATCAAGGTTACAAACCTTCCAAGTACAGGAACATTGGATGAAAGCTTGAGAGATGCTTCATGAACATGAATTTGCAGACTTCAGTGACTGTACATTAATGGTTGAATAGGACTTTCTAATTTTCATTTGTTTATTTATTCATTTTTATGCTGAATTTCAATACTCATAATGAAAGCCCACATCCATGTCTCTGACTCTTAAGGAAATCTTTCAACTTGGTGATAGTCAACAAACATCACAGGGGGGAAAAAAAAAAGGTCACTCACCAGTTTCACGCCCTTTTTGCGTCCCAGAGGGCTGGCGTAATGTCCCTCATACCACTGTCTGAAGGGGGTGGAATCCACCTGCACAATGCAGGACTTGACCAGCGTTTTGGTGCGGACCAGTTCGTTATTGGACGCGTTGTAGATCACGTCGATGATCCTGGTTCTTCTGGTCACACCTGGTCAATATCAACCATCCATGTACTGCACCACAGAACTTTTTTCTCTTTTTTTTTTCAAACTACACATCCCTGTTCCCCCCCCCCCCCCCCCTCCTCTCCATTCCTTGCTAAAAACGATGAATATTACAATCACACTTAGCATATATTACTGAGTCATTTGCTCCACAGCTTATATGAATCTTCGAACTGCTACTAGTTGGTGATCAATAAGCTGTGAACTGAGGAGATAAAGATTAATCAGTTTCGTTTTGTGGGTTTTCCGGCATGTACTGTACAACATATATAACAAGTGCCTGCTTTCTGGCAAAACATATATATATATGCAAACACACTAGTAATAGATTGTACCTACGTCTCATTATAAGAGTTTTAAAGGTACACAATCACACTCACTACACTTTCTACCTAATTCAGTAATGGAGCAACTCTCATTGTAATATTTTCAAAAGGAAGTTCATGATCACATTTTCTCCACATTCTACCCCTCATTCTTCAGCATATCACATCTTTCACATGCAACACAATCACACTTGCTTGACATTATGCCTAATTCAAACGTGACACTTTGAAAATCTGAAGAAAAAAAAACTGAAAATGAGGCACGGGGTCCAGGGGCCGCCCAGGCCCCGGCAGGGTGCAGGGACAGTGACGTAGGCTAACAAAGATCACTGGAACTGTGTTGTCTTCAACGATAGAGAGCGCTTCCTCATTTCTGGTCGTCTGCTACAGTGCTGCTTCGGTCATAATACCGCCGATTCAACTGTTTAAAAAAAAAAAAACTTCTTTTTTTTTAATAACAAAACTTGAAAAACGGAATTTCCGTCTGGGGTCTTGCCGAAAAAACGGATTTCAGTCACCCAGATGGAAGAGTGGCACCCATGCTAATTCTCATCCTAACATTTTGAGAAAATATATTCATTTGTCACACATTATACCTAATTCTCATCCTAACATTTTGAGAAAATATACTCATTTGCCACACATTATACCTAATTCTCATCCTAACATTCTGAGAAAATATACTCATTTGCCACACATTATACCTAATTCTCATCCTAACATTCTGAGAAAATATACTCATTTGCCACACATTATACCTAATTCTCATCCTAACATTCTGAGAAAATATATTCATTTGTCACACATTATACCTAATTCTCATCCTAACATTCTGAGAAAATATACTCATTTGCCACACATTATACCTAATTCTCATCCTAACATTCTGAGAAAATATACTCATTTGCCACACATTATACCTAATTCTCATCCTAACATTTTGAGAAAATAACTCATTTGCCACACATTATACCTAATTCTCATCCTACTTCTGAGAAAATAACTCATTTGCCACACATTATACCTAATTCTCATCCTAACATTCTGAGAAAATATACTCATTTGCCACACATTATACCTAATTCTCATCCTAACATTCTGAGAAAATATACTCATTTGCCACACATTATACCTAATTCTCATCCTAACATTCTGAGAAAATATACTCATTTGCCACACATTATACCTAATTCTCATCCTAACATTCTGAGAAAATATACTCATTTGCCACACATTATACCTAATTCTCATCCTAACATTCTGAGAAAATATACTCATTTGCCACACGCTGTACCCATTGTACCTAGCTTTCATTCTAATATTTCTCAAATACATGCTCACACTTGAACACGTTTTCTTCTAATCATTGTTCTAACATTGCCACAAAGAACTCTGTCACACTTGTTCCGCAACGTACCTTGCTTTAATCGGATTTTTCTTGCTAGTTTCTACTTGGAAACTGTCTCTGTGACCTCTTAAACGTCTGACAAGTCAGACTAAATAATAATTGCAGTCGCACTTCACGCACAGCATAATGGTGGAATAAGACAATGGAAATCTAATTATCTTATCGCTTTGACAAAAATTGAAATGGCCTATAACAAAGCCACTTTATAAGGCAAAAAAATCAGGATCATCTTTAGCGACTTTTCTTCTGGCTCTTCTTCCTCTTTTTATTGAACCTGAGCCATTTTTTGGACAAAATAAGTCTGCAGTCTAAAGATCTATGTTGTCTTGGTTCTGTCTAAGCTTTTGACAAGTCTGTGAAGCCTTTTTTCTTTCCTTAATTTTTGTTCTTTGTTGTATTTGTAGTATTTCACTACACAGTGTAGCAGTGAAGCATTATTAGCGAAATCAAAGTATGCTACTTCAAACAGAACACACTTGGAAGTTGTGGGTACGCAGACTTACTTGCTCTACATTCCACCTAACCCTCATTACAATTTTTTTCACGATGTACACTTAAAACACACAGTGCCTAACCATCAATACCACATTTTCATAAGGTACACAATCGCAGTTGCTCTGCATTTGACGTAACTCTCATTCTGACATTTTCAGTCACAATATAAGTTCAGTGGTTTCCTACGCCACAAATGATCCAGCTGGGTTGTATTTGCCATATATTTAAGCAGGGGTTTAATGCTTTACTAGGAAAAGAAGAAAAGATCCACCTACACAATCAACATTAAACTAACTATACAACTTGGTTGGATATACTACACACTTGTTAAGCATGCTTTCAATTATCTACGTTAAGAAAATATAGGGAAAAAAAAACACCTATAAAACCAACATCAAATAAAAAGCAAAGTGAATTGCTCATGCACGCAACAGAGACATCAGGCAGAAATTCTTCAGCAGGGATCAGCCGAAAGATGGTGCTATTTCAATCATCACTTGTCTCTGCATTATCAACTCATAGTCAATTCATTTCAAGACTTCTCTCTGTTGGCACAGTCACTTCTCTTGCCAAAATCTACACTGAACCTCTCCCTGTTTAACTTGCAAAATACAAACACCAAAACACACACACAAAAAAAGTTACCAAGAGTTAACAAACTGGTGGTCACCTGCAAGCATTTGGCATGGTACACAAATACCTAATTACAGAACATTCATAAAATGCGGGGCAAGCACATAATTTGCCTAACAATCATTCTCTGTTGAAAGTGAATCACTGCTCAATGTTATTGAGTCACCTGAACAAATACACTTCCAGATACTGAATTCTTTCTTTCTTTCTTTCTGCGTACGCAGGCTGATACTCCTGCAGACACTGCCTGTATAGACAGGCAATGGAGTTTTGTGTGTATGACCGTTTTTCATCCTGCCCTTAAGGCAGCCATACTCCATCTTCAGGAAGGTGCATGCTATGTGTAATGTGTCATCTATACCAACGGCCAAACTGGCCTCTTCCGAAAGTTGGTGATGGGATTTTACATGTGTGCAAGATGTTGTGCGTGTGTTCACACACAGAACCTCCGTTTATAGTCTCATTTGAAGGACTGTATGGGGAATGGAGTCAGAACCAATGTTAACTCCAAGGGAAAAATCCCCCTGTACCGAAATTCGCAGATACTGAATGATTCTCCTGCCACAATCTCATGCAAGTTCAGCATGAAGACTTACAGAAGAAACACACAGAGGACAGGCTTATGTCAGGCTCAAAACATGCACAGAATTAAGGCAAATCTTTTGACAAAAAACAACAACAAAACTGTCAATTTGGACAGTAGGTCAGGGCCATTAGATGAAACACATGACAAGATAAATCAAACTTGAAGAACTAATGATCACTGTTTAAAAGGACATAAATCTATCACATCTCAGAACTGACCCAAAGTAGGGAGAGGGCAAACTAACTGTCACATTTAACTATTCCCATTCCAACAATCAACTTATGTAAGAAATCAGAAGACTGACTTAAATTCACATGATCCAGACATGCCCTACCCCAAAATAATTCCATCAGGAACAGATGACTTAAAAACAGGAACAAACTGAAATTTTCACAAATTTTCTGCAACACACAACATTCTGACAAAAAAGATGCTGTGCAGATGTACATGCATGCATGGTCTGCACATTCACATCATCAGGGCCTCTATTATTATTATTATATGAACATTTATGACGCCTAATCAATTGAATGCCCTAGGCGTTTTACAATATCACAACAGACATCAAATCCACAATATATAACAATCATACATGAGAAAAAGACATCAAAATCCAAAGCAAGGACACAAACTCACAAGCATGCATACACGCAAACACACACTCACACAGACACGAACGCACACAAAGCAGACACTCGCATCACACATTGCAAACGTCGGGTCACAGGGAAGACGAAGTTACCTAGGAAACAGATGAGTTTTGAGAAGGCGCTTGAATGTGGGCAGTGAGGGTGAGTATCTGAGAGCCTCTACAGCTATTGGAACGTGCGAATAGTGTACAAAAAGGTTTCTCATTTCTATTTTTGTTTTAAGCATAGCGACTGTTCATCAAATTATTTCTTGAAGGTCTGGTGACATCGGTTTTTTTCTTTTCTTTTTTTTTTTCCAGCAAGTTTTGCTGTCCAGCTTCTTTATCAGTCTTACATCTTCTCATTTTCTTGCTATGGGTAGCTATCTGTCCACTGCTTTTTCTTCACTTCAGCTCAGTCTGGTCTCTTCAACAATCAGTAATGGACTTACGTGCATGTGTACAACATTTGCACTACAACTTCCTATCTACCTAGGTAAGGTTTGTGCACCTGTGAAAAAGGCTGTACCTGTTCGTTTTCCTTTTTCCCCCATAACATGTGGTCCGTGGTCATACAATCTGGAATGGTAATCAATTTTCTTTTTTGTTTGTTGGGTTTTTTTGCTATATAGATGTGGTTGTTTCCAGAAGGTAGGCAAATCTGCATGATCTGACTGAGAATTTAAACACTTGTTTCTATATGCCTGCTTTAAGTTAATCATGTTCCTTTATTTTCATACTGGGAGAAAAAAAAAAAGCTTGAGATTTAAAAAGAAAAAAAAAAGGATCTGCCAAAACTTAGAACATTTAAAATACCTGAAAAATCAGAGGAACCAAAAGTCACCATTTCGAACATTATTGGCATTTTGAGATGGAGATGAAGGAACATCAGAAACATTGCTGATACACCAGGCATTAGCTGAAAGATTGTCTTAATTTAAATCACTATCATATTCTACTTTCATTTCACATCTAACTTTATTCTGATAACCATAAAACGTGCCTGGATAAAACTACATGGAACACACTGATCACTCAGCAAACTACAAAATCACTGAACAGTAAACAAGTGGGGTATTTTTTGCTCCCATAAGAAAACCAATTTTGTTTTGATTAAATTGAGGTTATTTGTATTTGTTTCTGTCCGTCTGTGTGTTTGTCTTTTGATCTCCCTTGCATCTTTGGGTGGATCCTCAAGCGTAGGCTCAAAGATTGTCCCCTACATTTTATATTATTTGCATAATGTCTTTAGTTTTTCAGCAACTTTTTCCCTCCCCACATTTTCATTTGGTTTCATTTACTACTCTTCGCTGGCTGCTTTGGGGGTGCTATTGGATTCTTTTTTGCACCCTTGGTGGTGAGAACACCACAGTATTATGGACTGTGGCATGTCTCTATTTGACGCCAGGAGCGCAGACATAACCAGCCGTGTCACCCTGATGAGTTCCGACCCAGCGGACGAAAGGCCTCGGAGCAGGCAATGCAAATATATCTGCCTTCAAAAGGGATTGCGATGGTTCCCTTATGCAGCTAGTGAAGAGTTTTCATACCTGTAACATATTTTCTTAATTTCATGTTCCCAGTTTTCTCCATCTTCAAACTGCGCTTGTTTTTTCCCCCACTATCAGATTGTTCGTCTATGTATTTGTCTGACTTTATTCAAGTTTAAAAGGCTGTGCCAGTCTTGAATAAAAGTTACTCTGTGTTAGGTTTTCTTATGGGAGCAAAAAATACCCCACTTGTTTACTGTTTATCGTTTACTGTTCCCTGCCTCATTTCATTTCCGATACAAAATCACTGGTTCAGATCAGAAAATTCAACTCACGATGTTCATAGGCCAGCCCACCAAGGTGGGCCATATCATTATCAGGGGTGTCACATGGAATTGATCAGATCAACATTTTTGGATGTCAGAAAAGTTCTTTACGATGTATATATGTCACTTCAAAGGATTATGTCACAGACTCGCACACAGAAATACCAGTTGAAGTAACTTTGGGGCAATGAATCTCAATAATGCAAAGTAAACCTTTTTTTTTCAATGAAAGGTCTTTTTTTTATTTGATGGATTCAGTTGCAGATGACTGCAGGCGGAACTCTAAACAAATCTTATATAATATAGCAAACCGCCTAGAGAAACGTGGACAAACGAGTCACAAGACAAAACACAATGCATTGGATCTCTTCAGCGCAAGGTAGGCACTGAACCAAGCTAAGTGACAAACTCATTCATTTTCATTGTCCTATTTGTTTGTGCCTTGCCTGAAGAAGACCTAAGAGGTCGAAACAACATCATGTTTTGTCTTGTGACTCGTCTGTCCACGTTTCTCTTGGCAGTTCGCTAACATTTATTTAAGATTTGATGGCTTCATCAAAACCTAAACTGAGAATTTGCCATGAACATTTACTTCCCTGCACCTTCATCCACTCCAAGACTTACTCTCTGATCCCCAAGAGAAATTTCCATGGTCCAGTCGCAGAGCCCGGTATTTTTTGTTGCCTCCCATTGTGCGAACAACATGAATGCGCTTTGGACCAAGCTGAAACAAGACACATCACAACTGTTTTCATTGTTCTGTTAGCGTTACGATGCATTCTTTCTAAGACGCTTCTCTCCGCTACCCACCTGAAGTTATTTTTGGAGAAAGCGAAATCATTTTGGCAGCATGACAGGTGGGAACAAATGATTGAGAAATTCTTAAGTTGTACTTTCCTCCCCCCCCCCCCCCCCCCCCCCTCATGTGCTGCTGTACACCCCCTAATATTTTTACCCAGTGTGACATGTCGAAATCCCAGCAGTTTAATATTTTAAAATGATGAATGTGTATACAGTTTTTGTTATTTACAATCCATTCAAAGTCCCTCATGTCAGTTTCACAATGGAAGTTTGCATAAGTTTTGATATCTTTTATAAGTCTCACAAGTCCAATTCTTTATATGGAAATGCTGGATCATAATAACACCCCCATCAATGTATCAATTAATGTCCATTTATCTGCAACAATAACCCACCTGTCAATTGTGAGACGTCCAAGTTCAAATTCGTTTTTCCTACAACCTGGGCCATGCGGCCACCATACTTCCTGCGCTTTGTTCCATCATCACGGAGATCCATGCAGAAGAAAACCACAATGTACGTCAATCTAGCGGATTAAAAAAATTCAACACGATAAAGCCATCACTGGGGAAAATAGCATAGTCAACTGTTATGGAATGTTTTCCAATGAATGAGATTCATGTGAACAAAACGTGGAGAGAGAGAGAGAGAGAGAGAGAGAGAGAGAGAGAGAGAGAGAGTGGTGTGTGACTGTATGAAGTTGTTAGATTTAAATTAATCACCAAAGACTTTGAACCAGCCCTATTCCATTCTCATACAAGCATATTTGATTTCACTTCATTATTATTATTTTTTTTAAAATAACAACATCCAACTGAACTCACCCATCGTGGCTTTCGCTGATGAGACCGTCTGAAAGAAAGGAAATAGAGTAGAAGCATGCGCGAGAAGTTTTCCGGAAAAGGAAGTGAACAATTGCTTTCAAGATTTGCTTCCCGTCAAATGAAAGGTGTCGATCCACAAATACAGATTAGGATCCAAACTCTAAAGTTGCTTGTACGATCTGAAGAGGACGGGTCATTGCCGAAATAAGTGTCCCGACAACCCTTGATGCACAGTATACCGGATTCTGAAGCTGTTCAATTTTTTTTTTTTTTTTTTTTTTTATATAGTTTCCACTTTCGCAGAACCAATCTACATGACTCCAAACTCCTATTTTTCTGTCTCTGCTGAAATCGTGGTCTGCATGTCCAGTTAACAGAGCCCTAGGACACAAGTTGTCGACAAGTCACGAACACTTTTACATTATATGCGGATATATTAATTTGATTAGATTAATCCCTTGAAATTCCAAAACAATGTTTTATACTGGAAAAAGTAAGAGTGATTTCTTCACTACTGTTCTTCTGTTTCACAAATACTAAAGAACTTGCCTTGAGGATGTAGGCCTACTGATGATTTTATATACAATATAGAAGAACAAAAACTGTCGACGTTTTGGTCGTAGACCGTCTTCGGGATTGATGACATCCAAAGAAAAAAAAAGGAAAAAAAAAAAAAAAAAAAAAAGAAAAAAAGAAAAAAAGGCATATAAAAATATATATACGTGAGTGCACGGATACGTGTTTAATGAGGGAGAGAGAGAGAGAGAGAGAGAGGAGAGAGAAGAGAAGATGTCCTATTCATGCATAGGCCATTGTCCCTCATGAAGAGGTGTAAATGAACAATCATTACACACAAGGTCTTTTTTGTCCCCATATGAAGTAAGGAGAAGAGAGGAGAGAGAGAGAGAGAGAGAGAGAGAAATCTTATGTTAGCAAGGGGGCGCTGGAGGGTGTGCATGGAGGGAAAAGAGGGCGCGGGGTGGGGGAGGATTGACAATCTGATGAAAATAGGCCCATACGGATTGTCACATGTGTATGTGTCTATGTGTATGCTTACTTGGATGCAAGCAGTGGTGTGGTGGGTACATGTGTTTTATTTCATGACTATGTAGATAGGTGTAAATGTAAAAATGGTGGGATTGGGGAAATGGGCGAGTGTGTATACGTGAGAGAAGGAGGAAGGCGGGGGTGGGGAGGATGGGGTAGGGTGGGGCGGCAAAGGATGGAGGAGAGGGTGGGGAAAAGGAAGGGGTGGACTAAGGGCTGGAATGTTGGAAACTAAAAAATAAGTTGCGGAACTGAGTCCGTCAGGATTTGTGGCGTTCAGGCAGGAGATGTTTGTTGATTCTTTGAACTTTCTTTCTGGAGCTGAGGAGCGGTTTTGCCAAACAGCATGACGGAGATATGTGGCAGTCACCACTGAAATGGATCTCCACTGGCGTTGGAAGAGACATCTGACTAGCCCTGATGTGTCTACAAAACATTCGTTGATGGTTCGATAAGTCACACTTTTTTTGATCAGAGGCTGTATCTCAGTACGTACACCAAGTTGATGGGCCTATGGGAACATGTCACATATGTGCGAACATAAGCTTTAGCGCAGTCATTTGACATACTGTTTAAGCTGAGATAACAGGAAAAGATCTTTTTGAGACGATCTTCCATGAATTGCTTTGAGACAGACTGCACTTTTAACGTTCATCCATCTTTGTACCTGACGAAAAAGCGGAAAAGCACACAAAACAAGTGTGAAGTAACGCAGTTTGAATGCACGACACAAAACAAGACAAGAAATTTTCGGCAATATGCCTTCCTCAGCGACAAAACAATAAAAACAGTACAGACATTAACATGCGCAATGCTCCCCTTGTGAAGCCAAAGTGGTGAATGAAGTTGACAGAGGGACAGTGGGAGAGAGGGTGAGTTGAGTTCGAGGAATAGGGCACGAGGAAAGAGGGTAGAGTTATGCGAGGAGGAGGAAAAGGAGAGAGAGAGAGACAGAGAGAGAGAGAGAGAGAGGGGGGGAGGAGGGGGAGAGAGGGGCGAGAGAGAGAGAGAATGGAAGTAGAGGAAGAGTGGAGAGTGAGAGAGAGAAGAGGACAGGGAGGGGAAGGAGAGTGAGAGGAGGGGGAGGGTGTGATTGTATGTAGTTGGGTGTGTTGCATATGAATGAAATGAACAAGAGGAAACACAATAAATAAAATACAATATGCACCAAAAAGCATTGTAAACGACAAGAGGAATGGGGGGGGGGGGGGGGGGGTGGGGGAGAGAGGGGGTCAGCCGCCTAAAGCACCCGACCCAAGTCTGACCCTAGGGTAGGTTGCCCTACCCAAGCACCAAGGGGTGAGAGGGAAAACGGGAGAACCCCGAGAAAAAAAAACCCTAGCCAGATGCAACTAAGAGCCGCAGGGCTCGCCCCCCCCCCCCCCCCCCCCCCCCCCCCACACACACACACGAAAAAGCTCTTGCGCGCGAGCACAACCACACACACACACACACACACACACACACACACACACACAACCACACACACACATACATACATACAAGTGCGCGTGCGCGCACGAACACACACGCACACTCACATACATACGCCCATACGCACACACACAAACCACACAAACACACACATACCTAAGGGGAAAAAAAAAGGAAAAAAAAAAAAAATGGGGGGGGGGGGGGGTGTTACAATGGAGAGTAAATAAGTAAATTTACAAACAAGGCATACATTAAGACATGTGGGTATAGTATAGGGAGGTAGGTGGTGCTATGGTGGCGCAACAGAAAAAAAGGCAAAAATAAGAGCATGAACGCAAAAGATAGATATGAGATCATGATGAGAGGTGCTAACAACACTCCCAATGACAAAAAAAAAAAAAAAAGGGGGGGGGGGGGGGGGGGGAGGGGAAGGGGGGGGGGGGAGAAGGAAGAGACGTAAAGAGAGGACCCGTATGAGGGCCCTAAAAGAGAGATGCCAGAGAAAAGTGCTAAGGGGAGAAGGAGGAAGAGAAGCCTCGAGAGGTCCAGTAGAAGGGTCCTACTAAGGGGGCGACCAGACAAAAGCAGAGGGACAGGAAGTAAGGAAGAATGTAAAGAGAAGGAACGCACAGGAAGAAGGAACGCTGAGGAAGGCATATTGCCGAAAATTTCTTGTCTTGTTTTGTGTCGTGCATTCAAACTGCGTTACTTCACACTTTGTTTTGTGTGCTTTTCCGCTTTTTTGCAGTTTGTGTCATTTATCTTTGTACCTCCAACACGATGCTCATCTGCCTGTTTAATAGAAGTACCCTTCAAATGAACGATTAGACCAGAGACGTAGAGGAAACGTCTCTGATTAGACGAAAAAGAGTAAACCAATGTTTTAGGCGAGTGGTTATAATCACAGATTTAGAATTGGCAGGACGTATGACAATTGAGTTTGAATCACACCAGTCTGTGACTTCGATAAAACTGAATTACGCCTGTCTGAAACCCCGAGAAGACTTCATGGGGGACATGTTACAACGGGCACCAGTGACACGCTCTCTCCGTAGAGAACATGCGGAACTTTTCACATGAAACACGTGCTTTGACACTGCTTGGAAACTTTCAATATGCGTAAAAAAAAATCATAAACAGATACCAATTCCTTGAAAACTTCAGGGTATTCATGTCAATAGAAAACATATATCAGTATCATAAATTGAACGGATTTTGGATTCGTTTTTCTTTATCCGCATCTGCGCCACGGATCCGCGAAATCCAACAGCTTGTTCTTGGTCCATGTGACTTCAAGTTTCCTGAGGGTCTCAAAAAATAATACGAGGAAAAGAATTATCTCTGTCTTTCAGAAAGTGTGCGGGGGAAAGGATGATTTCAATGTCTACTGCTGTACAAATTCATGTGTATTTAGCATATGCCGATATCATGTCATGAACAAGCATAATTAAAAAAGTTGTTTTTGAACTGGACTTGTTTTACATCAAAATTCTGACCAGTTTGTTGTTCTCTGTTCGTTTTGATGTGTGTGTCTGGAATTTATTCGACTCTTTTGATTAGTTTTAGTGACATTTTTTTGATTGATTGATTGATTGTTTAAAACAATGATCTGTGTAATGGGAAAAAAAAAGACTTTAATGGGGAGATTTCTAGATGCTTGTAGATTGGTTCCACTGGATTGGAGTAGTACTAATAGGTCGTCAGCCAATACATTCATTGGATCTTTCTCGTCTCATTGGTAAATCACCGAGGAAGATACAGAACAGGAGAGGGCCTAGCACTGTACCTTGTGGGACTCCATGTCTGACTGAGTCTGTACATGAGTTTGATTCCCCATGGATGCCCTGGTTAGCTCAGAGGTAGAGCATCGAGTTTACAGTTAATCGTGTCCAGTCTGAACTCCACCAGCGCCCACAATAAAACAGGAGTCGTTCTCGCTGCTCATCTTTACGTGTTGTCGTTCTGGTGATAATAGTGTTAGATCCGTTCACCCCCTTCCATCTCCCCGCCCACCTCTGCTCCCTCTCTGCCTCTGAATGTTATTACACAGCGGAGAGAGAGAGAGAGAGAGAGAGAGAGAGAGAGAGAGAGAGAGAGAGAGAGAGAGAGAGAGAGAAATGTCCGGCCACGGCTGGACTTGGTAAAATCCTTACTAACCACCAAATTTCACGCAGAGTAAAAGAAATTTAGAAAGTTCCTGTTGTTTTTCCAAACATATCCGAAACTGCTAACACATTTTTGAATGATTTTTACAGTTTGAAAATCTCATTTGTTCACACTAACGGCGTAGATAAAACAAAACAAAACAAAACAAAGAGAAAAAAAAGGAAAAGAAAGGGGGTGAGGTGGAGACGAGGTGAGGGGGGAGGCGGGGGGGGGTGGGGGGGGGGGGGGGGGAGGGAACAACTGTGGAGTCATTTATTTTCAAGGCAAGCACGTGCAATTTCTTTTCAATCTTTCACAACTGAAACTCTGATCAATGCCAGACTGTCCTGTGATGGACCTTTACCAGGGAGAAATCAATGACAATGACAACAAACTTCAATGACTGTAGCTTGTAGCCTTAATGTCATGCGTTAGATGCACTATCTCAAGCAAAGGACATCAGGGAAGAAAACGAAAGAATTTTCAAAATGGTGCATCAGTTTATCGCCCAAAGTAAACGTCTTTAATATTATAGCGAATTAGTTGTTCTTCCTCATCTTCCTGTTCTTCTTCAGGTACTTCCTGATCTTGTCCATCTCCTTATGCTTGTTCATCTTCTTGTTTCTCTTCTTCTTCTTCTTCTCCTCGACGTTGCTGTCAGGTTGGCCCTCGGATTGCTGTGTATGGTTGTTTAGTACTCCCTCAGATTTCGTCTTTGCATTGGACCCACTGCGACATGGGGCTGGGCTCTTTGGTGTTTTGGGAGACGGGACGCATCTCTCCTCTCTCTCTCTCTCTCTCTCTCTCTCTCTCTCTCTCTCCTCTCTTCAAATTTGTATATATTCGGTGCATGGGGTATCGTGATATTTGTTGTGTAGATTGCCTAGTTGCATCGCTGTTAGATTCTTCTGACCTGTTCTATCTCCTTTCCTGTCTTTTAATTTAAATTAAGATTTTCTACAAATTTTCCCATATGATATTCAGCATTTTTCTTTCTCTCTTACGTATCAATGTTGATTATGCAATCCGTCGGTGTGTTTTTTGTTGTTAAATTTTCCGTCACTGAGCACATTATAAGCATTTGCTCGTTGTTGCTTCAGTTCAATAATTTGTTTATGTACACATCTGTTTAATAAAGAAATGCTTAAAAAAAAAAGCAAAGGAGAAATCAGATCATCATCAACTACCAGGCAGAACTCAGTTGTACCCCAAAACAACAACAACAACAAAAACCCAAACAAACAAACAAAAAATGACGCGTCTTTTTCAGCAACAGATTTCCGCCAGACGCCACACATGGATTAGATAATGAGAGCAGTCACTGACCCCCCCCCCCCCCCCCCCCTCCCCCTCAACGCCTTCGAACGACTTCACTGACATTTTCACATCCCTTTCCCAACCACCGACTCGCCAACTCATCTTCACCACCCAAACTCCCCCCCTCCCCTCCCCTCCCCCTTTTCCCTCTCCCTCCCAATCCTTTTTTTTTTTTCACTCTCCACCTCTTCCTTCCTGCTACTGCCGTTTCCTTATCGATCGAATCAATCGATGTGGGAATCCCACTTGCTGACGGAACTGAAAAGTTTTTTGGGAGGTGTAGAGAGGGGTATTGATTTTCCTGCTGCTTTGCTCTCAGCGTTCACCCCTGTACAGGATCTCCAGTGACCGTTGTGGCTGGAAGTATCTGGTGATCGACTGTCGGGAATGGTTACAGAACTTGAATTGTCGTAGTGTGTATAGTCTGTTGATCAACTGTTGAGAATTGATTGCCGTCATCTGGAGTGACTGTTAATCAATGATCTGGTATTTCAGTGATCTGGTATATCAGTTGATCGACTATTAAAGCATTGTAGTTGTCTGACATGTCTGTGGATCAGCTATTGGGCATTGTAGTAATCTGACATGTCTGTGGATCAGCTATTGGGCATTGTAGCAATCTGACGTGTCTGTGGATCAGCTATTGGGCATTGTAGCAATCTGACGTGTCTGTGGATCAGCTATTGGGCATTGTAGTAATCTGACGTGTCTGTGGATCAGCTATTGGACATTGTAGTAATCTGATGTGTCTGTCGATCAGCTATTGAGCATTGCAGAAATGTCTGTTGATCATCTACTGGGCATTGTAGTGGCCTGAAGTGTCTGTTAATCAACTGGCGGACATTGTTGTAATCTGAAAGGTCTGTTAATCAATTGCTGGATGTTGTAGTAATCTGAAAGGTCTGTTAATCAATTGCCGGATGTTGTAGTAATCTGAAAGGTCTGTTAATCAATTGCCGGATGTTGTAGTAATCTGAAGGATCTGTTAATCAATTGCCAGATGTTGAAGTAATCTGAAAGGTCTGTTAATCAATTGGCAGATGTTGTAGTAATCTGAAAGGTCTGTTAATCAATTGGCGGATGTTGTAGTAATCTGAAGGATCTGTTCATCAATTGCCAGATGTTGTAGTAATCTGAAGGATCTGTTGATCAATTTCCAGATGTTGTAGTAATCTGAAGGATCTGTTGATCAATTGCCAGATGTTGTAGTAATCTGAAGGATCTGTTAATCAATTGCTGGATGTTGTAGAAATCTGAAGAGTCTGTTGATCAATTATTGGACAATGTCACCTATGGCATTAGAATTTGGAGGGGAGGGGGGAGGGGGAGGAGGCAGAAGACCCCCCACCCCCCTCCTTGAAAATATTGGTAAGGTTTGGCAGACCATCGTCTGCCCTCCTCTCCACAATGTTTGCAGCCAAAATATCTGTCAGCTTCTTATGGTGTGCCCCCTCCCCCTTCAATCTGTCCCCCGCTTTTTTTTTTTTTTTAATTTATTTTTTTTTAGGAATTTGAATGAGAGAGCATCACCTCTAAAAATGGATTGTGAGACCCCACAACCCTCTTTTTTATGAAAATTTGGAAGAGTTCCTCCCTTACCCTCCAGCCCCTATCCCACCCCACCCCTTTTTATAAAACTTTTGAAAACTGCAGTGATTTTTTGTCAGTTTCAGTTCAGGCTGTCCCCCTGTCTCCCCTCCCCCCACCCCCCTCATCTTCACCCACCCCGTGCAAAGTGTCATCCGATGCCACTGGTTATATACTAGTGCATGTCAGTACGCATTTCCATGGTAGAAAATGTAACTGAAAACGTCTCTGTCTCTTCCCCTCCTCCCCCACTTTATCTTATACTCTTCACTAAGACCAGTCATCGACCACTCAGGGCCATGTTAAAGACAAAACCTCTTGAAAACACAATTTGAAGGAGAAGAAGAAGAAGAGGAGGAGGAGAAGGAGGAGGAGGGGCAGCAGCAGCAGGAGAAGGAGGAAGAAGAAGAAGAAGAAAATGAGAGGAGTACTGTGTTCAGGTCAATGGTTTTCTTTAACATCTCTTCATCAAAGATGATGTTAGAAAACGAACAAATACAATCAACTATTCATTTCTATTCAATAATTCTAACATACATATGCACAAACTCAAGAAACAGACCACGACATACATATCGGTGATTGTCAAGGGAGCGAAACCTCTCACAAAGGGCTTTAAGTGTTTTAGAGGAAAAGAATACTGCATGTGGTGGAAAAATAGGTAATGGGCCGATTAGCAGTAGCGCCTTTACCTAGCACATACGCTCGAACTGTGTCAAGGAGGTTGAAGTGGTCAGGTGATAGATGACACCTAAGGTAGCAGGGCCTCTCCCGAGTTCGAACCTTCCCGATAGCAAAAGGGTGGAAAATTTAGCCACCAGGACCTTGGAGCATCGAGTGGGCGCTAAAGATGCAGTCAGCTGAAGTTGCTTTGTAAACAGACTTTGAAGAGCAGGAGTCTTGAGCTCGTTCAGATGGTATTGCCGTGGGGCACTGTGTCGATGCTTTGTCAGGCTAGTTGAATGCATGTGGACGTTGTTGTCATAGCTTTTCTCTAGGATAATTACTGTGTTAAAGTGGCTCCCGGAGTCGGCAGGAATTTTTGATATCCATTTGGTGTGAAGTGATTGTTTGCTAAGCAATTTGGTAAGGATGTGTGAATGTTGATGTATGGAAGAATGTAGCTAGAGGGGAATTCAGTATACTTGTGAACAAGGTGGTTGAGAAGTAACATGGACAAAGACATGGCCCAAAGGGAAATCCTTTGTGCCCATTCCAATATAAACTGAGGGAGAACAACATCGGAAGAGAGGAGAACACCATGAGAGAGAGAAGAAGAGGAGAGAGAGGAGCAAAGAGTGAGCAGGACAGAGTAGGGTCGAAAGAAACGTGGTCTTGGAAACAGAAGTGACAGCAAGGTTTTAGGGTAAACAACAAGCTGAAAAAGAAAAGAGTGAGTTTGAAGCCCAGAGGTGGGTGAAAGAGACAAAGAAGAAGATTTCTATGTCAAGTTCCCAGAGACAACCATGGAGACCCAGTCCTGAAATCTGGTGCCAGTCAACCAAGGGCGTCACCATCACCCAGTGCTGAAGAAAACTTGAATGTGACGTGTTCGAGAACTGTGGTGTGGTGTGTGCAAGTGTGTGTGTGTGTGTGTGTGTGTGTGGAAACCTGGCCAGGTAAGAAGCCTTTTGAGTTTAAAAGCTGGGATTAGGAAGTATTGATAACATATGTTTTGATTATTCTATTGTGTAACTGGATTTTTCATGTGTAATTATAAGTAGCATAGAAACTGTATTTTGTGTTCCCCGTCGTGTTAGGAGAGGAATGAATGCATGACATCCCATTCCCAGAGAGAGGTGAATGCTTGGTGGGTGCATGAGTGCGTATATGCGGGTATGAGTGCAGAGATAACCTTGGTGTGTTAAGCCTGACTTTTAATACATCAACTTAGTGCACTTAAGCAATACCATCGCGATTTCCCCCGTCCTGGACAGTGATGCATGGACCCCCCCCCCCCCCCCCCCCCAAAAAAAAAAAAAACCCAAACAAACAAACAAACAAAAAAGGTTTTAATTTTGATATTTGTCAAAACAGATATTTTTCTCCTGTAAAATTCCTGTTAATACAAGACAGTCTAGAGAAGAAGAAGAAAAAATGATGCACCAAAGTATGTCTCCTACTGACACACACAACCTCTTTATCAGTTCAAAATTACTTTAGCAAAGTGGCGTGAGCAGGGGGGTAATCAGTATGACTTTTCACACAAAATTTTCTTTTGTAAACACAGAGTTCCAGATCTAAAAGTAGACCTATTTCAGGCGAGCAAAATTGCAATGGACGTAGTGAATCATTTCCTGTACATTCCTGCGCTCTTAATTTAGCAAGACTGTTTTTTCATTATGCTTTAAATCACAGTGTGATGATCAACCGAGAGAAATCTATGCTTATACCTTAATGTCATAGACTGAATCTTTCCTGGCTACCATCTCAGTTTGCAATTACAACACAACGGACTTGCAACCAGAGCAAAACAAAACATTAAAGAAAGATATTGGTGTATTACATATGTGAGTTAAAGCCAAAAGAATTGCATAAAAGTCTGCTGTGTTTAGTGAAAAGACTTTACAGAGATGGACATATCGTATATTTAGGCTTGGAAAGGAAGAATGTAGAACCACCAGTTCTATACATAACTGAATGTCAGTATGAATTTTGAGGTAACTGGGACTGGAAACGAGTAAGTGTTCTCTCAATCATTTGTTAGAATATCAATATTTCACTTTTTTTTTTCTAAAACTTAATCTATTCATAATTCAAACTCTCTACTCAAATGTCCCATGAAGACATTTGAGATACATTAGGAGCCTCCAGAATTGACGCTATATCAGAACCACACCCTGATTACAGTTCAGAAATATGATTTCTTATTAGCTGACTATATGAAATGCGTTTGGTTCTATTGGGGAAAAAAAGTCCCCACAGGAATCCATGAAAATTTCATCACGGACTGAATTCCTGATAAACATGCTTCGTGCCACATATCTGGCCACTTCAACGCTCCCTGTTCACAAAACGGTATAACATTCACCGCTTTGTGTAACACTTGCACGCTTAGACGTGTACAGGGTGCTTAAGCTCAAACTTCAGACAATGACATTAACGTGTGTTTGCCTGAGGCTAGTAAGGACCGGTTCTTTCCTGAGGGAAATCTGAATGGAGTTGTAGGCAAAAAGGGAGCTAAACGGCAAATTTTAAGACAATGAACGGAATGCGCACGGCATCGTTCTCCTTGTGAAGGCCAGCTGCTACGTTTAGGACATATTGATGATGTTCCGCCCTCCCCCTCGACCCCCCCCCCCCTCTCCTTGCCTCCACTGTACCCATTCCCTCTCGCCCCCCCCTTCCCCCCACCAGACTCAATACCACAGTCTCTGTAGTCACGCCAGTCTTATTTAGCCAGTCAACTCAGGGCTAGCCGGCGGTGAAGAAACCATAATGGTGTGTACATCTACAGGGCAGCACGTGACGGGGAGGGTAGAAAAGGGAGGTGGAGGATGAGGGGGGAGGGGGGGGGAGGGGTATTTGAGGAAGAAAGTTAATTGAAGACAGTGGAAGGTGTTCGTGAAGAAAGCACGGTGGAATGATGTGAAGGGAAGCAACAACAACAACAACAACAACAACAACAACAACAAAAAAGGAAAAAAAAAAGAAAGAAAGAAAGGGAACGATCCGGAAGAGGATGGTGTCCATGGGATGTCGCCGTTCCTGTATTTACCTTTCCTTGTTGCATTTCTTGATAGGATGGAGAAGGAGAGACCAGTCAGTGACGGTGATGGCGTCCTTCGCCTTCCCGGTGATCGATAGGATGGAGAAGGAGGGACCAGTCATGGCGTCCTCCGCCTTCCCGGTGATCGATAGGATGGAGAAGGAGGGACCAGTCATGGCGTCCTCCACCTTCCCGGTGATCGATAGGATGGAGAAGGAGGGACCAGTGATGGCTGATCGATGGGATGGAGAAGGAGGGACCAGTGATGGCTGATCGATAGATAGGATGGAGAAGGAGGGACCAGTGATGATCGATAGGATGGAGAAGGAGGGACAAGTGATGATCGATAGGATGGAGAAGGAGGGACCAGTGATGATCGATAGGATGGAGAAGGAGGGACCAGTGATGCTGATCGATAGGTGAGAAGAGGACCAGTGATGATCAATAGGAGGAGAAGGAGGGACCAGTGATGATCGATAGGATGGAGAAGGAGGGACCAGTGATGATCGATAGGATGGAGAAGGAGGGACCAGTGATGGCTGATCGATAGGTGGAGAAGGAGGGACCAGTGATGATCGATAGATGGAAGGAGGGACCAGTGATGCTGATCGATAGGTGGAGAAGGAGGGACCAGTGATGGCTGATCGATAGGGTGGAGAAGGAGGGACCAGTGATGCTGATCGATAGGGTGGAGAAGGAGGGACCAGTGATGGCTGATCGATAGGGTGGAAAGGAGGGACCAGTGATGGCTGATCGATAGTGGAAGGGGGACCATGATGGTGATCGATAGGTGGAGAAGGAGGGACCAGTGATGGCTGATCGATAGGTGAGAAGGAGGACATGATGGCTGATCGATAGGTGAGAAGGAGGGACCATGATGGCTAATCGATGCGTCCTTCGCCTTCCTGGCCTCTCGTTTTGCTTGTGCGCTCACCTCCGCATTCCCTCCCTCCCTCTCTCTCTCTCTCTCTGTCTCTTTGTCTGTCTGTCCATCTGTCTGTCCTGGCTGCCTTTGCCTGTCTGTCTTGCCTGTTGTGTTTGTCTGTCTCTCTCTCTCTCTCTCTCCGTTAGCTCGCGCACGCACCTATCCACGCTCGTGTGTGTCTGACATAAAAACAAAACAAAACAAAAAAAAAACAAACAAAAAACTGTCATCCAACAATTTAGCCCCCAAAGAGTCTCCATTCTAAATTCTGCAGGTGTTTATCATCGGACAAAGGTAGGCTACCCTAAAAGCAATCGTGTTTTTTTTTTCAGCTGTGGTTCTGGTTGGCTTGTATGGCGAGTGCAATGTGTTGCGTGAAATATATGGTAGCATGCTAGCTCCACAAGCAAAATATTAGCTGTCTTCCCCGTTTCCCTGTTATTCGGATCGCAGCTGTTGTCTTTAGGACAATAACTTTTCCCCCCCTTTTTTTTTTTTTTTTTTCGTTTTCCACCAGGATCACAACTTTTTTTTACTCGAGGAAAACAGTTATTGTTATCACCCCTGAAGATTGCAACTGTTTTTTTTTTCTTCTCCTGTATTCGCTGGAAAAACGGTAATTGTTCTTGAGGAAAGAAAGCGAAAATGGAGAAAATAGTTGTGATTTCTAAGGATCACAGCTGTTTTCCCTGTTCAAGCAGGCAGAATGCGTGGTAAGATCAGTTATATCAAGGCACATGCGCTCAGTTGTCAAGGAAAATAGCGATTATAACTGGGTTTTTTTTTCCGTGTTATCGACGTTTTCCTTAAGATAACACTCGTTTTTCCCAAGAAAACAGGGATCATTGTCATTATCCTAAGTAAAATAGGGAAAATAATTGTGATCTTCCAAAGACAAGAAAGGTAATAACTAATAACTGCTTTCCTTATTTGTCGCTGTCTTTCTTTACGAATCACAGCTGTTTTCCTCAGCAAATCAGCTATCATCATCTTCAGACGCCACTAAGCTTCCATACTACGAAGTACGCGGGTATAGTGACCCTGCTGATCCCCATCTAGCTTTGATTGGTGCTTCATTGTCGGACTGGGACGCAATTATGGTAGTTCAGGGCATCGAAAGAGGACAGAATTAAAGAGGGAAGCTTTCAGTTCTAGCTCCGCTTTATCATCGTCTGTATCACACAAAAATACTGTGCATCTTTATAACGCCTGATCATTTGCAAGAGTAGTTGATGAAGGACTTGCAGAGGCCTATATAGGCAAATTCAGTCATATAGCAACATTTCTTTCGTGTTAAAAATAAAAGGCGAGATCCACACTGATATTGACTGGATTCATTTCCTTTCCGATGGTTCAATATTCGTTTGGGGTTATGCACGTGTATTTATTTCATCATGACTGCAAGAGTTATCCTGCTTGTTCGTTATTGATTGTTTACCGTTCTCTGCTCATTTAAGATTCCATTTCATACCAGTCAAACTGAGGTTACCTGTATTTGTTTCTGTTCGTCTGTGTATTTGTTATTTGTTTGACTATAATCAGGATCGAAAAGACTGTGCCAGTTTTGAATAAATGGTGTCTTGTGTTTGTTCATCCAGTTGCTGTTGCTGCGTACATTTGTCAGATACAGGGTAAATGGGTGAACTTGGAACAACCATTTTGGGGGGCGGGGGGGGGGGGGATGTCTCCTCGTTTGTTCTGTGTGCTCTGTGTTGTCATTCCTGTTAAGCGATTCGGTGTCGAACGCAGCATTCGTCTCGAGTTACGGGCGTTTATCTATTTAGCGAGAGTTACCGTACTTGTCGTCGTTATGACAGCAAGATTTACCGTACTTGTTCGTTAATGTTTACTGTTCTCTGCCTCATCGAAGATTCCCTTTCATGATAGGCTCAGTTTGAATTTCTCCGGGCGCAATAGACTTCCAACACTTTTCTCTCTTCTGTGTTGAATTGAAATTGATTTTTTGTCCTCAGCGTCAGCTAACAGCCGGGCTTTTGATCCCCCCAAATGGAATTGGGGCTTGCGACATCAGACAGTAAACTATCCCTCGCCTGTGAATTATTGTCCTCGTCGTATGGCGCCGAGCCCCATTCAACCCCACCCCACCCTTCCCTCCCTCTCCTGAGACCCTTCTCCTCTCCTTCGTTTCCCTCTGGCAGAGGGTATAGTTGTCTCCCTTTCCAGCCAACCCCAGTTTTCTCCCCTCCACGTTTATCGATCCAGGGGAGACTTATGACCGATTCTGTCCTACGTGCCGGGCTTAGAGTTTAGATAGGGGGAAAAAGCCATTGCCGGATTTGGCTTCGCGGATCGTCAGTCACCACATCTCCCTTTCTCCCACGTTAATGGAGTGTGTGTGGTGTGTGTGTGTGTGTGTGTGTGTGTGTGTGTGGGCGCGCGCGCGCGCGCGCGCGCGCGTGTGTGTGTGTGTTGTGTGTGTGTGTGTGTGTGAGAGAGAGAGAGAGAGAGAGAGAGAGAGAGAGAGAGAGGAAAACGAACAGAGAGAGAGACAGACAGAACGAACAAGAATATGCACACAAAGGCTTCTTTACATCCCGTCCTCAAACCTAAGCAATGAAGCATGTGGTGATAACATTTGAAAACCAGTCTCATACATAGAATATTAGAGTATGACCACGGACACAAAACCAAGCTCTAAAATCACGTTCAGTGCCTCCCCCTCCCATTAAAAAAAGATTAATGACACACACGGGAGGATGGGGGAGGGTGGGGGGCGCAGGGTGGGGGTGGGGGTGGGGGGCAAAACGGGGAAGAGGCGGATGAGAGGGGTAGAGGGGATGGGGGTGAAGGTCCGGGATAAGACCCATGTGGGATGAGGGGTTAAAAAAAGAAGGGGGGGGGGGGAGACGAGGAAGGTTAGGGGGTGGGGGAGGGGGGGGGCTGAAATGGGGAAAAGGATAAAGAAACTTATAAAGCACAAAGCCCTCCATCAATGGAAGGAATTGAAAATCATTTAAGAAGTACTTGATACACACACCAAACACTTACATAGACAGACACAGACACAGACACACACACACACACACACACACACACACACACACACACACACACACACACACACATACACACACACACACACATGTTCTTCACGATTCTAAATATCTTTGATGCTTTCCTGTCACTGACATATTAAAAACAAAATGTTATGCCTGGAAAGAGTGAGATGGGTTTTCAGTTCTGTACGTTTGGAGAGACTCATGTGGATGTACTGCCCTGGACATGCTGGAGTTAAAGGAAACGAGAGAGCAGACACACTGGCTGGCAAGGCAACGATAAGAACTGGATTACGGCTTGGCCGATTTGATGTAATAAGAAATCTGAAGAATCACTGAAGCAAACAAGAGCAAAGCCACCATACCATAGACCATCTTTCAGGTCTGAACATCAAGAGAGGAAGTGGCCGCACATCCAGACTTAAGGGAAGAGCAAGAAACATCACCAACCAAACAAACATTGGAATAAACTCAAGGGCAGCATTGCGAAGACTCCTAGAGATTGGGGCAAACTCATACTGGGCCTTTACAATAACAGACACAAAAGATGAAACACATGTCAACTGAGATAAGCCTTTGAATCTCTCAGGGCCCCCAGCGTATACTGTAGACGTGTGTGCGCTGGTGTGTGTTCATCAGTGGGGTGATGCCAGCGTGTTAATTAGAGAGTCCATGGATATCATGAGTGTGCAAGCGTTGGTGTATGAGTGTGTGTGTGAGAGAGTGAGTGAGTGTGTATGTGTGTGCATGCGTGTGTGTGTGTGTGTGTGTGTGTGTGTGTGTGTGTGTGTGTGTGTGTGTTGGCGTATGTATGTATGTGTGTGTGTGCGCGCGCGCGTGTGTGTGTGTGTGTGTGTGTGTGTGTGTGTGTGTGTGCGCGTGCGTGTGTGTGTGTGTGGGTGGGTGGGTGGGGGGTGGGTATGTGTGAGGGAGAGGAATTATTGTTCTTATTGTTACGTGTATGTGTGTGTGTGTGCGCACGCATGTGCGCGTGCATGTATATGTTGTATTTGATGATCTTGTTTTTGTTCTTGATCCTAAGTCATCTTCTGAACATTCACGCATGCAGTCACTACACACACACACACACACACACACACACACACACACACACACACACACGCGCGCGCACGCGCGCGTGTGCGCGCTCATACACACACACACATACAAACGTGTGCGCGTACGTTCGCTCGATCCTAAGCACACACATATACACATGTGTGCATGTGCACGTCCACACCCACACACGTGCGCACACATACGCATACACATAAGTGCATAAATGCACACACACACGCGCATGCGCACATGCCCACATACAAAGACACACACATACACACAGATATGTACACATATAGCCTATATGCAGATACGTGTGCTCACACAAACCCACAAATTACACACACACACACACACACACACACACACACACACACACACGCACACACAACACACACAACACAACACCACTTCGCACACGCACACACACGCGCACATACATCAACACACACACACACACACACACACACACACACACACACACACACAACACACACACACACGCATACACACACACGTGCACACACACACACACACATACACACACACACACACACAAATGTGCACACACGCCTGCGCGCACGCGCACACACACACACACACATGCGCACACGCACACATCATACACACACGTGTACATTCATACACGCACATAAAACACACACACACACACACACACACACACACCACACACACACACACACACACAAATGGTAGGTAGGCACTCAAGGTCTGACCAGCACGTTGGGCTAATGCGTAGGTCAGACATCCGCTGAGTCGTAGCCACGAGACCCTCTTCTTCAATTGTCTCATCTTTGTTGTTAATTCATTTATCCATCAGTTTCAAATCATACGTAGTGTGGTCTCAAAACTTAGCGGATGTGGTGTAGCGTATATGGACTAGTCCGCACGCAGTGACGCCTCCTTGATGAAACTGAAACTGAAACTGCATGGGTGAATATAGTCAGCTGTAATTTATGATTTTCGAATATCTTTTAATGCCTCATGACTGTCAAATTAATAATAATATATAAAAAAAAAAACCCAAACAATCCTAGATAAAGGATAAAAGAAGTTTTATTTCCGTTCAATAACCTTGATATTGCGTCCAAATGGCTATGTTTCTTCCGGTTCTCTCCTCTCTTGTAAAAACAAACAAATAAACAACAACAACAAAAACCTGAATGATTTCACTAAAAAGACAAACGTCGATCACGAGAGGTGTGGCCACACGCCACAATTAGAATTTTGCACCAAATCACTACATAATTAATGTAAGCATTTTGAGGCCTTGCATGAATTTGAGCCTGCATTTCATACTAAACTAATGATTGATCAAAACAACAGTCACCCACCAATCATTTCACCTGTTTTGGGGGATTTCCACTCATGACATCATTCACAATTTTCAAACACATAAAGTTCCCCTTGCTGACGTCACATTTCAGGCCTTTGCACTCACCCGTGACCCTATCTTTGCGCCAGTTGGTATCCCCTAAATAGTCCAATTCTTTCGATTTTAATCTGTCTGTTTGGAACCACCTGGCTTGTGCTTTGATGACCTTATGAAAGAAAACGAGGAGAATCAACTTTCAGAGACAATACAAATTCTCAAAACAAGTGTCACGCACGGGCATTCAAGGGACATAATTACGCATATTGTAATGCGGAGTTGATGCAGCGGTCAGTTCTTTCTTTTTCCCGTGTCGATATTTGGGAGTTACGATACGTGTTTTATTATTTTGTGTGTGTTTTGGTCGAGTCATTGTTGGTAGGTGATCGACCAAAGAGGGTGAAGTTTGTGCCTATGTTTGGCTGTATCCATTCTTGTGATTTTGTGGTCCGTTGCCTTGGTGATTTATGGGTGATTGGTTGACCAACTATTGGAGATCGGTGCTTGTATATGGTTGTGTCCACATTTGGTCTTGTGTACAAGCTGTTGGTGGTCATCGATTGATGATTGGATGGTTTTATAATCTAGAGTCTGTGCCGATACACAGTTGTTCCCATATCGGGAAGTGTGGTCTCGTCACCCTAGGTGACTTATTGCTGATTGGTTTCTGGCAGGTTGGGGTTTCGAGTCTGTGTACGACTGCCTCTGTCTATGCCCCTATCTGGAGTTTTGTCGTGCCGTTCCCTGGGCAACCTATTGATGATTGGTCGAAGTCAGGGTGTGGCCTTGTCAGTTTCATGATGTCTGTCAACTCTAGTGTCTGTTTTTTGACTGTCTGATTCAGTTTGTGACTCCTGGCTCGAGACGGAGGTCTTCTGATCCAGCGTTCGGTGAGGCGGTTTTGCCACGTGGTTTAGTGGGCTGCCAGGAAACCCATCGGTGTGTCCTTGTGACAGCTCGGGATTCCTAGAAGAAGTTATCGTGTGTCAGTGTCTGCCACTAGTGTCCACGCCTTCAAGGGAGCGAGGGTTTCCCCAGTCTGGAGCTGCTCTGGTGGGTGTTTGTCCTGTATTGTCTTCGTTGGTCATCGTAACTCCAAGTGTCGACAGGGTTTGACCGCTCTGCTGCTGCAACCTCTGTGTGAGGCATCTTACCTGGTACTGCCCTGTTTCCGACTTCTTTCTGGCCGACCTCTAGGTCATCGCTACGAACGACTGGGAGGGGGCGAGCTCATCCTTCTGCGAGCGTCGGAGCTCTCCCTCCTGCTGCTGAGATCTGCTGAGCTGCCAGGCTCTTCATTTTCTTCAATGTGTGTCACAGTGTACTTTAAATCAGTGACTCCGTGTTGAACCTTGTGACATCGTCGATTCTTCATTGTTCGGCGCTTCGTCTGCTGGGGCATCAGGACCTCAGTGGCAGTGTGGTCACCAGTGCACAAACCGTGAAAGTCCGCGAAGGAAGGGGAAAAGTGGGAGTGTGGGAATTGATTGTGTAAAAAAAAAAAAAGATGGTTCGAGTGTGCGAAGGGTGAATGGTATTGTGCGTGAGTTGTTTATAAATATATATATATAAAGATTTAGATATATTTGTATGTATTGTGTGGAGGGGGAAGTGTAACGAATTGTTTTTTTTTTGTTTGTTTGTTTGTTTTTTGGGGAGGGGTGTCGTTGTGTCCCCTTTGTGGTTCATATCGCGCGGGCACTTTGGGTTCGGTGGGCCATCCTACCTCTGGATGACCCAGCCCCAGGTTACCACGTGATAGTCCCTGGAGTGTCCCTGGTCCGGTATTAACCCTGTGTGGGTTGGGGTCCCTTGAGGCTTCCTGGATTTGAAGGTGGGGTGTTGGGGCATTTTTATTGTGTATTGCTGGTTTTGGTGTGTGTGTGTTTTTTGTTGTTGTATTATTGCTTGAAGATTTTTTTTTTTTGCTGATAGTGTGTGGGTGAGTGTGAATTTGAATAAAATTTGATTGTTTGTTGCACCTATTATTTGATGTTTTGTATTTTTGTTCTGTGGTGTCAGTAATTTTAGAGTATGGGCGGGGTGGATTAAAAGGGGTTACCCTTCTACATTCGGGTATCCCTGTCACCGCACTAGGCGTAGTGACAACACGCTAATTGTGCCAGTCTATAAATACTCGACTGCTTGAGCAAGGCCTTGGCGCATTAATTTTTGGTGTGCAGCCCGTTGTTCGGCGTAGTCATCAAGGGAATGTCGACGGCTCTTCATACAAATCACAAGGAAGTTTAGAAAGGAGGGCAAATCACGTCACCCTCCCTACAATTGTATAAATATTCATTCATCAAAATGACAAAGACGAAAATCAACTACGAAATCTAAACACATCTAAAATCTCTATTTCAGCTTTTATTTATTTCAAATCCACTTCGTCTTGGTAAAAAAAAAAAAAAGCGTGCGCACACACACACACACACACACACACACACACACACACACACACACACACACACACACATACAACACACACACAAACACACAAACACACACACACACACACACACACACACACACACACACATATATATACACAAATATGTGTATATATGTATGTATGTATGTATATATATATATATATGTATATATACACATATATATGTATATAATTGTATATATATATACATATATATATATATATATATATATATAACATATATATATATATATGTGTGTGTGTGTGTGTGTGTGTTGTGTGTGTGTGTGTGTGTGTGAGTGTGCATATGACCAATACCCTATTTCAGGGCAAGAGATAAAAAAAAAAAGAAATCTTAAGGTATGTTCAGCCAATGTCCCCCGCCCCTTCCCTCCTCCCGCTCCCCTCCCCATGCAACGAAAATAGGAACCAGTCCTCTTCCTTTTAGGACATCTGTTGGAACTTCTGCTCTCAGCACGATCTGTCCATGGTGATGGAGGGGTGGGGGGGAGAAAGAAAGAGCCACAACCAAACACTCACCTGGCTGTCTCAAAGAGGGGCGGGGGGGGGGGGAGGGGGGGGAGGGGGGGTTGGGGGGGAGGGGGGGGGGTCAAGATAGCTCGATTATGGAACAGATTCGCATTGAAGATGTCTTTGTATTGATGGCATACATCATGCGAGGCAACACACACACACACACACACACACACACACACACACACACACACACACACACACACACACACACACCATGCACACACCAACACACCGGCAACAGATACACTGTGACACGCAACACATGCACGCACACCGATACACACTCACCGGGAAAACTCTCTCTCTCTCTCTCTCTCTCTCTCTCTCTCTCTCTCTCTCCTCTCTCTCTCTCTCAGCCGTTGCATCATTATTCCTCTCCATCATCAACCAAAAGCTTCCTGCAACCTAATGAAACCCGATCCCTCCCTTTTGACACCCCCAGCTTCCATCCGCTTCTCTATCGCCCTCCCCCATCCCCAACTCCCCCCCCCCCCCACCCCCCACCCCTCCCCACCGCCAAGCCACTCGTTCCCAGCCTCCCCCCCCCCCCCCCCCCGTCCTCCCCTTATCGTCCGCTGCCTGTGTGTGTGTGTGATGTTAGTCGCTCGGTTCTACAACCTCACGATGCAAAAGTTCCCTACTACCCCGTGACTCTTTTTCGCCGATTCTGAGCATGTATGTATGTAATGCACATACCTTGCATCCTCCCCCAGCCGTCCTATTCCTCCCCCCCCCCCCCCCCTACCCTCACCAGGGCACTCCAACACGGAGCGAGGTGTTCACTCCGTAAACAACTGGAATCGTTCAGACAGCGCTGCGTATATGCTACTTTTTTTTAATTTTTTTTTTTATGGGGGTTCGTTCAGTGTGTGCACGCAGTGCTTTGGTTGGAGTGGCCTCTTCTTCACCACCCTTCCTCTCCTCATCCCCTTCCCCCTCTCTCTGTCCTATTCCCTCCATCCCCCTTCCCCCCCTCCCCCCCCCCTTTTCTTTTAGCCTCTGACGTTTGGTGGTGAGGCCGAAGTAAGAAAATGGGAACACAACATACAAGTGGTTCACACTGACATGAGTAGAGGTGGTTCTGGACGTAGTATTTAGCTTGGTATTCAGTTGGTAGAGCGCCGGACTCGTAATCCAAAGGTTGTGGGTTCGAATCTCTGCCGGGCCGTTTCGGTACAGGGGGATTTTTCCCTCGGAGTTAACATTGGTTCTGACTCCATTTCCCAATACAGTCCTTCAAATGAGACTATAAACCGAGGTTCCGTGTGTGAACGCACGCATAACATCTTGCGCACACGTCAAATCCCATCATCAACTTTCGGAAGAGAAGGGCAGTTTGCCTGTTGGTATGGATGACACGTTACACATAGCATGCACCTTCCCCGAAG
>CM065747.1:35068276-35070776 GCA_033310375.1 Conus canariensis
ATCACCCAATGAAATAATGACTAGAAAGTATTGGTTCATTGCATAAGCTGTCCCTTTAGTTTGGGTCTCGTGACTTCATGGAATTATCATATACAGCAATACTGATTTTCACTCATAAAACATGTAACTGTAAACTATATATGATTTTTTTTTCCCAACGTAATCACGGAACAGGACCAAAATTTAATGTAGAAGTCACCGTAAACAGTTCCCGACTTATTGTATGGTTGATCATTTTTGTTTTGTTAATGGTTTCACCAAACCGAATTATTGCAAGCGACATTGAAGTTTAATCTAATAAAAGAAACGTGAATTTTCTAGGCCTACTTATTGAAATTGACAAAAGTAACAACAGTTCAAACTGACTGTTGAAAATACTGTATGTATTATCATACATAATATATGTTTCGCTGTTCAAGCCCTTCATTTTCATCATGCCCATCGCTCCCAGTGGAGCACAGGCCACCGACGACCCTTCGCCATCGCACTCTGTTCTGGGCTGTTCTGGTCATTCCTGTCCAGTTGGTCCCTAGTTGCTTCAGCTCCACCTCAGTGTCTCGCCTCCAGCTGTTGCAAGGTGTTCAAGCCCTAGAGGACGTTAAAACGTATCCAAATGTTTGCCTGACTTCACATCTGTATTCAGAATTTGTTTTCTAGTGTATGCATGTACAACAACATTCTGATTCTAACTCTACAGTAAAGAATCGAAAAGCGCTTAGTTATTTCACCGTGTAAAGTCTTGATCTTGAATGACGTCAGAACGATAACTCTTATCTCTACATGCTTGAAGTTTGGAGCTCATCGCAGGAAGAAGCAAAGTATATGGCCCCTAAAAATTACGAAACATTCATGAAACTTTGAGTCGTCTTGCGGATAGCCAGACTGACAGACGGACAGACAGGCAGACAGGACTGAAACCAACCTCCCCTCCCCCACTCCCCCCCCCCCCCCACCCTTTTGCAAGGAGAAAGAGCATATTCAGCTGGCAAGACAGTCATTTTTGATGATAACATGAATGAAAAAAAAAAGTATAAAACATGACACAAATTCAGTTCAACGTGAAACCTCTTTGCCAGTATAAAAAGGGCGCATTGGACAAAACAAAGAAGAGTGATTACATTTACGTACACGCCTAACAATGTTCAATCTACGCAATGATGAAAGGAAATGAAGTGTGGAAATATAATGCGCCAAACAAGAACGTTAACAAAATTCAACGTTTTCTGCCATTTTCCTTTGGATGTATTTTGTTTGGTCTCCATGGATGAAACACATTCCTGCCCTTTGCCTGTCCAGCTGACAAGGAGCTGACACACTGAAACACGTGTGCAGACTGGGCTCAAACACTGGTTTCCCTCAGGATGGACTGATCCTGCACGCACAGTGTGTTTCCCTTTGGAACTGCCGCACATTACTGAAAGAGGCATCTGGCTACGAAGGCAATTTGGTGTTCCCAGCAGGCCGACCTATAAGTTACTTGAGATCTTCGGGATCGGTTCATCTTTCTCTCTTTTAGGCCTGAATTCTGTCGCTTTATCGCGTTTTCAAAGACTGAAGCATTGATTACCTACTCTCCTTCTCCTCTATTATTTAGTTCTTCAGTATATTTATCTATCTATTCATCCATCCATACATCCAGCTCTCTATCTATCTATCTATCTATCTATCTATCTATCTATCTATCTATCCATCTAATATCTAATTCTATCTATCTATCGATCTATCTATCGATCTATCTATCTATCTATCTATCTGTCTATCTATCCGTGTCTCACTGATGAGTCTGAATCAGCGGGCGAAAGGCCTCTGGACTGGCGATACAAATGGTTCTGTGTTGAAGACCGGCTGTCACAGCCTCCACATGCTGCTAGTGAAGGATTTTAGAGTTATATCCTAATACCCTCTCTCTTTTGTTCCTATTTTCTACAGCACCCTCCCCCACCCCCACCCCCTTTTTTCCAATATCGTGAGCGTTGACCGTCAAAAATGGAAGAAGTGTGCTAAAATAGTGAGTACGTTGCCCACAATGTTGCACATCTCTACATACCATTGTCTCATCTTCCCAGGTCGAAGTGCTGGATCATTTGGGGTGGTGATCAACTTACGTCCGTTAATGACGTGGATTGGATTACCCTGGAGTCTGGATTAACCTGAACCAGTTTAGGACGTGTCTTAGATCACCCTAGAGTTCTGATCGATCTAAGGTTGTTTTTCTTTCTTTTTTTTGCAGGACAAGCGGGTTGCATTCTAGATCCAGACAGAAACTTGGTATTTTGTGAATACCGGAGAAACATGAATTGTTGATGAACTTGTGGAACTGTAAACAAGCGATGAGTTAGTCTGGATCAGTGACATAGGTCACGCTGTGCATATCTGAAGAAACACGAAAGCTGCAGGTGGAGCTGCTTTCTCTTTGCCCAGTGACACCACACAAACCCCACCCCTCCTACTGACCACTGCCTCTCAACAGAGGCACATCCACAACCGGTCCACCATGGCC
>CM065747.1:35078276-35083276 GCA_033310375.1 Conus canariensis
TGTTGTTGTTGTTGTTGTTGTGTTGTTGTTCTTCTTCTTCTTCTTCTTCTTCTTCTTCTTCTTCTTCTTCTTCTTCTTCTTCTCCTTGTTGTTGTGTTGTTTGTTGTTGTTGTTCTTCTTCTTCTTCTTCTTCTTCTTCTTCTTCTTCTTCTTCTTCTTCTTTTCTTCTTCTTCTCTTCTTCTTTCCTTTCTTCATGCCAACTCACTGGCGTCATCCCCATGCCGTTAATTCCGGCTCCCCCTCCACAGCCACACCCAGGCTTGTCCTCAGTACTGGCAATCCACAGGGAGCACTCAATGTCAAGTCATCAGGAGGCAACCCACCAAAGGAGACACTCCACTGCTGCCGAGTCTCTTTGGTGGTCTTCAGTGGCGCCTGTTCTGATCCAACACACGGAGGACATTACCTACTAACTCCTCTGCAGACAACAGTAATTGTTAGTTGAGGAGCCAGCGTGACTGAACGTGCCTCTGCAGACAACAGTAATTGTTAGTTGAGGAGCCAGCGTGACTGAACGTGCCTCTGCAGACAACAGTAATTGTTAGTTGAGGAGCCAGCGTGACTGAACGTACCTCTGCAGACAACAGTAATTGTTAGTTGAGGAGCCAGCGCGACTGAACGTACCTCTGCAGACAACAGTAATTGTTAGTTGAGGAGCCAGCGTGACTGAACGTACCTCTGCAGACAACAGTAATTGTTAGTTGAGGAGCCAGCGTTACTGAACGTGCCCCTCCAGAGAGCGCCACCACGTCCATCTAGCTACAGTCCCCATGATGCCAGGTCCGGCCACCACGTCCATCTAGCTACAGTCCCCATGATGCCAGATCCGGCCACCACGTCCGTCTAGTTACAGTCCCCATCAATTTGCCAGGTCCGGCCACCACGTCCGTCTAGCTACAGTCCCCATGAAGTATCTGGTCCGGCCACCACGTCCGTCTAGCTACAGTCCCCATGATGCCAGGTCCGGCCACCACGTCCGTCTAGCTACAGTCCCCATGATGCCAGATCCGCCACCACGTCCGTCTAGCTACAGTCCCCATGATGCCAGGTCCGGCCACCACGTCCGTCTAGCTACAGTCCCCATGATGCCAGGTCCGGCCACCACGTCAGTCTAGCTACAGTCCCCATCAATTTGCCAGGTCCGGCTACTCGACACGAGCCCACGAAGGCCATAGGTGTGGAGAGGGTATCGAAACTGAAGTCATCAGAAGAACGGAACATGAAGGGCCATAGAATTAATAAAAAAAAAGAAAAATTATGCTGATCGATGATGATGATGATGATGATGATGATGATGATGATGATAATGATGTCTTGGAGTTCCATTCAAGTCTGAGACTGCACGGCAGGACTACATACACTCTTCGCTTACTTTCATCATGTAGCCGGCGTGAACCAGGCGCGAGAGATGGCATAGGGAAATGTGAGCAACACTCATAGAGAAGCATCCATTAAATGGATTAAAAATCGACGTGTTGTCCCAGCCTTTCCAATTCAGCCCACAGCACGTTCAGCACTTGGCAACAGCCGGTCGGGACTACTAGTAAAGTCTGACAAATGAAATGGTTCTGATGGGAATCGAACCCACGACCTCCCAGCCGGGAGTCCGCGATGCTAACCACTTCGCCCACGGCGGCTGGTTTGTTTTAGTCCGTTTCAGTGTCCAGAAGTTAATTTAACTGCCCAGCCGACTGCAAGGGCCGCATCAGGGCTGTCACCTTGTCAAAAGTGATTCCGTTTATGGACTGGAAAAAAGGGTTAATTTTATGTTTTAAAAAACCCAAACATGTTAGAACTACATTAGTTTTCCCACAAAATCTTAAATCGAATAAAACACAGGTCTTAGAGAAACTCAGCCATCACACTTGGTGGAACAGCTCTGAACAAAGTGTCCATGGAGTCAACTGTAACGCGTAGAAGTTCCCATATTCTTTCTTTACTATGCCTTTATTAACTCCGTGGGGAGTCATTTGAGGCGCAACACTGGAGAACGCTCTTCCTCTTATTCTGTTGGTTGTGCTTACCATGGCCTGGGTCTCTATGGTGTGGAAAATGGCTATCGTCTCCTAAAGACGCTGCCGTGTTCTCATAGGTCTCTGGAAGCGTCCTCCCGGTCCATACTGCTTGCTTTCAGTCCCCCACCTCTTCAGACAGTTCCTTGCCTAGTGGAGGGAAAGCCATTGAATCCTGTTACATGCCCATACCAATGTGGTCTATCTGCATACTTCCGATGGCCTCTTTGATGGTTTTTGACGCACTTGTGTTTTGGTAATAGGAGCAGAACCTATGTTGTTTGTATTATGCTTCATGTCCGTTGAACAAGCGTGGCACACAACTCCCAACATTCAATACAATGTATTGTGTTACAAACTCCTGAAGTTTGGAACAGGTCAAAATTTAGTTATGAGCCTCTAGGGCGCTTGTTTATCATTAGTTGTTTTTTTGTTGTTTTTTTTGTCTCCTTGACCAGTTTTTGTTTAGGGTGGTGTCTATGTGCGTACAAGTTTGCTGTTTCTTGTAAATACTTGTTCATCACGCACGCACGCACGCACGCACGCACACACACTCACGCACACACACACACACACACACACACACACACACACACACACACACACACACACACACACACACACCTCTCTCTCTCTCTCTCTCTCACTCACTCACTCACGTACTCATTCACTCACACACACACACACACACACACACACACACACACACACACACACACACACACACTCACACACACACACACACACACACACACACACACACACACACACACACACACACACACACACACACTCTCTCACTCACTCACGTACTCATTCACTCACAAACACACACACACACACACACACACGCGCGCGCGCGCGCGCGCGCGCGCGCACACTCACTCACTCACTTACGCCACACACACACACACACACACACACACACACACACACACACACACACACACACACACAGAGATGATGATGGGACACTATCTCTCTTCTGGAAGTCGGAAAGGAATAGTTAGAATGAGGCACTGTCTCTCTCTACTGGAAATTTAAAAAAAAAAAAAAAAAAAAAGACTAACGAACAAGTAGGGTAACTCTTGATCCCATGATGAAAGAATTACTCGCCCATAACGCCCAACGAACGAATGCTGGGGATGTTTCAATGCTTCTTCAGTGTGTTCAGTGTTGGTATTTCTGGCAGACGATTCGGTGTTGTAAGCAGCACTGGTTTGGAGTGATTGCGTGTAATTATTTCGTTATGGGATCAAGAGTTACTCTACTTGTTCGTTATCTACTCTTTTACTCTTCCCTGCCCCATTAAAATGTCCTATTAAGAAAGGATAGTTAGAATGAGAGACTGACTCTGCAGACAGTAGAGGAGGAATAGACAAGATGAGGCACTGTTTCTCAGCTCACCTCACCTCAGGCCCATAACTACAGAAGTAGTCGTTGGGGAAACCTGAGGACCAGCAGACGCAACCTCCCCTCTCCATCTGTCTCTGTCAGCAGCCGCCAGCAGCAGCTCACGTGTATGGAGTCCGGTCCATTCTTTGACGTTCTCATGCCAGTTCGTCCGCTGTCTTCCTCTTCTTCTTCCGCCCTCGATGGTGCCTTGCATGATTGTTTTGGACAGACTGGTGTGTCGAGTGTTGTGCCCAAACCATATCAGCTTGCGTCTCTTCACAGTTGAAAGGAGAGGTTCTTGAGGTCCAGCAAGGTTCTCAATTCTGCTCCATACATATTTATTGGTCCTGTTTCTATAGGAAGTTAAAGAGGAAGAAACTTACAAGAAAAATTACTATTTCACCGAACGAAAGAAACAAACTACAAGACACGCGTTTCGACCTCTTTGGTCTTCTTCAGGCAAGACAAACAACGTTGCGGACAATGAAAACAAAAAAACGAACATTCACTTATTTCCTCAAATTGGGCGAAAAATGAATTAATAGTTGAGATGAGGCACAGTCTCTAGTGGAACTGAAAGAGGAATAGTTAGGATGAGAGACTGACTCTACGTGAAGTGATATAGGAATAGTAAGGATGAGAGACTGACTCTACGTGAAGTGAAAGAGGAATAGTTAGGATGGGGGACTGACTCTACGTGAAGTGAAAGAGGAATAGTTAGGATGGGAGACTGACTCTACGTGAAGTGAAAGAGAAATAGTTAGGATAAGAGACTAACTCTACGTGAAGTGAAAGAGGAATAGTTAGGATGGGAGACTGACTCTACGTGAAGTAAAAGAGGAATAGTTAGGATAAGAGACTAACTCTACGTGAAGTGAAAGAGGAATAGTTAGGATGGGAGACTGACTCTACGTGAAGTGAAAGAGGAATAGTTAGGATGAGAGACTAACTCTACTGGAAGTGAAAGAGGGGTAGTTAGGATGAGAGACTGACTCTACTGGAAGTGAAAGAGGAATAGTTAGGATAAGAGACTAACTCTACTAGAAGTAAAAGAGGAATAGTTAGAATGAGAGACTGACTCTACTGAAGTAAAAGAGGAATAGTTAGGATGAGAGACTGACCCTACGTGAAGTGAAACAGGAATAGTTAGGATGAGAGACTGACTCTACGTGAAGTGAAAGAGGAATAGTTAGGATGGGAGACTGACTCTACGTGAAGTGAAAGAGGAATAGTTAGGATGAGAGACTAACTCTACGTGAAGTGAAAGAGGAATAGTTAGGATGAGAGACTAACTCTACGTGAAGTGAAAGAGGAATTGTTAGGATGAGAGACTAACTCTACGTGAAGTGAAAGAGGAATAGTTTGGATGAGAGACTGACTCAAACGTGAAGTGAAAGAGAAATAGTTAGGATAAGAGACTGACTCCACGTGAAGTGAAAAGAGGAATGGTTAGGATAAGAGACTAACTCTACTGGAAGTGAAAGAGGAATAGTTAGGATAAGAGACTAACTCTACTGGAAGTGAAAGAGGAATAGTTAGGATGAGAGACTGACTCTACTGGAAGTGAAAGAGGAATAGTTAGGATGAGAGAC
>CM065747.1:35088276-35093468 GCA_033310375.1 Conus canariensis
TCTCCACGTGCAGGGGGCAGTCTTGGAGAATATGGGATGGGGTCTGGTCAGCCTGGCCGCAATCGGATAGGGATGTGGCTGCCACTCCAGTCCTCTTCAGGTGTGCTCGGAGGCCGCAGTGTTCTGTGCGAAGGCGGTAGATGGTAGTCTGGTGTCTCCTCTCCAGTGTCCTGATGGGATTCTGGTGCGCCTGGTAGCCTCCGTTCAGGGTGACCCAGCCTCTTCGGAATCTGCTGCGGAGGAGAGTTTTGGCTTCCTCATACGTGGCAGGAACGGTCGGCTGTGTGAGCTGGCTTCCTTCCTTCGGTTTGCCGCTGTGCTGAGGCCTACATGGGCAGGCTCCCACTGGAGGGTTGTTGGGGCTGTTTGGGTAAGGGCTGCGAGGGAGGCCTTGAGCGACTGGATCAGTGGACCAGGATCAGGGGAGTCAAGGGCCTGGAGTGTGGAGATGGAGTCAGTGAAGATGGTGATTCTGCCAAGGGGTTTTCCACAGGAGGAGAGGAATTCTGCACACGCTGGATCAGAATGGACAGCGTTGTTCCTTTCATGACATGGCTGCTTCTCTCAGTTTGAATGTTTTATTGACAAACAACGAAAAGTTTTGTTAAACAGCTTTACTTGGAGGATGAAGACATCAACAACAAGCACAATTTGAATAACGAAGGTTCTCTGTTGTATTTAGGACAAATATAAAAATTTCACGAATGGTTTTGAGAATTGGACAACAAAGAACAAAAGTGAAGCGGAGAGAGAGAGAGAGAGAGAAGAGAGAGAGAGAGAGAGGAGAGAGAGAGGGCGGGGTGAGGGTGGGGGGTGGGGGGAATTGAACAACTTCATCTCTGATAGCTTATTTCCGCTTATAATCTTTATCTTCAATGCAAGCAAGATCGGTTCTAGAAGGCAGGAGCCTGTACTACCTTTCCACCCCCCCCCCTCCTCCATTCCTATCCTCCCTCTCTCTTCCTCTCCCTCTCTTCTCCTCTCCACCCCCCCCCCCCCCCCCCCCAGAACCATAAATAGTAAGGTATTCTGATTTTGGTCCTCCGATAGGTGCGCGATTCATGACCTCGTAGGGCTTCCAATAATAACTTTCATTGGCTGTTTACACGTCATGTTTCTCATTAGCTCAACATCGCAGCCGGGCTTTTTTTTTTTTCTTTTTTTCTTTTTTTTTTAAAACTAAGCGATGACGTCAATTAGACATGGCTTTCTTTCTTGTCGATTGCCGACTTCGTTTACGTCTATCTTGTAGGTCTGCCGGCCTATCGTGCCTCTCTCTCTCTCTCTCTCTCTCTCTCTCTCTCTCTCTCTCTCTCCCGTCGTTGTTTGTCTACCTGCTTCTCTGTCTCTGTCTCTGTCTGTCTGTCTCTCTCTCTCTCTCTTACCTCACACCTAGCAAGTCAACATATGCTTTTTTTTTCATATTGTCATTAAATCAATATCTTTCTGTCTTTCTATCGTTCTGTGAGTGAGTGAGTCAATCTGTCTGTCTGTCTGCCCATCTATGTATTTGTGTATCTAACTAGTGAACAAAGTAGGTAAATGCATCGCTGTTACAGCTCGTCTGTCTGTCTGTCTGTCTGTCTGTTGTCTGTCTGTCTGTCTTCTGATTTTCCGTCTGTCTGTCTGTCTGTCTTCTCTCCTGATAGTATCTTTTGTCTCTGAAGGGACAAATGCTGTCTGTCTGTCTGTCTGTCTGTCTGTCTCTCACCTAGTAGTATCTTTAGTCTCTGAAGGGACAAAGGCTGTCTCTTTGTCTGTCTGTCTGTCTGTCTGTCTGTCTGTCTCTGTCTCTCTGTCTCTCTCTCTCTCTCTCTCCTCTCTCTCTCTCCTCTCTCTCTCTCTCTCTCTCTCTCTCACCTAAAAGTATCTTTAGTCTCTGAAGCGACAAGGGCCAGACGAAAAAGAAAGCGTATTCTTGCATAATATCTGTTACCCTTGGGAATACAGATAATCTATCAATCAGTCAGCCAGCCAATCAACCAATCAATTAACCAGCCAAGCAATTTGATGTATAATGTTTCTCTGTTAAACTAAGTCAACGCATCTGTCTCACCAAGTAAGTCGCCGCTGTCAATTCGGAGTCCTTCGGATACATCTCGTAGCCTTGCCACAGATTCAAACCGACTGCGCGGCGTTTTGCACGCATCATTTTGTTTTTGTGGTCAACATTACGGACGGATCGTGTAAAAAGTATCCACAGTACATGAGGGGATCCCAAAGGACGAAGTCTGAGGAAGTGGAAATCATCCTAAACGACTAAGGCAGATGATTTGAAAATCAAACACACAGAGGAAGAAGCCTGTTCAGGGAGATAATTTGAATTTAAAAATAGTAATAAACGATAATCATTAAAAATTTTCACCTAAAACACTGAATAAGATCGTGATTTTATCGCACCCAAAATAAGAAACAAACACTTCATTAATTGCGAAAGCATTTTACGGTTGAGTTTAATTAAGATAAGAATAAAGGATATATTTGTGTACTGAGTGACCATTGATAAATAACGTTCAGAATTACCTTTCAGCCTATTTTACAGCTATGACTTTACTGACAGATACTGGGGGCCGGAATAGCCTAGTGGTAGAGCGCCGGACTCGTAATCTTGGGGTTGCGGGTTCGAATCTCCGCCGCGCCGTTTCGGTACAGGGGGATTTTTCCCTCGGAGTTAACATTGGTTCTGACGCCATTTCCCCATACAGTCCTTCGAATGAGACTATAAACTGAGGTTCCGTGTGTGAACGCACGCATTCTTGCACACACGTCAAATCCCATCTCCAACTTTCGGAAGGGAAGGCCAGTTTGGTTGTTGGTATGGATGACACGTTACACATAGCATGCACCTTCCCCGAAGTTGGAGTATGGCTGCCTTAATGGCAGGATAAAAAAAAACAAACGGTGGTCATACACACAAAACTCCACTTCCTTTGTTGGGTAGAAGGGATTAATCCTTGCCTGTCTATACAGGGAGTGTCCGCAGGAGTATCAGCATGCGTACGCGGGGGAAAAAAAAAAAAAAAAAAAAAAAAAAAAACCTGACAGATATCCCTGCATGTTGTGGTAACTCAGTTTTGAAATTTATGCTTGGAAATGCCTGCTCCGGAGTACAACGTGAAATTTGCACGTTTCTTTCTACACATGATGCTGGTGTGTCATAAATGAAAAGATGATTACGGAGTTTGTCCATTTACATGAAAAGCCGGCCCCTGCAAAGGGGGTTGGTGAGGGAAGATGGAATCAGTTATTTGAAATGCTTGCACGAACCAGGAGGCGTTGCCTTCCCCCCTTCCCCCATCCCACCTTCCCCCATCCCACCTTCTGCCTCCCTCTCTTTTCCTGCCTGTGACTGCTCAATATACCCCCCCCCCCCCCCACCCCCAAAAAAAAAAAAAAAAAAAATGTTCGCTCCTACATTTTCATCACGAATCAAGTCAGCACATCTCCGTTTTACCTCTCTACTACATCAAGTAAGTCTGCGTACCTCTACCTTTTCTTTCTGTTACGCGAAGTAAGCTCTCTCTCTCTCTCTCTCTCCTCTCTCTCTCTCTCTCTCTTGTGTGTGTGTGTGTGTGTGTGTGTGTGGGGTGGGTGGGTGGAATGCTCTCTTGGTGTCCTAGGCTTTGTATTTTGTAAAACAGACTGTTGAAAATACCGCAGACAGTAAAATATAGGCCTAAAGACCACAATGTTTTCATGTCTTGAAACTCGAATATATTTTCACCAAATTATTGCTGACACATAACTTCTTCTGACCAGGGTACAACGACAAAAGCTTCACATCAAGTAAAATGACCTCGGCGGAAATTTGGTGCAAAGTATATTCAAGTCTAAAGAAATGAAAAATAAGTTCGTTTTATAATCACACACGCACGCACGCACGCACGCAGAGAGAGAGAGAGAGAGAGAGAGAGAGAGAGAGAGAGAGAGAGAGAGAGAGAGAGAGAGAGAGAGATCCGGGAAGAAATGCGCTATTCTGGATTCCCTCCTTGATGAAGCCGAAATAAAGGCGAAAGCTTAAAGGAAAATGAACAAGTGTGGAGTGGGAATGCGCGGATTCTATCTCTTCTCTTCTTCGTATTAACTGTCAACTTCTTGCCTCCAACATCCTTGAGTCGTGTTCAACGAGCAACAGGCTTTACATCATATAAATATATATATATATATATATATATATATATATATATAGTGTGTGTGTGTGTGTGTGTGTGTGTGTGTGTGTGTGTGTGTGTGTGTGTGTGTGTGTGTGTGTGTGTCTGTCTGTCTGTCTGTGCGGTTTTTTTTCGTTGTTTTTCCTTTTTTTTTTTACTTTTAGATTTATGATCAGTTGGTTGTCAGGTTAAATTGTTAGCTTGCCTTTTACAAAGTCCATTTAGTAATTATTGTAATTGTACTTTAGATAACTGCAGATGTACATATTTGATACCCCGTCCCCCCCCCCCCCCCCCCCCCCCCATCCCATACATCTGTCCTGCCCGCTCCTTCACACAATTCAGTTTCTCCCTAAACCCTTCCATCTCCTACCCTGCTCCCCCCCCCCCCCCCCCCCCCCCGCACCTACCCCGCCTTTTTTCTTCACCTCCCATTTTTTTAGGGGGGGGGGGGTGGAGAGGGGAGTTAATAATCACAAACAAATGTGCAATCAATTATCTGAATTTAGGCGTTTTCAATCTCTTTCAGATGTGACCTGACATTAAACCGAATTCCCTCCTGCGTGACTCCGTTTGACTAATGACATGTACAGCCTTAGCAGTGTCCAGACTCCTTCTTTCCATTGATTGCCCTCTTCGTTTTCCATGTTGACTAATGACATGTACAGCCTTAGCAGTGTCCAGACTCCTTCTTTCCATTGATTGCCCTCTTCGTTTTCCATGCTGACTAATGACATGTACAGCCTTAGCAGTGTCCACACTCCTTCTTTCCATTGATTGCCCTCTTCGTTTTCCATGCTGACTAATGACAGTACAGCCTTAGCAGTGTCCATACTCCTTCTTTCCATTGATTGCCCTCTTCGTTTTCCATGCTGTCTAATGACATAGCCTTAGCAGTGTCCATACTCCCTGTCTAATGACATAGCCTTAGCAGTGTCCATACTCCTTCTTTCCATTGATTGCCCTCTTCGTTTTCCATGTTGACTAATGACATGTACAGCCTTAGCAGTGTCCACACTCCTTCTTTCCATTGATTACCCT
>CM065747.1:35093568-35096068 GCA_033310375.1 Conus canariensis
CCCCCCCCCCCCCCCCCCCCCCCCACCCCCCCCCACACCACACACCAACCCTCCTCCTCCCCACACCCCCTCGTATTCATTGAGTCGTTACTGTATCTCGACTGACTCGATTTTCATCTCCCTAAGCTTTTTTTTTTTCCTTACCGGTACACACACGCGCGCGCGCGTGCTCATTCGCACGCACACGCTCGCGCGCACAGAGAGAGAGAGAGAGAGGAGAGAGAGAGAGAGAGTATTATGCTGAATCAATGGCTTGTCAGTACAATCTTGCGTGTGAGCCATCGAAACCCCATACGGGAGGGGTTTTTTTTTTTTTTTTTTTTTTTTTTTTTTTCTCGTGTGATCGCCAAAAGCTTACTTTCCTTTACTGGACGGGCAACAAAACAAAACAAAAACAAAAACAAACCAAACCAAACAACAACAAAATGAAAAAAAAATCGCGTCTTTTGCCATAGCCTTGGTCTCGATTGCCGCTCACACAATGCGAAAATACAAACTGAATGTGTATGACCTAAGGCAAAGGTCCGGACCGTTAACGTCAACACTGTGCATTCATCTGTGGAGTGTCACCCATCACGAAAGATAAAAAAAAAAAAAAAATCAGCAAATAAAAAATAAATAGATAAAAAGTTCAAACACAAATTCCAGTCCACCTACGGACCTTCTTTTTCGGGCATGTTATGAAAATCTTTTCTTTTTTAACACTATGTATGCATGTGTTTGTTGTTTTTTTTCCAATGTACCTACCGATCCTCTTTTTCAGCCGTGTTACTGTAATCCCCTTTGGCAAGAGGAGGGAGTGAGAGGAAGGATGGAAAGCTAGTAGTTCGCTAGTTTTAAGAACAACCCTGAGCAACTAGCAGAAGATGTGGCGTGGAATTACCAAACAGAACACGGCTGGTTGCGAAACTGTTGAAGAGGAAAATGCAGTAAATTGAGGGGATGGGAGGGGTTGGGGGGGGGGGGGGGGGGGGGGAGGGGAGGGGGAGGCGTGGGGGGGGAGGGGGGGGGTGGAGGGGGTCAGTTAAAGCGCTGTACTTGATGTTCGTTCCTCACAACTAGGATGGTACAATCTGAAATGGCATGACAGAAGTCGATGATTATGTTTTGGCTACATCACCTAAGTAAGAGAAGATAATCCACTGACGGAAAGAAGTTTTCTGAATCTTCCCAACACCCCCCCCCCCCCCCCTCTTCTCGAAAGGAGTCTTCTGCAATACCTGGTTGAGAGAGAGAGAGAGAGAGAGAGAGAGAGAGAGGAGAGAGAGAGAGAGAGAGAGAGAGAGAAACAGAGACAGAGAGAGAGAGACAGAGAGAGAGAGACAGAGAAGAGAGAGAGAGAGAGAGAGAGAGAGAGAGAGGAGAAGAGAGAGAGAGAGAGAGAGAAAGAGGGGAAAAGAGGGAGAGGGAAAGAGAGAATGTTGCTTATAACCCAGCCGACCAAAAAGGGCTAAACCAGCGCTGTCACCACGTTGAAATCAACTCTCAATTCTTTTCTTTTATTAAAAACAATCCACACAACACTATTAAAATACACTTTCAAAACACACACACACACACACACACACACACACACACACACACACACACACACACACACACACACACAAAACAGAAATTGCGTTAATAAAATAATCTCAGATCAAATTGCCAAATTTTGCTCCAGGGGCCAACAGGCTGAGTCGCATTCTCTTTTTTTTTAGCATGCGCGCTGGTGACCTATTCATTTTTGAGTGCACCAGCTTTTAAGGAAGAAGAGGAAGAAGATCAGATGAAAAAAAAACGTTGATCTCTTTCAGAAAACTCACAGATGACATCATGTGGGCCATCCCTAAACAAAGATTTCATGGAGTCTGCTGAAAAATGTTTATATCTCGCATATACAAGGCCCAACATGCCAAGAGAACATGTTTCATTGTGAGTGGGTCACATGATGTAGAATGCACCACAGAGGTTCTTCACCTTTGAAAAGATAAGAATGGGTGTAAAAAGGAGTGGCCTGTACGCAATTCAATTCAATTCAATCAACTTTATTGTCCATCGGAAATTTTTCTTCTGCTCCATATCATTTCGCAAGGACATAAGACATTACAAAGAGACATTATAAATCGTTACATAAAAGCCTGTGTTAGTATATGTATTTGTATATACATCAACACTCACACCCCCTCCCCACCCCCACACATACACCTGCACACATACACACGCACACACACACCCACCCACCCACCCACACACACACACACACACACACACACACACACACACAGAGTCATAGTCACAGTTAAAAGCATAATATTGCAGACTGAATTGTTCATGTCTGAGAGACAAGGGTCATGGCAGTCGATCACAGCACAAGATTTGCTTCTTCACAGCCGCCCTTGGAACATGGTTAAAAACTCTTTCAGGTTTGGACGGATTGCGAGAAGTTTGTTTACCCCTAGCTGCTCGCTGGAGAGGAGTCACATTGCAATAACCAACCGATCCATGTCAGATAGAC
>CM065747.1:35101068-35113582 GCA_033310375.1 Conus canariensis
CTTGTTGCTCTTGCTTTTTTTTTTTTTTTTTTTTGTCTTGTTTCGTTTTGTTTTATTTTGTTTTTTTTAACATAATACAAAAAAAATGAAAAGTGCATTTTCGACAGACGTTGAAATGATTGGTTATAGGATTGGCTGAATGTGTGTGTGTGTGTGTGTGTGTGTGTGTGTGTGTGTGTGTGTGTGTGTGTGTGTGTGTGTGTGTGTGTGTGTGTGTCCCATTGAAATATTGCGCTTGTGGTGGCAGACGTTACAGTACGAAGCTAGCAGAACATCCATTTCGAGCGAGAAATAACACTACTTTTAGAACGACTGAGGCTTCTTCAGCACACGACACATGTTCCATATTAGTTCATCCGTCCATTTCTCATTTCTTCTTCGTTTAGTATTTAATGGCAGAAAAGGCATCTGTTAGTCGCCCTCTGAGTCGCGAAACTAAGACTGGAATGGCAAATCCCCCCTCCCCCCTCCTCCCTGCGATGTGTGTGTGTGTGTGTGTGTGTGTGTGTGTGTGTGTGTGTTTTGAGAGTCGGAAGTAAATTTCCCCGTTGAACACCAACCCACGGCTGTCCAGAACATGCTGGACGGGCGGTGCAACCTGCATGGCCCTACGAAGCTCCCTGGTCTCATTTGGATATTGTGACCGGTTGCCAGATAACGACTGCTAATTACACATCCCAAACTTATGACACTGGCGCGCCATGTTTTTTTCTTTTTCCTCCATCGTGTTTTTTTTTCCATAAAAAAAGGGAGAATAAACTGGAAAACACTTACTGTTCTAGAAATGACAAATAAACAGACATGTTGGCGCATTTCAATGATTTTCGTCCTAATATTTGACTGAAAGATGCTCACTTTGAAAGGAAGTTATCTCGTGAATATTGGGGAGGGCGGAGGGAGCCTCTGAAAAAAATGAGACTGGCGGTCGTTTGTGGACCAGTCAGCGGTTGTTACTATTTATGGTGTATAGGGGTAGGGGGGATAATGCAGTATATGACTTGAAACCATTTCTATTCCTAACTCAAGTCCCCGTGATCATGTTTGCATCGAAGGTGGAGTACATTTCAAACATGAAAAAGATGAATAGCAGATTGAGCTGCTAAATTTCTGTTATCATCTCTCTTCTCTATCAGGGGCACGCTAAAAATCTATAAACTCTTTTGCGATTAGTCACGACAATTATAACCCAGCCAACTGAACAAGTTGTAAAGTGTTACGGTACCGACTAGCATCGCATAACGCGATTTAAAGTTCTGAAAGTGGCGTTTTGATTTTGCTATTCTTTCTGAGCATCCATATCAACGATCCAATAACTTCTTTCGCTGTCCATGTTGAAAAACGAAACACCAAAATCTGACTTTGTCTGTGAAAGCAGCCAGCCACTGCTAAAACTGGACATTATCACGTCTGAAACACACACAGTAAAAATACGGGGATGTTCATTTCTTAGAACAGCCTACTGCGCAGTTCCTGTGAGAGAAGTAGTAAACTGCGATATTAATGCAGCTGTGTGACATTTATTGCCTTCGCCATGGAGGCTTTTTTTTTTTTTTTCAGCTGCGTCTGTTGGTTCGTTCGTTTGTTTGTCAGCACGATTATCGAACGCTTCTGAAACGATTTTAAGGACACTCCATGGAAACATGCAGTGGGGGGTCAAGGACGAAGCTATGCAGTTTGGAGTGGATGCGAGTCAAATGGTGAATACAGAAATTTTCTTCTTTTTTTCTTTCACTTTATCACTGCAAGACGAGGCATTTTTCGATTTTTTTTTTTTAAAACAATAACTTCCTCTGGAAATAGTGTAAGGATCTCAATGAAAACAAGATCAGCTTATCAGATGTGTTAATATTTCGTCCTTGTAGGATTTCGCGCGAATCTGAAGTACAGCAGGAATACAGCGAGCAAACGATCGTCAGCTTTTGTCAGACACTGTTACCAGGCCTGGAGGCTATGGACAGCGTTAAGGGCTGATCGAAGTTTAAAAAAAAGGACTGTTCGACTTGGACGAAGGTCTGTTGTACTCACTTGAAACTTTTACGCTACCATTATGAAATTCGCTGGATGGCCCTATCAGATCATACATCTTGTTAAAAGAACAGGAGAGTACGACTCTAAACTGCAACTTTGCTCTACAATGATTTTAGTTGCAATATCAGCGTCTCCATAGCCCAGCCGACCACAAAGGGCTAGGGACCGTCCTGAGTGGATATCGCTCACAAATTTTTTTTTTTTTTTTTTTTTAAATTCTGCCCTGGAAAAAGTAACAGACACAGCAGACATATCCCCAAAATCTGCACATGAGTTGATAACTAATCCATTGACCCAGATTCTTTCGTCATAAATGAACGGCAAAAGCTTGGAACACAGCAGATCTATCCACAAAATAGGTGCATCAGTTGATCACTTAATCTATTATCTCAATTCCTACCGACAAAGGGAGAAACAAAAGGAAATGCAGCTAGCGTGGTCCCACACTGAAAATACCGTGTACCACCAGCACCACATGACAGGCACTCGACTGGAGCCCACAGGGGAAATACAGAATGGAACGACCTAAAACAGACACGGCACAGGCGCACGGATTTTGAAGTCAGGACAGCCGGAATTTTGCCGTTCATTTATTACGTAGGGGGGCCGGAATAGCTCAGTTGGTAGAGCGCCGGACTCGTAATCTTGGGGCTGCGGGTTCGAATCTCCGCCGGGCCGTTTCGGTACAGGGGGATTTTTCCCTCGGAGTTAACATTGGTTCTGACTCCATTTTCCATACAGTCCTTCGAATGAGACTATAAACCGAGGTTCCGTGTGTGAACGCACGCATAACATCTTGCACACACGTCAAATCCCATCACCAATTTTCGGAAGAGAAGGCCAGTTTGGCCGTTGGTATGGATGACACGTTACACATAGCATGCATCTTAGAGTATGGCTGCCTTAATGAAGAAATGGTCATACACACAAAAGTATCAGAAAAATCAACATGATGATTGTGGACACTAAAATAAAGGAGAAGAAGAAGAATGACACAGGCCCAGCTGAAAAGGTCAGTCTAGAACCCAGTCTGTAGGAGGAGGGGGAGCGTTGCCACAGCCCTATGTTCCTTCAGGAAGTTAAAGGAAGAAGTTAATTAAGACAAATCACTGATAATTATCCTTAAGGCGAATACAGCCAGGCCATGGTTCAGAGTCGATAGTCATTCCGCTTGATTTTTTTTCATACCAGGTTAAAAGAGAGTCAAATGTAACAACAAATGCATTTCAAAAAGCCGTAAGTGTAAATAAACACTACAAAATAGACTAGCCGTGTCAACAGTCTTTTCATTTTCACAGCCTAGTCGCCAGATTACAACAAACAACAACAACAACAACAACAAAGCTCGAATGTTATTTAGAGTAACGAGAGAAATAAAAAGCGTAAAGAGTGTATAGAACTCTTCTTCTTCTTCAGCATTCCAGTATCTGGTAGCGCGTGAACTCGTTTTACCCTGTTGGCATATTCACACTATACTCGAGAAATAGTCAGTTCACTCCGACCTCGTTGAGTGCAGAAATTTGTGGAAAGAGGTTGTGGAAAAAGATAGATAAAAGATATGGTAGACAGAAAGGACAGTAGACGACAGTCCAGCAAAAGAAGGAGACAGAGTTACTGAGAGCGAAAGGAAAAGGGGAGGTTACTAGCACAGAATGTCCAGAAGGAGGGGGAACTATTTGTACAAAAGACCCCCCGGTATCCCCACAGGGGAGTGTATAGAACAAACATAGGTGAATGAACCACATAACAGTGAACGACAATGAAGAAGGAGTTGTGCTTTCAAAGACAGGTTGAAAGAGAATGACACAAAAGAGGAAATCACTTTCATACAATTTCCAGAAAGCAGAAATACGTTATGTATTGAAACAGCCCCTTAGCAACGCCACCCTGTGTGAAAGACGTGTTAGTTAGTTCCTTTCCATCAAACATGTACGTCAATTCATTTGGGGACATCGCGGCTAACGACTTAACGAGTGGCAAAAAGCTTTCTTCGTGAATTTTTCATTACGAAAGCCTCTAAATAGGTCCTTTCACAGGTCCATGATGGTGCACCAGATGCTTTCCAGCTTAACTCCACGACAATTACCAGATGGGCACGAAGAGGCGGGTTCGTCCTGGGGCCTACTTTCCATTTTTCTTTTTTTTTTTTTTTTTTTAAAAATCAAATGTCGTTAAATTCAGTTCCGTAGGTTTTGTTTTGTTTTTGTAATGTGGATGAACGAATCATGGCTTCGCTCTTGGATCTGGATCCGGACCAAAATTTACTGAGTTCGCCCCCGGGGCTATGTGTTGTCTTCCTTCCAAGCATTGTTAACATGGGTTCTACAGCAGCTGTGTGCTTTTGCTGAACGGATACTGTCTCTATTCTTTCATTCGGATCTGCCCCACGGATCTGCCCCACGGATCTGTCCCACGGATCTGCCCTACAGATCCGTGCCCAAAGTTAAAGGTTTCGTCCCTGGGTCATATTCAGTCTGTCCACCAACCTCCGTGAAAATCGATTCTGCAGCTTCCTGCGCAGTCTTGTTGACAGACACACAAACAAACAAACAAAGGGACGAGAGAGAGAACATGACCTTTTTTGGCGGAGTGATAATTCGATAAATAAAGCAAATAGCCATTCAGCTGCAGGAGTAGCGTGACACGCAGAGAGACGAGCAGAGAACCACTGTGTTCATGTAAACTGAGAGAGAGAGAGAGAGAGAGAGAGAGAGAGAGAGAGAGAGAGAGAGAGAGAGAGAGAGAGAGAGAGAGAATACGAATACGAATATTCATTCAGATTTAAGGCCATGGCCTCATACTGAAGGGGGGCATTACACAATTATACAATGCAACTTACGCCTATGACATTACACATTGTAAACCAATCCATAGCAATAATGAAAATATATAAAGTCGAATAAAGTTAATGCACAACAGCACGCCGTCTTTTTTGTGCTTCATAAATATACATAGCCAGATTGCAGATAATGTTTTCTTTTCTTGACGACAACAGTAATATTACCTTGAAATGACATGGTTCAGAGAAATACTTAGGTTGAATAAGTTGGGTTCTAAGATCATGTAATTACAGGACAGCACAACAACAACAAAAAAAAATGAACTTCATCCTCTTGAGCTAAACCACACAAACGGTATATAAATTCACCTTCGGCGTACTTGTAGTATCTGAAATGAGAGGAGAGAGAGAGAGAGAGAGAGAGAGAGAGAGAGAGAGAGAAGAGAGAGAGATGGGATCGGCGAGAGGGTGAACGGGGAGCGGTGGAGGCACTTCTCCACTGGAGAAGGTTGGCGAGCTTGGAACCGAAATCGTGTTCCAACATTTATTCCATGGTTGTTGCTGTGCAGCAGGTGTAAATCGGAGCCTTTGTGAACCAACTGTAAAGCTAGCAGAACTGAACGAACAGTGTAGCTGGACACGTGTATTAGAATTCACAAATAAAACAAACAGAGATGGGAAAAAACAAAACAAACAAACAAACAAAAACAAAGAAAAAAGTGTAAACAGCAAAATATCTTATTCAGGTTCTTTTTTTTTCCAATTCCTCTTCATTTCCAATGCGAACACGATAGATGTCTGGAAAGGCTAACGATCAGGAAGACAATTCTTTCTCCTAATAATATACCACCATTTTTTCTCTTTCCCACATATATAAATAGTAACGGTCCTCTGATTAGTAGCAAGAAGTAACAGGGGTTATCACGACCGTGTAGAAGAGTCCGTTCTATTTACACGGGGATGATTAGGACTTTTGTTTTCTTTCTTTCTTTCTTTCTTTTCTTTTCTTTTTTTTTTTTTTTTTTTTTTTTACGGAAGTTTCCCTGTCTGTTCTGTATGCCTCTTGTCTGTATAGCAGCATTCTTTTTTGTAATTATGTCCCTTTACTGGTTGTACTGACAAGAGCAAAAGTTATCGTCCTTGTTTGTTATGCTGTTGGAAGCAGCTTCTGTCTCCGGAAAGATGCCACGAGGAAACATTCTTGAATTTCGTGCACTGAACTGGAAAATGATATTTAATACGGGTATATTGGACGGTCCGTCTTGTTCACGTTCTCCGCCTGAAGATGAGCTCAGAGCCGTTGCTTGTAGTTGATTCTCCTCACGGGGGCCGGAATAGCTCAGTTGGTAGAGCGCCGGACTCTGGTGATCCTGGGGTTGCGGGTTCGAATCTCCGCCGGGCCGTTTCGGTACAGGGGGATTTTTCCCTCGGAGTTAACATTGGTTCTGACTCCATTTCCCATACAGTCCTTCGAATGAGACTATAAACCGAGGTTCCGTGTGTGAACGCATGCATAACATCTTGCACACACGTCAGATCCCATCACCAACTTTCGGAAGAAAAGGCCATTTGGCCGTCGGTATGGATGACACGTTACACATAGCATGCACCTTCCCCGAAAATGGAGTATGGTTGCCTTAATGGCGGTTTAAAAAAACGGTCTTACACACAAAACTCCACTGCCTGTCTATACAGGGAGTGTCCGCAGGAGTATCAGCCTGCATACGCAGAAAGAAAGAAAGAAAAGGTTCTCCTCACTAAGCATCAAGAGGACGGTTTGGGAGCGCAGCCAGCAAGGATAGCAGTGCAGTCGAGGACATCCAGATCCCAATCAACAGAACACGGCATGTATTCAACATCTTGCGACCCATGTGGAACTCCAGGGCTTTGCCCCTCAGCAACGATCTTTAACACCCAATGTGAAGGCAGTCCCCATGCATGGGTCTGACACATGGACAGTGACCACTACCACCTCCAGCAGGCTTAACACTTTCATCAACAGATGCTTACGTCACATCTTCTTTAATTAAAGATGTCTACGTCACATCATGAGCAGATGTCATATCATTATCGGATGCTTTCGTCAGATCGTTGACAGATGCCTACACCACATCATTGACATCATTGATAGATGCTTACGTCACATCCTGTACAGCAGGTGGCCTGAGAAGATCTCCAACGCTGACCTTCCGGGTGAAAAAAAAAAAAACATCATCTAAGACGTGAAGAAACGAAAATGGCATCGGATTGGACACACCCTACGTAAACCATTTGACAAGGTCACATGGAAAGGCTCAGGATTGGAACCCATAGTGGAAGAGACAAGGTCACAAGGGAAGGCTCAGGATTGGAACCCATAGTGGAAGAGACCAGGTCACAAGGGAAGGCTCAGGATTGGAACCCATAGTGGAAGAGACCAGGTCACAAGGGAAGGCTCAGGATTGGAACCCATAGTGGAAGAGACAAGGTCACAAGGGAAGGCTCAGGATTGGAACCCATAGTGGAAGAGACCAGTCACAAGGAAGGCTCAGGATTGGAACCATAGTGAAGAGACAAGGTCACAAGGGAAGGCTCAGGATTGGAACCCATAGTGGAAGAGACCAGGTCACAAGGGAAGGCTCAGGATTGGAACCCATAGTGGAAGAGACAGGTCACAAGGGAAGGCTCAGGATTGGAACCCATAGTGGAAGAGACCAGGTCACAAGGGAAGGCTCAGGATTGGAACCCATAGTGGAAGAGACCAGGTCACAAGGGAAGGCTCAGGATTGGAACCCATAGTGGAAGAGACCAGGTCACATGGAAAGGCTCAGGACTGGAAGAGACAAGGTCACAAGGGAAGGCTCAGGATTGGAACCCATAGTGGAAGAGACGAGCTGGGAGGCTGAAGCAGACCTGGAAACGATCTACTGACTGATCCTGAGGCAAAGGCCGCCAGACTGACGTGGCTTGCAGCTGAAAAGAGCTTCCCAGAACCCTAGTCTGTAAGCGAGGTGTGGTTTTGGGCCTTTGATCTTTTGGAATCCAAAGGAATGATTCAAGTCATGTTGGTGCGACTTCGGACTGTATCCTCCTCCCATCTCTCTCCAACAAGACAGCTTCTCTTTTTCTTTCAGACAGAAACGTGAGAATTGAGATGACAGGGCCAACCAGTCACAGAGTGTTACTTTTTGTAACGCTTGGAGAGGACAAAAAATATGTGGCATATAATCAGAAAAACCCAAATTTATGTCTGATATCTGACCTCTAGAAGCAACATGTCTTTAGTTTCGCATCGAAGATGAAAGTGCATTATTTCAACTTAGTCTTTCTTGTTCATCTTTGTCTCTTGTATATTTGATATATTGTGTGTGTCGGGCAACACGGTTCACTGAATTTCGTAATCTTCTCGCAGTTGAAGCGTACCAAAATCAATTCCCTTGAAGCAGTCCGACAATGGCATAAGCAGCGTTCGTCGAAGGATATTCGGGAGAGGGGAGGGGGGGGGGGGGGGGGGGGGGGTAAAGTAAACAGTAGGAAGAGGGAGGTGAGGTGGGAGGGTGGGAAATGGGAGGAGGGGGCTTTCTGCTGCCGTGTATTCTCATCTCACCAGTACCACACAGACGCGTCGTCCCAGTTGCCGTCGATCCAAAGTTCTTCGCGCTTTTCATTTTAGCATCACAGCAGATGAAGACATGCAATGGGTGAAACTGTTAGGAGGGAAAAGAGAGGCTGGGGTGCCCATGGTCGTATCCTTTCCATCCTTCCCCCTCCCCCAACCCCCACTTCCTTCCATGTTTCTGGAGAGAGAGAGAGAGAGAGAGAGAGGAGAGAGAGAGAAGAGAGGAGAGAGAGAGAGAGATCAGTTAAGATATTTATTCATGTATAGACCTTGGCTCCTTATGAAAGGGTACATGGTAGCGATAGCAGAAAACCAAAATGTAAATCACAGACTAGGTCTGAATGCACGCGAGAGAGAGAGAGAGAGAGAGAGAAGAGAGAGAGAGAGAGAGAGAGAGAGAGAGAGAGAGAGAGAGAGAGGAGGAGGACGAGGAGGAGGAGCAGGGCAAGCTGGAGAGAGAAAAAGACAGACTATGGGAGCATATTACTTCATAACTCCATGATAACTATTATTCCTGTGTTCCCGAAGAAAACGTCCCTTCACGAAAGCAGTGATTAATACATTTTTTTTCCAGAAAATCACTTTATTATCACTGTTTTTTTTAAGGTATACCAGCTCATTTCATAATTATGGGGGCATATATGTTAATTTTATAACTCCATGATAACTATTATCCCTGTAATCCTGAAGAAAATATCCCTTCACAAAAGCAATGATAATACATGTTTTTGTCAGAAAATCACTTTATTATCAGTGCTTTTTAAAAATTTTTTTTTAGGGATAACAGCTCATTTCCTAACTGTTATTGTTGTCCAGAATGCTTCTCATTGTTTTCCTCAGGCAAAACAAAATTATGGGTAATAAGAACATAACAGCCTTAAAAAAAAAACATGATAAATGTGTTCAAAGATTTCCCAGGCAGTCCTTTCCTTTACGAATAAAAACAGTAACAATACCTATTTCCAAGGAAAATCACTTCTTATTGCTGTTTTCTTCGAGGATAATAATCCCTCCCCCCCCCCCCCCCCCCCCCCCCCCCCGAAAAACAGTCGTAACTAGAACCGCTTTCGGGAGAGCTCATACCTCCACCAAAGTTGAACCGATCCTGGATCCGCGTTTTGATCCAGATGCACACCACAGACCCGCACCAAAATTGAATGGGTTCACCTTTGGGCCCAGTTCCATCTTCTCACCAAGTTTCGTACAGTTGGTTCAGACTGGTTTAGTAGTGTCTAGCTTAAACTTGCTGCAAGGTTTCTGGATCTGCTCTCTGATCTGGATCCGCAAGACGGATCCGAAACAAAATGTATTGGATTCGTTCCTGGGCCATATACAGCTTTCCATCAAGTTTCTAAAATCGGATCAGCATTGTATTGTGCGTCATATTGCTAACAAACGAACTAGCAAACAAACGGAAGCGGGTCAAAGCGTTACCTTCTTGGCAGACCTAATAATTCGATAAATAAAGCTATGAGAGAGAGAGAGAGAGAGAGAGAGAGAGAGAGAGAGAGAGAGAGAGAGAGGAGGGGGGGGGAGCGAGGGAGACAGCTCTTGGCTCGAGGAGCTTGGAATTCAATTTGTGTTTATAATTTCCTCTGCTGCTGTTGCTGTGGACCAGGTCTAATTTATGTCACTTACATGCGCTGACCACGAGAGAGTTGACAGAACTGGACGAATTGTGTAGCTCATCAGGTGCTGAACTCTATAGAAAAAGTGTATCCCATCATGTGTTAAAAATCTATAGATAGAGGTATCCCATCACATGTGTTTAAAATCCGTTGATAAAGTGTATCCCATCACATATATTGAAATCCATAGATAAAGTGTATCCTGTCACATGTGTTAAAATGCATAGATATAGTACGTCCCATCACATGTGTTAAAATCCATTGATAAAGTGTATCCCATTACACGTTCAAAATCCATAGATAAAGTGTATCCCATCGCATGCGTTGAAATCCCCAAACAAAGTGAATCCCATCACCTGTATAAAACCCATAGATAAAGTGTATTTCATCTCGTGTGTTAAAAATAAAACAGAGAGAGTCAGAGAAGAAAAAACATACATAGTGTTAACAACTTCATGTCTGTTTCACTTCTTCCTCTTTCAAATCCTGTTAAACCCATTATTTTCGATATAAATCGGAGAACAGCTGTCTGCAGAGTTTAAATTTCACACAGGATTTTCTTTTTAAATGATGTACCACCATTGTTCACTCCTACACACCATAAATGGTAATAGCCCCTGATTGGTGCACAAAACGATTGGTATTCTCAATCCTCTGTGCATGCGTCAGCTGTGTACATGCGGGCAAGCTTTGAACTGTCTTTTGTGGATGGGGGCAGTTTGCTTGCTTGTTCTGTGTACCTTTTATCTGTATGGGTGCCAGGTGAATCGGTACCGCTAGCAGCATCACACTGAAGTGACGGCGCCTTTCATTGTTTCACTTGAGAAAGCAAAAGGTTATCTCCCTTGTTTAGTTTTTTTTTTCGCTGGAAGTTAATTTCTATCCAGACTGAAAAATTTGTCTTAGGAAGAAATTCTTTAGTTTTGCTCACCGCATTGGAAAATAATGTTTAGTAAGAGCTATGTTGGAAAGACTTCTGATTGTTTCATCTCTCTCTCTCTCTCTCTCTCTCTCTCTCTCCTCTCTCTCTCTCTCTCTCTCTCTCTCTCTCTCCAATATTTCTGTGAGATGGTAAAAATGTGAACTACGATCACACGGCCAACCAATTAGAGGATGTTACGATTCATAGTGCACAAAAACTATGGCAGCACATAATTAGCAACACCTACCTATTCCTTACCTATCTCCAGCCCTCAAAATCAACATTCATTTTGTTGCTGGTGAAGATAACGTAGATTTTTAAGCGGAGAAGAAGGTTACATAAAGACTGGGATGTTTAACCTGGATCCCCGTTGTTCGTTTTCATCTCTCGTGTTTACATCATTTTCCATCGGTGCGCTGAATGACGTCAACTTTCTCACCCGGCGCTTATCAAGATCCCGATTCACACGGTGCTGTTTAACAGTAATATCAGCAGCCGCTCGCAAGAAGGACGTTAGGGAAAAGGAAGCCCAGGAATCGCACGAGGGGGGGGGGGGGGGGGAGGGGGTTGATGGAAGGGGAGAAAGGGTGAGAGGAAGGGGGTGGGTGGGAGTGCGGGAGTGTGTGTACTGTTGATGTCTCACCCATTCCACCAGACACACGCGTCACCTGAGGCTTCCCTGGAGTCCTGATGGAGAAAGTTCATCAGCCATTTTATGACAGTATCAGAGGAAGCAGAGAGCAGGCGATGGTCGGGGTTGTTCGGGAGAGAAAGGAAAGACTGGACTGCCGATAGCCACATGGAGTCCACATACCCACAGCCACTCACTCCAACACATAACCTGTCATGTTCCAGAGACAGACAGACAGACAGAGAGGGCGAAGAGATGAGAAGAGAAAGGGATGGGGGAAGACCTTGAGGGAGAAAAAAGGGAGTATGGGAGCATTTGATTCAAAAGCCGAAGACTGTCTTCCCCAGTAAAATAGTTATCATCGTTCAAGAAACAGTGATAATACTCGTTCTCCTGGGAAATCGTCTTGATTGACCGTCTTCTTGAAGGACAATAACCGTTTCTTAGGGAGAAAAACACACACAAAAAGAGTGATAATAACTAATTTTCCTATCATCGCCGTTTATCGTTAACACTGTTTTCTTGAACGACAATAACTGGTTTTCGAGGGAAAGCAGTGATAATGACTGATTTCCCTATTATAACTGTTGTCTTAAATGACAGTATGTTTTCTACGGAGGGCAGTGACATTTCCTGATTTTGCTATCATCACTGCTTTCTTGAATGATAATTACTGTTTTCCGATGAAGAGCAGTTACAATAACTGATTTCCCAATCGTCAGTTTTCTTGAAGAACTGTACCCGTTTTCATGAGGAAAAACAGGTATTACGAATTTTAGGAACACAAAAGCTTAATTTTAAAAAAAAAACGCCTTTTCTGAGTGTTCCCTTGTGTTACCATCTTTCACACACACACACCACACACACACACACACACACACACACACACACACACACACACACACACATTTCTTATATCTGTTTTCCC
>CM065747.1:35128682-35151182 GCA_033310375.1 Conus canariensis
TTGCAGCTAATACTTAGGAAATTTTTATAATCAGCCATGTATGTTTCGTGTTTGCTTGCTAATGTCATTAGTAAAAAATAAAAAATAAAAAAAAAAAAAGAAAGAAAAAAAAAGAAAGAAAAAAGTGTGATTCGCAGTTTAGTTCTTTCTCTATATAAAGCTTTCCAGTTAAGAGAAATGTTGCTATCATGATTGTTTGCATATTGTAGTTATAAGGATTCGTGAAACTGGTGCGTTTATAATAATTTCGTGTTACATTGTTATCGCCCTTTTGATATGGGGCTATGGCCTATATGAATAAATCATCTGAATCTAAATTTCTTCTCCCCCCCCCCCCTTCTCTCTCTTTCTTTCTCTCTCTCCCTCCCTCACTCCCTCCCACCTTCCCTCTCTCCCTCCCACCTTCCCTCTTCTCTCTCTCTCTCTCTCTCTCTCTCCCTCCATCCCTCTCTCCCTCCCCCTCTCTCTCCTTCGCTTTCTCTCTCTCTCTCTCTCTCTCTCTCTCTCTCCCCTCCCTCACCCATCTCTCTCTCCCTCCCTCCCTTTCTCTCTCCCTCTCTCTCTTTCCCTCCCTTCCTCCATCTCCCTCTCTCCCCTTCCCCCTCTCTCTCCCTCCCTCCCTTCTTCTCTTCCCCCTCTATCTCCCACTCCCTCTCTCTCCCTGCTTACCTTCCTCCCTCCCTCCCTCCCTCTCTCTCGCCCTCCATCCCGCCTCTCTCTCTCTTTCTCTCCATCTGTCTCTCCCTCCCTCTCTCTCTCGCTCTCTCTTTCTCTCCATCTGTCTCTCCCTCCCTCTCTCTGTCTCTCTCCTCTCTCCCTGCCCCCTCTCTTTGTCTCCCCCCCTCTCTCTCTCTTTCTCTTTTCCTCCCTCCATCCCACTCTCCCTCTCTCTCTCCCTCCCACCCTCTCCCCCTCCCTCCCTGCCTCTCGCTTCCTCTCTCCCCCTCCTTCTCTCCCCCTCCCTCTCTCTCCCCCTCCCCCTCTCTCCCCCCCCCCCCCCGTCCCCCCCCCCGTCACCCCCAACAGATCGACAGTGACCGTCAGACCTACGAGAACAAGCTGAGGCAGCTGCAGAGCCAGTTCGACAGCAGCGACGCCCGCGGGCAGATCGAGGCGCTGGAGGAGGAGCTGAGGACGGCTAAAGAGGTGTCCGTCCGCCTGCACGACGAGCTGGACCTGATGGAGGACCACCGCAACAAGGCCCTGGACGACAACCGGCACCTCACCGACGTGCTGGAGCAGACGGACAAGAAACAGTTTCGCATGGAGATGCAGATCGACAAGCTCAAGGATCAGGTGAGGCCTGGATGGGGGTGGGTGTTAGGGGGTAGTGGTGGAGGTGGTGGTGGTGGGTGTGGGGTGGTGGAGGTGGTGGGGGTGGGGGTACTGGGTGGTGGGTGAGGTGGGGTCTTGGTGGTGGTATGTGGAGGGTAGGGTGGGGATGGGGAGAGAGGAACGAAAGACGGGGAGAGGGCCAGAGAGAGAGAGAGAGAGAGAGAGAGAAAGAGAGAGAGAGATGGATAAGGGGAGCAGGGGTGACATGGGTCGGAGGTGGGGAGGGGTGGGGGTGGGGTGGGGCGGGGTAAAAAAAAAAAAATCATCGGTTCACTGATGCCCTAGAACGTTTGATGGACAAGAACTGGTTTGTGGATGGACGATGAGGTGAAGGTCAGGGAGACGCGGCTACACGCCACAATTGGGATCTTGCAACTAAATCACGTGCGCATTTTGAGGCGTGGCATAAACTTGAGTCAAAAACTGATATTGAGCTGATAATTACCCCCTCTCCTCCCCCCCCCCCCCCCCCTCCTTTCCCCGAACAATCATTTTACTTTTGTTTTGTGCTTTCAGGCAATGAAATCATTCACAATCTGGAAATACATGAGCTCCCCTTACCTGACGTCACATTTTGGGCCTTCCGTGACTCATCCGTGACTCCTATCTTTGCGCCAAGTGGTTTCCCCCCAAATAGACCCATTATTTTCATTTTAATCTATGTGCTTGGAACCACCTGGCATGTACCTTGATGGGCATTTGAACGAAAAGAAAGTAAATCAACTTACAGACACAGGTGGCTGTATCTCTCGGGCCTGTCAATAAATGCTCAACTCCTTAAGCAAGTTTGTTTCAAAGGGAGGTGACAGCAGACGGAAACTGAAACAAATTTTAAAAGGAATTTCAAGTAACTCCGCCGGTTAACAGACCAAAAAAAAAAAAAAAAAGACGCGTTTTGACCTATTAGGTCGTCTTCAGGCAAGATAAACAACATTCAGGACAATGAAATCGAAGAACGAGCAATTACTTATCTTCCCAAACGCCTATCTTGCACCGAATTTGAGAAGATAAGTGATTGCTCGTTCATCTGATGAGAATGAGGATTTCCATTCCGGTCTGAGACTGCATGACAGGGCTGTTCTCTACGCTTACTTTCATGTTATATGCCGGCGTCAACCAGGCCCAAGAGATACAGCCACCATGCGGTGTTGGTCAGGGAATTTGAACAACACTCTCAAAGACGCATCCATTTTGTGGATGACACTCGACTGTGTGGTCCCAGTCTTCCCAACTGAGCCTGTAGCAAACTCAACTCTGAGTAGGAGCCGGTCGGGGCAGAAAAAAATCCCACATGACTCTGATGGGAATCGAACCCGCGACCTCCCAGCCGGGAGTCCGCGACGCTGACCATTTCGCCACGGCGGCTAGTATGTTTGTTCGTTTGTTTGTTTGTTTTCCCCTTGGCGGCAAGGCCGGTTGCGTCCCCTCACAGGAAGAGACAGCGGCCATTTTACCCTCATGCTAAGTGATTAATACATTGATGACTTCCTGTCCTCCACGCTTTACCCGTTCTGAAATAAGGGGGGGGGGGGGGGGGGGGGTCTGCGGAGGGGGGGGGGGGGGGGCAAAGTGCAGGAGAGGGGGAAGGTGTTAGGACAGAGGGGAGGGGGAGAGGGATGGATGGATAGAGATGAATTTTATGTGTGCAAAACGATGGAGGAGGTGAAGAGGTAAGTAAGTATGCAGATGAGCATGTGCTGTGATTTGTTGGATGTACGCGTACAAAATGTGTGTGTGTGTGTGTGTGTGTTGTTGGTGTGCGTGCGTGCGTGCGTGCGTGCGTGGTGCGTGTGTGTGTGTGTGTGTGCGTGCGTGCGTGCGTGCGTGCGTGCGTGCGTGCGTGGTGTGTGTCGTGTGTGTGTGTGTGTGTGTGTGTGTGTGTGTGTGTGCGCGTGCGTGTGTGTGTGTGTGTGTGTGAGCGAGCGAGAGTAGAAAGAAGAAAGAGAGAGAGAAGAGAGTGGGAGAGAGACGCACGCATTCGTACACAGTCATGCCTATTCGAGAGTAATACACAGATGGATTCAAAACACACATAGATACAAATACACACACAGATACAGACACACTGACACAGACACACACAGACATACAGAAACGCTCCCCACACACAACACACACACACACACACACACAACACACACAGCATACACGCACACGCACGCACACAGGAATCTCTTTTAGTCATGACAGTGACAGATCCATTAATCACAATAGTACCGACTCGCTAGTCCATAGTAACCACCACCTCTGTCGGCAAGAGAAGTGTTAGTACTCCTCTCTCTCTCTCTCTCTCTCTCTTCTTCTCTTCTCTCTCTCTCTCTCTGGCTGACTGTATCAGTGTATGTCTCTCTGTCTGTCTCTCCCAGTCTCTTGCGCGCGCGCGTGTGTATGTAGTGTTTTTGTTGTTGTTATTGTTTTCTCTCTGTCTGTCTGTCTGTCTCCCACTCTGTGTGTGTGTGTGTGTTGTGTTGTGTGTGTGTGTTGTGTGTTTTGTGTCTGTCTCTCTCTCTCTCTGGCCGGTTGGCCGACTCTGTGTGTGTGTGTGTGTGTGTGTGTGTGTGTGTGGTGTGTGGGGTGTGTTTGTGTTGTGCCGGTCGGCCGACTCAATGTGTGTGTGTGTGGGGGGGGGGGGGGGAGGTGTGTGTGGTGTGTGTGTTGTGTGTTGTGTGTGTGTGGGGGGGGGAAGGTGTGTGTGTGTGTGTGTTTGTGTGTGTGAATGTGGTGTGTGTGTGTGTGTGTGTGTGTGTGTGTGTGTGTGTGTGTGTGGTTCTCGGCAATTTCAAGCGCTGGTATGACCGAAAGTGTTGGAATGATGTAATGATGTAATCACTCGTTGCGTGAAATTGTCATTGAATGTCAAGGCCGTGTAAATCTGTGTGTGACATTTTCAGTGATAGTTTCAATAGAACAAAATTTCAATCGTCGTTTACATTGTAATCAGTTTATCTAGACGATGTTATGAAATCTGCAAGGAATGTAATCTTGTGTTAAGGCTTGCGTTTAGCGAGAGTGACCTTGCCGTTTTCATAGGACAAATGGCTCTGGTGGGCACGCCCAATACAAGTTAGCCGCTTCAGTTAGCTTTACAGTTTAATGAGAGAGAGAGAGAGAGAGAGAGAGAGAGAGAGAGAGAGAGAGAGAGAGAGAGAGGAGAGAGAGAGAGAGAGAGAGAATGCCAAAAAGTGAATGTGAAGCATCATAAACAACGCAGACATTGTGCTACAAACAGTTCGATATCACATATCATTATCAATCATTGATGAATTCAGATTCGTCATTCTAGGTTTTATAGGACGTTCGTTTACCAAATGATGCTTGCACAAACTGCGTCATAAACTTGACCCATGAACTGAGGAAAAGGTAACTTCTTTGCAATGGAAAGACTGGCGTTACCTCCCCTTAACTTTTTTTTTTCTTTTGGATCAGGTGTGTATTACTCCATCACACAATGGTTAAAGACATTCCAAACTTGAATGCAAACATTGCAAGAAACATTGCATCCAATCAAGAAAAGTCCATTTAATGCCATTTCTAGTTAGCAGAGGAATAGAAACTCCATTCCCCATACAGTCCTTCGAATGAGACTATAAACCGAGGTTCCGTGTGTGAACACACGCATAACATCTTGCACACACGTAAAATCCCATCACCAACTTTCGGAAGAGGCCAGTTTGACCGTTGGTATGGATGACACGTTACACATAGCATGCACCTTCCCCGAAGTTGGAGTATGGCTGCCTTAATGGCAGGATAAAAAAAAAACAAACAAAAAAACGGTCATACACACAAAACTCCACTCCCTATACAGGGGGTGGTCCGCTGGAGTATCAGCCTGCGTACGCAGAAGAAGAAAAAGAGAAATATAAAGTCGTCTTCGAGAACAAATATTGGCTGCATATGAAGAGATCCTGCCGAGTGCAGCATAGAGAGATCATTTTATGAGTGTATCTGTTATGGTGAATGAAGTAAATGAAGCCGCTTAAAAGAAAATACAATAGCGATGATAAAACTTTATGATAAAAAAGCCCTATGCCAACTCATGGACACTGCTGCCAAAATAGATAATAGGCTGTAATCGCGCGGGAAAATCGAAAACGTATACAGCCAATTAAAATAAAACGTCACGTGTGTCGCGGTCTGAAGAAGACGTCATGATTATGCGTTACGTCACATATGGCTAATGACGCACATTCGGAAAATGTTGGGTCGCGCACGCGACCTGTCAGTGACGGAAAGCGAACTGAGACTGTGATAATTAAATGTCTGCTAGAACCAGGTGTCTAGCCGCCTTGGTGCCGTTGTCATTCCAGAACACTGAGAGAACACCCAGACAGCCTACCTCTCTCTGTACCCACCCTCTCCATTCACCATTCCCACTCCCCGCCCTAACCTGTCTTCCTCAATCCCAAATAATTCCCCAGCTCTGTCCAATGCAATGTCCTTCAACGACTGTGTGCTGGACCATTGGGTTCTTTCACAAAGGCTGCGTTTTGCAGCTGTTTGAATGCATGAGACTTTCATCACATACACAAAATTAAATCTACTTGCAAAATGAGGCGACTGCAGGCAGAAATCTAAACAAAATATTGAAAAGTTAGTGATAACGCACCGCAAAAAAACAAAAAACAAAAACAAAAACAAAAAACAGTAGACAAACGAATCACAAAACAAAACATGACGCGTTTCGACCTCTTAGGTCTTCTTCAAGCAAGATACACGACACTCAGGACAACGAAAATGAACGAGCAATCACTTATCTTCATCCAGTTCGGCGCAAGATAGGCACGTTGAATCAGCTAAACAAAAGCTACACGTATGTCTTTCGCCCTGCACTTTTGCCCCACCCATCCTCTGTCTTTCATCTTCTGTAAGATACATCATTACGTGTGAGTCAAATAGGCAAATTACTCCTCAGCATTATGTGTTGCTCCTTTTGTTGTTGCTGTTGTTGTTGTTGTTGTTGTTGTATTAAGATAGGAGAAGTTGACGATAATCGATCGTTTCTATACAAACTGTTATAGATCAAAGAAAACGAAAAGGAAGGCATTAGTTTTCACTGACTTACACTGAACCTTAGGAACGGTCACAAGATTACAAAATAATAGACCTGTTCTGGGTTGTTTTTTTTTTAACGAAAAGAAAAAAGGTAAAGAAAAAAAAAAGAAAGAGAGAAAGAAAAAGAGGCGAAAAGAAAGGGGGAGAAGGGGGAGATAACCCATGTCTTTCTTTTGTAAACAGAGTTGCCTTTTCTCAGTTTATGGCTCAAGTAAACAGATCTGGAGAATAATCCAATACTTCATTCGAAGCGATCGCCGGGATAACGATTAGAATTATTAGGTTGTTTGCAGGATAGGCGCATTGTTTGACACCCATATATATATATATATATATATATATATATTTTTTTTTTTTTTTTTTTTTTTTTTTTTTTTTTTTTTTCTAGCTGAGCGGTTCAGCGGACTGAGGGGGCTGAACTGCATGGAGTCAGGCCACCATGCAGTGAGTTCTGTCCCTTGAAAACATCGTACAGTACGTCCGTATAACAACAGTCCCGTGAATTACCTCATTTTTTCTTCTTTAAAATTTTTTTTTTTTTTTTTTTTTTTTTTTTTTACAACTTTAAAGGTGTGTGTGTGTGTGTGTGTGTGTGTGTGTGTGTTGTGCGGTGTGTGTGTTCACACAGATTGCTGATCTCAAGCAGCAACTGAGGGAACGATCCCCCAACCACAAAGAAGGGACGCCGGAAAGACGGGTCTGCTTGGCCATAGTCTGTCTGTCTGTCTGTCTGTCTGTCTGTCCTTTTCTCCCTCTCTGTCTGTCTGTCTGTTTGTCTCTGCCTGTCTGTTGTCTGTTCTGTCTGTCTGTCTGTGTCTGTCTGTCTCTGTCCCTCCCTCTCTCTCTCCTCTCTCTCTCTCTCTCTCTCTCTCTCTCTCTCTCTCTTGTTTTATGATTATAACCGTATCGTAACCAACCTCTACTCGTACTTAATTCCTCGAAGTGATTTATATTCCTTTTTACAAGTAGTTACCGTTGTTTCGAAAAATGGATTGCAGTGATTTGTTTTTTTTTTTTTTTGTTTTTTTTTTTTGATTGAAAAAAGAAAAGTTTGTTAATGTTGTTTCAAAAAATTATTTGCATCTATTAAGGACAGCAATGCATGCGAACGTCAGTATGTGAATTATTTGCAGTTTATTTCAAGCAGTGTGTGTGTGTGTTGTGTGTGTGTGTGTGTTGTGTGTGTGTGTGTGTGTGTGTGTGTGTGTGTGTGATTATTGACAAATATGTGATCTTCTCTCTCCTTCACTCTGTCACCCCCCTCTCTCTCTCTCTCTCTTTCTCTCTCTCTCTCTCTGTCTCTCTCTCTCTGTGTCACACACACACACCACACACACACACACACACACACACACACACACACACACACACACACACACTAACTCTGCCCTCTTTCTTGTGTGTGTGTGTGTGTGTGTGTGTGTGTGTGTGTGTGTGTGTGTGTGTTGTGCGCGCGCGTGCGTGCGTGCGTGTGTGTGTTGTATGTGTGCGTGCGTGCGTGTGTGTGTGTGTGTGTGTGTGTGTGGCGGCGTGCGCGCGCGCGCGCGCGCGCGTGCGCGCGTATGTGAGTGCATGCGTGCGCGTGTTCATGTGTGCGTGTGTGTGCACGCGCGTGTGCTTGTGTGAGGTTCAAAGCTGGGCCTCCTTCCTCCCCCACCCCCCCATCCCCCTTTCTTTTTGTCGTTTAGTGACTCACTCAGCACACAAGTCTGTATTCTAAACTTGTGGAGTGAGATGATCATTTTTGTCGTGTTTGTGACTCACTCAGCACACAAGTCTGTACTTTCTAAACCTTGTGGAGTGCAGATGATCATATTTTGTCGTGTTAGTGACTCACTCAGCAACAGTTCTGTCTTTCTAACTTGTGGAGTGCAGATGATTATTTTGTGTTTAGTGACTCACTCAGCACACAAGTCTGTACTTTCTAAACTGTGAGTGCAGATGCATATTTTGTCGTTAGTGACTCACTCAGCACCAAGTCTGTCTTTCTAAACCTTGTGGAGTGCAGATGATCATATTTTGTCGTTTAGTGACTCACTCAGCACACAAGTCTGTACTTTCTAAACCTTGTGGAGTGCAGATGATCATATTTTGTCGTTTAGTGACTCACTCAGCACACAAGTCTGTACTTTCTAAACCTTGTGGAGTGCAGATGATCATATTTTGTCGTTTAGTGACTCACTCAGCACACAAGTCTGTACTTTCTAAACCTTGTGGAGTGCAGATGATCATATTTTGTCGTTTAGTGACTCACTCAGCACACAAGTCTGTACTTTCTAAACCTTGTGGAGTGCAGATGATCATATTTTGTCGTTTAGTGACTCACTCAGCACACAAGTCTGTACTTTCTAAACCTTGTGGAGTGCAGATGATCATATTTTGTCGTTTAGTGATTCACTCAGCACACAAGTCTGTACTTTCTAAACCTTGTGGAGTGCAGATGATCATAGTTTGTCGTGTGTGACGCACAGCGTGTTGATGACGTCATTTTCTTCTGTGACCTCAGCAGGTACTTTCAAGCATCTACAGCCGATCCATAGACTAGTGGTACACACCACCGCCCACACACGTCACACGCCCTCCATCCCTCCCAGCTGAGGGGTGGGGAGGGGAGGGGAGGGGGAGGACACTCCCATCATCACCGCTGTCATCAATCGTCGCGTCAGTGTCCAGATGATGGAGAGGAACCACCGACCGTACCTACCGCCTGCCGCCGTTCCGATCCGGCTGGATTCTTAGACGGGCGGCTGGGCTTCAAATGGAATATCAATAAACAGCATGGGTTCACAAGGTCGCTCACCTCTGCAATCCGTCACCGCTTGCACGGGAGGAGAGAGAGAGAGAGAGAGAGAGAGAGAGAGAGAGTTGTCTTTCTTTTAATGGGTGAATGCCTGCTTCCTCTGTCCCCTTTCGCTTGACCTGTGTAATGCTTGGCTTTTTTTTTTCTTCTCCAGAAAGCCTCTCAGCTACTACTACTCCTACTGCTATGATAATAATAGTTTTTATTATAATTGAGAAAGGCAGTCTGAACTTGACACACAGAATTCGGTTGTGATGAGTCGTTGAAATATCATAATTAATTTCATTGTGATAAGGGTAGCCTAAATTTCATGAATTCTGCTGTGATGGTTCTGAAATATGGAAGAAAGCAATCTGAGTTGAACACATAGAATTCTCCTGTGGTGAGCAGACAGACGTGGTAATAAATATTGAGGTAAGCACTGGATTTCATAACGTAAAGTTGAGGTGTTAGTGCTGCGGATTAGTATCATGATTATCATCATTATTGTCATCACCATCTTCTTTTGCATTCACCTCGTCCTCATGACAATGGTATCACGGTGTAACAGAACAGTTGTATACATTCTGGTGACTTTGTTGTTTTTTTTAAACTAACCTGCCGCCCCCCGTTCCCCACTCCCCCTTCTTCCCTCTTCACTCCTCTCCTCTTTTCTCCCTCGCCCCCCCTCCTCCCTCCCCTCCCCTCCCCTCCCCCTCCAGGCATGATCTTAGGCTTGTATGAAGGTGTACATTCTATTTTTGTTGGACAGGTATACATACTCGTTTCCCGTCAAGTTGGGTGACTGTGTTTAGTACGGCGATATTTGGTGAAAGGAACATACGACATCCTATGGTGGCATCCACCTCGCACTATGGGTATTAGTCAAGGACAGAGGAGGAGGGGGGGGGGGGGCATGAATAATACTGACCCTTTCAAACCCATTTATCCTGTTCAGTATTGTGTGTTCAGTTACATTTATTACTCTGCGTCTTGTTTTTGTGGGTTCATTTTTTGCATTTCGCCTTCCTTTCAAAACCGTGTAGCTAGCCACATACGCACAGACACAGACAAAACACAGATCACACAACACAGACACACACAGAACACACCGACACACCACACACACACACAACACACACACACACACACACACACACACAACACACCATCGTATGTGCGCGCACGTGCGCGTACACACACACCACACACACACACCAACACACACACACACACACACACACACACACACACACACACACAATTAAAGCAGGGTTCAGAGTCGATGATCGATTTATGCACTAATTCAATCGATACTGCCCGTAAGAATAACCTCTCTCAGAAAAAAAAAAATAATAAAGCCAGTAACTGCTTTCCGCTACAAGTCATTTTCTTCCATAATTATTACCCAAAGTAGCGAGGAGAGAGAGGCCGGGTATGCAACGACGCAGTGACAGATCTTTGAAGAGGATGACTTTTAAAAAGAATGGTGAGTTACAGGCCTTTGAAGAGGATGACTTTTAAAAAGAATGTTGGAGTTACATACCTTCGAAGAGGATGACTTTTGAAAAAGAATGCTGGAGTTGAGATCTTTGAAGAGGATGACTTGTTAAAAGAATGCTGGAGTTACAGACTTTGAAGAGGATGACTTTTGAAAAGAATGCTGGAGTTACAGCCTTTGAAGAGGATGACTTTAAAAAAAAAATGCTGGAGTTACAGGCCTTTGAAGAGGATGACTTTTGAAAAAGAATGCTGGAGTTACAGGCCTTTGAAGAGGATGACTTTTGAAAAAGAATGCTGGAGTTACAGGCCTTTGAAGAGGATGACTTTTAAAAAAAGAATGCCGGAGTTACAGATCTTTGAAGAGGATGACTGTTTCGAACAAAAAGAAAGAAAAAAAAAGGAAAAAAAAAAAAAAGAAAAGAAAGGGGAATAACTTGACTGAAGTACGGGTAACGAATGAAAGCAGTTTAGATTGAAGAATGAAGATGCTTGAAAGTTGATTTGGTGGTGGGGGACAGGAGGTACAAGAAGGAGGGACGGGTAGGATCCTTTATGAAAGGTAGAAAAATAGACGTTTCCAGCATAGCTCTTCCTGCATGCTGTCATTAGAACAATACATAGTTGGAGTGTCGCTCTTTTTCGGTACTGTGAGCAGATTCTTTAGGAGAGATGAAACCATAAACGTTTCCACTGTAGCCCTTCCTGTACGCTGTGATAAGAACAATGTACATTCTGAGTGCAGCTCTTCTTCCTCACTGTGACCAGAGCCTTTAGGACAGTTGAAACGAGAAACCTTTCCATTGTTAACTCTTCCTCGTTCTTCGTCGTGCAGAAGAGGCTGAACACTAAAGCTTTTGGGGTTTGTAGCTGTCCCTCAGTAGTGTGTGTGGCTGGTGACGGAGAGTGGGACAGTGAGGAACTCTGGAGACCGTGACAACAGTTCCTATTGCAGGAAAAGAGAAAGATAGAAGAAGAAGAAGAAGAGAAGAAGAAGGAAGAAAGGAAGGAAGAAAGAAAAAGGAAGAAAGGAAGAAAGGAAAGAAGGAAGAGGAAAAAGAAAGAAAGAAGTAGGTGGGACACAGAAGAGTAAAAGAAGAAGAAGCGTGAACATGACAATCGTGACGGCGTCGGTGACAACTGTGAATTAAAAATTAATTACTGCGTCTGCGAGGATAGATATTGAGAGAATAACGCGTCTGCCGGGATAGATATTGAGAGAATAACGCGTTTACCAGGATGAATATTGAGAGAATACGCGTCTGCCGGTGAATAGAATAAATTAAGAATAACGCGTTCCGAGGATGAATATTGAGAGAATAACGTCCGTTTGAGAATAGCGTCCAGGATAGATATTGAGAGAATAACGCGTCTGCCGGGATAGATATTGAGAGAAAACGCGTTTACCAGAGAATATTGAAGAATAAGTTGCCGATAATATGAAGATAAGCGTTCCGGAATATGAGAGAATAACGCTCTGCCAGGATAGATATTGAGAGAATAACGCGTCTGCCAGGATAGATATTGAGAGAATAAGGCGTCTCCAGGATGAAATATTGAGAGAATAACGCGTCTGCCAGGATAATATTGAGAGAATAAGGCGTCTGCCAGGATAAATATTGAGAGAATAACGCATCTGCCAGGATAGAATATTGAGAAGAATAACCGTCAGCCAGGATAAATATTGAGAGAATAACGCGTCTGCCAGGATAGAATATTGAGAGAATAACGCGTCTGCCAGGATAATATTGAGAGAATAACGCGTCTGCCACGATAGATATTGAGAGAATAAGGCGTCTGCCACGATAATATTGAGAGAATAACGCGTCTGCACGATAGATATTGAGAAAATAACGCGTCTGCCACGATAGATATTGAGAGAATAACGCGTCTGCCACGATAGATATTGAGAGAATAACGCGTCTGCCACGATAGATATTGAGAGAATAACGCGTCTGCCACGATAGATTTGAGAGATTGCGTCTGTTTTTGTTTTTCTTCTTCTTCTGTTTTTTTGCTTTTCCTATTTTTTTCTTGTTTTTTTTTTTTTTCTTTTTTTTTTCTTTTTTTTTTGCACACTACGATGCAGATGACGATTCCCCCACCCTCAACCGTCTCCTTACTCCCATCCCCAGCCCCACCCCTAACCGCACTGACCTCCCCTTCCTCCCACCCGTCTATTTGATCTCACCCCCACCATCCTCTCTCTCCACCACATCTTCGCGCACCTCAGCATTACATTGTCCGGTTCGCGTGCTAATCACTCACGTTCCGGGATGAAAATGTGATCAGGAAGAAAGAATAAAAATGAAAGAAAGTAAGAAAAGATGAAGATAGAGAAAGTGAGATAAAGAAATGAAAGGAGAGAAGGGAAAGAAGGAAGAAGTAAGAAGAAGGAGTGGAGGGGAAAAGAAAGAAGATAGAAGAAAGGGGAAGAAAGGAAGTAGAAGAAGGGGAAAGAAAGGAAGATAGAAGAAAGGGGAAGGAAAGGAAGGTAGAAGAACGGGAAAAAGAAAGGAAGATAGAAGAAAGGGAAGGAAAGGAAGTAGAAGAACGGGGAAAAAGAAAGGAAGATAGAAGAAAGGGAAAGAAAAGGAAGGTAGAAGAAGGGAAAAGAAAGGAAGATAGAAGAAAGGAAAAGAAAGGAAGTAGAAGAAGGGAAAAAAAAGGAAGATAGAAGAAAGGGGAAAAAGAAAGGAAGATAGAAGAAAGGGAAAGAAAGGAAGATAGAAGAAAGGGGAAAGAAAGGAAGATAGAAGAAAGGGAAAGAAAGGAAGATAGAAGAAAGGGGAAAAGAAAGAAGAAGATAGAAGAAAGGGGAAAAAAGGAAAGAAAGAAGAAAAGGGGAGAAAAGGAAAAAAAGGAAGATAGAAGAAAGGGGAAATAAAGGAAGATAGAAGAAGGGGGAAAGAAAGGAAGACAGAAGAAAGGGGAAAACAGGAAGATAGAAGAAAGGGGAAAGAAAGGAAGACAGAAGAAAGGGGGAAAACAGGAAAGATAGAAGAAAGGGGAAAAAAAGGAAGACAGAAGAAAGGGGGAAAACAGGAAAGATAGAAGAAAGGGGAAAGAAAGGAAGACAGAAGAAAGGGGGAAAAACAGGAAAGATAGAAGAAAGGGGAAAGAAAGGAAGACAGAAGAAAGGGGGAAAACAGGAAAGATAGAAGAAAGGGGAAAGAAAGGAAGACAGAAGAAAGGGGGAAAACAGGAAAGATAGAAGAAAGGGGAAAGAAAGGAAGACAGGAAAGAAAGGGGGAAAAACAGGAAAGATAGAAGAAAGGGGAAAGAAAGGAAGACAGAAGAAAGGGGGAAAAACAGGAAAGAAAGAAGAAGAAAGGGGAAAAGAAATAAAAAAGAAAGAAAAGACAGAAGAAAGGGGGAAAACAGGAAAGATAGAAGAAAGGGGAAAGAAAGGAAGACAGAAGAAAGGGGAAAACAGGAAAGATAGAAGAAAGGGGAAAGAAAGGAAGACAGAAGAAAGGGGGAAAACAGGAAAGATAGAAGAAGGGGAAAGAAAGGAAGACAGAAGAAAGGGGGAAAACAGGAAAGATAGAAGAAAGGGGAAAGAAAGGACGATAGAAGAAAGGGGAAAGAAAGGAAGATAGAAGGGGAAAGAAAGGAAGCTAGAAGAAAGGGAAAGAAAGGAAGCTAGAAGAAAGGGGAAATGTAAGGAAGATAGAAGAAAGGGGAAAAAATAAAGGAAGATAGAAGAAAGGGGAAAGAGACGACAGATAAAAAAAAAGAAAAAACTAAAAGGAAGGACAGACTTATAAAAAAAAAAAAATTCATGTGAAGGAAATGAAAAGAAAGTAACAAAGATTTTTTTTTTCAATGTAAGAAATGAATGAACTAAAGAGAATAAAGAAGAAAAGCATGGAAGAGAAGGAAGGGAAGAGGGGGGGGGGGAGAGATCATCCGCACCTGCGTTTTATCCTCCCCCCTTCCAACGCCCTCCCTCCCCCCTCCCACCCTCCCACCTCCCCCCCCCTCTCCCACCTCCCCCCCCCCTCTCGCCCATCGTCGTACCTTAACCCTCTGTCAGCTCGTCAACACCATTCAATTTGTTGATCTCCAGAGTGTGGCAAATAGTTCTTTGGAAAAGTGCAATGACCTTAGTTTTGTTCATTTTACAAGATGTTGTCACCTCATTCCCCTACTCCTCCAATAACACACTCTCCCCTTTTCTTCCCCCACCCCTCCACCCCCACCATCCCCCACCCTTACTCTTTCAAACAGCAGGTCTACAGATGAAAAAAAAAGACTGTCATGATTGCGTTTGATATTGGACCTTTGGCTTTTTTCGACTGACCATTTGAGCACTAGCAGAAGATGGCTACGTCATGTTTTTGTTTGTTTTGTGTGTTTGTTTCCCAAAACATGCTGTCGGTCCCCCAGAACATGATCTTGACTGCTCCAGAAGTTCGAAGGAAAAAAAAAACAAACTTTTAATGTCGGAAATCCTTGAAAACGAGATAATAGAGAAGAAGAGGGGGGACAACGAACTACAAACGAACGAGTCTGAACACGGAATAAACTGCTCTTATCATCTCCACCCGACACCACCCCCACCAACTCACGGTTGTCGTTCGTTTCTTTGTGTGTGTGTGTGTGTGTGTGTGTGTGTGTGTGTGTGTGTGTGTGTGTGTGTGTGTGTGTGTGAGTGTGTGCGTGTGTGTGTGTGTTGAAGTTTTTTGTTTGTTTTTTAACCACTCAAGTGGGAAGAATCGTCTAGCTGCAAAGTGAGGCGACTGCAGGCGGAAATCTAAACAAATTTGAAAAATTATTGATAAAGCTCCGCCCCCAAAAACGTTGACAAACGATTCACAAGACAAAACACCACGCATTTCGACCTCTTAGGTCTTCTTCCGGCAAGAAACACAACATTCAGGACAACGAAAATGAACGAGCAATCATTTATCTTCGTCCACTTCGGCGCAAGATGGGCGTTGAATGAAAACGAGGCAGTCAGGAAGGAGACAATGTGTGAGTCGAGACAGTAATGATGATAGTAATAATACTGATTTTTTTTTTCTCAATATTTTGATCATCGTCATTACCACTATTATCATTCCTATCAGTACTATAACTATCATCATTGCTACCTCGACTCTCACGTTGTCTCCTTCCTGACAGCCTCGTTTTCATTCAACGCCTATCTTGCTCCGAATTGGATGAAGATCAGTGATTGCTTGTTCATTTTCGTTGTCCCGAGTGTTGTGTATCTTGCCTGAAGAAGACCTAAGAGGTCGAAACGTGTCGTGTTTTGTCTTGTGATTCGTTTATCAACCTTTTTTTTTTAGGGGGGGGGGGGGGGGGGGAGCTTTATCAATAATTTTTCAAATTTTGGGAAGAATGGATTTGGAATATGTGCTAAATCTGTATAACCGTGCATCCAGCACAAACTTTGGGTTCGGAGATAGGAGTACTGAGATGGGGGAAGAGGAGGTTGGGGGGTGGGGGAAGGGTTGTGTGCGGTGGTGTGATGGTGAATCGAGTGGGAGTGGAGGAAGAGTGGAGAAAGCATGTGTGGGAGGGGGCTGGGGTTGTAAGGTTGGGATCAGATGCTGAGTTTGGCTTGCAGTTTAATAAGTTTCCGCGTGGGAAGATCTAATAAGGAGTTAGGTTTCGACATATCTCCATACCCCTTTCGCCCGGAAGTGACGATGAATCACGTGATATTGTTGTTTCATTTATGGGGTTTTTTTTGTGCGGAGTGTGTGGATAATCTTTGTCTTTTGTTATTTATTTGTTTGTTGAATCATTTAGTTAGTTTATTTATGTTATGTTTATATATTTGTTCTTTGTCATTTTATCGTTCATTCGCTTGTTATGAACTTCATCTTAGCTTATATGTGCCGCCATTTTCGAAGAAAAAGAAAAGACTGACTGTGAAAGGAAATAATGTCCGGTTTTATGTGTTGAGCATTGAAATGTTGCAGTTTTCATTTATTCCTTTTTCTAGTCATCATGTTGATTTTTTTTAATTGTTTATTTACTTCCTTGTGTGTGTGTGTGTTTTGTTGTTATTTAAACATCCATTTCATGTTAATGTGAAATAAGAGCTCGCCATCTGTTTGATACACCAATGGGAAAAGTCGTTGAGTCGTTGGTTTTTTTTCTTTCTTCTTTTCATGTCACACTGTGTATCTGTCCTATCGCACACACAGCCGCGCACGCATACACACGCACGCACGCACTCATACAAACACACACACACACACACACACACACACACACACACACACACACACACACACACACACACAGAAATAGAAACAGAGGAACACACACACACACATACACACGTGCGCGCCCGCGCGCCCGCGCACACCTTCTCTCAAACACACACACACACACACACACACACACACACACACACACACACACACACACACACACACACACACACACATGGCGAGAGAGAGAGAGAGAGAGAGAGAGAGAGAAGAAGAGAAGACAGACAGACAGACAGACAGAGGGAGAGAGACAGACAGACAGATGTGTATTCATGTATATAAGATAAAAGCATACATATATACGTATGAATATACATATGCTCAGAAATCATGCATCCATGCATACCTACACACTTATATACAAATATACATACATACACATAAACGTATATACGTACGTACGTATGTACGCACGTACATACATACATACATACATACATACATACATACATACATACATACATACATACATACATACATCACATACATACATCTAAAGATCCACATACACGCATAAATGCATGCCCTAACACACATCACTTGCTTGCATTCTCAGTCACACATGTATGTACGTGCGTACATGCAAAGATACATACATACATAATATGTACATAAATACATACATATAGATACAGACACATACATACAGACAGACATATATACTTACTCGTACACATGATTACAAACATACATACATACATACATACATACATACATACATACATACATACATACATACATACATACATACATACATACATACATACATACATACATACATACATACATACATACATACATACATACATGCATAGCATACATACATACATACATACATACATACATACATACATACATACACATGCATACATGTATCTGTACATACATACATCTATGTAAAGATTCAATGATTTTAATCCTGTGACCCCTTCTGGGGCATGGAGGACTTGAAACAAATAAAAGAAATGTAAATGAAACAAATCAAACATCCAAAAATGTTCCCTGTAATTTAACACTCTGAATATAATGGTACACAACTTTACTAAGTTTTAGAAACTTTGCTAAGTTTAGCAACACTTTTTTACCACCAAAGAGCAAACAACAATACTTAAATACGGACTTTATACATGTAAATTTTCTTTGTATAAACTGATTTCTAATGTTACATTTGGTGCATTTCATTACAAAATGAAATTCATCACCATGCACACATGCACCACACATTTGCATACACATTTACCGATGCAAAAACCCGCACACATGTGTAAAGTTCTCTCTCTCTCTCTCTCTCTCTCTCTCTCTCTCTCTCTCTCTCACACACACACACACACACACACACACACACATGCGCGCGCGCGCGCGACGAACACGTACAACACAGCTGACATGACCATCGCACACAACAAATGCAGTTTAGTAAGGATATTTATTCGAAATCACATGGGAAAACAAAAGAAAACAAAAAACAAATTAAAACAAACAAACAAACATATATATATATATATATATATATATATATATATATATATATCCAACAACGACAAGAACGCTAAGCAAAGAGGTAAAAATATTGCCCCTTTTCTTGATTTCAAAATGAATCATTTCATCTATTTGTTTATTTATTTATTTATCTATTTATGTACTTTTTTTTAAATTTATTTGTTGGCAAACAGATACCTCAATACACAACATGTCATGTAAAGGTAAAAATAGAAAGAAAATAAAGTCTGCAGGCCTCAGCACATGTGACCAGTGGAGCCGAGACGAATCACACAGTTCCCTTTCAGTGCTAGGCCTATTACAGAAGGAGTGCGAAAACAGGACTCGGAATCGATAGTCAGTTTCTCCAGCAAATCAAGGGAAACTACTGTGAGCCTCATAAAGCTGACAGGAAGCCCATTACACCCCTTTGTTGTCTATGATAATCATCCTAAGCATCTTAATTGAATAATTTTCGCGATAATCATTTTAAAGCATGTGTATTGAATTACAAGTTTATTAGCTAATCCCTTTTTTCCATTTCCCTCACTCGCTTTCCGTTGAATTACTAACAACAACAACAAAAAACGTCTTACACAAATAATGAGTGACTGGGGTACCTTTTGCGATATACCTAATAACAAATCCAAAACCCAGATGTGTATCACAAGAACATAATTAACAACATAACCATGCAGATCCCCGAACCATATAACAAACAGTGATCAGCTGCCCGTTGATGTATCACAGGAATGTAACCCGTTTTGCCATGGAGTGCCACCTTCCAAACTTCGTAGGTATATATAGGTGTAATGTTCATAAAGGGAAGCTATTCATGCTAAACCCTGAAGATATCATATGAACGAAATAAATTGATAAATGATAGATGAATAAAGTATCAAAAATAAATACATGATAAATCCAAGAAAAGCAAGATGACCAAGGATTGTTCTCTCCGCTTAACATAAAAAGACGAATAGTTATGACCTCAAAATGGCGATCTTTGTTGTTGCTGTTGCTGTTGATAAATACAGATAACTACAGCAACGTGTAACAGTGGCAACAAATCGCTGGACAAGAAGGTGACTGCAATGTAGGGTCAACGATTCAAAAAGTAACTGGGCCCAAAGGGACAGAACAGAAAAATACCCAGACTTCATCAAACAGCAGGAAAATATCGGGACTCAAAACAGACTGCTGTTTAAAGTGACTGGGACCAAGGCTAAAACCAAGACACAGACTGCACCAGAAAGGGACTGAACCAGGTGATTGAACCGAAAGGGACAGAACCGGAAGATGACAGGACCGCAAAGTAACTGGGCCTAAAGGTGATTGGACCACTAGGTAACTTAAACGAAAGGTGATTGGACCGGGAGGTACCTTAAACGAAAGGTGATTGGACCGGGAGGTACCTTAAACGAAAGGTGGTTAGACCCAAAGATGCGCGAATCGAAAGGTGGCTGAACCGAAACATAACAGGACCGAAAAGTGACTTGACCAAAATTTGACAGTCACATGTCAATAGTCGAAAACGTCACGGACCAGTCGTACGGGAGGGATGTGAAAGGGTGGGGGTGGGGGCTTCCACTGCGTGTCCAGCATGTTCAGGTCAACAGTGTGTTGGTGGGTGTAAAGGAAATTTACTTTCGGTTCTCAAAATATCGACTTTTAGCAAATCGGAAACTGTTCGTACTTAAAACTTCAACATATCGAGGGGAGAAGGTCGGAGAAGTGTGTGTGTGTGTGTGTGTGTGTGTGTGCGCGCGCGCGCGCGCGCGCGGGGGGGGTGAGGGTGGGGGTGAGGGGGGGGAGGCTTATTGTGCCGTTGGTTATGCAGTGCAGAATGTGACAAACAACAGACCTTTCCTTCCATGAAATACCAAACAGAGGAAGAAATGATAAATGGACTGAGGCACTGTTACACTATAGACCAGCGACGTCTGCTAAAGAAACCTGTTTCTAGTCAATATCAATAGCCAATCAGAACAGAGTCCCTATACTGACCAATCTGAACGCAGCTTCGAACAGATGTAGAATGACTCTTTACCGTCTGTTGTCACAAGTAGAACACGTTCGACTGTCGATTTCATAAAACCACATTTCATCTATTCTATGGATCTGTCGTATCGATGACCTGTTCAGCCCAAGCATAGCAACGATTTGTTGGCATCATTTCACACATTCACAGTTCAAATACTGTTTCAAATAGTGTGTCCTGTGAGCTGATTTGCATTTTGGTTTGTTTTCAAGCGAAAGCAAGCGCAGGCAAACAACCCCTCTGTCATCACAGTAATGACTTGGCAAAGATTTGGACTTCGATGATAGAGGGGTTGTTGGCCTGCGCTTGTTTTTTCCCCCACTATTAGATTGTTCGTCTTTGTATTTGTCTGACTTTATTGAAGTTTAAAAGGCTGTGCCAGTCTTGAATAAAAGTTACTCTGTGTTAGGCTTTCTTATGGGAGCAAGAGTTGCCCTACTTGTTTACTGTTTATTGTTTACTGTTCCCTGCCTCATTTCATTTTCAATTTCGTGATAGTAGTTGTTTTTCTGGGGAAAACAGTGATTACCCTCCAGGAAAATGGCGAACAGAGGGGAAACAAGTATTCTTCTGAGGATGACACCTGTTCCTCAAGATCATGACTGTTGTCCTGGACATCGCACCTGTTTTCTAGGTGTTTTCTATGGATCACAATTGTTCTTCCTGTTTTCCTGGGGATAAAAAGTGTTATCATTCTTTCCTGACGGAAACAGATAATTATCACCTCGAAGAAAACGTTGCTTGCAAGGAAAACAGCTGTGATCGCTAACACAACGGCAAAAGAAAGAAAACTGCATGATCACAACTGTTTTTTTTTTTGTTTGTTTTTTTTTTAATTATTATTGATCTTTTCCCCAACCATGGCTATTTCCCCCGTCAAAATAGGAAAACCAGTTGTCATCTATCGGGATAACGCCGGTTATACCTTTAAAAAAATTTTTTATTAAGAAAACAGCTAAAACATTTGTGATCCTTAGTGAAAACAGTTATTATCCCAGTGAAAACGATTATGATCCACAGCAATAACAGCATAGCTCTGTTTTCTTTGAAGTAGACTTGCTGTTTTGCTGGAAAACCAGCTGTCATCGACTTGTGACGCTAGCATGTTCCCATACAGTACAGCTACAGCGTCACTGTCTTCCCATGGGAAACTGTCCAGGCGGCTTGACGTGTGCTTTCGGGCCAACGTCAGTCCTGGCACAGATGACGGCACAGGGGGCCTTTCAAGGCGGTCACCACAGAGCACCAGCCCTGTCATCAAATCCCAGCCAACATGTACATAATTACCCGTATCAGTTCTGGACAGAATGGCTGAGCTGTTGGCTTTCTCAGGGGCTGATGGGACTAACACGGGCTAAGGCCTCGCTTGCCATTTCCGTCTGATTTGTCACTTTCGGTTTGAAAAAAAAAAAAGACACAACAGAAAAAGAACAAATAAATGTAACCAATATACCTCCCCTCCCCCCCCCCCCCCCCCAAAAAAAAAAAAACAAAACAAACAAAAAACCCACTCACACACCAAAAACCAAAAAATGAAATAAACAAAATGAAATAAAAAGAGAGACAATGCATACCACTACAAACCTAAATAACATCAGTAAGAATGGTGGCAAAAGCAAAACAACAACAGCAACAACAGCAACAACAAATCAGTGAAAACAACAGACACAGATCTGTTACATAACAGACCAGTTTTTGCTAAATAAAGATCGATTTTCTTTTTCATCTGCGAACTTATCAAAGATATAGTTCTTTTAATTTGAGCAGCTGAGTTTTTGATACCTGGTGAAAATTTACAACAACAACAATGACATTTCAACGCATTTGGACGAACACTGCGTAAGGCAAACACATGTTTCTGGCGTTATTGAAAGAAGGAAAAACAGCACAGAAATAAACCATGGAATTCATCAGCAACATCGTTGGTGGAACATTTCTTACAAAGTCTGTCCTGGGTATGTCCTCACTGCATTTCTGAAAATGTATTGACCGTGTCTTCTTTGCTGCTCTTGACTCCATGAAAGTCATCGCACAAAGAGCAGGGTAAAATGGCGAAATAAACAAGTCTTGTTCACTGATGA
>CM065747.1:35153682-35156182 GCA_033310375.1 Conus canariensis
GGGACGAGCAGCGTTGGTGTCCACAGGAGCTTCGCGTTGAACGGGAAGCAGGGAGACCCGGGATCGCCTGGAGATCCGCCGTGTGGTGGAGGCCTTTGAAGAAGGCGGGCGGGAAGAACTCAAACCATCCACTGGCACCAGCCCTCTTTGAATCGTCCCGTCCTGCAGCAGCCAAAAGACGTTCCTCTGAAACGTCGACGTCGCCGCCGCCGTCGTCGTCGTCATCGTGGGAGTCCCTAACCTCTCACCGCCAGCTCCCCCCTCCCTGCGCCCCCGCACCAGAGGCGGAAGCAGCGGTCTGCGCAGAAGCGGGAAGGTGGAGGCATCACGGGAAGTGAGGCGGATGGTCTGGCGGCAGAGGGGGCACGGGAAGTGGCGGCCATGTTTGAAGCGGAGGGACTGTAAGCACGGGACGCAGAAGCTGTGCTTGTTGCCGCAGTTAGTGACGCGTAGCTGAGTTTTGTCCAGGCACACTGCGCACTGCATGGTCAGTCAATGTGAGTTGACGATGACTGACTGACTCACTGACTGACTGACTGACTGACTCCCTGGGTGGTTGGATGATTGGTTGACTTCTCGGTCGACTGATTTGATTGACTGATTCGGCTGAAAGGCCAGTCGAAGGAACAGTGTCTGGCGTTTTGTTGGTAATCTGGCCAGTTTGTTTGCTAGTTTGTTTGTTATCTAGCTGGGCAGCAGCCTCCCTGGTTTGTCGTTCGGTTGGCTGGTTGGCTCCGAACTCCGAACTAATCAAAGTGGATGTCTAGGTGAGTTGTTGTTGTTGTTGTTGTGTTGTTTTCTTCTTGCTCTTGTTCTTGTTCTTCGTCTTCGTCGTCTTCTTCTTCTCTTTGTTTTTTTTTTTTTTTATGGCTGGTTGCCTGGATGGGTTAGATAGGCGGATGGTCAGTACAGTTGTAGGGTGGATAGATAGTTGACTGGTCAGCAGACTGGTCGACTGAAAGGCTGGCTAACTGATTGACTGGCTCGTTGGTCTGGTAAGGCGACTGGTCCTTGAATGCAAACAAAACGAAGCCACGTACAACTTAAATAATCAATCAATATACTCACACAGGACAAGGCAATTAGTGCTGGGAACAGACACAGAACAGAGGTACAGGTCCCCGGTCAAGCAATAATGTTAGCAGAACTATCAGTCGCTGGAATCACAGTACTATCAATCACAGAACTATCAATCACCATCACTACAGACACGGCTGTTGCTTACTACCACTACTGTCACTTCACTTACATCGTTAGCATCGCTGTATCAAAACAGTCATTACTAACTCCTCACCAGAGTCAGTCCTTACTACGACTGTTGTCACCATTATCACGAAGCTCCGTCAATGATCCTTATGTGCAAAGACTCCATTCAAACAATGACCAAAAACACCGCTACGAACCATTTCTCTTCCACTGTAAAAGTGTAATATTACTTTCGACCTCCAGAGAACAACCCTTCCCTAGTTTAATCAACACCCGACCAATCCATAGTTTATATATCTTGTCCAGTGGCCAAAACTGTTAACAAAAAAGATAGTGTCATAATCTGAGGGTTCAACACAGTATTTCAGTGGACAATGGGAAATGCCTGGCGGGGCCCATACCTCTCTCCCGGTGCATGCTTTGTGTTCTTGTCTTCCCATAATCCACCGAACGCACACAATCTTTATAATCTGCGTGATTGATGTACGTGCTTATACACATGAAAGGGGCTCAGCTGCGAGCTGCGTTACTCCTATACGCACGAAAGAAGTTCAGCACAAGCTGTGTGCGTATAGATATCCAAAGAAGGGGTTCGGCCACCGGATGCGTGCGTATGCACACGCTAGTGATACAGCCACAAGCTTTGGGAATATACACACGAAAGGCAGTTCAGTCTCAAGCCGCGTGCATATGCACACGAAAAGAGCTCAACAACAAGCTGCGTACGCGTACGTACACACACGAAAGAGGTTCAGCCAGCCAAAAACAGGTCTGCACATACAATGTTGACCTTGGTCGGAATTCCAATTTAGGCTGTAACGGAGTTAGGAGTCACTGCCACCTTGTGAACTGGCAGTGTTTACGTCCCAGCTGTCGCAGTCTGTTCGCACGGAGTCGTCAGGTTTCGAGCGTGCCTTCAAACCCCGATGCAACATGTTTTAAATTAAACATTACTATGCCAAAAACACTACCAAGGGAAGTTATCTGATAGAGTTTTCAACGAGAGGCCGCCGTTCAAAACGCAACAGGATAACCTCCCTTTGGAACAGAACTTTCTGTCGAATATCACAGTCGGTTTCGTTTACACAATGAATATGTCAGCTTGTGTGCTCATTTGGTTTTTATGTGAAATGTTACGTTTTCTCATTGCATTCACTTTGATCCTTGAAGGACAGAAACACAAGGGAGAGAAATCATGATTTAAGGCGAGTGAAGAAGAATCCTGCTTAGACTGATTCTAGCGTGTTACACTGGCCATGGAAGGGGAAAAAAATCTGAATCACATTTCATCTAC
>CM065747.1:35161182-35163682 GCA_033310375.1 Conus canariensis
TAGGCGTACGTTCACACACGGAACCTCGGTTTATAGCCTCGTTCGAAGGACTGTACGGGAAATGGAGTCAGAACCAATGTTAACTCCGAGGGAAAAATCCCCCTGTACCGAAACGGTCCAGAGGAGATTCGAACCTGCAACCCCAAGATCACGAGTCCGGCGCTCTACCACTGAGCTATTCCGGCCCAGGCAAAACAAACAACATTCAAGACAATGAAAACGAAGAAGGAACAGTCACTTATCCCCTCACACTGGGCACAAGATGGGAGTGGAATGGAAAGGGAGCAGCCTCCATTTTGCTCCCAGTGTGAGGAGATAAGCGATTGTTCGTTCTTCGTTTTCATTGTCTTGAATGTTGTTTTGTCTTGCCTGAAGAAGACCTAAGAGGTCGAAACGCGTCGTGTTTTGTCTTGTCATTTGTTTGTCTCTTTCGTTCGGCAGAATAGTGATTTTATTGTTGTTGTAACTTTGTTTCAATTTCTGTCTGCTGTCACCTCATTTCAAAACACACTCACCATGCGTAATGCATCGTGTTTTTTTTTGTTTTTTGTTTTTTATCCCGCATTAAAAGACACTCACTAGAGGTGACGTGTCGTTCGATGCGAGTGAATTATTTCTTGGGCAGCCACTGCAGGAGATCCGCCTTGGCTTAAGGCTGTGTCAGACCAATTGACATAGGCTAGCACACCAAGGCTACACCAAAATGTTGTTATGCTCTGCATAGTTATGTGGGGATTGTCTTCAGTTGTGACAAGCTCCTAGCATAACATTATCAGTCTCCAAAATCCCCCGAAGTCAGAGTGTGGCTGCCCATGTGGCAGGGTAATCAAAAACGGTCACACACGTAATGTTCTCATCCCCAGCTGATGCATTTGTACCATAGTGTTAAAGTGCTTTGGCTGTTCATATGATCCCTGGAGTCTTTTAGCCAGGGTACGACGACGACAACACAACAACAACAACAACAACTACAGGAGATGAGGAAAGGGAAAGCGTTCCCTCCTGTCTGCCTGCTTATCAGGAAGCCTTTTGCCGCCACAAGTCATCAGTGACAACGGTGAGTGTGTTCCGGGGGGGGGGGGGGGGGGGGGTGGTGTTCGGGGGGGGGGGGGGGGGGGGGGGGGGGGGCGGTGGGGGGGGGTCCAAAACTTGTGAACACCGATCAGTGCAGTTCCGGTTAGCAACACACACACACACACACACACACACACACACACACACACACACACACACACACACACACACGCACGCACGCACACACACACACGCACACACACACACACACACGCACACACACACACACTCACTTACACACACACACACACACACACACACACACACACACACACACACACAGAAAGAGAGAGAGAGAGAGAGAGAGAGAGAGAGAGAGAGAGAGAGAGAGAGAGAGAGAGAATAAAGAAGTTTCATGTAGTGGCTATTTGAAATTGTGATTCAGAAGACTGGTTTTGCCGACAAAGAAATATATGAATTACAATGTTTCAGGGCTTTAAAATGGGCTGCATTGAATTTAAAGTTAGAAGAAAAAAAAAAAAGGGGGGGGGGAACATTTGGGCGGAAAACCAAACAGGGAAGGGAGGGGGTGGGGAGGTATACGCCACTGATTTAGGATGTAACCCAGCCCACGTCCAATGGGCATGAGAAACTCAAAGCTCGACTGCAGCATGTTGTTATCCCGATCGAAGATCTGGTGGGAATGAAGGTGCAAAACTCTCTCTCTCTCTCTCTCTCTCTCTCTCTCTCTCTCTCTCTCTCTCTCTCTCTCTCTCTCTCTCTGTATTTCAGCATCTCTCTCTCTCTGTCTCTGTCCCTCTCTCTGTCTCTCTCTCTGTCTCTGTCTCTTCCCTGTATTTCAGCATCTCTCTGTCTCTGTTTCTGTCTGTCTGTCTGTCTGTCTGTCTCTCTCTCTCTCTCTCTCTCTCTCTCTCTCTGTCTGTCTGTCTGTCCATCTGTCCCTCTCTCTGTCTCTCTCTTCCCTGTATTTCAGCATCCCTCTGTCTCTGTTTCTGTCTGTCTGTCTGTCTGTCTGTCTGTCTGTCTGTCTCTCTCTCTCTCTCTCTCTCTCCAAACACACACACACACACACACACACACACACACACACACACACACACACACACACACACACACACATCCTCCTTTTACCACCTTTGATCCGAACCTTAACCAGGTCGCCACAAGTACCTTGCCAAAAGGTCACCACGTGCCTGAACTCGCGACTGAGACATAAGGTGGCGTTATCTTGGCACCCTGTGATAATCAAAATGACCTGCTATCTGCGTCCGATACTGCTACAAGATAACGGCGGGGAGAGAGAGAGAGAGAGAGAGAGAGAGAGTGCTTAGTTCAAGTACTGTTCCAAACATGTTCTCACAGTTACTGAGTAAAAGGCTCTGGTACGTTAGACCCAGGCTTTAAATTAACCTCGCCTTCATTTTTTGCTACCGAGCCACTTTCAGAGGGTTTTGTTGTTGATGTC
>CM065747.1:35183682-35188682 GCA_033310375.1 Conus canariensis
CCATGGACCGGGTTCTGGTCCTGCTGCCTCAGCGCCTCCGGCCGATCCCACACTGAAGGATGTTATGGCCATTTTGAACAATTTAACCTGCAAATTTGATGGACTGAGTGAGGACTTAAAAGAGGTGAAAAACATGTGTGCAAATCTCCAAGATGAAATGACTGGTGTAAAGCAAGAAATGTCTGCCTTAAGGCAGGATAATAACAGGTTAAGGGAAGAAAACACCAGACTCACTGCCAAGGTGGAATCTTTGGACAGGAAGGTAGACGACCTGGAAGGGAGGTCGAAGAGAAATAACATCATCATCCACGGTATTCCTCGTACAGACAATGAGTCCTGGCAACAATGTGAAGCGTTGGTACAGGATATGATTACAGATAAACTGGAACTTTCGGATGACATTCTTTTCGACCGTGTACATCGCCTGAACTCAAAGTCGAACTCGCCAATAGTAGCAAGATGCACATTTTTTAAAGATAAAGATAAGATTTTGCGTGCGAAACAAAAATTAAAAGGAACTGAGTTATTTGTTGGCGAAGACTTTTCTTTCCGAGTTAGGGAGATCAGAAGAAAGCTCGTCCCTCACCTGAAGTCCGCCAGATCACAGGGCATGAAAGTGTCCATGGTTTATGATCACCTGGTGATCAACAGCAAACGGTTTGGTCTGGATGGCAGTGACAAACTGATTGAAATGAAATAGGATTCAGGCCGGCCCGATCAGTGGAAATTGTCTTGTTATCAGAACAAGAGGGAGGTTAATTGTAAGACATCACCGCACAGAGTGCCTGTTTCAAATTCACGTGGGGTCACTTTAACTGCAGCAGTGAACGATGCTGTCGTAAAGGAGACAGGCGATGTAAATCCCGTGCAGGTTGTCGCTGCCATCGGTGTGGACGAAAACGTGTTAGCACACACCGACACACAGTCAGCCAGTGTGTTAAATGTGGATTCAGTTTTTGAACATAATGATTTGAGTGATGCTTCTTCGATCACACATAGTAATGTAACGTTATCCGACGTGAAATTTGATACGCCCGAAGCCATGCGAAGTGATTTAAAGAGAAAGAAAGTTTTAGAGAAGAAATGTGTGATCGTGAGGGATGAGTGTGGTGGTGAGAGTATGCATGTTGACGAAAGAAACAACATGGTTGAATGTGACAGTGAAAATGAAAAAAGTGGTGTCGATGCCTGTGTATCTTGGAATGGGATTATCAATGGTGATGATCATGTAAATAAGAAAAGTAATAGTAGTTATGTGATGCCGAATGAAAATTCCAGTGTGGCTGACTATCTGATTACCAATGTGTCAAACAGCAATAGAGACTCTGCGTCATCGTCTGTTTCAACGACCAAACCTAATTTAATGACTGCGTCTGACCCTAAGACTAAAATTGATTCTACGACTACGATTGAAACAGAACATGGTGGTGATTGTATGACAATGAACACATTTGTAAATAGTGTATCATTTCTTCATTGGAATATATGTGGATTATTTCAAAAACTGGATGACAGAGATTTTATCCAGTTTATTTCTTCCTTTGATTTTGTTTGTTTGGTGGAAACGTTTGCTGAAGCGTTTCAGTCAAACCTTTTTCAAGACTATGAATTATTTGTAAAACCAGCTGTAAAATTTACAAGACAGGGACGGGCCTCGGGAGGATTAGTTTGTATGGTTCGTAAAAGTCTTGTCCCGTATGTGCACCAGGTGGATTGTGACAGTCTGTATACAATGTTATTTAGATTTGATAAAGAATTATTTTGCTCTGATAAGCCTGTCTTACTTGTGTGTACATATGTCCCTCCAGAAAATGCACCTTTCTACACAATGCATGGCTTTGACAATGGCATTGAAATGTTGGAAGAATGTATTGTAAACAAGTTGTTATCCTTCGATGATGCTGAGATACTTTTATGTGGTGACATGAATGCAAGAACGGCGAATATTTCTCCAGGTAATGTAGATGATCGTGATCTTTATGCTAATTTCAAGACTGCAGACAGCAAATACAATAGATGTTCTCAAGATAAGATATTAAATGTATATGGGAAAAAGCTTCTTAGTATGTGCATTGTGCTAGGATTGACAATTATAAATGGAGTATGTAATGGCGATCTCGAAGGTCGTTTCACATACATTTCGGATGTGGGGAGTAGTGTGAATGATTATTTTCTAGTGTCTACAGAATTTTTTGAACTAATGTGTAAAAAGATGACTCTAAATGTGATGGAAAGATTTGATTCTGATCATTTACCCCTGGTATTGTGCATTGAAATGCCAAATGAACAGTCACATATCAGTTCTGCCCCTAATGTAAATGTTAACCAGTTTATTGTTAAATATTGCTGGAATCAAGATTACAGTCAACAGTTTTCTTTATGCATGAATTCATCAAATGTTCTGGAAAAGTTAAACGCCGCTGAAAATCTTATTTCTGTGAATGTTAATGAAGCTCTGAACTTGTTTAATATAACTATCAAAGACCAAGCTGAAACAATGAGGAAAGTTGTGCCTATAAATAAGAAATTTATACAGAATTGGTTTGATCGAGAATGTAGGGTAGAAAAACGTAAACTACGAAGATTATTTAGAATTTTTCTGAAAACAATGGATAAAGAGGATAGAATATTGTTCTGTATAGCGAGAAGGGAATACAAACATTTAAATGAAAGGAAACAGAAAGAACATAATGATCTCCTATTAAACGATCTTCTGTCTTCGGGTAATAATCAGCAATTATTCTGGGAAACTATTCACAAGATTTCCACAAAGAAACTACAACCTGCAAATAATGTTCCGATGCAAGAGTGGTTCTTACATTTTAAAAATCTTTTGGATAAGGACGATGATGAGTCCACTGAGACTGACAATGTAATAAATAATGAAGAAACTACTTATGACAGACCAATATCCAGAGGGGAAATATTAACAGCTATTAAGAAATTAAAGAATGGTAAAACTGCTGGACCTGATGGCCTCATTGGGGAGTTTTTTAAGCATTCTGGTGCTACTGTTCTAAGATTTTTAGTTACATTGTTTAATTATCTTTTTGACACCGGGATTTATCCAGAAGATTGGAAAGAATCTATAATTTTACCTCTGTTTAAGAAGGGGGAGATAAACGATGTAAACAATTATAGAGGTATTTCGTTGTGCAATGTATGTAGTAAACTCTATAGTTCTGTTATTAATAATAGACTACATGAATGGATATCTTAGAACAATATAACAGGAGAACATCAAGCAGGATTCAAAAAAGGTTATTCTACTATTGATCACATGTTTAGTCTATTAGCTGCAATTCAAAAACAATTTGTAATCAACAAGAAGCTGTATGTGGCTTTTGTGGATTTTGAGAAAGCTTTCGATTCAGTTTCACGGAAACTGCTGTGGCCTATTTTGTTAAAACATGGAATTCAAGGTAAATTGTATCATTGTGTGAAAGGTATGTATAAGGAGGTGAAAGCAAGAATTAGAGCGGGAGCCAAATTATCAGATTTTGTCAAGTGTACGAGAGGGGTCAAGCAAGGGGATGTTTGTAGTCCTGTTTTATTTTCTCTGTTCATAAATGAATTGGCTCTGGAGATTATTCAAAATGGACGGCATGGTGTGACTTTTGATACCTTGGAACTGTTCGTCTTACTTTTTGCTGATGACATTATTTTATTGTCTACAACTGTAGTTGGTCTGCAAAGACAATTGAACAGTTTGTATTTAGCTGCTACTAAATTAGAATTAAAAGTTAATATGAATAAGACCAACATTATTGTGTTTCGCAAAGGTGGATATTTAGCACGTAATGAGAAATGGATTTATGGAGGTGAATACATGGTTGTAGTCAATGCATATAAATATCTTGGGTTCTATTTTACTACCAAATTAAGTTTCACTTTTGGATGTCAAGATCTAGCAAATAGAGCAAAGAGAGCAGTCACAGTTATACTTCGTATTTTATACAAATTGAATAGTGGCGCATTTTCTGTTTTTTCGAAATTATTTGACTCTCAGGTGCAGCCAATTTTACAGTATGGAGCAGAAATCTGGGCTTTTGAGAGAGGTGTTGTAATAGAGAATGTTCATTTATATGCTATGAAAAGATTTTTGAATGTAGACAATCGAACACCAAATGATTTAGTTTATGGCGAACTTGGAAGGTATCCGATTTATATTAATTCCTTTTTAAAATGCATTAAGTATTGGTTGAAAATAACCAGAATGGAGGAAACCAAGATACCATTTAAAGCTTATAGGACGTTACGAAATTTGGATTATAATGGTAAGAAGACGTGGGCTACCACTGTTCGTCAGTGCTTAAATTCATATGGCTTTGCATATGTTTGGGACAACCAGGGCGTTGAAAATATATCGGGATTTTTGAAATGTTTTAAACAACGAATGATTGATTGCAGATGGCAAGACTGGCATGACCATATCAACAACAGTGATAGATTTGCACAATACAGACTGTTTAAAACAACGTATATGATTGAGCCATACATTAAAATGAAAATGGACAGGTATATTAAGAGTGCATTGACTAAATTTAGATTTGGTATCTCTGACATAGCTTGCCATCGATTCAGATACAGTGCTTTGAATGAAAATAGACTGATATGTCGGCTATGTTACCAGGCCAAGGAAGATGAAATACATTTTTTATTTTGCTGTCCTGCTCTCAATGACCTTCGAGTAAAATTTATTAAGTCAAAGTATTATTTTGATCCTTGTAGTTTTAGAGTCAGCTTACTATTAACATCAAGAAATGAGTGTGTCCTCTTTGATCTTGCCAGGTACATATACGAAGCACAAAAGCGACTACGGGCGATGTATTCATAATAGGTTTGCATAGTATGTGTGTGTAACTGCTTTTTTCCATTTCTTTTTGTGAGAATTCTTCTTTATTCGTGTATTACGGGTGTCACCCCTTCAGTATGGGCTATGGCCTAATCTGAATAAATCATTCATTCATTCTCTCTCTCTCTCTCTCTCTCTCCTCTCT
>CM065747.1:35193682-35196182 GCA_033310375.1 Conus canariensis
AGTTTAAATCGTACAAGACAGACACTCAGCCAAGCTCAAGCCATGCCAATGCAGGAACTTGGCCTACCTCAAATCATACGAAACTTGGCTCAGCTCAAATCATACTGGAATTGGCCCAGACCAAATCATACAGAAACTTGGCTTAGTTTAAACTATACAAGACAGTCACTCATCCTAGCTCAAATCATACAGAAACTTGGGCTAGCTTAAATCATACAGAAATTGGTCCAGACCAAATCATACAGATACGTGGCCTAGCTCAAATCATACAGAAACTAGCCTAGCTCAAATCATGCAGAAACTTGGCCTACAGAAATTGGCCTTGACCAAATCACACAGATACTTCGCTTACTTTGAATCATACAGACTCTCAACCTGGCTCAAATCATACAGAAACCTGGCCTAGGTCAAATCATACAGAAACCTGGCCTACAGATATTGGCCCAGACCAGATCATTCAGAAACTTAGCTTAGTCTAAATCATACCAGACAGACACTCAGCCTAGCTCAAACCATGCAGTGCAGTAACTTGGCCTACCTCAAATCATACAAAACTTGGCTCAGCTCAAATCATACTGGAACTGGCCCAGACCAAATCATACAGAGACTTAGCTTAGTTTAAATCATGCAAGACAGACACTCAGCCTAGCTCAAATCATACAGTGCAGGAACTTGGCCTAGCTCAAATCATACAGATATTTGCCCAGACTAAATTATACAGAAACTTAGACAGACACTCGGCCTTGCTCAAATCATGTAATGCATGAACTTGGCCTAGCTCAAATCATACAGAGATTTGCCCAGACCAAATCATGCAGAAACTTAGTTTAATTCATACAAGAAAGACACATAGTCTAGCTCAAATCATACAGAGATTTGCCCAGACCAAATCATACAGAAACTTAGCTTAGTTTAATTCATACAAGAAAGACACATAGCCTAGCTCAAATCATGCAGAGATTTGCCCAGACCAAATCATGCAGAAACTTAGCTTTGTTTAATTCATACAAGAAAGACACATAGCCTAGCTCAAATCATACAAGACAACTGACCTAGCTCAGATTGTACAAAGACTTGGCCCAGTGGATACTGCATCAGTCGGAAGCCGGAAAACCCTTTACCTGTGATCGTGGTGTTACATGCAATGCTTGTAGCCCAACACACACACACACACACACACACACACACACACACACACACACACACACACACACACACACACCCGCCTTCTACCCTTACACCCCACCATCCTCCTCCCCACCTCCACCACTCTCCCTCCGCCTCCCTTCCTTCGATCCCCACCGTCCCCCTGCTCCCCTTTCTTCCTCGGTAATAGATCTGAAGTGGTGGCCTGAGTGGGTTACTTTGGATGGGACAGTCAGTCCTGGACCCTCGTGAGCCGTGCTGCCCGCCCTTAGCGTGTAGACATACAACAAGACCCACGACGATAGGGGGAGGACGTTCTATGTTATTGTCCATAGCAAACCTCTGCATGGGGGAAAAAATGAAATCAAGAACAAAAATGAAAGGCCACTTTAGTAGGCAAACAAAAGCATACGTCGACAGCGGCGGCGGCGGCGGCGGGGCGGGGGGGGGGGGGGGGGGGGGGGGGGGGGGGGGGGGGGGGGGGTAAAACGATAGAAACGTGGATGGAGTCGCAGTAAGTCGACGCCCTGTCGGCCCTCTTAAGGAGAGTATTTGGAACTGTAAGCAAAGAAATCTGTTGTGACGATGAGTGACACAGTACAGTAAAGTGCAATGCATTGCAACACGATTCAATGCAGTGCAATGCATTTCGCTACAGTACAGTGCCATCATATCCAGTCCAGTCCCATCAATCCAGTCCAGTGCAGTCCATTCCTGTGTTGATGTGAACCATTTCACAGTCCACAGCGCTGCGGTACAGTGGCAGTACCAAACAATGCAGCACAGTGCAGTACAAACAACGTGCCGTACAGTGCAGTCATTGGACCGCAGTCCAGTCCGGTCCAATACGATGCACTTCATCGCAGTGCAGTACAACGTGATGCTATGGACTGCAATGTAATGCCATCCAGTGCCGTGCAATGCCATCCAGTGCCGTGCAATGTCATCCAGTGCCCTGCAATGCTATCCAGTGCCGTGCAATGCCATCCAGTGTAATGCAGTGCCATCCAGTGCAATGCAATGCCATCCAGTGCTATGCAATACCATCCAGTGCTATGCAATGCCATCCAGTGCAATGCAGTGCCATCCAGTGCAATGCAATGCCATCCAGTGCAATGCAATGCCATCCAGTGCCATGCAATGCCATCTAGTGCCATGCAATGCCATCCAGAGCCGTGCAATACCATCCTGCGCCATGCAATGCCATCCAGAGCCATGCAATGCCATCCAGTGCCATGCAATGCCATCCAGAGCCTTGCAATGCCATCCTGTGCCATGCAATGCCATCCAGAGCCATTCAATGCCATCCAGAGCCATTCAATACCATCCAGTGCCAAGCAATGCCATCCAGTGT
>CM065747.1:35201182-35253682 GCA_033310375.1 Conus canariensis
ATTGAATGGCAGGGGTGGGGGCCTGGTGCTACCCAAATGGCAGTGACAGCTATGAGGAATGATTGTTGACTGGTTGATTGAATGGCAGGGGTGGGCCTCTGCTACACCAAATGGGCAGTGACCAGTACTGTGAGGAAGTTGTTGACTGGTTGATTGATGCAGGGGGGCTAGTGTACCAAGGGCAGTGACAGACTGGGGAATGATGTTGTGGTGATGATGGAGGGTGGCTTGCTACACCAAATGGGCAGTGACTGATCATGAGGAATGATTGTTGATGGTTGATTGAATGGCAGGGGTGGGCCTCCTGTACACAATGGGAGTGACAGACTGTGGGATGTGTGATGGTTGATTGATGGCAGGGTGGGCCTCCTGCTAACGCCAATGGGCAGTGACGATTGTGAGGAATGATTGTTGACTGGTTGATTGAATGGCGGTGCTCTGCACGCAAATGGGCAGTGAGAGGGGATGATGTGACTGGTTGATTGTGGCGGGTGGGCTGGTGCTTACGCCTAAATGGGCAGTGACAAGACTATGAGGAATGTTGTTGACTGGTTGATTGAATGACAGGGGTGGGCCTGGTGCTACGCAAAGTGGGCAGTGACAGACTATGAGGAATAATTGATTGAATGGCAGGGGTGGGCCTGGTGCTACGCAAAGTGGGCAACAGCGTGACCAACTACGAGGAGTGGAAGGAGGAAGGGGGCCAGTGGACCCTGCACATCACCTCCACCTTCAAGTCCAAGCTGCTGACCTTCAAACTGGGCGAGGAGTTCGAGGAGGATACCATGGACGGCAGAAAGGTCAAGGTCAGTTCACCACGCGAGGTCAAGGTCTGGGTGAAGGTCATCGGGCGTGGGTGTGTGGCACGGAAAAGGCCCAGAATGGTGGTAGTTGATTGTGTGGGCGAGTATTTCTGGGTTGGTTGTTCCTCTGTGAGCGCTGGTGTGTCACTGTGTTTGCGTGAGGGCGCTGGCGTATTTGCACAGGCAAGTGGCGAGTGTGTGTCCCTGCGATCGCGTGTCACTGGTGTGGAGAGAGAGAGAGAGAGAGAGAGAGAGAGAGAGAGAGAGAGAGAGAGAGAGAGAGTGCGTTCGATTGTTTGAAAGTCTGAAGACATTCATGTCTAACAGTGGCTAAAGTAGGAAAGCATATAGCAAGGTAACACACACGTACATAGTTAACGAAAGGTATATGTGCGTTTGAATGTCCGTGCATGTGCATGCCTGTACTTATGTGCGTGTTTCTGTGTGTTTGTGATGTATGTGTGTGTGTGTGTGTGCATGTGTGTGTGCGTGCGTGCGTGCATGTGTGTGTGTGCGTGCGCGCGCGTGCATATGTGTGTGTGTGTGTGTGTGTGTGTGCAGTCTACATTCACAGTGGAGGGAGACAAGATCGTGCAGAAGCAGAAGGGCACCAAGGAGGGAGACACAGACTCCACCATCACCAGGGAACTGATGGAAGATGGACGCATGGTTGTGGTCAGTATAAGGCTGCGGTCACTTCACTTCTTTGTCAGGTCTCTCCTGGACTGTCTACACACACACACACACACACACGCACACGCACACACACGCACGCACACATACTCACACACATACACACACACACACACTCACACATACACATGCCGCACGCACAAACACATACAATTCAATTCAATTCAATTCAAATTTAATCCTTTGACCCCTGTTGGGGCATGGAGGATACAAATGTAACAAAGAGAAATACGAAACTCACTCAGAACAATGTGTGAACATAGTTGCGAAATGCTGAATTCTGGTGAACTGTAATGATCTCATTAAACAATCTTCCCATTTTTTAGAAACTTACTAATATTCAAACAAATGCGTCTTCCTTTTTGAAATAAATTACAAAAGTTGAAAACAGACTTTGGTTTTAGATATTTTTTAGGGATGAATTTTTCACGAAGTTCATTATATTTTGGACATTCCATGATGCAATGAAATTCATCTCCAATTTCACCCATTTCACAGTTACGACAAATACGCAATTCTCTTGGAACATTATGGTGTCTTCCAATTTCAATTTGCAATTTATGGTTACTACATCTAAATTTAAATAAAGATAAACATAAATATCTGGTAAGGTAGAAATATAATGTTCTTTTCCAAAGACAGTCTTTACACTTTTATAGAATACACACTTGTTGCTGTTTTCAAGAGAACTGCGCCAATCACGAGCATAATTATTTTGCAACTCCTTTTTAACACACTTACACAAGTTACTTCTGTTTGTGAATGAATGAGATTCCCAAACACAATCAAAACCAGTTTCAAATAAAATGCTTTTAACATAACTAAGCCATGGTGAAACGAAAATTCCTTTTGTATATAGTTCATGTAAGATATTATATACTTTGTTTGAATACTTCTTTGAATCAGGAACAACTAAGTTAGCCCAGAACCTTATCATTCTCACTTTAATCAGTACAGATAAAGGATAGATTCCGGTTTCACCATAAATCATTGAAGTCATTGTAGTTTTATTTAATCTAAATAGATACTTTAAAAAACGTAACTGTAACTTTTCTAATATATCAACATTTTCATAACCCCAAATTTCACAACCATACAACAACACAGGTACAACTATGGAATAAAATAATTGTATGCAAAGATCAATTGGCAATTTCTGTTTTCTTGCAGTTTGTAATAATGAATACATTGCCTTGAGAGCCTGATTATAAGCACATTTTTTTGCTTTGTAAAAAGAACCTGTTCTGCTGAACTCGATGCCTAAGTATTTCATTGAATTAAGAACCTCTATTTTTTCATTCCCAAAGAAAAAAATTTCACGCATACTATTTCGACCATGAAAGACAACTATTTTTGTTTTCTTTGGATTTACTTCTAACTGCCATTGCGTGCAATATATATGTAAGGCATTAAGTTCTTTTTGCAAAGCTGATTTAGAATTTGCCAATAAAATTGTATCATCAGCATATAACAATACAAGCAATTTAATAAACTGTTCAAGTTTCAACTCTTGCGTTAAATCATATTCTAAAGTAGAACAGTTATTGTCAATAAGGAACTGTTGTAGATCATTCAAAAATAATGAAAACAATAAGGGTGAAAGGTTTTCTCCTTGACGAACTCCCCTAAAACTGCCAAAGAACTCTGATTTTTGACCATTTAGAAAAATGCACGATTTTATTTGATCATACATATTGATTACAACGTGCAGTATTTTCCCAGATATGCCTTGACTCATCAGTTTGTGCCATAAAGCATGCCTCCAAATAGAATCAAATGCCTTTCTGTAATCAATAAAAGCACAGTATAATTTTCCATTGTTGATTGCAAACATGTCAATCAATGATTTAAGAACAAAAGCATGGTCAAGCGTTGAATGCATGTGTCTAAAACCTGCTTGGTTTTCTGAAATAAGTCCATTTATTTCAACAAAATAAGTAAGTCTGCTATTTAGAATCGACGTGAATAATTTGCCTACACAACTCAACAGTGTTATCCCTCTGTAGTTATTGCAGTCTTGTTGATCTCCTTTGCCTTTATAGAGTGGTACAATTAACCCTGTCACCCAATCTTCTGGTATAATACCAGAATCCAAAACACGATTAAACAATAAACAATAAAACTTTGTCATATAAGGAACACTATTCTTTATATATTCATTCCTTACTAAATCAACTCCTGCTGCTTTATTATTCTTTAAACATTTAATGACTCTTTCAATTTCATCCTCAGTAATTGAATCATTTAGAATGTCTAGATTGATATTTCTTTCAGATACTTCATTACTAAAAATGATATCATTACATCCAGTATTTTGATTAAGGGACTGGAAATGATTTTTAAGCTCTTCAAGAGGTATAGGACACGATGAAGCTTTTTTGGCTTTAATTTTCCTCCAGTAATCCCTTGGATTTCTAGTTTTTAAAGCTCGCAATTCTCTATGCCATTTTCTCGTTGCTTTTCTTTCAGATCGTCTCAAAACATTTTTATATTCTTTGCTTTTAGCAGCAAGATTATTTAGATTAGGCACAGTATTTGAACATTTAACTTTACGCTTTGCTTTAAAGTACTGGCTTCGAGAAACCTTACACTCCTTATCAAACCAGCTTTGATTCTGCCTCATTGAATATCTATTATTGTAAGTATTAGAGTAAGTACCAAATGTATCCTTCGCTGAATCAACAAGAATTGACGAAAACCGCTTAATCAGTTCACTGATTGATATTGTGCCTTGTTCAAATAAAGTTACAATTTCATCAACATTGTAATTTGCTAAATGTTCTTTATATTCATTACATTTGTTGTTATCCCATCTTCTGATCTGTGCACCATCATACCTTTGATGCAGAGAGTGTTTAGTACCATTAGGTTCATTGAAAACAAAACAGGTTTTAACTGGAAGAGACAGGCATAATGGGCAATGCACATCAGAGAACAACGCATCAAAAACATCAACTTTAAACTTACTTGCATTTTCCATCAAATATCTAGAACCAATGATATAATCAATTACTGTGCTTCCTTTACATGTGCATGTTCCAATACCAGCATCTGAACCAATTCTTCCGTTAAAAATGTATATTGACAGTGATTTACATAAATCTAAGAGACGATAACCATAATTATTAGGCCTCTGCTTATCTTGAGATGATCTTTGACAAGGTTGGAAATTATCTTCGCTCATATCACAGAGAACATCAGAGAACACAGACTGAGTGAACTGATTCATATCAATAAATCATTCATACTTTTGGTATAAGCATTAAAATCGCCCAACAACAAAACATAACAATCCTTATATTTATCTTGTAATGATAACAATTCCGTCTCAATCACATCAAACAGTTCAACACTGCTATAAACTGAACCTTCGGGAGGAATGTATACGCCACCAATCAGACAGTCTTTATCATAACCTGACAATGATCTTTTTAATAGACACCAAGCCACACATCCACCAGAATAAGGTAAAATCTCCACATACGTAGATAGCTTGCTTTTGATGGCTATTCCAATACCACCAGAACGTCGATTAGACAGGCATTTTCTGTTAAACAGTTTAATGTCATATCCCCAGTCACTGAAGCAATCAGAGATAAATAAAGCATCTTGGTCATCTGTTTTAGTCTCAAGGAAAACGGCAATGTCGAATAGTTGAATATAGTTCACAAATTCCAAACACTGGAGACGGGAACGCAATCCACACACACACATACACACACACGCCGCACACACACCCACGCACACACACTCACGCACGCACACACACAAGCATATGCACGCGTGCGCGCATACGCACGCACACACGTACGTAGCCTAAGCACGCGCGTTGCGCGCGCACAAAACACACACACATACACACAGAGGCACACACACACACACACACACACACGCACGCACGCACGCATACACACACACACACACACACACACACACACACGCTAGCGTACACACTCACACGGACAGAGGGAGAAGTAAAACTCAGATCTACCCTGAACTCGAAAACCTGGGCACCCAGTTCTTGAGGTGGGTCTGATACTGAGGAGGTCGAGGTGGTGGGAGGGGAAGGGGCAGAGGGGGGGGGGGGGGGGGGGGGGGGGGCTTACGTATCCATACAACAGAGGGATTCATGATAGCATTTACGTGGAGAACAATGACCTAGACTACCTCTTACGTCAAGTTGTTAATCATACGTTTCTTTCTCCTTTTGTGTTTCGAGCAGCTTTTAATTCAAAGCATTTTAGCCGTGCCGGGACTGCCCACAGCAGTCGGCCAGGCTTTAAAGTTGAATAGTTATTTCATTTGCTTCGTTAAATATTGATGTGTCAACTGACTTAACATTTGTTTTTCTTCTCTGTTTTTTTTTTCTCTCAGACTTTTGTCGCCGACAACAAAGGCGGAGTAACAGCCAAGCGCTACTTCACGTCCTACAAACCGTGACGTCATAAATTTCGTGACGTCATTCTCTCCCTCGTGCCATGACGCTGAATCTAGCCTTTTAACTCACCGAGCCACGATGTCATCATCAACCACATCTTCGTTCTTTCCCACGATCCATATCAGCCCGACAGAAACCAAAGGGAAACGGTGGTGGATGAACTTTGGTGAAGCCGAATTCGTGTACTCTGGCTTCGTTTATACAAGTTTATCAAATCGAGAGTGAAGGATGCGTTTACTGGATTTTTTTTTTTAAAATAAAGCATCAGTTTTTACAAGTCAGCGCTGTGTGTGTGTGTGTGTGTGTGTGTGTGTGTGTGTGTGTGCTTTCTCTCTCTCTCCCTCTCTGTGGAAGAGGCAGTAGGGGTTGACATGGGCAGTGAAGGAAGGAGAGGACTAGGAGAGAAGGGGTGAGAAAAGCGGCAATGGCCACACGCCACAATTATCATTTTGCTCAATTACAATAATTATAATCCATGTGAGCGTTTTGAAGTCTAGCGTAACTTTGAGCCAGCATTTAATATTAAGCTGATAATTGATCAACACCCCTCCCCCTCAATCATTTTACTTTTTTTTTCCACCAATGACATTATTCACGATCTTCAAACACATTTCCTTCCCCTTACCTGATGTCACATTTCAGACTTTTGCACTCACCCGTGACCCTATCTTTGCGCCAGCTGGCATTCCCCAAATAGTCCCATTCCTTTCATTTTAATCTGTCTGCTTGGAACCACCTGGCATGTACCTTGATGGGCATATGAAAGAAAACCAGAATCAACTTTCAGACACAATAAAAAACAAAACAAAACAATCTAATTGTGCCTGTCTATAAATACTTCACTCCTTAGGCAAGGTTTTGGTGCATTAATTTTTACTGTGAAGCTTGTATACGTCCATGTGGTGTGCAAAAGCAAGAGGCAATTGTCTCCACATACAAACACACACTTTCTTTTCTTTTTCTTTTTTTTTTTTTTGCACCAAATCACTATATTCCATGTCAGCGTTTTGAGGCATACCATAAATTTGAGCCAGCATTTCATATCAAACCGATAACTGGAACAACCCATACTAACCATTTAACCTATTTGGGGGGGATTTCCACTGATGACATTATTAACAATATTCAAATATGTGACCTTCCTCTTACCTGACGTTACATTTCAGGGTTTTGCATTCACCCCTAACCCTATCTTTGCGCCAGCTGGCATCCCCCAAATATTCCCATTCCTTTCATTTTAATCTGTCTGCTTGGAACCACTTGGCTTTCCCTTGGTGGATATATGAAAGAAACAAGGAGAATCAACTTTCGGACACAACGAAAAAAATCTCAAAACAATTTAAATGTGCCAATCTATAAACACTCGACTTCTTACAACAAGGCCTTGGCGCATTCATTTTTGGTGTACAGCCTATACACTTCGTCAACGAATCGGATGCTGCTCTTTCCTGTATTGGTGGAGAACAAGGGAACACAACTCAACTGCCCCACACTTTGGCACAACTCATCGACGGTGTTATAAAGTTAGGTTAGGGTTGGGTCACTGTGCGTTTGGTTTAGTGTTAGTTCAAGTATTCCGGAGATGGATAGATTTGGTTCCTGTAGGATTCCCATATCTAACGCGTAATTATGCTGTCCTTTTCAATCGTGATTCAAACCACATGGTGTACATGTAATTCTTTACAATGATTGTTTCAGAGAGAAAGACCAAATCTGTCAATCTCTTCGTCAAATAATGTCCAACAAGTGAGATCAATAAATGGTTAGGAGAAGGTGGGCTCAACCGCACCTCATGTTCTATTATGGGAAATTTTCCTGTATCCCTTTAAAGCAAAACATTATAGCATCAGTTTCCATACCATTAACCGCTATTGTTCAGAAAGCGAGAATTAATCAAACATTCATTTTCAGTTCGGGATTAAATAAAATAAAAACATGATTTCACAGTGTGGATTTTATGTCCACCTGGTACAAACTGGTTGATACAAATGGTGCTAAATGATCTTTTGTTCAAAGCATAAAATTTAATAAACATTTCCTGCATGGAATACTAAACTGTTTCAGAGTTTGAAGAAGAAAAAAAAGGTAGTAGTTGGCATCGTTTGTCAGCGATAAAGTGTAACATTATGTTGAAAACATCGCTGAAAACCGTAGAACAGTCAGGAGAGCCGAGACCTCCACGAACACAAGGCTGAACAGGCCCTAGTTCCGCTCATCCATCCACATCCGCTCTAAAATAGAATGGGCTCATTCTTTGGCCGCATTGCATCTTTCCACCAAAATCTGTTTCCATCAATTCCATTTTTTCATATTACCCAACGGATCACCAAAATTTCATGAGCGCATCGGTCCCTGGACCCCCTTCCATCTCTCCACAAAATTTCATTAAAATCAAGAGTAAAAAACAGAATGAATGCGCCGCCAAACCAAGGAACGGACCAATAACGACATAAACAGGACCCGTTTCGACCTATCGGTTCTTCTTCAGGCAGGACAAACAACATTTAAGATAATAGAAAGTCAGTCACCTGTCTCTTCGACCGATCTGGATGCAGAATTTGGTCTTGGGTGGACGATTAACATTACGAAATAGAACTGAGGTTGAAGGGGGGACAATACGGGTTAAAATTACGGATAACAATTATCATAAAATAAAGCACAAAGAAAGAAAATCATTAAGATCAGTTTAGTGGGTTTTGCAGCACCTGTGTAAGGACGGACGAAGGAAGTAATCGATGATGGCGAAAACGTAGTGACCTCCGCAATGACAATGGCAGTTTCTGCCTTCATTTTATGATTTGATGACTTCTTCATGCAAAACATGGTTAGAAAGGTCTTATCAATATTTATTGATCTGTTAAATTCGGTTGCACGAGCTAGCACTTTGTAATGCTAACAAAATGTCAAGATCCAAGGGTCCCACATACACCAAAAACAGAACTGTGACACATTCACCTTTGTTAACCACGCAAGTTGAATTTAGTACACACGCAAGCACGCACGCGCGCATGCACACACGCACGCTCAATCATGCACGCACACACACACACACACACACCATGCATGTTTCCTTTTATGATCGCAATGCATTACTTTTGTTCCAAGTAACATGAAGATTGCACTCAACAACGTTTAATGTAAACATGATAGGTCATAATTGTACTTACGTCCAAGCATAAACCATATAGGCTACACACAAGTCACAATTGTATTCAAACGGCCGACTAGTATGCATTGAACAATTCGGCAGGCCTTAAATGTCTACCGATTACTTCCCTTTGTCACTAATCGTCTCAAGCGCCTTTCTTTTAATCCAAAGTTGCGTTCTTTCGTTTCTGCCGAGTTACTGGTTGAAATAATAAACAATGACATCAGACTTGATAACCATTGGGCGTTTGAGTGAAAAACGAAACCACTGAAGTGAAGTATTCAACGACGAATGAACACTCCTGATGGAGACCTGTAGGTTCTTTTCATGTGGCGCAGGGGATGGAACATAAAGATACATCATGAGCACTGGGCAAAAGAGGATTTCCATCCTAATACGAGACAACAGGAGAGATTTATAAGCGTTTCTCATAATATACCCCGACACCAACCCAGCCCAAGAGATACAGAAACAGACGTTTTGCATTGGTGATCATGAAATGTGAACTCTCATAAAGAAACCCTTTGGCGGACAACACTCCATTGTATGCTATAGTCTTCCCGGAAGTTTCAGCCCACAGCACACTCAGAACTGGGCAGAAGGGATGAAAACAACAGCAACAGCAGCAGCTATATCATGCCTCCTATAGGAATTGAACTACCACCACTGCTCTCCAGTGGACAAACCATCCTATCATTTGTCTCCGAACTGTCTCAGATGATATTTCTTCTAGTTCCAAAGAAATGGGTTTATAGTTTGATCATAGCATTCCTCTGAAGTCTCGCTCAGCAGATCAGTTCAGCTATTCCTACACAAGGCACAGGTTTCATGGTGTAATCATTGTCCATGTCTTCCACCAAAACAGACATGTATTGTAGGAAGGGGCATGGCATAACTCCCAATTGTTCATAGAATACGATGAAAAAATCCAGAATATATTGCAGTTCAAATGTGTGTGTATGTACATGCATTTATTGTGTGTTTGCATGTATCATGCATGTTTTCTTTTTTCATGAACTTGCACCTGAAAGGAGCAAGGACATAACATCCTATCCTAGTGCTGTTCTTAAGTTGGTGGATTTGTCTTCACGTTTAAACAAGACGTTGACGCTTCTGGTTGAATCCAACTGTAAAACTTGTTTTGCATAGGAAGCCGTCGCTGTGCCTCTGTCAAGACTGCATGGTTACTTTTGCGATTTCTTTGTAAGCGATGAATGCTATGTATGCATTCCAATATTGATTAGATGACATCGTCCACATGCACCAGCAAATTGCCATTAAGTTCCTGTGACTTTAGTCTTCCTGGATTTCGAGCACTTGGCAGCAGCACATAGAATACTTTATACAGTATGTAAAGTGTGCGTGTGTGTGAGCGAGAGACAGAGTGGTAGCATGCGTGTGTGCGTGTGTGTGTGCATGCGTGTGTGTGTTCAACATATGCTCACATTTTTGCCTAAAATCCTACGATTAAAACATCAAAGTTTTCAATCTTTTGAGTAACAAATCACGTCAACTTTATACACATAGCATTGCCTTGTATAATAATTATCATCATCATATATTGCTGATGTCTTGCATGGTTATCCGATTACCTGTTCAAGGTAATGACTGGATTACATTCATATTATATTCTTATCGTGACTGTATTATCACCAGCACTGTGGAGCAAGTGTATGCCAGTAACATCAAAAATGTCTTAGGAGTGAGACAGAGAGAGAGAGAATATTCAAATTTGAGTGGGCACTGGAGTGCTTGAAAATGTGCCATTATGCATTTCCCGCGTGGAACTGAATTGTGAAAGCATTTACAAAAAACAAAACAAACAAAAATCGCGAGTCTAGTAATTATCACACAGCCAATGCACATACTTGGGATATTTTCATTCAAATTGGATTTGTCGTCCGAGTAAAATTTGAGTCGTCTACCGGAGTAGAATCTGGGCCACTCTCCTTTGTGAGATAAGTGCTATCAAAATAATTATAACAAGATCCATTCATTTTGGTCTATGTGTCTTTGTTTAATTATCAGTTGAAATTTTCAACCACATTTTGCTAGTTTTGTAGTTTGTTTCAATTTGCAACAATGACCAATTCATTAATTGCCTGTCAGTATCAAGAGGACAACATGCTATCAAAAATTGCAGTTTCAATACGATTTCAGGTAGCTGCACATAAACTGCTTGTTAGAACAGTTGTGGACCACAGGTACAGAACTTCATCAACCATCCATTGCTACAATCAAATCATCAAAATGAGTATGGTAAATCTGTAAATGCCAAGGGTTGTTTCCTTGTGTCGTGCAGCTTAAAGGGATCTGCCAACACGCCATTCACACTTTCAACACAGACCCTTGTTCTGCTCCATGTGCACAGTTAACACTGCAGTCAGCTTAAACACTGCAGTCAGCTTAAAGGGATCTGCCAACACGCCATTCACACTTTCAACACAGACCCTTGTTCTGCTTTATGTGCCCAGTTAACACTGCAGTCACAACAAATTCCCTCAGGACACCCGATTTTAACCAATTTTACTTAATTTTCCTTAAAAGCCTAAATCCGATAGCAACTCTGTTTTTATACTGTGAAATAGAGCCATCTTTCATCTTCTTGATGATAAAATGTTTTAAAAGTAAAAAATAATTATTTTGATGTTTGATCGAGTTGTAAATGACATACTTTTAACAAGGAGCACCGATTCAGTGCTTGAAGATGCCAAGGGATTGGTTGCTTTCTCTTCAAATTAACCTATGAAATCAACTGTTAGTAGCTTGCTAACTGGTATGATATGACTTGGGAAGGACTGTATCTGTACGCCGACACCACTGGTTAAAAATTCTACAGGAAATTCAGTCATATTTATTTTTAGAAGACCATCGCTAGCATTCTCGCAACCTGCCCGAGTGACAGCTTGCTTGCCATAAGCATTTTTACCCTATGTTGCCACAACCATTCTTGCAGCGTGCTGCGAAAAAAAAATGAGCACATCAACCAACCTGGTGAGGGAGGGATAATAGTTTTGATTTTAACCTAAGTGCAGCCCCAGCAAACCCCTGCAGTGGGCTGAACTTTACACATGGCTTGACATGGGCAAATTCTGGGGCAAATGACGTGTTCCAGTTTACACTCATTCATTCAAACTCTGGGTAAAACTAGGACACTCTGGTAAGCACAGACCTCCATGACGGTCAAACCGATCCAGGATCCACTCTCCGACTCAAATTCCCACCACGATGAATTTGTATGGGGCGAATCTCTTGGACTACACTCTTCCCGTCCACCGAGTTTTGTTAAGATCAGTTCTGAAGTTTCTGGTTATGTTATTAGCCAAACCAACCGAATACAGGTGAAAACAATCTCTGTTGCCATGACAATTCAACCCTTATCAAACATAGTAAATCAGTAAAATGTCCCCAACTAATGTACAAGTTTTTTTGCCTGTCAGTGTCAATACTCATTTTCAAACATGCTGGCAACTTGAAGACAAAAAAAAATAGCAAAATATTATCAAGATCTGGAAGTAAAAAACAAAACAAAAAACAACTAGTATTTTGAGGTACTTTCTGCCTTGGCCAGCACCTTTCCAAAGGTGAAGAGTGTACCATGGGTTTAAATAGGACTGAAACCATGCTTGAGCCATGTCTTTCCAACACCATTGCTCAAATTTGTCTTCTTGCTTTGCAGGTCTGTTAGGTTGTATACTGTTGCTCAAATTTGTCTTCTTGCTTTGCAGGTCTGTTATGTTGTATCTTTTGGGCATAGTTGGCCCAAAAGAACAGCCCGGAAGCACATAGTAGGTTGACCCCTTTATCAAAACCAGCACCACCAACAATTTAGGTGACACGACGATGTCCTATGACGACTTGATTTTGACAGCTCCCGGTGAACCGACGAGTCTGACAGAATGAACCTGTGTGAGGTTGTGTATGGGGAAGCCGGACAGAGCGACATGGAAATAATGTACCCCCGTCTGTGACACAATGAACCTGGGTGAGGTCATGTATGGGGAAGCCGGACAGCGTGACAGGGAAATAACGTACCCCAGTCTGTGACACAATGAACCTGGGCTGAGGTCGTGTATGGGGAAGCCGGACAGTGACATGGAAATAATGTACCCCAGTCTGTGACACAATGAACCTGGGTGAGGTCATGTATGGGGAAGCCGGACAGAGCGACACGGAAATAATGTACCCCAGTCTGTGACAGAATTAACCTGGGTGAGGTCGTGTATGGGGAAGCCGGACAGAGCGACACGGAAATAATGTACCCCAGTCTGTGACAGAATTAACCTGGGTGAGGTTTGTATGGGGAAACCGGACAGTGACATGGAAATAATGTACCCCAGTCTGTGACACAATGAACCTGGGTGAGGTTGTGTATGGGGAAAGCCGGACAGTGACATGGAAATAATGTACCCCAGTCTGTGACACAATGAACCTGGGTGAGGTCGTGTATGGGGAAGCCGGACAGTGACATGGAAATAATGTACCGTCTGTGACACAATGAACCTGGGTGAGGTTGTGTATGGGAAGCCACAGTGACATGGAAATAATGTACCCCAGTCTGTGACACAATGAACCTGGGTGAGGTGTGTATGAGGAAGCCAACAGAGTGACATGGGAAATAATGTACCCCAGTCTGTGACACAATGAACCTGGGTGAGGTCGTGTATGGGGAAGCCGGACAGGCGACATGGAAATAATGTACCCCAGTCTGTGACACAATGAACCTGGGTGAGGTCGTGTATGGGGAAGCCGGACAGGCGACATGGGAAATAATGTACCCCAGTCTGTGACACAATGAACCTGGGTGAGGTCGTGTATGGGGAAGCCGGACAGTGACATGGAAATAATGTACCCCAGTCTGTGACACAATGAACCTGGGTGAGGTCGTGTATGGGGAAGCCGGACAGTGCGACAGGAAATAATGTACCCCAGTCTGTGACACAATGAACCTGGGTGAGGTCGTGTATGGGGAAGCGGACAGAGCGACACGGAAATAATGTACCCCAGTCTGTGACAGAATTAACCTGGGTGAGGTCGTGTATGGGGAAGCCGGACAGGGGACATGGAAATAATGTACCCAGTCTGTGACACAATGAACCTGGGTGAGGTTGTGTATGGGGAAGCCGGACAGTGACATGGAAATAATGTACCCCAGTCTGTGACACAATGAACCTGGGTGAGGTCGTGTATGGGGAAGCCGGACAGTGACATGGAAATAATGTACCCAGTCTGTGACACAATGAACCTGGGTGAGGTTCGTGTATGGGGAAGCCGGACGAGTGACAGGGAAATAATGTACCCCAGTCTGTGACACAATGAACCTGGGTGAGGTCGTGTATGGGGAAGCCGGACAGTGACAGGGAAATAATGTACCCCAGTCTGTGACAAATTAACCTGGGGAGGTCTGTATGGGGAAGCCGGACAGTGACAGGGAAATAATGTACCCAGTCTGCTGACACAATGAACCTGGGTGAGGTCGTGTATGGGGAAGCCGGACAATGACAGGGAAATAATGTACCTCAGTCTGTGACACAATGAACCTGGGGAGGTCGTGTTGGGGAAGCCGGACAATGACAGGGAAATAATGTACCCCAGTCTGTGACACAATGAACCTGGGTGAGGTGTGTTGGGGAAGCGGACAGTGACAGGAAATAATGTACCCCAGTCTGTGACACAATGAACCTGGGTGAGGTTTGTATGGGGAAGCGGACAGTTGACATGGAAATAATGTACCCCAGTCTGTGACACAATGAACCTGGGTGAGGTTGTGTATGGGGAAGCTGGACAGGTGACAGGGAAATAAGTACCCCAGTCTGTGACACAATGAACCTGGGTGAGGTCGTGTATGGGGAAGCTGGACAAGTGACAGGGAAATAATGTACCCCAGTCTGTGACACAATGAACCTGGGTGAGGTCGTGTATGGGGAAGCCGGACAGATGACAGGGAAATAATGTACCCCAGTCTGTGACACAATGAACCTGGGTGAGGTTGTGTATGGGAAGCCGGACAGGACACTGGAAATAATGTACCCCAGTCTGTGACACAATTGAACCTGGGTGAGGTTGTGTATGGGGAAGCCCAACAGAGTGACAGGGAAATAATGTACCCCAGTCTGTGACACAATGAACCTGGGGAGGTTTGTATGGGGAAGCCGGACGGAGGACATGGAAATAATGTACCCAAGTCTGTGACACAATGAACCTGGGTGAGGTCGTGTATGGGGAAGCCGGACAGGACATGGAAATAATGTACCCCAGTCTGTGACACAATGAACCTGGGTGAGGTCGTGTATGGGGAAGCCGGACAGAGCGACATGGAAATAATGTACCCCAGTCTGTGACACAATGAACCTGGGTGAGGTTGTGTATGGGGAAGCTGGACAGAGCGACATGGAAATAATGTACCCCAGTCTGTGACACAATGAACCTGGGTGAAGTTGTGTATGGGGAAGCCGGACAGTGCGACAGGGAAATAATGTACCCCAGTCTGTGACAGAATGAACCCGAGCGAGGTTGTGTATGAGGAAGCCAGACAGAGTGACATGGAAATAATGTACCCCAGTCTGTGACACAATGAACCTGGGCTGAGGTCGTGTATGGGGAAGCCGGACAGTGACATGGAAATAATGTACCCCAGTCTGTGACACAATGAACCTGGGTGAGGTTGTGTATGGGGAAGCCGGACAGAGTGACATGGAAATAATGTACCCCAGTCTGTGACACAATGAACCTGGGTGAGGTTTGTATGGGGAAGCCGGACAGAGTGACATGGAAATAATGTACCCCAGTCAACTGAACATCAAATGCATTCACACTATTCACCAATTTGCTAAAGAGATATTAGACAGAATATACTTTGTGTTGTGTGTGTGTGTGTGTTATATATATATATATATATATATAAATCCTTAATACAAGAAAGATGATAAATTGTCACCCACTTTCTCATCACCGAGCGAAATGTGATGGAGAGGGGAGGTGGGGGGTTGTAGGTGAGGGTGGGTTGTAGGTAAGGGAGGGAGAGTCATTAATTTTTCCTAACGAAAAAAAAAAGAAAAGAAAAAAAGTGTGTGCAACCATTGTCCATGGTCCTGTTGGAGCCCCACATAAAATTTTTAAAAAAAAACGAATATACTTCACACGCACACACACACTGGTCAACATCATACTCCAGAATCACTTTTTTTTAATAATTTTTTTTCCACAGACAGTTGACATGATGTTGACAGGTGACACCACTGACAGCCTCTTAGACCATTCGTCGCAGCAGAGCGTTGATCTTGTCGTCCCTGCAATAAACAACTTTACATCAGACAAGAAACATCTATCATGTTACGGTTCTTATTCTGTGTGTGTGTGTGTGTGTGTGTGTGTGTGTGTGTGTGTGTGTGTGTGTGTGGTATGTACATGGGTGAAACCTACAAAACTTGATTTGACTGAAACAAGGCCGGGGTCCAGGGGCCGCCTAGGCCCCGGCGAGGTACAGGGGCAGTGCCCTATTGGGGGGTCTAATTGGGGCGAAGCCCCCGGGCGAAATTAAATTTTTTATATTTTTTTAGGCCAATTTCGTTGGCTCTCCTGCACCAGAAAAAAATTAATTGTAACATGATTTCTGCAGTAAAAAGCTTAAATGGATAAAAATAATATTTTTAGCTTATTGTACAAGCTCAGGAAAGTTAAAATGAAAAAATAATTGACCCAATTCTCACATGGGCTTCCCTGTCTACACTGTCTTCTTCTCTTCACTTTGACAACGGGCCTATGGCTTGAAACGTCAGTTTCCTCTCCAACGGATTCAACTACCACCAAAAGTTTTTATAAACTTTATCATTTTTTCATTTTATCACGAATCCTGCAGTCAACTTTTGTTTCTTCCTCAGTAAAGTTAAAGTCTGAAAGTGTAGAAATAAACCAGAATATAAAAACTCAAGAACGGAAACTTTTCTCACCCAATCAAACATTCCAAAAATCAAGACTGTGTTCAAAGGTAAAATCATCTGGGTAATCAGAATCATCTGGGTGATCAGCATGGCTTCGAAGTTTCTTTTTTCCATTCGCTCTGTAACTGATCGTTTTTGAGCAAACGATACAGAAAACGATACAGAAACATGTGCCGGCCACATTCATTTTCTTGCACCACTTGCGAGATTCACTGCCGTCGTCATCAGTTTCGTTTAGCCATTGCCATCTCCTTTTGTTTCTAATTTGGCCCTGATGCATGCTACTGGATCTCCTTTCAAAAAAAGCCATGACTGTAATGTATACTGGATATCTTAACTCATACAAAAATCATACATACAAGTCATCAAGGCTTGACACAATGCTTCGTTGTGTTTTCATGAAGCCGAACAGTTATAAACAAAAGAATTATGGGTAAGACGCATGCGCAGTGTTTTGGCGGCGGACGTCGTCTGCTAGTCTGTACTGCAACACTGCTACAATGACTATTTAATTTCCGGAGCACCATGCAAACGTTCCTGGTCAGACAAATGCGCCAGTGCTAGCCTGTGAAGACGCCGGAAATACAGGAACAGCTACTTCCGGTAAGAGATCGAAAGCTTGGATTGAACACAAAATCGGAACCGACAAGTCGTGAATTTTTTTTTTTTTTTAAATCGACGGAAGTTCCGTCAAGACTGAAAGTCATTTTGACGGATTTCCGTCCATAGACGGAAAAGTTTCACCCATGTATGTATGTGTGCATGAGTGTGCACATGCATGCCTATGTGTCCACGCATGGGCCTGTGTGGTTATAATATATGTCCATCCATGCGAGCGTGCACATTCAAAAGTCTGCTTGTTTTTTAACTGGCATAATTTTGTTGTGTATAATTATACTATATTTGCATACTTTATAATCATACTACTATAATCTGCACACTTGTAAGCAATGATCTCTTTCAAGACGGACAACAATAAATCATTATTGCGAATCCAATTATTACCACTACTATGATGGGATAAAGGGTTTTGTAAATTAGAACAATCTGGATGGACGCAACAGGCAATGCTGGAATGTACTATCTGACCTACTGGACATTACACCAATGAACAATGTTATGTTTTCATCTTTGTTTCCCTACTTAATCTTAAGTATTACGCCATTCCTCTCTTACAGTAATCTTTGTTTTTTGCCGTGCATCTCCATACCACTACCAGTAATGGCTTTTGAGCACTTTTTTTTTCTTCTACTTTCATTCACTTCATATGAAACCAGTATTGGCCTTTTGAGTTGTTTTTTTTTCTTCTACCTGCATTCGCTTCATATGAAAAAGACCAGAAGAAGAAATGGAGACAAAGGAGAAGAAAAACGAAAATTAATTCCTTTGAATTACTTTTTCATCAACGCCAGGCTTAAGTGTGAGTAATTAAAACATGCTTCAAGACATCTGATCCGAGATAAAAGGCAAACAAGACAAAGAGGAATGGAGACAATGTGTGGAACAACGTCATGATATATGGCCTGACAAGACAGAAAAATCAACCTCCACTGACCTGAAGCCAAAGTCACCACCATCGTTGAAGTGGTTGTACTTCCTCCTCCAGCCGCCGTTGGGCGTGTTCAGTTTGAAGGGCCACAGGAAGTTGGAGGCAGACTTGAAGTTGGGGCCCACAGTGTAGACCTCGTGGATCAGGTCCTCCATGCACAGAACGTCTTTGCCACCTGGACAGAGAGGCCAGTCCTCACCATCATTTCACAGTGCAATACGGTGAATTTGTCACTACAGACTACTGTGTATCAAATATCAGTACGACTGTTTGCTGCATTTCCTAAGGCAAACTATCACACTGAAAGTTGCCAGTTTTCACTAACTCTATCAAATAGATATATCTAAGGAAAACAATGATATATAATTACAGATTACACAATACAACTACAGATAAATAAGCAAAAGTCATAATCTGAAGCATAAAGCGAACACAATCACGTGTAACATGCATCAGAAATCTCGCTCACTGGCAGTGCACCTGTGGAACGTAGCACCAAACTGAATGACTGAACACTTTGGTATTCTGATGAATAAACTGGCAAAGACTACTGTTAACACATTCTATTGAAGTTGGCACAAGTTTCAGCATGCACAATGGCCAGCCTCTGTACCGACTCCTTCACTCTTGATGTGGGGAAAAACAGCCAATTCCCGAACATCGCACCTTCTCACTGGTCACCCATCACAACACTGAGCTGATTGCTGGGTTATCACAGATAACTGGCTTCAACCCAGCAAACATTTGTTGAGTTTCTTTGCCAAAAGCTGTACTGAATGACAGTGTAAACATGTGCAAAAAATGAACGGAATATGGAAAAATGTAAGCTTAAGCATCTTTTGGTTAAATTTTCCTGCTGATGTTGGTCCAAATCCAAGCTACAATAAGGACGGGGAAGAATGGTGGAAGGAAGAAAGGACTTCATGACTTCAGTACAGAAATGAATCTAGTCTGTGCTTAAAAGTTTAGAGATGGAGGATATCAACAAAGCTGACCTGATCCAATCTGAAAAAGTTTTCATTTTGTGATCTCCTGTTTTTCGAAGTCTATGATGAAGCCTTATCAATTCGGTTGTGAATGTGGTGACCAGTGTAGATTGTTTCAATAAGTATGGAAAAAGTATTGGGCTGGTCAGCTTGGCACCAATATTTGGTCATCTGTTTGTTCTTGTGAATTGCCCACATGTCCACAGTTAATACTGTCATAAACATGATTGTCAATTTCCACAAATCGAGATTATAGCAGATAAGGACAAAAGAATTAATGTATGCAGTTCTTTTAAGCTATAAACAACTGACCAAATCAAGTTTTGAATTACAGGTTGATGGTGCAGAAGCGAGTAACAAATGGGCCAAACACTTTCATTCTCCCCCCCCCCCCCCCCCCCCCCTTTTTTTTTTTTTTTTTTTTTTGCAACAGTGTATTTGTGTAACTGGCCGATTTATTTGGCAGATACTTACATGCTAAATAGGGATATCATACTGGCCAATACAAACAAAGTAATAATGGAGGCTGCATTTTACCACCATTTAACAATGTATTAACGCGCCACACACAGAAAACACTGAAATTTGGTGGTAGTCCATGTCATGCTGGCTTAGCAGCATCACCAGCAGATAAATCACTGACCTAGCTGCTTCTCCACAATGGCGTTGTCTGTCAGAGGGATGCGCTGATGGTTCACTTTACCGTAGCCACGCTTGTACACCAGCTCACGCACCGTCTTCAGGTTGGGCACTCTGTACAAACCATCATTCATTCATTAACTGAGCATGCTCCTTAACTTTCTCCAATATATTCACTGACCTTTGAAATCTGAGACAAAGCTTCATTTTCTGTACTACTGCAATCTTTGAAATCTGACACAAAGCTTTACTTTCTGTACTACTGCAATCACATACTGACCTACATATGATTTTTTTGTTATGTTTGTTTTTCATTTCTTGGCATCACCTGTCTGCCTGCTAGCTAAAACTTTTGCTGAACATTGTGATAAACTGTTCAGCTGTCAGAAGCAAACTTCCAAATTTTGATGGCCATCAATTAGGTTAAAATTCAGGTTACCGTTTTCTTGAAATATTAACCCCGCCCCCCTCCCCTTCCAGTGTGACTTTACAACATTTCCACGTATAGTAATCTGCCAAACTTCAACCACCCAAGCTCACTAATACCACTTACAATCACAGTTCGTCATACGACCGAGACTTTTTATTTCATCATGGCTTGGTTTTCAGAGATGTTTTCTCCTGAATTATCTGCAGTACACTACAGTGCTAATCATATCCTTCCTGTCTGTACTCATTCATCGGCTTACATGGATTTTTTTCCCCTTTAAACGGGAATTTTTAATCATATAGCTCCCCATCAAGTGAACTTAACACCAAACACTTCATATCTAGCCTTAACAACAAAGAAAGAATAAAGAATAAACAAACAGGAGAAAATCATTGCTTTCAAAAGTTTAAACTGAAAAAGGACCTGTTTACCCTAAAACGATTACTGGTGTATTCCTCAACTGAAATGAGCGTACTTTCCTAAAAATGTATGCACACATCTACCAAACTGGTTAATTTAAAAAAAAAAAAAACAACAACAGGAGGTCACTCCTATTGTTCCACTGTCATCCAGACACGAGTTTGTGTGCATGATGTGCGAGTTGTTATTATTTCGTTGTAGCGCTCAAACACCGCAAGCGCCACTACCATTCAAGAACTTCATCTCGAGATGTTTTCATACGCATTTTTTTCCCGTTCCTCATGTCCATCGTGTTTTCGCCACACGTGTGTGCAAAATACAGCGAAATCGTATGGGTAAACAGGTCTGCTTCTAATCTGAATAGGCAACACACACACACCAAACACAAGTACATACACACTTGCACACAAAATCTAAAGCAAATACTCTTGATTTATATATTGGAAACAAACCCATGACCAGAATCACCAGGTACTGACATCACCCACTGCACTATAGAGGATCCCTTTATATGGCCCATTTCCTTAATTAATGTTATATACCAATCAACGTTCGCCTTTATCGATGAACAAATTTGCCTGTATACATTCACACACAAAAAAACAAAACCCAGCACATGCACACCAAACTGAGGGGGGGGGGGGGGGGGGGGGGGGGGGAGTGGCGGCTAGAGGGGCTGGACATCCTCCACAAAACCATGGACTTGTTCATGAAAAAAGGTAATACTGTACTTAACATTGTGAGCAGAACTGCAAGGCAGAAAATTTACTACCGACACACAAACACTTGAAAATCAAGTACCCATTACAAAAAGATATATAGGAACACCTGTCCCTCCGCCCCCTCACCCTTTTTTAAAAAAAATGAAAGTAGAGAGCTATGGATATACAAGGCCAAATCTAGAAAAACGCGTTACTGTGAAACCAAGCTCAGAAATACCACTTGTGATCACAGGTCGTCATACGAACGAGACTTTTTTATTCTCATCACAGCTTGGCTCACACACTTTTTGTGCATGTTTGAAGGTGGTCGTTCTACAAAGGACAACCAATGGTGCCACTCGTTGCTTTCACTTCCAGTCAGTTTTATTTACAGCATGCATTTTGTGTGACATGAGGAAAACCAAACCAAACCAAACCAATGGACCACACACACATACAAAAACAAAACAGAAAACTAAAAGCATCCTTCAGAAATGTTCAAACTAGAGTGTTGCCCAGTTGGGAATAACCATGGACAGAGCTGCTGTGGAAATTCAAGTGGACTTAAAACCAAACACCAAAACCCTCACATCTAGCCTTAACAACAAAGAAAGGATAAAAAGAAAATAAACAGGAGAAAATCATAGCTTTCAAAAGTTTAAACTGAAAAAGGAAAATCCTCTACACACCTGCTTACCCTAAAACGGCTATTGGTGTATTCCTCAACTGAAATGAGCGTACTTTCCTAAAAATGTATGTACACATCTACCAAATTGGTGAATTTTTGTTTAAAAAAAAAAAAAAAAAAAAAAAAACGCAGGAGGTCACTCCTATTGTTCCAATGTCATCCAGACACGAGTTTGTGTTCACGATGTGCGAGTTGTTATTATTTCGTTGTAGCGCTCAAACACCACGAGCGCCACTACCACACAAGAACTTCGTCTCAAGTTGTTTTCCTACGCATTTTTTTCCCGTTCCTCGTGTCCATCGTGTTTTCGCCACACGTGTGTGCAAAATACAGCGAAATCGTATGGGTAAACAGGTCTGCTTCTAATCTGAATAGGCAACACACACACACACAAACACAAGTACATACACACTTGCACACAAAATCTAAAGCAAATACTCTTGATTTATATATTGGAAACAAACCCATGACCAGAATCACCAGGTACTGACATCACCCACTGCACTATAGAGGATCCCATTATACGGCCCATTTCCTTAACCCGTAGAGTGCCTTTAAGCCGTCAGCCGACGCCGCATTAAAAATGCTTTCCCAGTGCCTATGGGCCGTCCACTGACGTCATGCATTTTTCTTGAATTTTCATTCGTTACTATTTCTATCAACGGACTTAAATAGAGTGTGCATAGTAAGCCTTATATGTCTGTAGTATTAAAATATGTAAATGACCACACGTGAGGGGAAAGCCCATTTATTCTCATCACTGACTGGATGACCAGCCAGCACTTCATCTCGCTTGCAAAGATGGCGGCGCAACCTTCGACAAGCGCAGCGACCAAATCAACGTATTTACACAGCTGAGCAGGCTCTGCTAATGATTTTTGACAAAGACAATAATCTTTTATTCAACGACTCACTCGAGCATGAAGGTGAGATGATGATAGTGATGGAATTGCCAACCGTATTCGTCATTTATTGTGTCGGGCTGTGTGACCTCAATGTGTGTTCAGCTGACTGGTTTGCCAGCGTCGAACGAGCTCGCCTAGTGTGTACTCTGCACTGCGTGCCAGTGGTCAGTGACGTGATAGTCAGCGTGAGAGGGGAGCGCGGCCTGCTCGCGGCGCAGCACAGGGCAGAGGGAAAGGTAGGGGAAGAGGAGCAGTGATAGAGAGGGTTGAAGTCCAGCAAGGGGGCGTGGTGGGGAGAGGGGGGCGTGGTCGTGGACTGACCTGTCTGCATAGAGTGTGAGCGTCTTGATAGACTTCTAAACTGTTTTACTTTCATTTACAGGTGTAGTGTGACAATACAAACTTTATTTTCAACTTTTTTGCTTTGTGTTCTTGTTTGGATGTGAAGATGTAGTGGTAAATACATATGCTTTTGATCGTGCAAAAAAATCTATCCAAATCTAATTGTCTAAATACTTTTTTATTATCAAAATTAAAACAAAAGAAGCCCAGATTCAAAATCATTCAATTTCCTTCAAAAATCATATATATTTCACTGTTATATCTTTTGTAGTTTCTGAGCTAGAATTTTTTGTTAATTATTACCCCCAAATCATTAGATTTCCCTGGCACTGGGAAAGCCTTTGTTTGTAACATTTTCAAGCAGCGAACGGGTTAATGAATGTTATATACCCATCAACATTCGCCTTCATCGATGAACAAATTTGCCCGTACCCTTCACACAAAAAAAACCCACCCAGCACATGCACACCAAACCAGGGGGTGGGGGGGGGGGGGGGGCTAGAGATCCTCCACAAAACCATGGACTTGTTCATGAAAAAAGGTAATACTGTACTTAACATTGTGAGCAGAACTGCAAGACCGCAAGGCAGAAAATTTACTACTGACACACAAACACAAGAAAATCAAGTACCCATTGCAAAAACATATATAGGAACACCTGTCCCTCCGCCCCCTCACCCTTTTTTTAAAAAATGAAATAGAGAGCTATGGATATACAAGGCCAAATCTAGAAAAACGCATTACTGTGAAACCAAGCTCAGAAATACCACTTGTGATCACAGGTCGTCATACGAACGAGACTTTTTTTTCTCATCACAGCTTGGCTCACACACTTTTTGTGCATGTTTGAAGGTGGTCGTTCTACAAAGGACAACCAATGGTGCCACTCGTTGCTTTCACTTCCAGTCAGTTTTATTTACAGCATGCATTTTGTGTGACATGAGGAAAACCAAACCAAACCAAACCAATGGACCACACACACATACAAAAACAAAACAGAAAACTAAAAGCATCCTTCAGAAATGTTCAAACTAGAGTGTTGCCCAGTTGGGAATAACCATGGACAGAGCTGCTGTGGAAATTCAAGTGGACTTAAAACCAAACACCAAAACCCTCACATCTAGCCTTAACAACAAAGAAAGAATAAAAAAAAAAAAAAAATCAATAAACAGAAGAAAATCATAGCTTTCAAAAGTTTAAACTGAAAAAGGAAAATCCTCTACAGACCTGTTTACCCTAAAACGGCTATTGGTGTATTCCTCCAACTGAAATGAGCGTATTTTCCTCAAAATGTATGTACACATCTACCAAATTTGTTAATGTTTGTAAAAAAAAAAAAAAAAAACCCAGGAGGTCACTCCTATTGTTCCAATGTCATCCAGACACGAGTTTGTGTGCAGGATGTGCAAGTTGTTATTATTTCGTTGTAGTGCTTAAACACAATGTTTATTCACCGCAAGCGCCACTACCACTCAAGAACTTCGTCTCAAGATGTTTTCTTACATATTTTTTTCCCCTTCGTCGTGTCCATCGTGTTTTCGCCACACGTGTGCAAAATACAGCGAAATCATATGGGTAAACAGGTCTTCTTGTAAGCTGAATATGCAACACACACACACAAACACAAGCACACACACGCACATACACACACAAAACATACACACTCAAACACAAAATCTAAAGCAAATACTCTTGATTAAACAAACCCATGACCAGAATCACCAGGTACTGACATCACCCATTGCACTATAGAGGATCCCATTATACGGACCATTTCCTTAATGAATGTTATATACCAATCAACGTTCGCCTTCATCAATGAACAAATTTGCCGGTATCTCCTCACATAAAAAAAACCCCACCCAGCACATGCACACCAAACTAGGGGGAGGGGGGCTAGCAGGGCAGGGCATCCTCCACAAAACCATGGACTTGTTCATGAAAAAAGGTAATACTGTACTTAACATTGTGAGCAGAACTGCAAGGCAGAAAATTTACTACCGACACACAAACACAAGAAAATCAAGTACCCACTGCAAAAAATATATAGGAACACCTGTCCCCCACCCCCTCACCCTTTTTTTAAAAAATGAAATAGAGAGCTTTGGATATACAAGGCCAAATCTAGAAAAACGCGTTACTGTGAAACCAAGCTCAGAAATACCACTTGTGATCACAGGTCGTCATACGAACGAGACTTTTTTATTCTCATCACAGCTTGGCTCACACACTTTTTGTGCATGTTTGAAGGTGGTCGTTCTACAAGGACAACCAATGGTGCCACTCTTTAAGCTTTCCCTTCCAGTCAGTTTTATTTACAGCATGCATTTTGTGTGACATGAGGAAAAACAAACCAAACCAAACCAAACCAATGGACCACACACACATACAAAAACAAAACAGAAAACTAAAAGCCTCCTTCAGAAATGTTCAAACTAGAGTGTTGCCCAGTTGGAAATGGCCATGGACAGAGCTGCTGTGGAAATTATTTGTGCAGAAGGTTAACCCTCTTGACAAGCGAGCGCCGGTAGCGCCCAACCGGAAATCACACAGCCAAAAGGCTGAGCGCCTGCCAGCGCCCGGTAAAACACGTGGCAACAATGGGCGCCGCCATGTTTCTCGTAGAAAAGGAAGTCTCGTGAGAACGTGACTTCCTTCTTCCTGTGGCCATTTACTTCCGTTTGCAAAAAACGCGAGTCGATTCGTGCCGTAGTTCTCGAGTTATGAATTTTTTAAGTTTTGTGGTCGAAATGCTGTTTTTCACCATGGCTAACCTTGATTTCTGCCATTCTATAATGAGATTTAGTGGTGAAGATACTGTGATTTGTAGGATTTATGGCATAAGACTTAGTGAAAGTGCTGGGTAATGAAGCTTAGAGTGACCTAGATTTCAACTGGGATGAGGTTCCAGGTATGATAAACAACGATTCGGAAGAAAGTTCTGAAGAAGATGATTTTTTCCCCCGAGTAAATGGCTCATGTGACATTCTTCAAACTTATGATATAGCAACATATATATTCGTAGGAATTTTTAAAATTATTTTCATCCCACTATTTCCTTTCCTCTCTTTTAAATTAATTTTTAATTAATTTTTAATTGGGTAACCATGTTCAAATTACGGAGTTACTTACCTTGCCGATGGTTTTTCGGCGTAACTAAGCTCAAGTAAGTGCATACTAAGGAGGGTTAACTGAAAATAAAGCGTTTGATGTCACAGGCCTCCACTTTCTCAAGTGACCTAGTTTTCCATGCACTTTCCGTATTCTTAAATCCTTTTTCTCCCTTTTTTTCTTTCTAAGGGGTCGATTCCATACACCCACCTCCACGATTTTGGTAACATCAGCCTAGGATTTAAGTGCCACCTGGTCAGTCTTATGGCCAAGAACTTGCAAAGGCATATAGCTCTGTCCACATACACAGCTCCTATACAAATAACAAAGTGCATCACTCCAGCACTCCAAGTGTAAGAAGTGTGCATGTCTACAAACCATCTATATGCACTGCTCACAGAAAGCATACCCTACCAAATAATATCACCCTTCTCAACACATACACACACCTACACTATCCTCACAAATCACACATCGACGATTCACATCCCCCTTTCCCCAAATAATAAAGGCCTCATCTACATGTTGGGAGTGGCCTTCTTCACCTTGACACACATCCTATTGTCTACACCTCCATCTCAGTTCCCTCCCTCACCTTACCCCCCTTCCCTCCGGCACATATACCAGAAGAACTTCAGCGAGCACTGACTGACCCCCAGGTGATGTAGGGTTCGGCGATCTTCAGCATGTTGAGGGTGGCCTTGTTCAGCTTCACAAACACCCCGTTGTTGATCTGGCGCAGGCGGAACAGCTGCAGCACTTTGCGTGGCCGGGGGTGCACTCCATTGATACTGTCGACAACAGAGCATACAGTCTCCCTGTTAATAGTCAGCTTATACCCAACAGAAACAAATATGCTGCACCTTTCTTTTCAACAATTATTCTTTTTTTTTTCTTTTTTCTTTAAAATTTTTTTTTTGATATAGCATACTTGCCTCATCTCAAAGTATCCGTCAGAAGTATAATACCAATTTTAGTAATACAGAGCAAGTTTTCAGTTCTATAAACGTAGCATTATTTCCACAAATCAACTCTCCAATTTCTCACTTTCCCTGTACTAAGCAAGTCTGGACTCATGGTTAACTAACACACTGTCTGTCTGAATGTATGTACACAAGCCTTTTTTTCCCCTCACAAAAATGAAGCTAAGCCACATGTAATTTGACCAATATTTTGTGAATATGATCCAAACTGTGAACATCAATACCAAAGAGTGTTTTTTTTTAATAAGAAAAAAAGGTAAAGATTATTAACTTATTACAAAAGTAGAAAACCAAGATAGGTAGTATGGGTAAGACTGTAAAACCTAACAAAAACCCAAACCCACACAGCTTTTGTTGGGACAGAAGTCAGCAGGTACACTTTATCTTGAGTATCAATCTCTGGGAATCTGTCTTAAATGCTTTAAGTTTCTATGCCAACAACTGTCATCACAAACCGCAAATCACCTCCCCTGATCAAAATAACTGCAATTCTGTCGAACATAGCTCACTTGGTCAATGAATTAATGTACTCGTCTCCAACACAGGATGTTTGAATCTGCATACTTCAGCAGGTACTGCTGACTGGCAACTGTCAAAGCTCTCTGTTTGGTTGCTTTAAGAAACAATGTCAGTAAGTATGCAAAAGCACCTCAGGCAAACTGACACAATAGGACATTAAATCATAGGTTTTGCAGTAGGAAAGATCACACTTTTTCACTTCCCACAGATTCGCAATCTGGGAATTAACATGCAGAAATTATGGACAAATCATAGCAGTTGACAAGTCTGGAACAGAATACCATTCCATAACACAGCATTCAGTTTCTGACTACTGGTAGTGTGAGAATTAACTATGATTTCCTCAGAGATGAACTTTAAGCAAAAGTTAAAACCTGTTAAACTGGCTGTGAAATTTTCTCCCTTGACGCAATACTGTTCCCCCCCCCCCCCCCCCCCCCCCCCCCCCCCCCCCCCCCCCCCCCCCCCCCCTCATCAAACACTTGTTTCAAGACCTATAGTCACAACAGTTCAGATTTAAGCCGACTTCATTACCGGACTTTGGTTTTCATAACCGACTAGGCCTCCTCTTCACGACAGAAAATGTACCTGCATGAATAACCTCCATCAGCACAAATGCTAAGGAAAGGAATAGGACAGCAGAGGTTTATTATTGCAAGTGTAGAAATTGGACCCATCTACCACCCAGATAGGCACAGAGTGTTACTTGCACATTTCAGTTTCATACTTCCAGATATTTTACCTGGACATTTTAGTTTCATATTTTGGGATATTTTCTCTTTTCATTTGTTTCTGTCCCAGACCTGTTTACCCCAAATTCGTGTACCTGTAATATCTCGGACAAAAACCTGTAATTTGGAAAAAAAAAAAAAAAAACCTACGTAATCTTCATAATCGCAATACTTTCGCAACTTTTGAAGATTTGGAAGAGCCAGCCGTTGGCGCGCAAGACTGCTTCGTTGCCATCTTTGACAAGGTAAAGACGCAAGGCACGCTGGGAAATGTCTTTTCACTGCTTTTGACCGAAACGGTAGCAGACAAAACTTCGGGGGGGGGGGGGGGGGGGGGGGGGTAATTCCCAAAATTTCACATTTTTTCCCCATAAAAATTACAGCAAAATCATAAGGGTAAACAGGTCCGCTGTCCACGTATGTATTCATACCAGTATGAGAAAACTGAAGCAATGCTACACACGACCAAGTTTATGTACATCGACAAGCACAGGGCCATGGTTTAGTCATTGAGATACTTCTTGGAACTAATATGCAAAGACACAGCACTAAACCAACACTGTACCTTACTCAAATCCAAATCGCAACTGATGCAACTTGAAAAAAACAGGTATGCTGATTTTTCCCATTAAGGTGGTGATGCATCTATAAAGGAACTCCTCTTTCCTTCACGCTCATTTGTTCCTCACAGAACCATCACTGTCAAATTCTTGATGCAGATGACAATCCACAATATTCCAAATGACTACTACCCCACAATAATTACAATGGACATTATCAACAACAAAAAATCTGAATCTTATGATTCAAGATTTTCATGTCATGTGTGGTAATATAAACATGAAATCTGAGGGTGGGGTATGGCAAAAACTTGAACCTAACAGTGGGAGAAGGGATGAGCAGTGTGTGTGTGTGTGTGTGTGTGTGTGTGTGTGTGTGTGTGTGTGTGTGTGTGTGTGTGTGTGTGCGTGCGTGCGTGCACGCGCGCATGTGCATGCATGTGTGTGTGTAAATCTGGAAATCGCCATTCCTTTAATAACTCCTTCGCCAATAAGCAGCAATAGCAAAGCATTGTATCCGCATCAATAACCTCCATCAGCACAGTGCTGAGGGAAGGAATAGGACAGCGGAGATTTTCTGTTGCAAGTGTAGAAATTGGACCTATCTAACAGTCAGGCAGGCACAGAGTGTTACTTGCAGGTCTTAACTTCATATGTCAAACACCATAGATATACTACAATCGTAACATCAAACCATGGCAAGATATTCTTTTTTTTCTTTTTTTTTACCTTATCCCTTCTATCTTGAAACAGGCACAATTTTTTTTTTACACAGCAACAGATGTAAATATCAAAGCACTGTTACTTTCAGCCCATATCTCACATGTACTGTGCAAATAGAAAGCTTCATCATCATTTAAGGAGATAGTTTTAGTCAAAAAGCAGTTTAAGGTATACTGCAAAGTCTAAATCCCCACGTCTACTTTTCTATCTCTTTCCAACAAACACTTTTCCTTCTATTAATAAAATAACTTGAAACTGCCACAACTGTTAAATAAACTGAGCTACAATACCACACAGGGTCCTTACCCACGAATTCTCAGAACGAAGGCAAGCTTGGGCTCTGCCTCCACATAGTAGTTGCCATGCTTTCGGGCCTGGCGCTTCATACGAAGGAGGTCATTCTCGCGGGCTTTGTACTCCCGGGCGTACTTCTCCGCTCGCTTGAAGATGACGGCCTTTTTGAGCTGCTGTCGCTGAAAAAGTTTTTTTCAAACTTTATAAGCTATTGATATCTTACATCAAGTCATCAGAAATAGCAAAAAACGAAAACCAACAAACGAACAAAAACATTCTCCAAAACAAACAAAAACATTCTCACAACCTGATCAGGCAGTCTTCCTGGGATATGAGGGTGCAAGATGGGCAGCACAGGCCCCATTGGTAGGGTCAAAGGAAGCTGTAGACTTTGAGTAGGTACCGGCAGCCCTTTTTTCAGCGTACGGGAAAGTTCAGCCGAGTGAAAAATATGCTTGTTTTCAATAGGCAGTATCTATGAATAACGCGTTTAGAATCAGATGAAAATTATGATGAATAAAGAATACAGTTTCCTTTTGAACTCTGTGTTGTTTATTTGTGTTTGCAACATACGGTATGATGATAGTTTTATTCCAAATAACCCATAAGTTCACACGAAAACGAAGCGCGTCACACATCCCGATGCGCCGCAGGCGGCATTTGGCCGAGCATTCGAGCTACACGGTGTCGAAAATCAACGCATACAATGTGTTCATGTGTTCATTCCATTCATTGGCGTTTAAATAGGTCAGAATACAAGAGCATGTTTCAAGCTTTATTTCAGTCTTTTTTTCTTTTTAGTATGATGTGTTTAAATTCATTAGAATCGAAGTTTTTATGAGGCTTGTTACAAGTGTTGTCTTTCCAACGTCGTTGCTAAAAAAAAGTTGCGAAAAAAACATACACTTAACGATGCGCTAGAAAGGCCGTTCTTTCCCGCATTCATTGGTGTATCAAGCTAAGCGATTGGTTGAATGCTCGAAAAGCGCAAGCCAATCAAAGCGAAGGTATCAAATGCAAACATTCGCTCCTTGTCAAAGATTTCAACAATGGCGGAACGAAGCCGAGATCCGACAATGACCGAGTCGAATGCGCTTACCGTTGTTGAATTGCAAGATGCACTTGGTAAGATAACGCATATAATAACAAACCAGAACATTAATGAAACGATTCAATTATTTTACTTCGTTTAATACCGTGCCTATGCTTAGTTATTTCATTCGTAATTCAGCTGGTGTTCGTCGAGATTAAACAGGTCGGTAAAGGCCCACGCGTTGCGCCGTTCGAAGCGATCGTATTTTTGTACAAGACAAATTAATGAAAATAGATATCAGTAATGGGCTTCACTTACGTCGATTCATGTATTATTGAACTGGTTAATGGTTCCATTACACGATTAAAGAGAAAATCGTAGTTAAAAACATCTGTTTGAGACAGATATTCAAACCGGAAGCCACAACCGCGCGTACAAGACGGTCCGAGGCTTTGAAAGCACCGTCTTCTGATAATGACCACTGATCGAAACACCGATCATTACTGTCATACTCGATGTGCAAAGCGTGTTTGGGGATTAAAAAAAAAAAGAGAGAGAGAGAGAGAACAGAGTCTGAAGTTGGACAGTAAGGAGGGTGTAGTGGGGGTTGGGATATAGAGAGGGGGGGGGGGGGTGTCACAGTCGAGTCAATCCGACCCAATGAAGTTTGGTTTAGCAATCTAATCTTTTTCCCTAGTGTATTTGAAATTTCTGTAATTTAACTGTAAAGATTTGCTTTCTCCCCCCACCCCACCCCTCCTCTCCTTACTGGCAAACACAGCAAGGCTTTGAACACTTAGTGATTACTTTCAAGTAAAACTGCTAGAATTCAACTACAGTGGCATTGCATTGCCAAGACATTACACTGTTGTGACAGTAACATTTATGATATTTATGGTGATTGTATGTTATGCTCCACAGTTATGTATATTACTGTAACAGCACAAACATACTGCATAAACAGAGTAGTTGATAAAAATATTAAAAAGGTAAGATATTGCTGTAACAGCACAAACATACTGAATAAAGAGTAGTTGATAAAAATATTAAAAAGGTAGAGTCCAAAATAAAGTAAACTTTCTTTAATTTTACCTTTTGTTTAAAAAAAGCATTATAATGTATATTTATGTTCTTTTACATTCACAATGATTAAATCAACAAGTTAATTCAGAATCATAATGATGAAATACTTAACATGTTATTGGCAATGCTTAAATCACACCCTGTTGACAAAATAATGTGTTGCAGAGGATGTACCTTCTGTTTACAAAGAACATGCAATACATTTTTGCTTACAAAGAACAACCGATAATAAAATTTAATTATAAGGAATGGACAGTGAGCAGTAACACACACACACACACACACACATACCACACACACACACACACACACACACACACACACACCACATGATATCATACAATGATGAAGAAACAGACAGGGAAATTTACATAAAAGCATGCACTCATAGTTAAGATAAGTGGTCCTATGCCATGCTTTAATTTTTTTTCCCAGGAATTTCACACACGCACACTCACACACCACATGATATCGCACAATGATGAAGAAACAGACTGGGAAATTTACATAAAGCATGCACTCATAGTTCAATTAAGTGGTCCTATGCCATGCTTTAATTTTTTTTTCCCAGTAATTTCACACACGCACACACACACCACATGATATCGCACAATGATGAAGAAACAGACAGGGAAACTTACATAAATCATGCACTCATAGTTCAGTTAAGTGGTCCTGTGCCATGCTTTAATGTTTTTTCTTTCTTTTCATTGTTTTTTCTTTAACTGAGAAAACACATCCACATTTTTTATATTTGTTTAACCTTTGCCAGAGCTTGTGGGTGAAAAATTACCCAGACTGTCGTTTAAATCTTTATAACTCACTCAGTTTTCATAACATGTAACTAAAGTTTTATGACTTTGTTTATGGTGTATTTGTGCTTGCCCCCGTTAAATATTGTGGTGTTTTGGTGGTAAATAAAGGAGAAAATTATAAAAGCTTATAATCCTCGCCAGATACTGTGGGTGGCATGTCACCCATACCAATTAAAGAAGCATTCTCACATGCTGGAGCTTGTGGGTGGCTGGTCACCCATAACCTTCATATAGGCCACAGCCTTTACCTGACATGTCAGGGTTCGTGGGTGGCTGGTCACCCAAAACCTTTATATAGGCCACAGTCTTTACCACATATGTCGGTGTTCACTATTGGCTGTGTTGTCAGTTGGAAGACCACCAGACCAGGATAAAGTGAACGAGGTGTGAGCTGTGTCTCCACTTCAACTTTTCCTGAGGCAGAGCAGTTGGGCTTGGGGACTGATGAAGTGATGGTGACCGAGGAAGAGATGGAGACATAAGAAGTTATCACCCATTTTGAGGATGCAGTCATGTTGCATCAATGATGAAATCTGTGAACATGCCACTGATTGCCTTCTGGAAGACTTATCTTTACCAAAATTGGCCAGAATGTAGTTTTCTATGATGATGAATTGGCATTGTGTCACAGATCCACTCTCCTGAGAAAGCAGACATTAATTTTCTGAGGAAATTAATTTGCTCTTGTAAACAACATGTTTGTGTGGCCAACCAAGGCAGACACAGATTTAGTGCAAAGCATAATTGTGTTTGCCAGTGACTTCAACATAGTCTCCAAAACAACTACTGGCCATACCTGGTCTGTTCCAATTAACAATGAACTCTGCCGTAAGTATGCTGCATACAAAAAGAACTATATACATAGTCAACCCAATCTGCCCGTCAGCAAGAGTGCACTTCCCACCCTTATCGTAAGTGACCTTTTGTTTGGTGGCTGCCAACACTTGTCAGAAACAGCAAAAATAACATGATTTTATAAATAACAATACAGACAACATCATACCAAATTTTTGTTGAAATCTGTCAATAAGTTTTGAAAAAACTGTCGGTTTTAATTCAGACATCATCATCATTCCGCCCTGTTGGCCACTATTCTAGTACAGGAAATAAAATGCTGGGTACAAAATAACAAAAATGTACACTTTGATTTACAGGAAATACTGTACAGAAACTGTATACAAAATTTGGAAACAGTTCATGAAGTAGTTTAGAAGTTATAGCAGTTTTAAGTGTGCCGGGCGATTCTACCCCCATTTTTCCGCCGTCCAAATTGCAATATTTCCTGTTTTAGCACAGAAGTTTTCATAAATGTTTTATAGCAGATACCTCAGAAAAAAATGACTGTGCTTAGTACAACTTAGAGAGTTTGTCCAAACCACTGGAAACTCTGAAATGTCCATTCTTACTGTGCTGCAGTGCTTCAAAGTAGCCACATCATGCAAATTCAAAAAGCGCCGAATTGCGATTTATTACAAGTTTGACACTTTATCACACAAAAGCCATGTAAACTGATACCATGGAACTTACTTGTTCAAAGAGTGTAAGTTGTATAGATTGAGAACACCAATTTATAACCAGATGTATCAATCATGTATGATCCTATTGGCTTTCAAACTTGGAAGACATCTCATTTTGTCAGGTGCATAAAAACATTGCAACTTTCAACTGCAATATCTCGAAAACAACTGAAGATAGAGACTTCATTCTTGTTGTGTTTTGTATGTTTTTCCATTTACTTTGCAATGATACAGATCTTAAGTATGAAAAACAATATGCTAATTTTGGCTGCCGGTACCTACTTTGAGCTATTTATAGGCTCTCTAATTTGGCATTTCCTGGCAATAACAACATAATATCAACAATTGACAGAAATCCACAGTAGTACAAGTACACATTTAGCCCAGACCCATTTCATGCCTTGTCTCTACACGCATACCCCAACCTTCTCCCCTAGAGCCAACCCATTACTGTCTTGAATGCATTTTTACTCTCTGGCAGTAGCAAAACTCTATCAAAGAGTACCACCACCACTACCATGGAAAATTAGAATTCAGGAAGATGATCTATTATTTGTTGTACAAAAAAAAAACAGCATCAACAACAACAACCAGCCACCGCCTAACTGAAATTATTGACAATAATAATGCACCTCGCTGAAATGCAAAAAGACCATTATCAGCTGTCAACATGATGTCATCTGTCTCATTAGGGATGATTATGTGGTTTGCATTATTTTAGAAATCTCAGTCACTAATGTGGTTTACCTTATTATAGAAAACTCAGACATTTAATGATCCAGCCCTGCAAGTATGCTTCACATTTCTAAAAGTAGTCTTCTCCTTTTTCTATGAGAATGGCAAACAAGCTGTCTGATGATGAGAATTACAAACTACTCCATAACCGGAAACACAACTGGCAGGCTTGCGCTGCGAGACAGACAGATATAATCCCTGTTTCCCTTCCCTCTTTTTTTTATTTTTATAATCAACAGCTTCTATCAGTATAATGATAAATTCCACACTTTGGAAAGAGCTGTTTTAGGAGCATTCTTCAAGTTTTGCAAAATGAATCTCAAAGACATTTTACCTTCCAAAACAGAGAGTATGTAAGAAAGCCCTGTCACAGCATTCACATTCGTCATACTCCTCAAATTTGTTCCAACTCGATTATCTTTCATAAGGAAACTTGAGATTAACCCACTCCTAGTTCCAATTGTAAGGACACTGGGAGTTACCAAAATCTCTGCCACACCTGACAGTGACCACTGACTTGGCACCACTGCGATTAATAGTAACATGGCTAAAGTGAAGCAGCACACCTGGAAGCTACATCAAACCATTATCAGATTAGCAGTTTGAGAATCTATTTTTTTATTGTAATTTTGAGGCAAGTTTCTCTTTTGTGTTGTTTTCCATTTTCAAATAATTTGGTCATATCTGGTCGTATCAGAAAACCCACTGGGTCATAAATATCACCAGGATTGTATGTATTTGTATGATTTTCATACTGCTAATTTCCAATGCATTCAGAAAATGAAAGCAAATATAAGTAGCATTACTAAAAATGATTTTTTAAAAAGCTGTAACTTTGAAAAACGAATATTTTCCAGTATACAGTAGGCCACCTTGGGTTTACAACTAGCTCACAAATTTCATCAGCTCTATGAGGTTGCCGTTGGGCAAAAGTAACATGGCGCACATAAGTACCTTCTCGGGTTTACTCCGACACACACTTGTAGGGAAAAACATAGATGACACATCCTGCATTATTTAAGTGTACTCAAAGATCCTGACAATTAAAACACATCTGAACATCTTATTATACAGGCAACTGGAATGAATAATATACACAACTGAACACTTCAGGTATACTAAATGTTGCTGCATTAAAATGAATAAATGTATTTTTGCAAACATGTCTGCCACAAACCAAGCACATGCAATAGTAGAAAATAAAAAGAAAACAACAGAAGAAAAAGGTAAATACCTTCTTATTAGCCTCTGAAATTTTCAAGGCTTTGGCTTTGGCTTCAGCCTTAGCCTTCCTCCTTTTCAGAACGGATTCAGGCACCTTGGGTACCTTCTTTCTGTAACACAAAAACACATACATTGTTTTGTATTACATAGCTATACTTTATGGTTAAAAGACTAACCAAACACTGAATATTTCCATGATGAATATTATAAGTTATTACCAAAAAAAAAGTTAATTCTTTTAACTTATGTCCAACAATATAGTATGTAATATACGCCTTTGCTACTCAAGATAAGCCATCTGCCATATTCCAAAATCAGATCAGTTGTATTTGTATCACTGTCAAGCTGAACTAAACTGAAAAACTGAGAGAAAAAGCAGCAACACCAAGCAAATAAAAACTCCAGATTACGCATCCAATGTTACTTCACACATTTTTCCCACATGGATATTCCCATGAGAAACTTTCTTCAAAACAATTTTGCAAATGTACTACTGCACATCAGCAAAGATTTCCTCTTGCCTCACGTAGATCTATCTGATATGTTGGGTTTTGGGAGATAGACTCAGCAGCTACAATATGATAAGAATTCAACTTCTTTTTGTTATGTTATGATTTATCCAATTAAGCACTGCACACTGTACTATGGTAAGGCAGGTAGGTTGAACAGCCCATTCCAGGTCCACTGAATCTAAGAGGCACCAACTGTATGTAAATAGTCCAAATCCTATGTTAGCAGCTCATTATTCCCACAATCACCCTAACAAATGCACTTGCCCTTTTTTTTTTAATAGTCAGCCTGTTATTTGTCAGCAAAATATTTCTGTAGTTTTTCTAGTTTCTGTTATTTTACTTGAAATATGTGCAAAATAGGACAGTGTGAAAAATGTCTTGAAAAAGGAGAAAAAAAACGAGAATGGGGCAGAAGGCTGCTACCAGTAAAACAGGATTTTGCCCGCTGGTCTACTTGGCAAAATATACTAGTCCCATTCAGATACCATGATAGATTAGATGATTTAGAAATAATAGAACCAATAAATGGCACTTTTTGAAGTTTTTCCAAGGTTTCTTTCTGGTATAGGAAAGGATCCTCAGAATGTGGCTTACAATCCCTGTAATTGTCCAACATAATTTTGGATTAACTTTACTGCAGTGCATTACGCTTTAAGTAAAACGAAACTCACGTACTGCATCTCATACAATGATACACTGAGACATAACATTTAAAATCCTGATTGCAAAGGCTGCTCAGTTAATCTAAATACAAGACCTCCATAATTTGAACAATGGTATAAAAAATTTTCTACACAAAATACACCTAATACAGACTACATGAAATGTGAACTTCAGTACACACACACTTGCCCAATTTACATATATGGTACGTGCACATGCCTTTTCCACAATACTACCAAAGGTGGCCATGTTACTGGGATCCAAGAATGGGTAAAGTCCTGACATGGACCGTAACAGGATGGGAAGATTTGGAGGTAATAGTTCGGCAAAGTCTTAGTTTTAAACTATGCAAAGTCCCATTTGTGTCAACAGCAATGGGCTGGTGTTGTCACAGACAGAATGGTTTCTCTACATCAGTACGACACTGCAAATCAAATGAGACTGACACTGTGGAGGAGTGAGGGAAAACATTTGAGAGCCTGCTTTATCATTTTGAGAGCCTGCTTTATTTGTTTCACTGACCGAGTAACACTCTCACAATGAGACACACTTATCAGCTGACTGCATCAACCAACAACATCGACAGAAATGGGAGCCTATAGGCAAGGACTGAACTCCAAGCAGTTCAGCAATCACTTCTCCATGCAAACAACATGAAGTACAAACTTTACACATGAGTTATGTTTAACGTATGAAACTGGAAAACACGAAAGTAAGTACATCAGGACTTAACCCCGAGCGGTTCAGCGATCCTTTCTCCAAGCTCCGAGCAGATCAGCAATCACTTCATGGAAACAACATGAAGTAAAAACCTTGAACATGAGTTATGTTTAGCGTATATATTCTGGAAAACACGAAAAAACTACAAATTAGGACTTGGTCCCGAGCAGTTCAGCGATCCCTTCTCCATGCAAACAAAATGAAGAACAAACATTGGACATGTTTTAACGTATATGAAACTGGACAACACAAGAGAAACCACGGTTAATAAGAAAAAAGCAAAATGTGAATGAAAAGCTTTTTCAAGGGCAGCATTTAACTTTACACCGATCGGTGCTAAGCACAAAAAAATAGAGATAATACACTGCCCAACTGCAGTGCAAGACTCGGTACATGCTAGACCCACAGCAGTGTTCGTAGCCACAGATGTTCGTTCAGAACTTAAAACATCTAAATCTATCTTTATTTTTCTAATTCAAGCAGTAATGCTTATTCAGAAAAAGCATAAGTTTTCATTCTAGTAGAACGACAATGTAAACCGATGATTTCGGATACAATTTCAAAGTAGGATACTAACGTGTCAGCCATTTCGATGAGAGCACGAGAAAAGGCCGGAACCGGATGTAAGTAACAGACCACTGATTTCCGGTCTCCTTCGGGGTCCGATTAGACCACAGACTATAAATACAAAATTTTAACAAAACACTAAAACTAATATAAAAATTTAACATCTATTTATCCATGAATCTACAGGGGGAAGAAACTCTAGAGAAAGTTCTAAACAAGAAGCCTGCCTCATACAAGTGTTTCGGCCCTTACCGCCTTAATCCATATTCATGGGTTTCAAAACGGAGTGACTGAGGGCGGAAAATGAAGCATAATTTTGAAAGAGAGGGGGTTAGTTACCGCCAAGGACATAGACAGACAAAGTCAGACAAAGTCCTGTACTTTGTACATAGTCCTGTACTTTTGTACACAGACAGACACAAAGTCCTGTACTTTGGCTATTCTCCCCACCACATGGACTAACAACAGATGAGTCATTTTCGTTCTTTGTTTGTACTGTCTTAAATGTTAAATGTGATTTATTTTTTCGCCTGAAGAAGACCCAAGAGGTTGAAATGCATCGTGTCTTGTCATGTGCTTTGTTTGTCAATGTCATTGGCGGTAACTAACACCCTCTCTTTCTAAATTTTGCTTCGTTCTCCGCCGTCAGTCACTCCATTTTGAAACCCCTCTCTTAGTTTCAAAATTTCATATTCATGTGTGTTTTTTTCTTTCTAAAGTTCTTCAGCAATAATCGGCCGACATCATTCAGCCAATGAAAGTCGCCACTGTTTTGAGGCTCAGAATGCTGTTTAGACAAAAATCATAGTTAAACAAACATAGGGTCTGACAGAATAACGCTTTGCCAGAACTGAACACAATTACTTTCACTTCAAGAAGAAAAGCTTAAAATAGTCGTTTTCACATTTCGCTTTCGAGATTTTCTGCCGATGGCATGAGTCACGATCGATGCAAATGCATGCATGACCCACGCCACTATGCTGAAGTTAATACCGCATTTCTTAGGTCTCAGGAAAGGCCAGGCAAACTGTGGTGAGGATAGTGATGGTAAGATGATGGGACAGGTTTGCATAGCAAAACTTTTTAACCAGTAATAGTATATACCTTTCTTGTGTGTCATTTTGTTGCTGCTGGTTGCCTGTATCCTTCTCTTTTCTCCCCCTCCCCCCTCCCCCTCCCCCCACCTGCCCTCCTCCCTCACCTTTGTTTTTCTTTTTTTTGTGTGTGTGACCAATATCATTACATAAAACATCCTATGGACTAATGAGAACATGCATTCATCATGTCCCCCCTCCACCCCACCCCACTCCCGTCACCCACGTTCACGCAGCGAAATATTAGACACTTTGGCAATGTTTAGTAGTAGTAGTAGTAGTAGTAGTAATACGGACCGGCTTTTTTTTTTTAGCCTTAGGCCTTACGGCCTGTTTGCGTCCCCTCATTATTTTTCAATTTAATTTCGGTCTGGTTGCATGCCTATCTTATAAATAACATTATATTCAATCCACACTAAAGAAAAGATCTTTCAATTTTGGGTCTTCATCTAGGAGTTTGTTTTTTTTAAGCTGTTGATGTCAGGTGCATATTTGGTGTTAGTAGGCAGTGCATTCCAATAATTAGCAATTCTGAAGGTAAAACAAGACTTTCTTTTGTTAGTATGGCAATGTCTGATAAAAATCTTGCCTTCATTATTTCTCGTGCAATCCACTTCTGAGAATTTGAAAAGCGCATGCACATTAACATCGTCATAATTATGGAATATTTTAAAAAATTGAATCAGGTCTCCTCTGATCCTCCTTCCTTTCAGTGAGTATAATTGGAGATAATGTAATCTTTCTTTATAGTTTAAATTACTACATTCTTTCAGGATTTTAGTAGCTCGCCTTTGTACATTTTCTATCATTTTTGACTGTCTCTTGCGATGGGGACTCCAAATTACATTAGCGTATTCGAGATGGGGCCTAACAAATGCTTTAAATAATTTGACAAATGTCTCCTTTTCTAGAAAGGTAAAAGTTCTCCTGATGAGTCCCATCATCTGATTTGCTTTGTTCACAACTCTCTGGATGTGAGGATCAAAGGATAGATCTTTATCAAAGGTAACTCCCAGATCTGTTTCTTCATCACATGTATTTATTTTCTGCAATTCGTCGTTCACAATCATAGTATATTCAAACTGTTTATTCTTTTTGCCAATGTGCATCACCTTACATTTTGCTACATTGAAGTAAAGGTTCCATTCATCTGACCATTCTTGTGGCTTGTTTATGTCCTGTTGGATCTTTGTGCTGTTTGCGTGTAATTTGTATGTCACTGTGTGTGTGTGCGTGTGCGTGCGTGCGTGTGTGCGTGTGTGTGTGTGTGTGTGTGTGTGTGTGTGTGTGTGTGTGTGTGTGTGTGTGACTTTATCACAATTGTGTGTGTGTGTGTGTGTGTGTGTGTGTGTGTGTGTGTGTGTGTGTGTCTGTCGCCAAAACAATATAGCAAACTGAAGTCGGCGCTAATACGTTTTGTTTTTCAAATTAGTGATTTAACACTGATCTATACGTACATGAAAAAGAGTGTGTGCCTCTTATGCTCGGCTGATATACATCGTAAAGAGGAACAAAATCCATATAAACGATGAATTTTGCGGAGCAGAGACCCACAAGTCTTAACTACATAACAATTCCCCGTCACTCTCACGGTCTCAACACCTTCTCATTCATCTGGAAAGTAGGAAAACAGGGACGATTATAGTCTTCAAATGTCTGATTTTTCCTTACATTTTGACACAGTTGTGAAATCATCGGCCATGCTAGCCGCACACATTAGATGATCAACGCTGGATGTGCTGTTCGGAAAATCCAGCAGAAACAGGTAGTGATTTCGATACTACCGGTTTTCAGTTGAGGGTGGCAGAGGAGAAGGAGGCTGAAGAGAGAGGGGGTGGGCGGAATAGCTCAGTTGGTAGAGCGCCTGACTCGTGATCAAAGGGTTGCGGGTTCGAATTTCGGTACAGGGGGATTTTTTCCGTCGGAGTTAACATTGGTTCTGACTCCATTTCCCATACAGTCCTTCAAATGAGACTATAAACCGAGGTTCCGTGTGTGAACGCACGCACAACATCTTGCACACACATCAAATCCCATCACCAACTTTCGGAAGAGAAGGTCAGTTTGGCCGTTGGTATGGATGACACGTTACACATAGCATGCACCTTCCCCAAAGATGGAGTATGGCTGCCTTAATGGCGGGATAAAAAGAATGGGCATACACACAAAACTCCACTGCCTGTCTACACAGGCAGTGTCCGCAGGAGTATCAGCCTGCCTACGCAGAAAGAAAGAAAGAAAGAAAAGGGGGTGGGGTGGGGGTGGGGGTGGGGGTAGCAACTCAAACCAGGGTTTTCCGAATCTGCACACGTGTATAGAAGTCTTTTTAATACGTCCCGGTACTGTTCTGCACATTTATGGTCTGGCTTGTGTTCAAAATAATGAGATGCTGTTCGTCAAAGCTGATTTCTCTAGCCTTTTTTTTTCTTTCTTTTTTTCAAGTAAACAAAATGGGTTTTTGAATCTGGATCGGCCTAGATTCCGAGACATTCATACTTACGCCTGAAAAGAGAGGTCTGCCGACATAGCAGCTCGGTTGGCAGACACCAGACTTATAATCCTGATGATCCTGGGGTTTCGGGTTCGAATCTCCACCAGGCCGTTTGGGGACAGGGGCATTTTCCCCTTGTGGTTTTCTTATCAAAGTTCCCATCCATAATGCAAAAACACGCCCCCCCCCCCCCCCCCCCTCCCCCCTCCCAACCTGCCCGCGAGGATCGGCGGTCACTGGGACGTTAATCTCACAATCTGCTGGTTAATGACAAGATGAAACAGCTGATTGACAAGACGTATAGTGGCAGAATTGTAACATCTTAATTAAGCAAAACTTTGATAGTAGCGTTGCAGGTGGGTGTGGGGGCAAGGGGGGGGGGGGGGGGGCACCGACCCCCTCAGTGAAAACTATACCGAGGAGAGAGGGATGAGTGTCGCACTGTCAATATTTTTAACGAAAGAGATGTTAGGTAAACAAGAAATGTCTTGTGTACTGAAGAGTGGACAACAACAAAAGTTACACAGGACTGTAAAGGGTGTGTGGCATGAATTGGAGGGACTGGAGATTGGGCCTGGATGGCCAGCAGTAAGGGAGAAAGTCCACCTCGCCGAACACCATGGTCATGTGCCTGCTTTTTCCAAAGCTGTTGGCGGCTGTTGCTGTCGAGGCTGCGCGAACGTAGGCTTTGTTGAAGAGACCAGCAATCCGGAAAGCAGTTATTTGTCTCCTCGGATTTGTTCGCAATCAAATTCCCTGCTCCTGGATGTCGAATCTCTGCAATGGCTTGAAAAAAAGACACGTGTAGAGGCTGGAACCGATGTGTTGAATGAGGGGGTAGTGACAGCATCACTACCCCATTTTCTCTGGCATAGTTGATGGCTGCAAGAGACCTTGTATGAGATGAGTGTCCATCCATGATGAGGACTTGTATGAGATGAGTGTCCATCCATGATGAGTACTTGTATGAGATGAGTGTCCATCCATGATGAGGAAAACTGTCGGTCAGCTGACGGCTTCACATGAGTGGTAAAGTGACGTAGCCAAGTTGTCCTTGTCCATCCAGCCTGATTCATAGTTTGTGACAAGGCTCCCAATAGGTGCACCGTAAGCAAGGTCACGGTCATCAGAGCCATTCACTGGAGGGATTTTTCTGCCCAATTGGTCCCTCACCTCAGCTGAGTTCGCCTTGGGCTCATTTAGGAGGACTGGGTCCACATATCAAGCTTCATGGATGCGTCTCTGTGAGTGTTGCCCAAGTATTCTGACCAACACTGCTGGTGTCTGTATCTCTCGGGCTTGGTTTATATTAAGATACATTATGAAAGTGAGTGTAGAGTGCAGCCGTGTCACGCAGTCTCAAACTGAAATAGATCTCCACGGCATCATCGTCGTCATCCATATCCTCACTGATCAGCATAAAAAAAAAGTCTCTCAAACGCTGTGGTCCTACATGCCCTGCGCTCATGGTGACCTTGGTTTAGATTTCCTCTCCTTTTGTTGAGGTTCTGTTGAGGTGACTGGTATCAGCAAAATGCATGGGTACTGTCGTTGGATGAACTCCGGAGGGAGAGCTCTGTCATGCTGGCTCCGTGACTAAGAAAGAATTCTTAAATAAATGTTAGCGGACCGCCAAGAGAAACGTGGACAAACGAGTCACAAGACTTGTTTGTCCACGTTTCTCTTGGCAGTCCGCTAACATTTATTTAAGATTTGTTTAGATTTCCGCCTGCAGTCGACTCACTTTGCATCTAGATCTAAGAAAGAATTGTAATCAGTAAGGGGCTTAACAGGTGGTGTCCTGCGTATGTTGGATCAAAAATAGACACCACTGTAAAAACGACTGCAGTAACGTGGTAGCAGTGCAGTGTCCCCTCTTGTGGGTTGCCTCATGATGAGTTGACACTAACTTTCCCTACGGATACCAGCCGCCGTGGCGAAGTGGTTAGCGTCACGGACTCCCGGCTGGGAGGTCGCGGGTTCGAATCCCATCAGAGTCATGTCGGATTTTTCTGCCCCGACCGGCTCCTACCCAGAGTTGAGTTTGCTGCGGACTCAGTTGGGAAGACTGGGACCACACAGTGGATGCATCTCTGAGAGTGTTGCTCAAATATCGTGACCATCACTGCAGGTGCCTATGTCTCTCGGGCCAGGTTGATGCCAGGATATATTATGAAAGGAAGCGTAGAGTACAGCCCTGTCATGTAGTCTCAGACCAAAATGGAAATCCATAGCATCATCTTAATCATCCTCATTCTGATTGATCAGCATAAAAAAAAAAATTGTCTCAAATTCTGTGGCCCTTCATGCCCTGCTTTCATGGTGACCTCAATTTCGATGTCCTCTCCATGTCTGTAGCCTTGGCGTCAGGGTCACCGGTATCGGCGAGTCCATGGCGGCTGTCATTGGATGGACGTGGTGGCGCCCTCCGGAGGGAGAGCTCACTCACACCGGCTCTGCAACTAAGCAATTATTGTCGTAAGTAGGGGGCTTAGCAGGTGGTGTCCTGCGTATGTTAGATCAGAACAGGCACCACTGAACACCACCGAAGTGACTCGGCAGCAGTGCAGTGTCTCCTCCGGTGGGTTGCCTCTTGATGACTTGACATTGACTGCTTCCTGTGGATTGCCGGTGCTGGGACTGTGGCGGGATCGACTGGGCTGTGGCTGTGGACGGGGTGTCGGAATGAGCGGCGTGTGTGCACTGCTTCTGAGGTGGCGCCGAGGTTGGGACAGAAAAAAAACAACCTTTCCCTATGGATTTGCTAGTGCAGGGGTGTGGTTGGAGAAACCAGGCAGTAGTTATGGACAGGGAGCCAGACTGAGTGGCATGGGGCAATGCCACTGAGGCGACACAGAGGATGAGACAAAAACAAAACAAAAGTTAGTTAGAAAGAAAGAAAGTAAGAAATGATAAAGGAATTTGGAAGAAACTTTTAAAGGAACAAAAGAAAAAAGAAAAGAATGAACAGTCAAAGAAAGAGAAAGTATGAAAGAAAGAAAGACAGACAGACATAAAGAATAACATCATCTGCTATTGTGCGGAAGTTAGTGTCACAGATTCTCGGCTGGGAGATGGTGGGTTTGATTCCCATCAGGGCATTTATATACATGGGAATTTTTGGCCTATGACCAAAGCCTGTCCAGATTTGAGTTTGCAATGAGATCAGCTGGGAAGTCTAAAACTACACAGTTGAACTTCATCCACTTCATGGCTGCATCTCTGAGAGCTCAGATTTCCTGATCAACCCTCCAGGTGTCTGTATCTCTGGGGCCTGGTTGATGCCAGGATATATTTTTAAAGTAAGCACAGTTTACAACCCTGTCATGCAGCCTTAAACCAGAATAGCTCTCCATAGCATGATCTTCATTATCCTTAATAATCAGCATTTATAAAGAATTCTGAGATTCCGTAGCCGTCCATGCCCTATTCTCACGGTTTTCCTTCCCATGTCTAGGCTCTTGGTGGGTTGGAGCTGAGGTCACTGGCACTGATGACTTCATGGGGACTGTCGCTAGATGGATGTATCAGCACCCTCTGATGGGGAATGCTGGCTCACGCTGGCTCCATGACTAAGCAAATGTTGTTGTCATGAGAGATGTTCTGCATAAGGCATCACTGCACACTAACAGAACAGCTCGATGGTGATGCAGCGTTTCCACTGGTGGGTTGCCATAAGATGACTTTACATTAACACTGTTGTGGATTGCCAGTGCCAGGGCCGCAACAAGACAAACCAGGATGTGACTATGGATAGGGAGGCTGAAAAAGTGGCATGGGACTCTTCGCACTGGAGTGGCACAGTAGATGCGACAGCTTACTTACTTACTTAGTCCTCTTCGCTCTTTGAGAAGCATAGGGCTTCAGCAGCAAGCTTCCACCTCCGTCTGTCCCTGGCACAGGTCTTGATCTCCTCCCAGGTCAGGCTGGAGGCTCTCAGCTCGTTTAGCAAGCTCCTCCTCCAGGTCTGCTTTGGGCGCCCTCGCTTCCTCTTGCCCTGCGGGTTCCACTCGAGCGCCTGCCTGGTGATGTTAGAGGGCTCCTTCCGCAGTGTGCGGCTGACCCATCGCCACTTTCTCTTTCTGACCTGGACGTCCATTGGCTGTTGGCTTGCCCTCGTCCACAGGTCAGTGTTTGGCACTCTGTCGAACTATCGCAAGTGGAGGATCTGCCGGAGACATTTATTGATGAAGGTTTGGATCTTTGTGGAGGTGTTGGTGGTGACTTGCCAAGTCTCTGACCCGCAGAGTAGCACTGATTTTATGTTGGAATTGAATATTTTCTCAGTTTCAGATGCAACAGCACAAAAGAAAAAAAAACAACAAAAAACAAGAAAGACTGACAGAATGAAGGAAGAAAGAAAAGGAAAACAAAGAAAACAAAATGTAGAAAAAAAACTTTGGGAACACTGGAGTCTTTTTTTTTCAGTTGCTTAGTTTTTTGTTTTTTTTTGCTCTGACCAGAGCCTTTCACATTCTCTGCCTGAATCGGGGTAGCTCGGTTTTGGTATTGGCTAGTCACTGTACAGCAGCGTCACTGGCATGGCAGAACACACTGCCTGTTGCCATGGCATCACATTAGTCATACTCACGGAGTCTCTGGTAAAGAGTTCCGCAGACATGATAGATCGTTTATTTAACATTATTTTCATGTGGCAAATGTTATGAAACACTTTTCATGCTTCATATTTTTGTTGTGTTGGCGTGAAGAAATCCTGTTATAAAAGGCAGAGTTCTGATAATTATTTACATATGATGTTGTTAGTCTGCTTTGCTTCCTAATTTGCTTGCATAAGTTTCCTTGTACTATGGCTGTTTGTACCATGACAAAAATCAATCTACAGGCTTTGTGGGTCCTAAAAGACCCACCTTTTCATACAAAAACACACACAGCATGCATTTGAACAACACATCTCGTCATGTATGAATTTAGTGGCGAAAACGGTGGTCATGTTCTACTTATCAACTACAGTTCACAAAAACTTCACAAAACGGAGCAGAAAACAGAGCAAACATATGCAAGTTGCATTTCCTGATAACTTATTGGTAAAAATAATTATGTTTTTCTGTGTGTGTGTGTGTGTGTGCGTGTGTATGTGTGTGTGTGTGTGTGTGTGTGCGTGTGTGTGTGTGTGTGTGTGTGTGTGTTTATGTGTGTGAATGTATGCATGCATGTGCGCATGTGTGTGTGTGTGTTTGTGTGTGTGAGTGCATGCGTGTGTGTGTGCATGTGTGCGTGCGTGCCTGTGTGTGTGTGTGTGCGTGTGCATGTGTGTGAGTGTGTGTGTATGCATGTGTGTATGTGTGTGTATATATGTATGCATGTGTGTGAGTTAACATGGAGAAAACATTGAATTAAAGTCGAACTGTAGTGGATATAAGTGTTTGTGGACTCATGAAACTGCCCAAAGTGCCATCTTTAGCACATGATTAAGATGAATAAACAGTTGAACATCACATCAATGTTTATGCTTTTTTTTCAAAAACCTATCAGAAGTGTGAGTGTTGTATGTAATAAATAACAGAAAATATAAAGTATCACTAGCATGTTCATAATTAACTATGTTTAGATTTTTTTTAACGATTTCCTGTAAAATGCGAAACAAACAAAAAACGTTTATTGACATTCTAAATTTTGGAAATCTACTCATATCAATTCCAAACCTTCATACACTGAATACACATATATACCAGCTAGTACTATTCATGTAGTATAAACATATTGATTAAAAACGAACGGGGGGGGGGACCTTGAACCACAATCAGAAGCATGATTGTTAAACCCACAAAGTTATCACAACTTTGGAATCAAGAATTTCAATGCAAAATCACAACTCTTGAAACAAATTGCGATGCACAAATGATGACAATAATGTGTCCCAATATTTGCGATGAACAAGAACATCGACACCAATGTCACACACTAACGCATTATACGATCGATTTGTGACCCAAGCTGCAAGGAAGCACCCATTCCATTTGCTGTCAATACTTCACAATGATTTTCATGATGTGATCAAGAGACAGAACTGAATTTTCCAGAAAATAATGGGATAAGGACCTTGGAAAGGAGAGAGAGAGAGTGGAGGGAGAACACGTTTTGGGGGGGGGGGGGGGGTGAATGGTCGGAGTAAGGCAGATACATGGCCAGGGCATTGAAGCGCAAAACAGAAGGGTAGATAGGAGAGCACAGACCTGTACCGAGAATCAACAGTTCCTGGGTCTGTTGCTTGCTCCAGATCCAAACCAAAATGCAAGTGGATTACTTCCTGCAATATGTAATTAAAAAAAACACACTGAAGTAGCTGAGTAAGCTTAAAGGAAATAAAGTTTAATGCTTAACAACTTTTGAGTTTTTCGCATTTTTTGTGCAATAACCACACAAACATATTACAATGTCTCAAGAGAAAATTTTCCGTGGTGAATGCAGTTCTTTCGTTTTGTTTTAGTAGACAATTTCATTAGTAATAAAACATATGTTTATAGATGTAATGATTTCCACACAAAAAAATTTGATTACCAGTGACAAAAAATGAAGGATAAACCCTGCACTGTTTGCAAACTTCTGTGAGCAAGTCAGTTTGTGAGGAGAAAGAGAAAGTTAACCAACAACAACAAAATCAAAGGGAAGTAATATTAGGTACGGTCTGCAAGAGTTACTTCCCTAGTTCTTTTTATCTAAGATTATGCAATAAATTCAAACTGTCGACATTTCTATAACTCAATTATTTTAATATTCCAGGGAAAGAATGCTACCCCTACACAACTATTAGTTCATTGAGAAAAACATTGCATATGGTCAAGTTCAGTAGATTCCCTTTATAATAATCTTTCAGAACAGATTCTGGGTCTGCCCTTTGATTGGATGTGCACAACAAACCTGTATCAGTGGCTGTTGCCCTAAAGCCTCCCTGTTATGCCTTCACACGTTCTACACCATGAAAACAAAAATGATGACAGGATTCAATGAGGGAGGAGGTGGGAGGTGGGAAGATGGGCAAATGGCTATGCATTAATCTTGTGGAGCAAATGAATATCATACATGGCTGATTAGGCTCTGCTGCCCATGCTAAAATGTTGTTTTTTTTGGAAGGAAAGGAGGGGGTGGGGTTGAAGGGGGTGGTTAGAGCAGGGAGGATGGGGTTTCAAGAGGTTAGGGGTTTCAGAATCTCCGGCCCCTCCCACCCCCCTACCTCTCCACCACCACCACCCCACCCCCCCCACCCCACCCTCCCCCTGCATTTCATTCATCTTCCACCTTCTTTTCAGGTCAACCAGTTCTCAGACTGGCAAATGCTTGAAGCTCCTTTGTGTGTGGTACATATGCTCAGACTCTGCATATATGGCCCCACATCACTGAAACTGTTACACAGTTCAAAATCAGCAAATTGTTAAACTGTTATGGCTCCAAGTGTGTTAAAATGATTTTGGCCATCTTGCCTGAACACTGTTTAAAGTCACACTTTCACCAGTAACAGACAACTGGAATCCACGTGATTCTCTGAGCCTCCTCTTTAAAGCCTGCTGATGACGAAACAAGCCTTGCTCTAACCGAAATATAATTCTGGGTCAAAGGTCAAAATCACCAGAGGGATGTCTTGGTATGTACATACACACGTGTGGCACTTTCCACAGAACAGAACTAATCTACATTTTGCAGCATTTCTTGATACCATGCAAAGTGGACACCAAAAGAGAGTCACTCTGATGACTGGTTCACTCATGCCTTGAGGACTTTATGACTGAAGGTTGGGTAGTGGCCTGGGAAAGGATGATTGGTTCACTCATGCCTTGAGGACTTTATGGCTGAAGGCTGGGTAGCGGCCTGGGAAAGGTTGATTGGTTCACTCATGCCTTGAGGACGTTACGGCTGAAGGCTGGGTAGTGAGTGGCCTGGGAAAGGTTAACTGGTTCACTCATGCCTTGAGGACTTTATGGCTGAAGGCTGGGTAGCGGCCTGGAAAAGGTCAGCAAGTCTCCCAGTGTCATGTCACAAATGACAGAAATCTTATCACTGATCATCCTGTGATCTGTTTTCAACATCATTCGTGTTTCACATGTCTTACCTTAGAGTAATAGTATTGATTAGTGCTACACTGAACTGGACCCTGCTCCAGAATGAAATAACTACGACTGGCTGAAGGAGTCTCAGGTGTGGTTCTGCGTACACTCATGTCGATGAACAGATTCTACAAAAAGTTAAACTGGCCGCATTTTGCTGATGCTGTCATCAGTGTGAAAAAAAAGAAAAATTGCTTGAAAGAAGTCTGCTGTAGAATGCCACACAAAAGGAAGCTAATCATTGTCCGAGTCCAGCGCGTCGGCCACGGCCCAGGGTTTGGAAGGAAACAGGTCTTGACCTGAAAACGAAGTATATAGCCATCGATCAGTGTGTGAAGACAATAAGAGACTACAGCAAAAAGTTTTACTGCAACTCCTCATCTCACAGTTCTCTCTCTGTCAACATCTCCATTTGACAACTGACAAACAAAGAACACACTTCATCTTACAGTTCTCTCTCTGTCAACATCTCCATTTGACAATTGACAAACAAAGAACACACTTCATCTCACAGTTCTCTCTCTGTCAACATCTCCATTTGACAATTGACAAACAAAGAACATACTACATCTCACAGTTCTCTCTCTGTCAACATCTCCATTTGACAATTGACAAACAAAGAACATACTACATCTCACAGTTCTCTCTCTGTCAACATCTCCATTTGACAATTGACAAACAAAGAACACACTTCATCTCACAGTTCTCTCTCTGTCAACATCTCCATTTGACAATTGACAAACAAAGAACATACTACATCTCACAGTTCTCTCTCTGTCAACATCTCCATTTGACAATTGACAAACAAAGAACACACTTCATCTCACAGTTCTCTCTCTGTCAACATCTCCATTTGACAATTGACAAACAAAGAACATACTACATCTCACAGTTCTCTCTCTGTCAACATCTCCATTTGACAATTGACAAACAAAGAACACACTTCATCTCACAGTTCTCTCTCTGTCAACATCTCCATTTGACAACTGACAAACAAAGAACACACTTCATCTCACAGTTCTCTCTCTGTCAACATCTCCATTTGACAATTGACAAACAAAGAACACACTTCATCTCACAGTTCTCTCTCTGTCAACATCTCCATTGGACCAGTAACAAAAACAGAACACACTTCATCTCACAGTTCTCTCTCTGTCAACATCTCCATTTGACAATTGACAAACACAGAACACACTTCATCTTACAGTTCTCTTTCTGTCAACATCTCCATTTGACAATTGACAAACACAGAACAATCACCTTCTCCCTCTCCTACAAGCAGATTCACTCTCTGTCAAACATCTCTCAATTTGACAAGAAACAAAAACAGAAAGGAACAACGTATTGAGAAAAATCCTTTTCAATGTCACGGTCTCAAAACCA
>CM065747.1:35261182-35273682 GCA_033310375.1 Conus canariensis
AAGCTTTGTTCTTATCTTAGATTTAAGTCTGTTTCTATCTATAGTTTAAAGCCTTTCTCTGTAGCTTAAAGACTTTTTACCTTCAGTTTAAAGCCTCCTTATCTTCAATTTCAAGTCTTTTTAGTTCACATTTTTTCTTTAATTTTAAGTATTCTTGACTTTCATCTTTATGTCTCTTTACTACAACAATGCTGGACAGAACAAAACAAAAAAACCAAGGGTGGACAGTGAGAGGTATGAAAAGGGAACAGGCAGAAAATGCTAACATTAGTGCTACAATTTGGATCAGGCAGAAAATGCTAACATTAGTGCTGAAATTGGATCAGGCAGAAAATGCTAACATTAGTGCTGAATTTGGATCAGGCAGAAAATGCTAACATTAGTGCTGAATTGGGATTAGACAGAAAATGCTAACATTAGTGCTGAATTGGGATTAGGCAGAAAATGCTAGAATTTGGACTGAGGTGGGCAAAGGATAAGCAGTCTAGATGACTGACAACTATGGGTTTGTCGTACACAGATTTTAAATCTGACACACTGATTCTGCTACACGTCGCAGTGATATACAGATTTTTTCTGAGTGCAACTGGTTTCACCATTTTGCAGATGGGATCAGTCAACAAAATATTGAAACACAACTTAACAACCAGACACTGTATACTGAAAGGCTCTTTGAGAGTGCTAAATGCAAACTGTCATGTTCCGGATCACTCAGTAAGACACTTTCATTCGCAGCAGTAGTATCTGATGGGAGCTTTGTTGTTCCATCAACTGTTAATATTCACTAGGACTTGAGGCACAAAAACATGATCTGCTGTCAACTAACAGTGGATGTCACCAAAGAAGTGCTGTCTGCACCTCCGCAGATGAGTGTAGAAGATGGAACTATCTGAACAGGTTTACTACATCTGAGAAGTCTGTGCAGTGAAGATGATCATTCAGATCAATAAGCCTTAATTGGGAATGCTTTAAATTTAAGGAAGCCTTGGAAGGGAGATAACAGAAATAGCCTTAATGGGGAGATGATTTAAAAAGAAAAGAAACCTCAACAGGGAAAGACTTTAGATGAAGGAAGCCTTTACAGGGAATGTCTTTGTTTCAGTGAAGCCTTTACCGGAAGAATCTTTGTATCTATGAAACCTTAACGGGGACAGTCTTGAAATCAACCACAATTTACCTAAGAGAGCCTTTAAATGAATGAAACCTTACCTGTGACAGTCTTTATACTGATGAAGCCTTAAAATGGAGAGTCTTTAAATGAAGCCTTAACAGGGAGCCTTTAAATCAATGAAGCCTTAGGAAGGACAGTCTTTAAATCAATGAAGTCTGAACAGGGAGAGTCTTTAAATCAATGAAGTCTGAACAGGGAGAGTCTTTAAATCAATGAAGTCTGAACAGGGACAGTCTTTAAATCAATGAAGTCTGAACAGGGACAGTCTTTAAATCAATGAAGTCTGAACAGGGACAGTCTTTAAATCAATTAAGTCTGAACAGGGAGAGTCTTTAAATCAATGAAGTCTGAACAGGGAGAGTCTTTAAATCAATTAAGTCTGAACAGGGACAGTCTTTAAATCAATGAAGTCTGAACAGGGACAGTCTTTAAATCAATGAAGTCTGAACAGGGAGAGTCTTTAAATCAATGAAGCCTGAGCAGGGAGTTTTAAAATCAACAAAGCATTAACTGTGAGAGTCTTGAAATGAAGCGTTATCTGGTAGAATCTTTCAGGAAGAAAAGCCTAAACTGGGGAAGTTTTGAAAGGAAGGAAGCCTTACATGGAAGAGTTTTCAAAAGAAGGAAACCTTAAATGGAAGAGTTTTCAAAAGAAGGAAACCTTAACTGGGAGAGTCTTTGAAGGATGGAAGCTTTAATTGGGAGAGTTTTTAAGGGAAGGGATCTTTGACAGGGAGAGTTTTTAAGGGGAGGGATCTTTGACAGGGAGAGTTTTTAAGGGAAGGGATCTTTGACAGGGAGAGGTTTTAAGGGGAGGACGTCTTTACTCTGAGAGTTTTAGACAGAAGGGAGCCTTAAGTGGCAGTCTTTAAATAATGAAAGACTTAACAGGGAGAATGTTTAAATGAAGGAAGTCTTCACAATGACAGTCTTTAGAGGGAGACTTAACTGGGTGAATCCTTTAAGGAAGTTTCAAGGAGGAGAGCTGAAAGAAGGAAGCTTTAACAGGGGAGTCTTTAAATCAATGAAGCCTTCCCTGATAATGTCTTAATGTGTTTTGTCCTGTAATCTGTTTGTCTGTACCTGTGGCGGTAACTACCCCCTTTTCTTTTTAAATCTAGCACAGTCTTTGAAAGCAGGAAGCCATAACTGGCAGTTTTTGCAGTATCCCAGGATGAGTCTTGAAAAAAAAAGACGGGTAGACATGTGTCTGGTAATGTGCAAATCCCCATCCTTCATCCCTGCTCACCTGAGCTGCACGAGAGAGGCTGGTGGGATCGAGGAAGGAGAAGATGTAGAGGGAGATCACTCTGGGCAAGAGGCGTGTGAAGTCAATGCTGGCAGGGGGCACTTTGTCATGCACGATGTCGCGGGCGAACTCCAGCTGTCGCCGCTTGCTGTGGGTTAAGAGGTCCTCCAAGACACGCTTTCTCTGCTCATCGCTCCACTTTTGATACTGTACGTATCATGAATTAAACATTCATTCAAAGATTGATTCAGCTTTTGTTTTTGTCATCATAAACAAAACAAACAAACAAAATGGGAAAGACATTAGAACACGCTTTACCTAAATCTTTTTTTTTTTTCTGTCCCAACCTCTGCGCCACCTCAGAGGCAGTGCACCCACGCCACTCATTCCGACACCCCGTCCACAGCCCGCAGCCCAGTCAGGTCCCGCTGCAGCCCCGGCACCGGCAATCCACAGGGAGCAGTCAATGTCAAGTCATCAAGAGGCAACCCACCGGAGGAGACACTGCACTGCTGCCGAGTCACTTCGGTGGTGTTCAGTGGCGCCTGTTCTGATCTAACATATGCAGGACACCACCTACTAAGCCCCCTACTGATGACAATAATTGCTTAGTTGCGGAGCTGGCGTGAGTGAGCTCTCCCTCCGGAGGGTGCCACCACATCCGTCCAATGACAACCCCCATGGACTCGCCGATACCGGTGACCCCGACGGAACCAAACCAAGGCTACAGACATGTAGAGGACATCGAAATTGAGGTCACCATGAGAGCAGGGCATGAAGGGCCACAGAATTTGAGACTTTTTTTTATGCTGATCGATGAGAATGAGGATGATGAAGATGATGCTACGGATTTCCATTTCGGTCTGACACTACATGACAGGACTGTACTCTACGCTTCCTTTCATAATATATCCCGGTGTCAACCAGGCCCGAGAGATACAGGCACCTGCAGTGTTGGTCAGGAAATTTGAGCAACACTCTCAGAAACGCATCCATTAAGTGGATGAAACTCGACTGTGTGGTCCCAGTCTTCCCAACTGAGTCCGCAGCAAACTCAACTCTGGGTAGGAGCCGGTCGAGGCAGAAAAACCCACATGACTCTGATGGGATTCGAACCCACGACCTCCCAGCCAGAGTCCACGATGCTGACCACTTCACCACGGCGGCTGGTGCTTTACCTAAATCTTATCTCTCCAAAAGAATGAAGACTGTATATGCAAAGGTAAGGCGTGGTAATGTTGCTTATAGCCCAACCGACCACAATGGGCCATATCAGCGCTGTGACTGCATTGAAGTCAACTCACAAGTCATTACAAAATTTAAAACGAAAAAAAAAAAAATCACACATTTCTTTAAAATACACCTTCTTAAAACCCACCGAAAACTTCGTTAAAAATCTTTCTTCCGTAAAATCTTATACCAGCAAAAAAGAAATGCTAAAGTAAACTACTGAAACATTGCAAGGGCACAGAGACTGCCAACCACACCCATTCTCTTCCCTTTCCCCTCCCCTCCCCCCGCCCCCCTCGCCCCTCTCCCCCTCATGCACACGCATGTATACCAGCAAATCTTTATTATGTTTACAGAGCCAAAAAAAAAAAAAATTGAAAACGAAAATATAACAACTAAAACTGGACAAATCTGAAAAGTTATTGATAAAGCACCGCCAAAAAACATAGACAAACAAATCACAAGACAAAACATGATGCGTTTCAACCTCTTAGGTCTTCTTCAGGTAAAGTACACAACACTCAGGACAATGGAAATGCTCGTTCGTTTTCGTTGTCCTGAGTGTTGTGTATCTTGCCTGAAGAAGACCTCAGAGGTCGAAACGCATCATGTTTTGTCTTGTGATTTGTTTGTCTACGTTTTTTGGCGGTGCTTTATCAACAACTTTTCAAATTTGTATAGATTTCCACCTGCAGTCAACTCACTTTGCAAGTAGAACTAAAAGTGGATCAGTTTGTCTTGCTATTGTGTTTTAGTAATAATGTCATTGTTTTCATTCACCAGAAAGAAAGACATCTCCCACCTCAATCACCTCTGGTCGCTTTTCCATTTTTTTTTTTTTCTTTTTTTTCCTCCCCCTCTCATTTTAGATTTCTCAGCCGATTGTATCACTTATTCCTACCCCAATTAAGAGAAACATGGATCAAAATCATTATTATTATTGTTACTATTATTCTCTTTATCGTCATCATCATCACCATCATTATTAATCTTTTATCATCATCATCATTATTATTATTATTATTATCATTAACATTGTACAACTTACAAGATTCCTTTTTTGTCTCTCTTACATTTTAGGTTTTTTGTTTGTTTGTTTACCTGTTTAATCCTCTGCTACACTTTTTCACAAATCTACTGTTGCACAAGAAACCAGATAAATAATCATAACACCAAGTGGCAAACAAATGATAATTTTGACCTGAATTTGAAAAAAAAAAAAAAAACTTCAATTTTCTTTTAAGGGGGGTGGGGGGTGGGGGGAGGGGGATACGGAGGGGGGAGGACAGAAAGTAACAGACTACGAAAGTCAATAAAAGAGCTGTCAACAGAACTAACAATAACATATTAAGTTTTTTTCCCTTCAGTTTCCTTCCTTGTCTCCACCAAGCCTCCCCAATCCCCCCTTGGCCCTCTGTCTATCATGCTCTAAACGATAATTAATACAGTTACAAAGGAATACATGAACTTTCTGTTGTTGTTGCTCTTGCTTTTCATTCTTTTCATTCATCCACTTCATACTAATCATGTTAACAATATCTGGCATACACTAGACATAGACTCACCCATTTGCCAATCAAATCTCTTCGCTCCTCAAATATCTGCACATTTTAGAAGAAACCAAGTAAGAGACACATACATATGCACACAAATACACAAATATCTGGGGTAGATTATTTTGCACTATCTTTTGTGTGTTAAAACTTAAAATGTAAACATTCTCAATGGCAAGGGCATGTAGTAATAACATCCATTCACTGGTTAGCTTCATGTTTGCACACACACACACACACACACACACACACACACACACACACACACACACACTTGTACACCTCACACATGTACACACACACACACACACACACACACACACTTGTACACCTCACACATGTACACACACACACACACACACACACACACACACACACTTGTACACCTCACACATGTACACACACACACACACACACACACTGTACACTCACACATTACACACACACACACACACACAACACACACACACACACTTGTACACCTCACACATGTACACACACACACACACACACACACACACACACACACACACACACACACACAAAATCACAGAAATATTGGGCTATAGGCTAAAAGCCCTTTGCACTCTTTATTAGTGTCCATTAATATGCTTTTGGATCACTACAAAAAAAAAAATCACACACACACACACACACACACACACACACACACACACACACACACAATTGTGATAAAGTCACACACACACACACACACACACACACACACACAATTGTGATAAAGTCACACACACACACACACACACACACACACACACACACACACACACACACACACACAAACGCACACACAAACGCGCGCGCGCCGTACATATATACTAAACAACATGTATGCTTGGGTAAATATTCCGTATTGTCAGACGGAAGGTTTTCCAACTTTCTGTCTTTAATATCCGTTTATCAGAATGTTTGGTTGTTAAATGCTCGTATTCCTGGCCACAAATAGATGAGATTGTGAAAGTCTTAATAACAAAGTCATGTTTTCACACGATGTGTGCCGTCATCATTTGAAATCGTAAAAAGAAAAACGAAAAATTTATAGAAAATTGTACTAGATCCATCCTCTCTCTTACCTTGTTGTTAGTTTCTTCATTGCTAAGTGGAGTCCACGCACTTTTGATGCGGTTCTTTGCGATCATCGACATTTTGCTGGATACATAAAATCGCAATTTTCAACAGCGCGAGAAATGTTCAACAATGTTGTCAGGAAGGTGGCGTCCAAGCCGCCATTTTTACACAACTGCGTTGCTGGGAAGGTATTTATTTTCAAATGATTTAGTTTCGCTGTTGACGAAAGAATGGGACTTAAAATTATAAGAAGTTGTTAATATTTGTAAAATATATATTTTTTTAACACAATAACAATAATAATTATAATTAAATCGGACATGCATGTATACACAAAACAGCTGTGCAAACCCGATGCCATCAGCATACACACAGCAGCTGTGTTGCCTTATTAAACGCACGCTGGCCTCGGAAAAATGACGCTAAGTCTTCTTCTTCTTCTTCTTCCGTAGAGCGACCACAATCAACATTCTGATTCTTTTGTCGCTATATTAGGAAGGGGGCCCACGGGTCAGCGTTCAGTGTTAAAAAAAAATTAAAAAATAAAAATAATTTTCATTAGCATAGCCAGTCTTGCTGCCACCAAGACACATCATCTAGTTCTCAGTGGGGTCTCCTCTCACAAGATCCTTCTACACACACAGCCAGTCTTGCTGCCACCAAGACACCCACTCAGTCTTTTGCTTTTGGGAATCCCCTCTCACAGGATCCACTCCAGATTTTTGCCTTGTGAAACTTTCCCTTTTTCATTTCCCTTTTTTCTTTCCCTCTCCTCCTTCCTCCCCCCTTCCTTCTCTTCCTTCCTTACTTTCTACTAGAGATTTGCTCCGCCATTTCATCTCCCCTGGGTCCCCCAGAGTTAATCCCCAGAATGACCCAGGTGAGCCAGGCAGAGCCTTTAGGACTAAATCTTATGTATTTACCTCCCCCGCCCTCTCCCTCCCCTCTTCCCCACCCCTCTCTACATATGACTCAAAACAGTTTTTGCTGGCGGCCCCTAGCGAGACCATCCAGGACAGTGTCTTTTAAGTGGTTATTTATTTTCATCCTGAATGTTTCCATGGACTCGGCGTTGACAATGCACTGTGGCAGATGGTCCCATTCCCGAATGGTGCGTGGCAGGAACGAGAAATGCCTGTATCTGTTGGCACCCTGGGACGAGATACGTTGGAACTGCTGGTTATGTCCTCTGCGGTTTCACTCTGGGAGAGGTATCAGCTTGGTTTCATCGACTTGAGCCAGGTTGTGGTGTATTTTATACAGCATGGCGAGTCGTGCTGCCTGTCTTCGTCGCTGCAGAGATGGCCATCCCAGTCTTTCCAACATATGTGTCACACTTGTTGTTCTGTGGTAGCGGTTGGTGACAAATCTGACTGCTCTCCTTTGTATGGCTTCTATCTTGTTTATGTCACCCTCAAGGTAGGGGTCCCAGACTGAGCAAGCATATTCCAGGAGCGGTCGCACAAAAACAAGATACGCTTTCTCTCTGAGCCTAATAGAGGCTATCTTAAGGTTTCGACGGAGAAATCCTAGGATGCGTCCTGCCTTTGCCACTATGTTGTCCACGTGTTTGTCTCATTCCATGTTTGCTTGGAGGGTGACTCCTAGGTAATTTGCTGACTGCACAGTCGCTAGGGTGTGGCCATGGAGTGTATATTCGCTAAGGACAGGGTGTTTGTTTCTTGTGACTGGGAGAGTGGAGCATTTGTCAGGGTGAAAAACCATGTCCCATTTCTTCTCCCACACTTCCAGGTTTCGCAGGTCTTCCTGAAGCTGGTGTATATCGTCTGTTTCTGTTACGGTGGAGTAGATCGCTGTCAGCTGTCATCTGCCAGTGTTGATCTACATGACAATGTTTATTGTCACCAGAATGGGGAGTGGGGAGACATGGGGCTGGGGGATGGCTGGGGATGAAATGATGGTGAGGGGTGTAGCGTGGAGCCCAAGGGATTAAATGGGGGAGGGTTTTTTTTTTTTTGGGGGGGGGGGTCCCCGGAAGAAATCTGATGTTCCCAAAATTTGGAAAGAGAGGGGGGTAGTTACCACCAAGGACACAGACAAACAGAGTACAGGACTAGACACAATGCATTTCGACCTCTTGGGTTTTCTTCAAGTGAATACAAATAACATTTAGGACAGTGACAAGAAGAACATGTAGCAACTTAGCTTCGCTTGCTTCTCCTGTTCGTCTCCAAATCAAAAATCAAATATGCCATTTTTATTTGGAGACGAACAGGAGAAGCAAAGCTAAGTGGCTACATGTTCATGTCACTGTCCTAAATGTTATTTGTTTTCGCCTGAAGAAGACCCAAAAGGTCGAAATGCATTGTGTCTAGTCCTGTACTCTGTTTGTCTGTGTCCTTGGCGGTAACTAACCCCCTCTCTTTCCAGATTTTGCTTCATTTTCCGCCCTCAGACACTCTGTTTCGAAACTGATGTTCCCAGTAATCTCAATATTGGTGGACAGGCTATTCACAAATACAAGTGATCGACTGGATGGTCCAGGAAAACTGTGAGAACATTCTTAATTCTTATCTACCAAATCAGTGACAAAATGGGTTACCATTAACAACTGACAAACAAGCAATTAGAATTATCACCACGACTGAAGGCCAAGTAATTAGAATTATAATCAACGACTGAGCAACAAGCAGTTAGAATTATAATCAACGGCTGATAAACAAGCAGCTGGGATTACTATCAATGACTGACAAACAAGCAGTTAGGATTATCATCAGTGACTGACAAATAAATAGTTAGGGTTATAATCAACGACTGACAAAACGTAATTAGGATTATTGATAACGACTGACAAATAAGTAGTTAGGGTTATTATCAACGACTGACAAACGTAATTAGGATTATTGATAACGACTGACAAATAAGCAGTACGGGTTATTACGACTGACAAACGTAATTAGGATTATTGATAACGACCGACAAACAAGCAGAACGGGTTATTATCAACGACTAACAAACAAGCAAGACAACTGATGGTTCCCGGAAGCCTGTGAATATGTGATCGGCAGGAGTTCTTTCCGTTATTGATGGAGACAGGAGAAGACAACTCCACTGCCCCTCACTATACTAGCACTGCTTATCATGGACTTTTTTTCTTTCTTCTTTTTTTTTCTTCAAAGTAAGATTGTATACAATATGGGTTAAATTAAGGTTCGGGTTAGTGCTACGATCTAGTTAGGGCTAGGACTAAATAAGGGCTAACTTAATTGGGTCGTGCGAAGCCAGCGACCTGTCAACTCTGTAGGCTTTTCTCATCAACGTTCACGCCCCCTGTAAGTGCATAAACGACCTCCCCATCAGTACACATGCACGGTACTATCACTTGTTGTTGCCAGTCAAAACAATGACACGTGCGGGCAGTTACAACTGACAACAATTCGGGTCAGAGAGGCCAGTATGAGTCCACTGACAAACGTTTAAGCAAGGGAAGTCTGCGTGAGCCACATACTTGTAACATGTTGTTGCCAGTCCTGGCTGTCAAAATAATGTGACTCGACAAAATAGTATGCTGACGAAGATTCTGTCAGGAGGCCTCCTGCGTATATCCAGATTCCTGCATAGTAGTTGGACAAAACACATAAGCTTAGGCCTACATAAGCTTAGGCCTACATGCCTTGGCTAGGACAGAGTGTCAATAACCTGTCATCTCTAATTTGGCTTCTTTGTCCACATGTCTTTTGTTGATATCGAACACAAAGTGGATTAAAAACGGAAAGAAGTAGAATCAATAGATTGTTTTTTCTTTCTTTCTTTCTTTCTGCGTACGCAGGCTGATACTCCTGCGGACACTCCCTGTGTAGACAGGCAAGTATTAATCCATCTACCCAACAAAGCAAGTGGAGTTTTGTGTGTATGACCGTTTTTTTTTTTTTAATCCCGCCATTAAGGCAGCCATACTCCAGCTTCAGGGAAGGATGCATGCTATGTGTAACGTGTCATCCATACCAACGGCCAAACTGGCCTTCTCTTCCGAAAGTTGTGATTGGATTTTACGTGTGTGCAAGATGTTATGCGTGCGTTCACACACGGAACCTCGGTTTATAGTCTCATTCGAAGGACTGTATGGGAAATGGAGTCAGAACCAATGTTAAGTCCGAAGGAAAAATCCCCCTGTACCAAAACAGCCCGGCGGAGATTCTAACCCGCAACCCCAGGATCACGAGTCTGGCGCTCTACCAACTGGGCTATTCCGGCCCCCACTAGATTGTTTGACGTTTGTCTTGTTCAAATTGTTCAAATTCTCGTCAGTCACGCGGCAACCTGATGTTCGGGAACAGTACATGGGAATGTGGATTACGCGTAACTGTACATGAAGGCTACATTACGTAGTGAACACTATGGACATGAAGGCTACATAACGCGCGGTGGTGTTGTCCGCCAAAACAGTGACTCGTAGGTACTATCAGATAGGCCTGAACAAATCTGCACACACACACACACACACACACACACACACACACACACACACACACACACACACACACACACACACATGAGCAGTCTAAAAACGAAAAAAAAAAAAAAGAAAAAAAAGAAATAATTATGCACGCACAGATTAGTCATAATGTTTACACCCCATGCAGTCAAGTAGCCACACATCAGACCTGCAAGCAAATTCAAAGGAAAAAAAAAGAAAAGAAAAAAAAGAAAGAAAGAAAAAGGGGGGGGGGGGGGGGGGGGGAGGAAATACATACAAGTTAAACACCCAGGCTCAAACCCAAGTCAAGAAAAGTGCTGAGACCAAACAAACACTGATCTAAAACAAAATATATCATCAACCACGTTTAGGTCTGATCATATGGGAAAAAAAAAATGATTTCCTTTCGAGAAGAAGAAGAAGAAGAAGAGAAAGTCACATAGGTAGAACACGTCGGGACAAATTCTTCATGGCATATGCAAAAATATTTCTGTCTTAGGTCGAAGCTCCCAACACTCCTTTCGAAAATTAAAAAAGAAAAGAAGAAAGAACATTGCTGCGAGGTGTAGGGCATTGAATGCTTCACGTAGCCTGCTCGCTCTTTAACAGATAAGAATGAAGAGACTGGGTGTGGCCTGTGTGTAGTCTGTAAACAATCTCCACTCTACCGCCTTCTGCAGACAGTTCACAACGCTAATGGTAATTATGCTGTGGGAAGTTTAACCTTTTCTTAACCTTTACCCTTTCTGGAGACAGAGGGATTTTAACCCTTCTTAACCCCTACCCTTTACCTTTTCTGGAGACAGAGGGATTTTAACCTTTTCTTAACCTTTACCCTTTCTGGAGACAGAGGGAACTTAAAGGAAATTCCTTTACGGACGGACGGATTTGAAAAAAACCTTGCTGACTGTATGTGCATCTCATTCCTCGTGCAAGAAGTCTTTTATTATGTATCTCTGGGTATGAGATTGGTTTGAGGTCTGTGAAGGAAATAAGATATTTTGGACAGTACATGTACACACATATGTATGTTCATACACATGTGTAGACATACACACAGACCATAGCATGTGCACCGCGCACGCGTGAAAACACGCTGACGTACTTTCAACACACACGCACACACACACACACACACACACACACACACACACACACACACACACACACACACACACGCACGCACGCACGCACGCACGCACACGCACGCACACACACGCACACACACACACACACACACACACACCACACACACATGGACAACGCACACACGCGCGCGCGCAGCGCGCACACACACACACACACACACACACACACACACACACACACACACACACACACACACACACACAGATGGTGGGCGGTGAGGCGTAGGGGGACGGGAGTGCGGTTGAGAGGGAGGAAGGAGGGGTGGGGGTGAGGGTCCTGACAGTGATTTATTGTAGGGATGGGTGGGGGCCGTTCTAACAAGCATTCGGCATTCTAGGTCGGACCCGCCACCCCTTCCCTCATCATCACCCCCTCCCCCCCCCCCCCCCCCCCCCCCCCCCCCTCACTCCCCCCCCCACCCCCACCCCACCCCCCCCCGACACCTTGTCTGCCTCACCGTCTTGTCGTACTGTACTAATTTGTATCATTTGTGGTGTGACAGTATGTTAACCACTAGACCTAGTAGGAAGAAACAGATTTCATTGTCTACAACAATGTTATCACTTTGAAATACCTTCGCTATTAGCATCTTCGCCACGTTCTAATAACTTCTATCACTAG
>CM065747.1:35286182-35371182 GCA_033310375.1 Conus canariensis
GAGACGCTGCAGTGCCGCCGAGTCACTTTGGCGGTGTTGAGTGGTGCCTGCTCTGATCCAACATACGCCCTGCAGTGACATTTTGTCAGTGTTTGTCAGTATCGTTCAGCTGTTGACGAATGGATATGGAGGAGCCCCGGCTTTGGAGGAATGGACGGGGCAGGAATAGCTCAGTTGGTAGAGCGCCGGACTCGTAATCCAAGGGTTGCAGGTTCAAATCTGCACCGGGCCGTTTCGGTACAGGGGGATTTTTCCCTCGGAGTTAACATTAGTTCTGACTCCATTTCCCATACAGTCCTTCGAATGAGACTATAAACCAAGGTTCCGTGTGTGAACGCACGCATAACATCTTGCACACACGTAAAATCCAATCACCAACTTTCAGAAGAGAAGGCCGGTTTGGCCATTGGTATGGATGACACGTTACACATAGCATGCACCTTCCCCGAAGACGGAGTATGGCTGCCTTAATGGCAGGATAAAAAACGGTCATGCACACACAACTCCACTCCCTTTGTAGGGTAGATGGGATTAATCCTTGCCTGTCCATATAGGGAGTGTCCGCAGGAGTATCAGCCTGCATACGCAGAAGAAGAAGAAAAAGAAGAAGGAGGAGGAGGAGGAGGAATGGACGCGGGAATGGGTGTAGGGGTGAGGGCTTATCCACGGCTAAGCAAATATTTTTATTCATAGAGGGGCTGAGTAGATGATGTTCTGCATATAGTACATCAGAACAGGCAGCACCGGACAACACTGAAGTGACAGCCTCGGTACTGCGTCTCCTCTGCTGGGTGCCCATGATGCTGATTACCCGCTCTTGACTGTGGCTCTCGGACTGTGCACATCTAGCTTTGGGTGCAGCAGTGTCTGGGAGAACCGGAATGGGGAGTCTGAGAATAATCCACTGAGAGAATGATCAGCCCCCTGTTATATTCTCTGCATTCTTTTCCCCCCTTCTTTTTTCATATTCTGGATGGTTAAATGCAAGCGCCTATGGTGAGGCTTGGTTGGTGCCCCTAAGCAGAGAAAATGAATGTGAGTCATCCTGTCGTCATTGTGAGGGCGCCGAATTCTTGGCCTGCGCCTCTAACAGCCTTCTAGTGTACTTGAGTGTACTTGACATCGGTCATAGCGCGACCACACGCACGCACACACACACACACACACACTTACGCACACACACACGTACGCATGCACGCACGCACGCACGAACGCGCACAAGCACACACACATTTAAAAAAACACACAAAAAAAACGAGAAAACCTCAACACTAACATTAACGAGAGAGAGAGAGAGAGAGAGAGAGAGAGAGAGAGAGAGAGAGAGAGAGAGGGAGGGAGGGAGGGAGAGGGAGAGCGATGTGTTTGTAATTATGTGGGTGGGGAGACAGACAGACATTAGAAAGAAAGGGGGAGAGGGATATATATACATATATATGTGTGTATATAGATAGATAGAAACACACACACACACACACACACACACACACACACACACACACACACACACGCACGTACTAGCATTTTAACCCGGCGTTGCCCGGTTCTTAACTCCCCACCCCACCCCCCACCCCCTCTCCCCCATTGCATCTCTCCCTCTACCCCCTCTCCTCCACGCCCCTCCCTTTCTCTCTTTCCGTCTGTCCCCATCCACAACATCGCCAAAGACTCTATTGACCACAGCAGCGATTGAGCTCAGGGAGAAAAAGGGATGGAGAGAGGAGAGAGTGTATAGGAGTATTGGAGAGGAAGGACGAAGCGAGGATAAGAAGTCATAAGATGGGCGGTGGGGGGGGGGGGGGGGGCTGGTACCAACACTGCCGTCTTATGACTTCTTATCCCCGCTTCGTTTTAGGCGCAGAGTCTATTAGATTGTTCGTCTTTGTATTTGTCTGACTTTATTCAAGTTTAAAAGGCTGTGCCAGTCTTGAATAAAAGTTACTCTGTGTTGGGTTTTGTTATGGGAGCAAGAGTTACCCTACTTGTTTATTGTTTACTGTTCCCTGCCTCATTTCATTTTCAATTTCGCAGAGTCGCCGTCAAAAAGTTTACTGACTTTTTACAGTGCCAATATTTTAGAAGCTGTTACTACCAGTAATACAAAGTGTTTAGAATTAAGCCCTTTCAGTGTAATAGCGACAATTTAAAACATTCATTTTCCCCCCAAAAAAACTGTAATTGACTGGAACCATCTGGAAGAGAGTACCGTAAGGCTGCTTCCGCGCAGCCAGCCGTTCATCAGCGGGACTAGTGTACCCGCGCTCTCTCTCTCCCGTTGAATTTATGCCGCAAGGCTCTTCAACGTAATGATCCAGATCCAGATCCAGATCGGAGGCTCGGTAGAGAGAGGGACGGCCAGGTCAGGTGGCCATCTTATCTCACTTTAGAGCCTGCACGCAGCGTTTGCCGCGCCACCCAAGGTGAGCAAGCACTGGTTCGCTTCTCGAGTGCGTGAAACCCCTATCTGAAGTCGTCCAAAGTAATTAAGGCTAGGAGAATGTGCATGCTCAGAAATTTTGCCTCTTTCTTTCTGCGTACGCAGGCTGATACTCCTGCGGACACTGCCTGTTTCGACAGGCAGTGGAGTTTTGTGTGTATGACCGTTTTTTAGCCCGCCATTAAGGCAGCCATACTCCATCTTCGGGAAGGTGCATGCTATGTGTAACATGTCATCCATACCAACGGCCAAACTGGCCTTCTCTTCCGAAAGTTGGTGATGGGATTTTACGTGTGTGCAAGATGTTGTGCGTGTCTTCACGCATGGAACCTCGAATTATAGTCTCATTCGAAGGACTGTATGGGAAATGGAGTCAGAACCAATGTTAACTCCGAGGGAAAAATCCTCCTGTACCGAAATTCGAACCCGCAACCCCAGGATCACGAGTCCGGCGCTCTACCAACTGAGCTATTCTGGCCCCTAATTTTGCCTCTGACCTAAAGGGTGTGCTGAAGATCACGTGCAGTGTATTGCAGGCTGATTCGTTTTTGTAGCCAACTCCTTGTCAAAACCCCGCTATACAAACAACTCTTCGAAGGATGGCACTACAGTTGCGTACGAGATGACATAGCGGACACCAAGGAAGAGCCGGCAGCTCTCCTTTCAGGGACACTGATGTGAGAGGTCAGTGTCAGGCGGCGCAGCGAACCTTCCAGCTGTACGGGTGACGGCGGGTCTAGCCTGTGTTGCCGGGGGACGGCTCCTAGAGATGTGAGGCGATGGAGCGCTCCCTGACTGCGATTTTACCGTGGATTACTGGGATACCATGCTTTTGAGGGTCGGGTATGGGGGTACCCCCTCTCGGAGCTCGGCCGTAGTCTGCGTGGATCAATTAAGGGACTCATGCAGGGCTCCAGTGTCTTCAGTCCTGCTCTCTCTTTGAGGCGGCCTCATGCGGCACAGGGCCATTGCCATCCGAGCATGAAGAAGGCCGCCAGGTGGCCCTGAAGATAGGCCTTTTGAGAGGGAAAGAGGCAAAGAAAACCGACCCCCGTCGTCGGCCCATCAACACCAGAAAGTGAACTGGAGTTCACAAGAAACCGGAGCTGAGAGAGCGACAGGCGACAGCCCCCAATCGGAGCCAGACACACCACTGCCAACGACAGCAACTGCCACCAGAAATGCAGACTTCAGTATACCTTGTCCTTAAGGGCCTCTGGCCAATAGGACGTAAAACACACCCACTGCCGGTTGACACTCACCAAAGATGATCAGAGGGAGGGAATGAGAGGGAGGTGGGGGTGAGCCCACAACTCAGTGACAAAACGAAGTGACAGATGGGGTAATTGGGGTTGGGAGATGGGGAGGTGGGGGGGGGGGGGGGAGGAGGAGGAGTGGTGGAACACTACACGAGTCAATCAGCAGCAAAACCTGATAACTGTACGGGAAGAGGAGTATGGGGAGAGGGCTGATGATGTAATGTGATAATGTGGCTCTGGAGTGATGTTGAGCTGGTTCGGGCAGGTTCAACAATAATGGGGACTGATCCTGCGATAATACAAGCAGAGCTGTAAGATTGGTTGTTCCCTTATCAACATGGCTTGATCCTGCGTTAATACAAACAGATGCTGTAGGATTGGTTGTTCCTTTATCAAACACGGCTTGGTCTTGTTCTAAAAGAGGTTGTACATGTATGACATCGTCTGCCAAAGTTTCTTCGATGAGCTTTCCTTGGTCTGCATGCATTTGCAGGGCAACACGGGGCAACACGGGGCAACACAGGGCAACACGGGGCAACACAGGGCAACACGGGGCAACACGGGGCAACACAGGGCAACACGGGACAACACAGGGCAACAAAGGGCAACACGGGACAACACGGGGCAACACAGGGCAACACGGGACAACACAGGGCAACACGGGGCAACACGGGACAACACAGAGCAACCAACACATGGCAACACGGGGCAACACGGGGCAACACGGGACAACACAGGGCAACACGGGGCAACACAGGGTGACACAGGGCAACACAGGGCAACACGGGGTGACACAGGGCAACACGGAGCGACACGGGCAACACGGGGCGACACAGGGTGACATGGGGCAACACGGAGCGACACAGGGCGACACGGGGCAACACAGGGCAACACGGGGCAACACAGGGCAACACGGGGCAACACGGGGCAACCAACACAGGGCAACACGGGGCAACACAGAGCAACACGGGGCAACACAGGGCAACACGGGGCAACCAGCACAGGGCAACACGGGGCGACACGGGGCAACACAGGGCAACACAGGGCAACACGGGGCAACACAGGGCAACCAACACATGGCAACACGGGGCAACACGGGGCAACACAGGGCAACACAGGGCAACCAACACATGGCAACACGGGGCAACACGGGGCAACACAGGGCAACACAGGGCAACCAACACATGGCAACACGGGGCAACACGGGCAACACAGGGCAACCAATACATGGCAACACGGGGCAACATGAGGCAACACGGGGCGACACAGGGCAACACAGGGCAACACGGGGCAACACAGGGCAACACAGGGCAACACGGGGCGACACAGGGCAACCAACACATGCACACGGCAACACGGACAACACAGGGCAACACAGGGAAACCCAACACATGGCAACGGCAACACGGGCAAACAGGGCAACCAACACATGGCAACACGGGGCAACACGGGGTAACACAGGGCAACCAACACAGGGCAACACGGGGCAACACAGGGCAACACAGGGCAACACAGGGCAACCAACACAGGGCAACACGGGACAACACGGGGCAACACAGGGCAACCAACACAGGGCAACACGGGGCAACACAGGGCAACACAGAGCAACCAACACATGGCAACACGGGGCAACACGGGGCAACACAGGGCAACACGGGGCAACCAGCACAGGGCAACACGGGGCGACAGAGGGCAACACAGGGCAACACAGAGCAACCAACACATGGCAACACGGGGCAACACGGGCAACACTGGGCGACACGGGGCGACACGGGGCAACACGGGGCGACACAGGGCAACACAGGCAACACGGGGCAACACGGGGCGACACAGGGCAACACGGGGCAACACGGGGCAACACGGCGCAACACGGCGCAACACGGGGCAACACGGGGCAACACGGCGCAACACGGGGCAACACGGGGCAACACGGCGCAACACGGGGCAACACGGCGCAACACGGGGCAACACGGCGCAACACGGCGCAACAAGGGGTGCTTTTTGTACCTGTCCAAGCACCAGCTAGTGTGGCTGTGTCCGCTGAAGTTTCTGACATTAAAATGGGCATGGAGTGAATGATAAACCCGCGACTAGCTCCAACTTTCTCCATTTTTTTTCTAGGGATAATCCCCTCTGCACCCACAACAAACTGCTGTTAGCAAGAGAGAGAGAGAGAGAGAGAGAGAGAGAGAGAGAGAGAGAGAGAGAGAGAGAGAGCGAACGAACTCATTTTATTTTAAGAAGGTAGTGAATTAAGCATAAATACTTTTTTACATCCAGCCCTCTGGGCAAGAAAAAAAATATATGGAGAGAGAGGGAGAGAGAGAGAGAGAGAGAGAGAGAGAGAGAGAGAGAGAGAGAGACAGACAGACAGACAGACAGACAGACAGACAGACAGACAGACAAAGAGAGAGAGAGAGAGAGAGAGAGAGAGAGAGAGAGAGAGAGAGAGAACGAACGAACTCATTTTAAGAAGGTAATGGATTAAGCGTAAATACTTTTTTTTACATCCAGCCCTCTGGGCAAGAAAAAATATATGGAGAGAGAGAGAGAGAGAGAGAGAGAGAGAGAGAGAGAGAGAGAGAGAGAGAATAATGATGTTGATGTGGTTTATCGCTTGATTGGTTTATTGATAGACTGATTGATCGACAGGTGTCAGGGGGGACCCATGCAGCGGCGTGAATGGCGGAGCTCACTAGTAGCGCGCATTATGATGCCATCTACAAACTGACCGTCATTGGGGATTCACAGGTACGACAGCTTGAATATTGTCTGTCTGTCTGTCTGTCTGTCTGTCTGCCTGTCTGTCTGCCTGACATCAGTCGGAATTCACAAGGGGGTCAATATCAGTCTGTCCTCTACTACTTTCTCTCTCTCTCTCTCTCTCTCTCTCTCTCTCTCTCTCTCTCTCTCTCTCTCTCTCTCTCTCTGTGCTTGAATAAGACGGCTACAACTTCTCATAATGTTTCTGAATATATCTGTTTGTCAAAAGTGTTGTTATTGTTGTTGTTTGGGGAAAGGGGGTGGGTGGGGCTTGTGACATTTAGTATTTTGTACTTTTCGAGGGTTAGAGCTAGTTAAAAAGCATGTACTTTATCTATTACCTTTGGGAATAAAGGTTATGATCTCTCTCTCTCTCTCTCTCTCTCTCTCTCTCTCTCTCTCTCTCTCTCTCTCTCTCTCTCTCTCTCTCTCTGCCATCAATCATTATCGTCTTTGTTTACGTTGCATATTTTAGGTATTTTCTCACCTAATTCACGTTTGTCTTCGTTGACAGAAGGGAAACATGTTGGAGAGAAAACAGAATTGAACGCGAGTTAGTATCGAAAAGTTGGGAACTCGTAAAATCCGGATTTACATACTGTGTAGAGTCGGATGTGAATTTTTTACTGGCTACCAACTCCAGTTACGTTAGACTTTACAGAACATTTACATCTTCATTTAATCATTTTATCCACAAAAACAAATAAACAAACAAAAATTCAGACTACTCCTCATTACTAGGAGTCTGAACGTAGTTTAATTTTCTGAGCAACAGTAAATTGTCATGTCTTCACCATCGTCATAATCATCGTCATAATCATCGTCATCATCATCATCATCATCATCATCATGACGCATTTTTTTATGTATATTACCCAGGTAGGTTCTGGAACAACGGTAATTATTATGAGCATATCATCATGTTTATCCTTACTGTTATCATTATCATCAGCATGACGCATTTTCTTGTGTCAACAGATAACGTGATAAACAACTTCATTGCCTCCCAGTGCCAAGATCCCCCTCCTCCTCCTCCTCCTACTTCTTCTTCTCCTCCTCCTTCTTCTTCTTCCTCTCCTCCTCCTTCTTCTCTCCACCTCCTCCTCCTTCTTCTTCTTCCTGTCAAACATCTGAGCAGAAAGGCAGAAGGTTCTATGCGAGCCGAAGCAGTGGCCCCTGAATCTTCTCATCATTAATGACCAGTGCTCTTTGTTGTGTGACCGATGCAATGCCCCCTTAACCTTCTCATCATTAATGACCAGTGCTCTTCGTTGTGTGACCGATGCAATACCTCCTTCTCATCATTAATGGCCAGTGCTCTTTGTTGTGTGACCGATGCAATGCCCCCTGAACCTTCTCATCATTAATGGCCAGTGCTCTTTGTTGTGTGACCGATGCAATGCCCCCAGAACCTTCTCACCATTAATGGCCAGTGCTCTTTGTTGTGTGACCGATGCACCAGGTGGGCAAGACCACTCTGATCCGGAAGTTCGTGGATCACAACGCCCCGGACCATTACCCCCCGACCATCGGCGTGGACTTCGGCCTCAAGGACCTGACGGTCGGCGGGGAGCGGTGTCGCGTGCAGATCTGGGACACCGCCGGCCAGGAACGCTTCCGGGCCGTCACCAGCTGCTACTTCCGGGGCGCCCATGGCGTCGTGCTGGTCTACGACGTCACCCAGGCCCAGAGCTTCGACAACCTTCAGTTCCACCTGTCGCAGGCCGTGAAGTACACGGGAGACAACCAGCCTATGATCATGGTGGGCAACAAGAGTGACCTCGCCGAGCAGCGCGTGGTGCCTTTCGAGGTGGCGGAGCAATACGCGGAAGCTTTCGGACTACTTTTCGTGGAGACCTCGGCCTTGACCTTGAGCAACATCGAGCAGGTGTTCGTCATGCTCATCACCAAGATCCGCGAGAAGAAGAGGGCGGAAGGGGGAAGGGGAAGGGGGGAGGGGAGGGCGGGAAGACCAAACTGTGGGGGGCGGGAAGGAGGGTGGAGCGGACGGTGGAGAAGTGCTGTTGGTCCTCCTGATGGTAGTTGACCGCCACTGATTCCGATGAGGAGGATAACCATGGTGATGAGGGTGGTGGTGGGTGGTGATTACAATGGTGGTGGTGATGATGATGAAGATGATGATGATGATGATTATGAAGATGAAGATGATTATGAAGATGAAGATGATGATGATGATGATTATGAAGAAGAAGAAGAAGAAGAAGAAGAAGAAGAAGAAGATGATGATGATGATGATGATGATGATGATGATGAAATAGCTGGTATAGGCTTGCTTGTTGTGAGATCACTGATTATCTTGGTTTGATCCAGTTGTCGTTGTCGACGTCATTTTTTCAATGTTGCTGCTTTCACGTCTGTTTGGAATCCTGATGAAGAAATTGATCTGTTTGTCTGTCTGTCTGTCCGTCTGTCTGTCTGTATGTCTGTGGTAACATGATCTGAACAGATTCTAGCCAAGAGATACAGAATAGACCTTCAAGAAAGGGAGGGGGGAGGTGGACAATCAAACGTCTTTTCTGATCTTTAATGCATGAGAGCGTTCCTCCAGCTCTTGTAGTAGAGTGCCTTTTCCTGTTGTGGACCATCGTGTGTGTGGCTGGCTGTTTAAGGCATGTTCAGTTCTCAGTGTCTAAATGGAGAAAACGCGTTTTGGTCGGAAACAGAAAGAGATAACATCACTGAACCAAAGACAGCAGAGAGTTTAATGCTCCTCGACAACTTCATCGTCAAGATTAGTCAAAATTGAACATGAAAGCAGGGAACAGTAAACAATAAACAAGAAACAAGTACGGTAACCCTTTCTCCCATAGTCAAACCCGAGAAGAGTGGGGCAGACAACTCATGAAACAGTTTGTGCAGTAAATCTAGTGCAAATCTTCACAGCATCCTCAAAGAAAGTTCTTATTTGCGAGAAAGAAGATCAGCTGTCAAGAATCATTTTTAGCTCGTGCAGTACATTAAACAGCTTTCTTTTTGTTTCCCTGACTCAAGTATTTTAAAACTTCGTCAGTTTCTCTCTCTCTCTCTCTCTCTCTCTCTCTCTCTCTCTCTCTCTCTCTCTCTCTCTCTCCCCCCCCCTCCCTTTTTTTTTCAAAAGCAAAACAAAATGAAAAGAGGATTCCATCATGTTTATCTGCCCTGCTTAAAGGGACCACAGATTTTACGGAATCTGTGAGTTTATCATGAAGAAATGTATCTCCCTGGACCATATACGGGAGGAAGACGCTGTATGTTTGTGACTGGATACCATACTCAAGCTGCTTAAAACAGGATTGTGGACAAGTTATACATAACCTTGATAGCCCAGCCGACCTCGAGGGTCATCTCTGACGTGGCCTCCCATGGGGATGGGGGGGGGGGGGGGGGGGGGGGACAGGGCTATAAGTATGGTGACAGAACCCATCCCTGGGTCAAGTGCAGGTTCAAGGCAGAAGTATGTACAAAAATGGTGTTAGTCCATGACGAGCAGAACATTGGGAGCGGCGCGACAGACACACGAGCAACGATGTTGCTGCTGTTTGTATGTATGTATGTATGTATGTATGTATGTATGTATGTACTCATTTATGTGTATGTATGTTTGTATGTGTGTAGGTAGGTAGTTGTGTGTGTAGTTGTGTGTGTGTGTGTGTGTGTGTGTGTGTGTGTGTGTGTGTGTGTGTGTGTGTGTGTGTGTGTGTGTGTGCGTGCTCATTTATTTATTTATTTGTTTGTTTTCGGTCTTTATCCCAGCCTCTAAGTTTCCTGTTTAAAAAACAACAACAAGCAAACAAACAAAAAACATACCAAACTACAGGAGTCATTAGGGTTAGAGCCCCTTGTCAAATCATTAGCGACCCAAGAGTATGCTCTCTGCGATTGGGTTTCTTTTCTTTTCTTCTCCTCCCCCTCTTTCTACTCCCCCTCCCCCCCCCCCCCCCCCCCTTCTTTAACTTCTTTATTGTGTTTTGTTTTATCAGTGTTATGGTATTCCTTTTGGTAATGGAGAATAATGCTTCGTGCCTGCTTCCCTCCAAGTAGCCTGCTTAAAAATACCCACACCAAACCATGTCAAATGCTTTTTATTATTTTTTGTAAAAATTCCAAACATGTTTAATTAAAAAGGGGTCTAAAACCGTCTCAATTTTCCCACAGAATCTTAAATCAAGTAAAGAATATTGATTTCTTTGTGAAAACTCAAAAAATCACATTGCATGGAACGTCCCTGACCAAGCTGTTCATGAAGTATGCGGCCACGTGCTGACGGCACGTGATATGCAAACACTCGAACAGTCATACGCAAACACTCGAACAGTCATACGCAAACACTCAAACAGTCATATGCAAACAGTCACTGCTACATACAACATACGAGTGTATGTAGATGGAGAGGTCAGGGTGAATCCTAAAAACTTTCTTAGCAGAGTCGATCTTCCTTCTGCTTGGATCTGGTTCCATAAGAGATCAGAACCAGCTCTCGCAATTTATCATGGCTGTCAGATTCATCTCTCGAATGTGTCATGTCAGCATTCAACTCTCGAATGTGTCATGTCAGCATCCTGCGTACACCCGAAGGGTCTTCAATGAACAAAAGTGTAATTCTTCGACGTCACACTTGCGCTCTATTTTTTACTCTCACCCTATTTCCATGGCACGGAAAGCTTGTTTCTGTATGTCCAATCGTAAATCCGAATTCTTGGGGGGAGGGGGGGGGGGGGGGGGGGGGGGGGGGGGGGGTTGTCCTCTCATCCTTTCCTTGGGATCCGACCTGAGAAATTGTGGGTGAATCGTAAAATTTGATGCACGGGGTCGGGGTGGGGTGGGGTGGGGCAGAGGTATGGGGTGTTGGAGGTGGTGTCTCCTCCAGTGTGCCGCGGCTGCCCTAGACATAGGCTAGAACACCAAGGCCACATCAAAATGGTGTTATGCTCTGCATAGTTATGTGGGGATTGTCTTCAGTTGTGACAAGCTCCTAGCATAACATTATCAGTCTCCAAAATCCCCGAAGTCGGAGCGTGGCTGCCCACATGGCGGGGTAATCAAAAACGGTCACACACGTAATGTTCTCATCCCCAACTGATGCATTTGTACCATAGTGTTCAAGTACTTCGGCTGTTTGGATGATCCCTGGAGTCTTTTAGCTAGGGTACGACGACAACAACAACAATAAGAACAACAACAACAATAACAACAGAAGGCCTTATAGGGGTGTGCGTAAAACGACTCAGAAGGTGAACCATTTTACAGTATGAAAATGACATTGAATCTTTATCCTAAGAGGTAAAATCCAACGCTCCAGCTTAAACCGTGGTGTGGACAGGGACGGTTCTAGAATCCAAGTTACTCCCCTTGTCCGTGCCTGGCCCTGTTTGGTCGTATTGTTAGGCGCCGAAAAATGTGTAACATCCCACTTTCTAGTTCGGGTCTTATTTTCAATTCATCATTTAATGAATTGTTCAACATATGATTTTCAATATGTCTTATATTGTTAACTTACTGACGAAAAATGCATTCCTTGCTCTTCTTCTTGTTTGTTTGTTTGTTTGTTTTTCCCCTTTATTTTATCTGTGTCACTTCCATGCATGGTGCAGTACATATTTTGAGTCCCCGTTTGCGACCGACTATTTTCTCATTTTAGGGCCTTTTGTTTGCCCCAGAGCCTTCGCTTATCTGTTGTAGGCTGCTGTTATAATATATGAAATACCATATTCTTTGTTCCTTTGAACATTTTTAAATGAACCCCTAATTAGTGTGTTCACTTTGAGACTTTAGTCTACATTTCATTGTCCAAAACATGTCTTTTTTTGTCTTATGTATAAATACTCGTTTCGCGAATCCCATCTTACTACAGGAGTTCTAAAGAGGGAGACAAACATTTGGGGGGGGGGGGGGGGGGGGGGGGGGGAGGGGGAGGAGGGGAAGGGGGGATAATAGACAATATAATAAAAGTGTTGTCTCAGTGGCTGCTGTTGAGTATGACATGTAATAATGCATTTTAGCAGAGAAACCAAGACGTAAATCACCTTAAAAAAAAAAAAAATTGAAAAGACTGTCTGTCTGTCTGTCAGTCTGTCTTACAGGAAAGGAAAGGTAGAAAGACTCTATCTCTTTCTCTCTCTCTCTCTCTCTCTCTCTCTCTCTCTCTCTCTCTCTCTCTCTCTCTCTCTCATTCCCAAGGAAATGGAAAAGAAGAAAGATTCTCTCCCTCACACACACACACACACACACACACACACACACACACACACACACACACACACACACACACACACTCACACACACACGCATACGCACGCGCACAACTATCCAAGACCTGACCAGACTATCGGGTTGATACACAGGTCAGGCATCCATTAGGTTCCATGATGTTATCTGTTCAGTTCTTTCTTATATGTTTGTTCGCTTATTTATTCATTTATTTATTTATTTACCTATTGATTTATCAATCATCCTGTGTACTGTAACATATATACATGTAGATGTACGTTACGTTCACGAACTAGTCCCTACCCAGTGACGCTACCTTGGGGAAAGTGAAACAAACCGAACATCAAATAGATGAATACAGCATCGCAAAATCTGTTCAAATCTGAAAATTCCGCCGCAATCGTAACCGTGTTACATTCTGTGCCGTCATGTTTCTTCAACGCGTAAGCCTAGGTAGACTACTGCGCAAAGTTTTACACCAGGGAGGAGGGAGGGGAGGGGAGGGGGGCGTCATGTGTTAAAACGTAGCAGCTAGATTTATACTGTACGCACTCATCGTAACCATCAGCTTCTGAGGTATATTAACGTTGTGCGTAACCTCTCCGCCGATACGTGAAAAGCTGCTACGCTTTCGACATGACCTTGGGGCCATCGGCCGTGTGGGCACACCTCGGTGGTGATGTAAGAAAGCCGAAGGGGCGTTACTGTAATCGTTTGTATCAATGGGTGCCTTCCCTTGGAAGATTTGATAGTGATTTGACTTGAGCAGACGTAGATTATTCCTCCATTCATTGCCCGTCCTCCACCCATCTCTCTCCACTGAAGTGCTCCACTCCCCAGCCCCATCATCTGAGACCTGTTTGCTTACAAGTGCATTATGGCGTTAGAATACTTTTCGTGATGTCTGCGCTGAGCGGTACAATTTTCCAAATCAAGTTAGGGGTTACTATCAGATGATTAGATCAAATCATGCTGTGTACAGCCCAGCCGACTGCGAGCTGCCGTATCAGGGCTGTCATCTGGACAAAGTCAATTCTCTATACAGTTGTTAACGCGATTCGTGAAGACAGATTTTCTAAAACCCCTAAAATGCGCGGGGAATTATCTTTCAGCTGTAAAATTTTCGACGAGATTACAACTATTTCTTTCTTTCAGGAACTCAAAAATCACTTCAGGTGGAACATCTCTGAAAAAGGGTTTCATAGAGTATGTTGTAGAGTGTTATGCCTGACACCATGTTTAAGTTCCAATGGTCTACAAGAACATGTTTCACACTGATGGGAAACAACATGGAACGAACGCGGAGCAGCTTCACCTTTTACAGATGGATGTAAACAGGAGTGGCCTGCGTGAAATCGGCACAAACCTGTTGCTTCTCAACGGCCACTAGTGGCACATGGTAAACCTCTTTAAGGACTGGACGGATATGAATTTGTTATCCACCTGCACGTTCCAGTCCTCTTGCCATTGATCTTTGACATATAAGTCTGTGCTTTGTGTTTCAGATCAGTGTGAGGTATAAAGAGCCTGCAGAACTCTTTCTTTGTGGCATTATTTGCAAACTGATCAGCCACCTCATTGCCTCGAATGCTGACAAGACTGCGAGCTCAAGCATACACTATGTTGTAACTATATCAGATTTCAGAGAGGTGTAGTGGTACTTCGAGTATTATGGTATCACAGTCATATCATATCATAAAAAGAAATAGAATGTAAGCTGGTGAGCTTTTGCCTGCTCTGTCAGAATCTGTAGCATGAGCAATTCTATTTCTGTAGCGGGGAGCATAGAATCATGAATTGTCTTGACGTTCATATAGAAAACTTGTCTGGAAGCAATATTCCTCCCAATGTTTGTTAAGCTCATTTCTGAAACTGTTGAGCGTTTCTGCGGTTGTCTAGTGCTAGGTAAAGAGTTCTAAATATTAATAATTCTGTTACATTTTAAAAGTGTGCATAAAGAATAGTTTGAACAGTTCATTTATTTGTATGCCGTTGTCCTCTGTTGAGTTAAACCCCACACAAATGAACTTTGGAATAACTATGATAGGAAATAAGTTTTGACGCATATAATTGAAAATGGTGTGTTTTTAATGAACACAAATCTGAAACCATTACCGTTAAAAGAGGGACAGGACGCCACACGGAAAAGTTCGTTTGTTTTGGTTTTAACTCATTTCCTATCATAGTTATTCCTGAATTTCTTCACTACGCCATGATCATCGTTTTTACTTAGGGTTTAGATGTTTCCACTTTGCTATTCACCCTACTTGAACCGTTTGCTTTTGTCGGCAAACAAAGATGAGGAGGGGGGGGGGGGGGGGAACAGTGGGTGAGTTGGAGTGGATGGGGGTCGCATGGGAAGGTAGGATAAAGACTCCTGACTTTTCCATTCAGTTTAATGTTTCAGGATCCGCAAACACATGTTTTTTGTTTGTTGTTTTCTCACTCATTATAGCAGTGTCAATGGGCCTCTAAAACGATGCAACGTGATTGTCTGTTATTCTGTTTGAACCCAAACCTTTTCACAAACAGAAAGTTTGTAAACCGAGTGAAAACGTTTTGTGTTGTGACAGAAGACAGCTGCTCTGTGTTGATGTTTTGCATGTCAGTGATATCATGTGTCTGGTGCCTTAGAAGCTGTCATATTTCCCACCCACCATGGTGAGTAATTGAATGCAATTGTCGACAGTGTCAAAAATTGGTTGCCATTACAAGCGGTTTTCTGGCATTATAGTGTGCGTGTATCTGTCAAGAGCGACTGTTTAGAACGCAGTGTGACCCCGGCGAGCAATTCGATAAGTCAGCGCATGTGGAAGGAAGAGGTGTTTGTTTGGGGGGAAGGGGGGGGGGGGGGGGAGGAGGAATGAGAGAAGTAGCGAGGCTAAGGGTAGAGAGTATGCATGTAAATGCGTCTTTGTACTTGCATACACCCACCTGTCTGTATCTGTGTACGCGTAGGTGTCAAGTCCGCCATATGCGTGAGCATTTAGTAGCTGCGCAGGTACGCCGATTCAAAGAGGCATTGTGACATCATTGACCGATACCAAAGTTTCCCCCGCGAACAGTACAGGAAAGTAGTTTTTTTTCTTTTTTTTCAAAGTGGCATACGTATGGATGATCACACACACAGACACACACACGCACGCACGCACGCACGCGCACACACACACACACACACACACGCACGCACGCACATGCACGCACGTATGCACGCACCCACCCACCCACCCACATATCAGCGGAGAGGGGTGGAGGGTGGGGTGGGGCAGTGGAGTTGTCTTTTCCTTTCTCCATCAACGTTTGCGAAGAAGTGCCTTTCCATACTTCCAGCAGAAGAGTACAAGGGAGAAAAATGTGAATATTGCTCCCTGGCTGTACACCTTTGTCTTGCAGGTGACTGGATCTGTCGTCGGCCATGTGCGAGACCAAAACGCCCCTTAGAGTGTGTTAATTAAGTACAGATCGGCTCCTTAGGAACTTTTGGTATACATCAGAGTTGTATCCCTTGAAGAGAACACGGTGCAGCAAACGCTAACAAATCACATTTTCTTGCCCAGTCACCCAAACCAAGAAATAGCATTTGCAAACATCTGCACTGAGAGAGAAATGAATGACGGATTTTTTTCTTCTTTTTTTTTTTTCTTTTTACATAAAAAGCACAAAAACTTGTTCACCAGAATGTCAAATGTTTGCATGCGCCTGCATTGTATACAATGAAAGGAAAGCACAGACTTTTTTTTTTTTTTAATCAGAAAACGAATCCTGCATTTCTTTTTATGTCCTTCTTGTGATGAAACTTTCCCATTAGTTTTAGCCTCAAAAGATTACAGTAGGATGTATGTGTTCTCTCTCTCTCTCTTTAAATCTTTGTTAATGTTGGATGTATCTGGTTGACCCGACACGTCACAACATGAATTCAACTGACCTTACATTTGAGCTGCTCCAACTCGAAATAGTAAAAACAAAAACAACAACAGAACACACGAACAGCTCTTAACACTAAACAGAGGACCTCAGCGTTGCAAAGAGGCATGCATAAAAGAATTTTCCCATTTTATCAAGCTGACCTCTAATCCTGAGCTGAAAAATGCTCACAGCAAAAAAAAAAAAAAAAGATCAAACACAAATTTACATTTATTCAAGACAAACAGACTTAGCCTTTCGATCTTGAGCCTGGTCAAACCAAACAACGAACAGAACATGTATATATGGGCAACTTTGGCAAGGTTGACAAGAAAGCAAAGCCTTTAGAGACATACAGTGTGACAAGCTATCCTTTAATCATAAATACAAACAGTGTATAATCTCAACTCAAAAACGAGATTCCACTTGCTTTTCTTCTGATACAATCAGTGAAACTTGACAAAGGATCTCAGAGTAGGAGAGATAAACATTCACCTATTTGGCATATGCCAGTGTTGGGAGTCTTTCACATTGAACATGAGTTTTCAGTCTTACGGCCTGGGGTGGGTCTGTGCGGTTTTAGGACCTGATCTCTCCTTTTAGATGATTAAGAAGGAAGAGAGTTTTCAACACGCTCGATGTAAAATAACACAGTTTGAATCAAAGATGACAATACAATGTGACGTAACAGTTTGAATCAAAGATGACAGTCTCTTAGATCTTGGTGGTGTTCACCCTTACATGTCAATGCGTCAAACGTCGTGTGTGATGTGTGTGGGTTTAAGAAATGTGTGAAGGAGTGTCTCAACAGTTGGCATCCTGTGTAGTGGCATGGGGTGGCAGACAAAATACTATGCCATTCATGAACATCACTCCACAATCACTATGCTGGTTTATCCGTTTCTCCAATGTCAACATTCCTACTGTCATGACAGGCTGCTCATATGCAGGCGGCTCCTGACGCAATATCTGAACATGTTGTCATCGTCTGTCAACAAGGAGCAAAGACAGACATACATGATTCAAGGTGGCATCAAAAAAATGACAAACTGATAGTGCTCTGTGTGTGTGTGTGTGTGTCCGACAGAGAAAAAGAGACGGGGAGACAGATGATGGTGGCTGTCACTATCATGTCACAAATGGCTTGCGGAAAATGAGCAGACCTGCAACTTTTTTTTCTTTAAATTAAGGGAAGTTTTCCCATTCGTTTTGCGTGCCTCTTGACCACGTTTGGTGAATGGGTACTATAAGCATTAGTTTGGTGTTGTGTACATACAGTTTTATTTATCCAATAGGAGAGTTGGCGATTATTTACCATTTGCTATTGATGTTCTGTATGACAATAGCTACGACAGTCCTGAGTAAATGTTCAAGTTGTGTTTATTTCAAATGCTTCTGTTGCTGTGTGCATGTGTCCCCAAGAGGTAACAAAAGTTTGGAACGTTTTTCCCAGGCTCATGCTATGTTCCCCTCGTTCCCGTGTGTGATGTGTAAGCGTACTGCTGTTTTATAATAGCCTAGCCAGTCATACAAGGCTTCTTTGAGGACTGTTAACACACAAAGACTGTTAACACGGTCACAAAGAAAATAAAGACTAGATTATGTCCTTATCTTTGAATGAAAAACATCTGTCCTGGAAAAATAATCAACATACACAGTAACTAACAATCTAGAATCTAATAGCTTATCTACTGACATCCTTAAGGTGCACAAGACATGGCCATGCTGAAGGTCCCAGCCATTTTTTTCCCTCCTGCCCCTTCCTCATCGCCCATCCAATACTCCTTCCCCCCTCTCCAACAGAAAACAAAAATATGAGTACGGTAAGCTGGTACTGTAGGCAGCACAACTTTAGAGAGCATGTGATTGTTTCATTATGGGAACCATAGCTACCTTTGGTGTTCATTGTCTGAGACTGAGAGGAAAAAAGGTGCACTCAACTTTGAGAGGGAAGCAACTACAATCATCTCAAGGTCTTTCACTGTAGTCAAATCCCATTCCCTAGAAAGTTTGCCGATGTCTTAACCAATCAAATTTTATCACTATGGCATAGGTAAGGTAATGTTGCTTATAGCCCATCTGACTGCAAAGGGCCATATCAGGGCTGTCACCACGTCAAAATCAACTCACAAATATAAAAAAAAAGAAAAAAAAAAGAAAAAACAAAAGAAAAAAAACACTTTCACACATATCTTTAAAATACATCTTCTAAAAACGTACTGGAAACTTTGTTAAAAATCTGTCTTCCGTAAAATCTTAGATCAGATGAAAAATGTTAATCTCTTTCAGAAACTCAAAGACCACGTCAGGTGGGACATCTCTGAACAGTTTTCATGGAGTCTGCTGCAAAGTGTTTATGTCTCACATCGTGCAAGTCCCAACAATCTATAAGAACATGTTTCACTGTGAGTGGAACATGACATGGAATGCACCACGGAGCTTCTTCACCTTTTAAAAGAAAAGAATGGGTGTAAAACGAGTGGCCTGTGTGCAAACGGCACAAGACTGTCTCACTATGGCATACTTGTACCTTTAAAAGGTCATGACAATCATTTTCTTTATAACCATTTTCTTCCTCCAATAAAACCATGAATCTTGCAAGCATTGTAGACCCCATCAAGTTATTTCATATATATCAATAGATTAGAATACCATCCTTTCCTGTTCAGCAGATTTCAGTGCACATGCATACAACTGACCAGTCATATCTCAACTATTCACATGGCTAAGGATGTGAAACCCATGATGCAAGATTGTACTAACATTAGTAACAATCAAGAAAAGATAATAAAACAAAGACATTACTCAAAAAGCAAGTATAGATCTCATGATTGCACAAAAACAATTACCGATTTCATGGAGAGAATTTTTCAAGAGGAAAAGAGAGGCTTCTGAATCTTATTAGGAGAGTCCTCTTGACTTAAAGCACAGGATCTACAGTCTGTCTGCACACCATGTGGCCAAAAGCAAAATGGCGTCTTTGCTTTTTTGTTTAGGTATGTGTGTGTATGTGCAAGGAAAAAGGTGTATTTGCAATGGCTAGGCTTTGGTTTCTTGTAAAATGTAAGCATCATACACTTTTCCTTTCTTGCCTTCCAAATGACAAACAGTCAAGGGCACTCTATTTCACTCGTCACTCAACCTCATCATGTTCAGGTTGACGAAGTTGATTCCAAACCAAAGTTTGATGAGGCTACGTAGAGAAGACCAATTGTTCAGGGTTCCCACCTCAGAAAATTTCTGCTGGAAATCAGCAAACGCACCGAGGAAAATTACATGATTTTTCCTCATCCATGTTCCATTCATCATGTAAAACATTGTCTCGGTTCTTCATCTACCCCAAGTTTGAGCACCTCTTGAAATGACAACTGCCTCTGCTCTACCATCCTGTTTAGGAAAAGAAACCTTGAGCCGACAAGCAAAATATCAGAAACCCACACCGTATTTGCTCTACAACAAATAACAGACATATATATTGATTACTGGTCAAACTCATAGCTGAAGTTTCCCTTGGATTGAAGCTTGCCCATGCATAGCAAAAATGTTGGTGCTGTGTCAAAGTCAATTTTTTCATCTGCAGTTTGTACTCAGGGCAGCATGTTTTTAACTTTAAGAATGTTGTCATCTACTGAACAGCAAAGACACGCTACCACACTCCAATGTTGGATGGTGTTAAGTATCATGTATTCTTATTAGTAAACTGACATAGAAAATTCACTGCATGATGGCCTGCTGTGTGAACTGGCAGGATCAGAGAGAGATGGATCATGGACTGTCCACTTTGATCTATGTGCAGGACTTGCCATCTATGAAGGCAGGTTGTGCTGGAGATATAGCATGAATAGGCAACCGTGATTCTTTTCAATGAGAATAAGAATGTTGCGCCGTTACTTCACAAGCGTGCAACATGAAGGGTTTAATAAACCTCAAACTGACATGTGGTTGCGAGTTTTACCGAGTAAAAATAAGTTCTTCCCAACATACTGTGCTGCATATTTATATATACTTGATTCACACCACAAACAATACAGGAAGACCACAAATATTGCTTTATTTTTATTTCATTTTGTAACCATAAATAGGAAATAGATACTTCACAACTTCAATCTAAGACCTGAATCCAAAGACAAATTAAAAAAAAAATGGACAGAACAAAATTTTTTGGACAACTTTCCTGACCCCTTCCCTCCAACATAATACCCACTTTCTCCTACAGAGGGGAAAATGTGTGAACAAAATCCCTGGTGTTACTGCTGTGAAGATTTTTCCTATGTATGAATGACAAGCAAAAACAAGTTGGCTGCTGGCAAACAGAGCAAGGTTCTTCTCCCCTGGACATGAACTCCATTCCGATACTGTAGACGCTACACTACACGTCTCATCCAATCTCTCCTGGTCACAACTTCTGGTGACAATATGTATGTACAAAGAAAAAAAACAAACAAAAAAAATACTTGACCACCATTTCTGCAAAACACACAAAGGGCAAACCAGATGACAACACTTTCCGACACAACTATTGGCCGTCAAAAACCTGCAGAGAAAAAAAACAACACAAATCGACTCAAACTGTGGCCACAAACCCATACCAAAATCTGAATGGTTACCAGAACAAACAAGTTGTTACACAGGCAACTTTCTACTGCCAGATGAAGGAGTCATGAAGAATGTACAATGTTAAGTAGTTTTATCAGTAGATCCAGGCCACAAATACATTGTCATAATATCACCCATCACTCTGCCAAGTACACAAAATAAAGCTATCATGTTGTTTTCTTTTTTTCTTTCTTTTTTTTTTTTCTTGATTGTTTTCACACTCAGTCTCTGTCACATACTGAGTTCAGAGTTTGACCTGAACGCATCAACACAACTTGCAGTTGCTAGTACAGAAAGTGTGTTTCACAAAGAATCATGTTTAAAATCTCTAAGGGTAGACTGTCCCCAAATCAAATTGAATAGACCCCAAAATACTGAATGATTTGCAGGTGAATAAAGCACTCAACTTATGATAAGCCACTTAAAAAAACACACACAAAAAGAAACGTAAGCAATAAAATTTAACCAATTGTCAAAAAAAAAACCTAACATTGTAATAATCACATACCCCCAAAACAAATGCATGGATGAATGTATCTCTTGCATTAAATCTTCCAACACTTCACCAACAGTTAAATCACCTAGAAAAATATTTTTCACTTCAGCTATTACCAATTAACTCTAATTTCCTTTTTTCAATTCTTCAAAAAACCAAACTGACAAACGAACAAAAAAGGCCATGCATATCCTTTTTCCATTGTATTCCACCCACCCCACCCGAATTATTCATTTTAAAGAGTATGACAAATGTGAATTAACTGTCAGAAACTGGACAGAAATATGACCTCAACATCTCACAAAAACCCAAACAGATCTCCACAACACACAGGAGACCATATATTACATGCAGTAATCAGCATTGAACTTTTTTCTCTTAACAATTTTTTTTTTCAAAACAGTTAAAAAAAGTGTAAACATATATGAAAATACAATAAATGCGGCCTTTGGAACATTTAAGATATCTACAGAAGCAATGCTGAAATTACTCTGAACCAGATAAGATATGGTACCATCTGCATTTCAACTGAACGTGGAACGCAACATGTAAGCACACAAACCAACCAAAATCAAGAATACACAGAACAATCACAATTATTAGCATATGTACCTGTCAGCAACTATCGACCAGATGAATATCATACACAAAACGGCAGCACGTTCATCAAGGTCAATTAATACATCTTCCATGCAAGTGGAAGCAAAGATGAAAAAAAAAAAAAAACAATACTGAAGTACTACAGTTGAAAATCATAAATAAAAGAAAAACCCTGTTGAAAGGAAACAGATAATGGCCCTTGGCACCGATAGCTAAGCAGGCGAATATCCAACACAAGAACAGAATCTAGCCTGCCGCAGAGAAATGGAAGACAAAACCTCACTCCTAGATCCCCATTCATCAACCTTTTCTCAAACCAAATCTGTGCCCTCCTCCAGACCATGATCTGTGCCATACTGATGATATGGGAACTAGGGCAGCAGGCCACAATCGGCGCTTCTGCCATGGTGTGGCAGTGTCTCACATTTCTCTCCTGCAGGCAGACCATCTGCATACTACTCACTAGTCCACTTACTGCCCTATGCATGTCACTACAAGTGTTTTATCACATTTTGTGCCAGATGATTCCAATAGTTCAAGATGGACAAAAAAGGTTTTTCGGTGTATTTTCCTTGGTTCTCATTCCCTTTTGATTTTTTTTTTTTTTGAACGACATTTGACCACCTTTTTCAGCTTATTGAGCTTGTTCTTATATCTGAATTTTACTTTTTTTCATGACTTCTGGTGTCAAAAGTAGTCAAGTGACAAGCCTCTTGTCAGATGTACAAATACACACTGATGGTCACTGCTGTTTTCCCTGAAGGAAAGCGGAAATAAGAATGATGAAGGTTAAATTAACTTAAATCTGGTGTTCTCATACACACCAGACTTTGATCAGCCAAATGCACACATGAACCTTTTCTTCTGCCATCACCACAATATTACGGATGTACTTTCACATCTATACCACAACCAAAAAAAATACTTGAAAATAAAAAAAGAAAAATTGGCATCAACAGATATTAAAGAAAAAAAAAAGCAAATAATGTGGTCAACAGAGAACAAAAAAAAAAAAAAAGGCATTACTACAATGACAACATCAGCATCGGAACAGAATCACCCTACCTATTCCCTTTGACCCCTACCGTGCTACCTAACTTCAAGCAGTACCACAGATTTCAGTTTTGTAGCATGTTTTCTTTATCAATAATAAAAAAAATAGAAAAAAAAAGAAAAAAAAAAGGAAAAAAAAAAGAAAAAGAAAATTGCACTAATGTGCTGCCTTGAGTGTAGGAGAGCATAAAGCCCCAAACGCCGTTTACCCCCGGTGGGTTGAGGGGAAGGGGCACATATTGCAGACCTAGTGGAAGAGCAACAATCCCTCCCTGCATCTTGTGCTGAACAAACGCTGAATGAGCGGCACAGGCTCACGCCATAGCGGCCCTGTCATGAGGCCTGTGGTGTGTGTGATGACTACCAAGTGTGTCCAGAATAGGAAAGGAACCAGCAGCACTTTTGGGCCCCTGGTCCTTCGGGCAGCTAGCCAGGAAAATAGATCAGCAGCGGCTACTTGGGAACAGGCAATCTTTCTCTCTTTTCATGTCCTCCCCCCTCCCTCCTCCTTTACCAGCCAACTTTCCTACAGGTCGCGTGGCGCATCCTCCCCCGGCCCCGTGTGGCAGGAGAGGTGCGGGACGGACTAGAGCCAGCAGTGATGGAGACTTTTATCTCTCCCCGCCTTCTACGGCGACATCACTGCTGCCGACCGACTCCTGGTTGGCGCTCTCCGAGCTGGCCGCCTCCTTGGGGTTGCGGCGATTAGTACGCTGTCGTGGGCGGTTATCCTGACGGGCCATCTCCACATTAAGCTCACGGCCGTCAATCTCCAGGCCAGCCAGAGCTTTGACAGCAGTGTTGGCATTGTCAGCCGACTGGAAGTGCAGAAAGGCAAAGCCCCGTCCCCCGCGCCACACCAGACGCACAGGGTGCACATCGCAGCCCCGCATCTCCGTTTTGAACTCGCTGACACGCAAGCGTCGGGAAATGCCACCTACAAAGACCACCCCGTCAGGGCTTGTTTCAATGCGAGGACGACGTGGGCGGGGTGGAGGGCGGTTCTCATCCCCATCAGAACGGCGATTCTCCCCATCACTGTTGTCCTGGGTGTTGCTGGAGCGTGCGCCCATGCCACGCCGTCGGTTTCGGCGTCTGGGAGGACGGCGATCCTCTTTACCATCCTCCCCCTCCTGTTCTCCCCCAGCCCCATCACTCAGCTCAGATTCAGACTGGCGGGGCTTGGAGCGACGATAGCCCCTGTTGCGGTACTGTCGTCGACGTCGTCCACCTCTTTCTCCTCCCTCTCCGTTGTCATTGGACTCATCTGCATTCTCCTTATTACTTTCATCTCCCTGATCAGCAGAGTCGTCCTGTCTAATGCGACGACGACCAGTAAAACGGCCTCCTCCACCACGCCTGCCACGGAATGGGCGGCGACCTGGGCCACGAGTGCCACGTCCGCGGAACCCACGCTCTCTACGCTCCTGATCCATACGTTCCTCAAACTCCTCATCATCTCCCTCCTGTCCTTTCAGGCGCACATCCTTTCCATCTTCTCGCTCCATGTCACGCAGCTTACGCAGTACGGGTATGCGATACAGCTTCTCATAGTCCAGCTTGGACCAGATGATGCCTCGTGGTTTGGGCCGTTTGCAATGGGTCTCAATCACCTGAAACGAACACAACAGTCCCTGATTAACTTCAGTAGGTATTTTCACCTTTAGCCATCCCAACACAGTTTTCTTTTAGAACTTACGACTCAAAACAAGTTGTGTATACATCAAATAATTTTAGCCATCTTCATCACTGAAATCAGCAGTAAACTCAGTAAAAATTCTGCTGAAGTCTTGTTGAAAAGTAACATCAGCTTAATGGTATAAATGGACCTGTTTCAGCAAAAGAAATGCCGGTCTTTTCATTATAAATAGAATTACCTTTTCTCACTTCAAGCAAACAATTCTACGGTCACTTTTAATTTGAAGCACCCACACACCAGAGTAATGACCAAGATAACTGTCTGCATTACAGTGCCTTAGGTGCACAATTTCACACCCATGTTTTGACAATTTCTCTCACTCACTAAACTGTTGACCTAACTGATGTGGGACTAAAGTGCTTTGGGCATGCCTACCAGCAGCATCTGTGCTAATAAAACAGTGTGGTCACTCTCGCCGAATGCAAGCCCCAATGCAGTTTACGACCTCTGCAGATTTCCAATCATCATCTATTTGGGTATTTCACACAAATGGCAAATCTGACAACTATGCACTGAAATTCTAGAAAAGTGATGATGCGTAGACTGTTTGTGAAATACAGGCTGACAAAGATCTTTAGGACAACGCCAAGCTCTGAATCACAGCCCAAGAAATTCCCGATGACCATTTATTCCCGAACAAGTTGCATTTATTCCCGAACAAGTTCAATTGCAGAAAATGTGTGAATTTTATTTCCTGATGGCCACCTTTTTGTGGTTAGATCCACATCCTCACGAAACTTTCATAAAGATTAATACAGACAGTGCAAACATGTGGATGAACTGTCAGGGTTCATACAGATTTCCATACAAAAAAATTAAAGACTTTTTAAGGACTTTTGAAGCACCTCTTTTTTTTTTTTTTTTTTAATTTAAGGACTTATTTCATGGATAATTTTAAGAAAAATAATAATGAAATTCAGACACAAATTAAATCATTTGCTGTTACTCTTCAATATTCACATCATGGATCCCTTGTGAGCATAGATTTTAGGAATCTCAGCTGTTATTGTTAATATCAGCATAGATACAAATGTATGTTTGTTACACTACAGCAGAGCAAAGTAGGATTCTCACTTCTTGTGATCAACTGACAAAAATGTTTGAAAATGTTCGCTGTACACAACAGATTCTCCAATCTTGCAGTTGACAAAAATGTTTGTTTGCCTGACTTCCTTAAGAATTTCAGTTCTTGTCGAACATGTTTGTTTTAAGTCACTGAGGGTAAAATGCCTCAATAACTAAAACGCTACACATCACAACACTGGGGGCATAAACATCAAAACACTGAGAGGATGCAAGTTTTTCTTTCTCCACACTGAAACTGTTTGGTACTGCACAGTCCGAGAACATTCGCTGGAACAGATTTGAACTGCTTTCACATGAATGAAAGCTGTAATGACTTGTCACTACTTTTAAAATCCTCAGTATTTCAGATTTCATTGCCTCTGTTTTAATAGGGCTCAGGTTGTTCACTGACATCTGAGTTGGAGCAGTTCTGTTGGTTGGTGAACTGCTAGAAGTGATGGGCTGGTCGCTCGTTGCAGAATTTAAAAAAAAAAACAACTCGAAACACGAACTGCAGGATATGAAGCCTTCATCAGGTCGCAGTGACTTTTTCCTTTTCCATGGCTATTTACAGCCGATTCTCCCATTGTACTAATGTCTATGATCTTCTTGCAAATGCTGCAAAAGGCCTTGCTTCTGTCTCCACCTGTGTCTGCCTGCAGCCATTCTTTGTACTCGTCTTTTTCCAGCCAATCCATTATAAACAAACACTTCGCCGGCATGCTGACTTCTCAATTTCAAAATGGAGGAACATTCATTCACATCCTATGGAGGCCGGTAACTCTGGTGTTTTGACCCATAGCAGACGACACATCGGTGAGATCGATCTTAACTCCGACTTTTTTCTTTTTTAAAAATTCAATTTCAAGCCTTTTCTTTCTTTCTTTTTTTTTATATTTTTTTTTTAACAAACTCGAGATTTTACACAGACTTTATTCAAAATCATAGGCAGTGACAAAACTTAAGGATTTTTTAAAGACCTTTCAGCAAAAGCCCGATTTTTAAGGACTTTTAAGGCCTTAAAAAGTATGCCCTCAAAATGAAGGACTTTTAAGGACTGTACGAACCCTGACTGTACGCAATACAGGTAACGTCGGTCTGATTGATCTGACTGAGGTTATCTCTATTTGTTACTGTTCGTCCACGTGTCCAACTTCCTTCAAAATCTGAAAGGCTTGTAATCTGTGTTTGATCTATTTTCTCCAGTTGTTGCTGTGTAGATGTGTTAGATACAGGGTATACGGGCAAACTTGGAACATCATTTTGGGGGGGAGGGGGGGGCATGTCTCTTTTGTTCTGAGTACTCAGTGTTCTTATTAACCCTCTTCAGTATGCACTTACCTGTGCTTAGTTACGCCGAAAACCTACGGCAAGAGAAGTAACTCCGTAATTTGAACATGGTTACCCAATTTAAAAATTAATTTAAAAGAGAGGAAAGGAAATAATGAAATGAAAATAATTTTTAAAATTCCTACGAATATATATGTTGCTATATCATAAGTTTGAAGAATGTCACATGAGCCATTTTACTCAGGAAAAAAAAATCTTCTTCAGAACTTTCTTCTGAATCACTGTTCATCATATCTTGAACCTCATCCCAGTCGAAATGTAGGTCACTCTAAGCTTCATCACCCAGCACTTTCACTAAGTCTTATGCCGTAAATCCTACAAATCATAGTATCTTCATCACTAAATCCCATTATAGAATGGCAGAAATCAAGGTTAACCATGGTGAAAAACAGCATTTCGACCACAAAACTTTAAAAATTCATAACTCGAGAACTACGGCACGTATCGACTCGCAGTTTTTTGCAAACGGAAGTGAATCGCGACAGGAAAAACGAAGTCACATTCTCGCAAGACTTCCTTTTCTACGAAAAACATGGCGGCGCCCATTGTTGCGTGTTTTACCGGGCGCTGGCAGGCGCTCAGCCTTTTGGCAGTGTGATTTCCGGTCGGGCGCTAGCGGGCGCACGCTTGTCAAGAGAGTTAAAGCTCGGCGAGTCGGTGTCATAAGCACAACGCATTTGGAGTTACAGGCATGCATTTTCTATCTTGGGAGCAAGAGTTATCCTACTTGGGCGTTACATACTGTGAGTAAACATCTTTCCTGTACTTTATTTGGCATGATAATTCCATATATTTCAAGCTAAATCCAGAAATCTATATGGATAAACAGGTCTGCTGTCAGCGATAGGTCATCGATATGGAGCCAACACGAGTAAACAATCTGGCTAAAGAATCGGCTGTCCAAAAGACTTGTCCTCATTTCAACACAAAAAATGAAGCAGCAATGTGGTAAGAAAATTTGTGCAACATCATCTGGAAGTCTTTCGAGCATGTGTTCAAATCAATACACTAGTAACTGATAAGCTGAATTATCAAGTAGATGTGTATTCATGGTGCAAGATCGCAATTTGTCGATCTCCGGTCCAAACTCAATTGTGGCAGCCACTATCAGGTTTAAAAAATGCAGGAAAGGTCCTTGGGGGTTACTGGGGCCAGGCAGGGATCCAGGAGAGGTGCAGACCTGCTTGATAAAGTCAAGGGATAGCGCCCCTGTGTGAGTCAGGACCCCACCCTCCCACAAGCTGCAGACTTTTTGCAATTTACATGCTCTAAATTTGGCATTTCCTGGCACTTTTCATATATTTTGACAATTGCTGGAAATCCACAGCAGTATAAGTAAACATTTAGCCAAAAATCACTTGACGCCCATATATGCTCTGCACGGTGTCATACATGCACACATGCATGCATATATATATATATATAGACACACACAAGACACCCTCCACTTACTGTTTTGAATACGCTTTTCCCCCATTTGATGACGGTAGCAACATTTTATCCACCACCATTTACCATGAAAAATAAAAAATCCAGGAAGATATTCTATTATTTGTTACTTTAAAAAAAAACAACAAAAAAAACCCTGCCTCTCGGGGGAAATTATCATACTGAAAATAAACACAATGATAAGAAAGCATGCTACGATGAAAGTGACCACATCAGCTGTCAATATACTTTCAACTGTCCACTTAAGAATGATGATGTGGTTGGTTTTAATTTTTTCATGAGAATCAATCAATGATACAGATTTGAAAGCCTGCTTAACCATTCCTTTTTCTTTCTTTTTTTTTTTGATATGCTGCTTAACTCTTTCACTTCTACTTTTCTATGAACCATTACTTCCTCTTGTTCCTAGATTCTTACAATACGAGTATTCCCTTCATTCCTGGATTTAGAAGGAAAAAAAAGAAGTGTAAAGTGAGAACTGCCACGTATGCAGTAGCACACCGGCCAAAATACAGCGGCAACCACTTTCCCACACTGTAGGCGCTGTCTGGCATCCATTCCATTCATAAACACTGCCGCGCGAGCGACCCGGTCATGATGTGTACCAATGACCTGACTCGCGCGAAGTTGAAAGCGTTTACCGTGAGAACCGATTTTTCAGGCTGCAGGAAGGAAAGGAGGGATTTTGTGCTGCCCACTTTTCCGGGCTGCAGGAAGGAAGGGTAGGATTTCTGCAAACCGGAAAACCAGGTTGTATGGATGAAAGAGTTAAAAACACTCCCACGGCCAAGGAGCTTCATATCTAATGAAAGTCACCCTGGTCATAATTCAAAAATATCCCCTTATTACCCAGAAATTACACTACACATCTGGACCACAATGTACTACATACAGACAATATATCTGCCACCTACCTGCGTAGGGGTGACAATGAAGTCTACAGTGAGGTCATGGTCTTCTAGCAAGTCCTCCGGTATCTCCACGATCTGGTCATCATGCACAGTCGACACCACTATCGTGTCCGGTCCCACTGCTTCCATTGTTGCCATCATAGCATACTCCAGGTCTGCAAACCCCTCTCCCTTGCCAATTCGATATCCTGTGACACACAATGCATTGCAGTGAAACCACCTGCACATAAAGCATGCTAGTGACATTGTCCTTAGCCATATCATATAGAGCACTCATTCACAATCTCTTTGCCCAAACTTGTGGGAACTATAATTTTTCTCGCCAGTTTTCAATGTTCAGCCAGTCTTACCTTACCCCTGAGGGTGTTTGCTTAATACTGGTACATTATATCAAGAGCAAGCTTATGAATGTCCACCTTGTTTGCATACTGCTACACAGCATAAGGTGGATGGTGGATGAACACCCTAGTTGGATACTGACCACTACAAAGTACAGTACATCAGGAGTGAACCCATGAACACTGATATTCTTGCTTACTACTGCATTACATCAGGATGTCAATGAACACCCTCACTGAATATTGCTGCATTACGTCAGTAAGATATCTGAGGTCTTCATTGGATACTACATTACATTACATTAGGATGATGATCAATGATCTTTGGATGCTACTACAACTTAATGAGCACACACCTGGGATCCTACTATCACAAGGAGAAATCTATGGGTCCAAACCAACCTTGGACACTACAATAATAGGTAGATCTTTTCAGAACGAATTTTCTTATGATAGTTGTACAACAAGCAGGTATCTGATAAGTAATCACCACTGCCTACAGTATCAACCGAGATGTTTCTTCTTTCTGAATACTGGATCAACCAAGATCAACAGCTGGTAACACTAGGTCAATGACTTTCACTTTCACACATCCCAGAATGCAATCGCGACGGAAGTCTTTCGGTAGGACCGTTTCTGGATGCCGTTTTGTTTTTTGTAACAAAGGAGTTTCGGTGGAGTAGTTTTGCTGCTGTGAATTTTCAAAGTTCAGATTTTTTTCACAAATATTTTCTGTGTAAACAGCTGATCAAGAAACTATGCAACATCTAGAATCCATTTTCTGACACGATAGTGATGAAGACAGTGTAATTGAGGGCTGCACTCTTGAAGAAAATTTGAAGCGAGACAATTCTGACAAAGTTATAAACAAAGATTGACTGCCGAGTCTGATTGACAGACCTGCCAACCCCCTAAGAGACCAATGAGTAAGAATTGAAGCTCAGTGAGGCAGAAATGTGTAATTTCAGAGAGCTAAGAGTAATCAAGCGCGACACTTACCTTTTTTCAAACAAACACGATGCGATGAAATTGTTCGCACAATTTTTGTGAACTTTACTTTTCTTCAAAAACAAGCTTTTCTTTTATGTGTCACAAGAAATCTTTACAAATTATGAAAATGTAGAATACACTGGAAACACACTTATTGTTGAGTATGTATGCGTTTGTTTGCATGAGTATTCTCCCTCCCTCCCTCCCTCTCTCTGTTGTGTGAAGTCTGCATGTTTTTCTCCCTTCCTGATTACTCCCCCCCCCCCCCCCCCCACCCCTTCACTCTTCCTCAGTATATATATATATATATATGTGTATGTGTGTGTGTTAGTGTGTGTGTGTGTGTGTGTGTGTTAGTGTGTGTGTGTGTTAGTGTGTGTGTGTGTGTGTGTGTGTGTGTGTGTGTGTGTGTATTAGTGTTAGTCTTCTTCTTCTGTAGAGTCTCCACAATCAACAGGCTGATTATTATGAGACTGTGAACTGGGATCTGCTGGGGAACAAAAAAAAAAAAAACTATTCTAATTCCTATTTCATAAACATGAGATTACACACATTCATACCACAAAGTGATGACACCCCCCACCCCTATCTTGCCTACTCACTAGGCTACACAAAAAAAAGCAAAACAAAAAAAAAGGTAAAAGCTATGTGCAGAGCTGCCAGCAGGCTACCACGGTCGCTTTTCATCCATCACTATGGACTAGCTGGCCCCAGGCTGCAGTAGGCAGCTCAGGCCCGCAACATCCTTCCACTCATCCATGCATAGAAGACAGCTTTATGTAGCAATCTACTGAAGATGCCTGTTGACCAGTGACACAAATGTGTCAGGGGTTTTGGCATCAACAGTATCCTGGGGGAGGGAGTTCCAGTCCACAATTGTTCTTGGGAGGAACGACATCAGCCGGTAATCGGTGTCTGCAGCTAGTTGATTAAACTGCTGATCATGACTTCGTCGCTCTCTCTTCTTTAGAGTGTGTGTGTGTGTGTGTGTTGCTGGAAGAATTCGGCACGTTAGAGGAATCGATGTGCTTGCGTGACTCAAAAGTGATGCTTCACATCCACCATCCCGCCATGGGAAATTGTGAAGTCCGACTCGCAAGTGGTACACCGTGCACAATTTACACCTTTAGCCGAAGGTCGTATGCAGGGGAACTTTTCCGAGTATTCTTTATGGAACTTTTGACCAAGTTTTTTCTTTTTCGCATCTTGTGCAGAACTTTCTGCTCCTTATCTCGACATTTTCGCAGCTAAAACTTCAAAAGGACGCCAACTTCGCTGAATGGTAAAGATGGTGAAACGAACTGCGTATGACCAGAAACGCTTCTTGAAGATTACTGGTTATACGCACGGCGCTGTGCGTGTCTGTACATAAGCCGATTTTTTCGTCCGTTTTTTGTTTTGTTTTTGTTTTTGAAAACTTTCAATGCGTAAGAATTATCACTTGGGCGTAATAAATTACGTGAAATGCGTAATGGTTGGCAGGTCTGGATTGATAGTGATTCGATTGATGACAGGGATGTCAAATTGCCCATTGCTGCTGGGTCCGGGTCCGGGTCCGGGTCCAGCCCCCCCCCCCCCCCCCCCCCCCCCCCCCCCCCCTCCCCCGATTGATGACAGGGGTGTCAAATTGCCCATTGCTGCTGGGTCCAGCCCCCCCCCCCCCCCCCCCCCCAAGGAAAATTCGAAAAACAAAAGCTGCAAGAGATTCTTACTGTTGACTGGAGTGATAGGCTACAGGAATTGAAGCTAAAAAAAACTTTCGCTTGTTTTGACAGCAGGAAATCGGATCAGACGACGACCAAATTTCAGTCAGTGGGTGTGTCCCATGATTTGTCTGTGGGAGTGTTACCTTTTGAGTGTTTTAGTATTTTGATTTTAGAACAACTTTGGCAGCCTTTGAACAAGAAACAAATTCATTTGCTTCACAAAAGCAAGCAGAAAAAGGTGAAGATAAACTCTGGCCTAAATAAAAAGTGCCTCATTTGTCTAAGAGACAGACAAGGGGTACATCATCACCACAGAGTGAGTGTGTGTGTGTGTGTGTGTGTGTGTGTGTGTGTGTGTGTGTGTGTGTGTGTGAATTGCTCGGCGCACTTGTCAAAGAGCACTTGTATTGCTGAATTCCATCACAATTTAGTATTCAGTAATCTGTTCTATTTTTTTTTCCCCTCAGTAAAGATAAATCTTCCTGCATGTCATGCTTTCAGTTTAACAAAATTGTTAAAGTTGGTGGGTTTTTTTTTTACCTTCACAAGAAATGTTAATGATTTAGTGTGCCGAGAACACAGAATGACTTTATTTTGTTCCTGAAGGTTTCAGTACTTCGTTTAGACTTGGAAAATCACTATGTGCTCCTAATCCATGACATTCTGTGGATTCAGTGACTTCAGGAAAAATTATCTTAGGGCAGAAAACACTGAAGCAGACAATGTTTTGTTTTTTGTTGTTGTTTTTCCCCGTTTACCAGTTCACTACATATGGGAAAAAAAATGGCTGTTTTGGATGGAGTGATGTCTTTGGAATTTTTTCAAATTTATGCAATTGATGAGTAAAAAGGAAATTTTTCATTGAGGTTTCCTTATGGCGAGTGTGTATGTGTTGCGGAGTTACCTCACTTGGAATGGTATTCTCCCAGTCATGCAACACAAAGTCACGAGGTGTGCAGAGGGTTAAAAGAAACAGATGGACATTTAACAGCACTCACCTTCCTTGGATACTGCTACAGAGCCAACAATGACAAGGTCCACTTTGATCTTATCCTTCAGGCTGATCTTCTTGCTATGCTCCTTCGTTCCCTGTCATCATCAACACACAGCACTCCAGTCATACTTCAGGGCACAGAAACAGGTCACCAACAACACAGTCAACAGACAAATCAGTCCTTCCATTCTACTTAAAGACTGATACTCTGAAGTTCAATCACACAGTTTTCCATAGTGGTCTGATGAACATTATCCCAAGAGAGTCTTTTGACAATGCCAACACATCGTTTCATGCCAGAACTGATCTCTTCACCTCTTAACTACAAATGTGCCTCAATTTCCCCACTGCTTGCAAACTTCCAGTCCACCTTTTGATGGGACAGATTACCTTCTATAAACCGTTTATCATGCTGGCAAATATGGGAAGAGCTACACCTTTTAAGTCCAAATGTTTCAACATGAGTAACAATTTTTCGAGATAGCCGTTTCTGGAAAGAGCTACCCATTAAGCCAAAGGCATTTCAACACGAGAAACTTTCTTTTTCGAGGTATGTACCTTTTCAAAAAGGTATGTGAATTAGTTTCACTTTCCATTGTGTAACTAACAGCAATTAGTGACAGTACATTAGCAATAAGTGTGGATGGAAAAAAAGAAAAGCAGGAAGGGGCACTTCAGGCCCCTCTGGTCAGGTCAACAGGTAAAGCCCTTTGTCAGGGGTTGGGGGGAGCCCCCTGAAAGTGAAGGGTTTCTGCCTCTTTGACATTTGGAGTCATCTTCCTTTTTCCTTAGCAATCCACAAAACCACCACTGTTCCAAACCAACAATGTTTGAGAACAGAACACAATGGAGTTCACTGAACCCACATTGCTGAGGTACATGAGGCTTGGGGCTGGTCAATTTTTTTCTTGTTGACAATCTTTTATGTTTACCTTTGTTGAAACTTGAAAAAACATCTGTTTTCATGCAATACATTGTTGGTGTTAACCAGGTTTTTGTGCACTATCCCAACTTCTTGTATGCTTTACAAGAAATCAAAAAAGCCCGTTTTTTCACGGTGGACGAGGATGGGGCCACACAGCTGACTTGAATGCAAGTATTTAGTAGGATGTTTATAAAAAGTTTAACATTCATATAAATATTGATAACATCTGCTTGCCAGCTTCAAATTCTAAAACTAAAAATAAGGTAACCTGCACCGTCACACCCTTCCCCAAACCCTTAACAAAGAATGAGAGCAAATCTCAAAGGCAGCAAGTGAGAGTATGAGAGAGAGAGAGAGAGAGAGAGAGAGAGAGAGTTGTGTTTTGTAGAGAGAGAGAGAGAGAGAGAGAGAGAGTTGTGTTTTGTATATCTGATTTTTTTTTTCTTAACTTCTTTTCTTTTTCTCAGAACCAGCACCCAGACATGCTGTTTATATGTGATGTACCATACACCTGCTGTTGTAGTGTTGACACCACACACCAAAAGCATCGCCTTGCCTGTCAACACCATAGCCGTCAAGCCTACACTTTCCACCTCTTCCCACTTACCATTGTTGGAAACTATGGGGATGATAACAAAAGCATCCTCATTCAGCTGAATGAATCATACCCACTTCGTGATTGTTGGCTGATAGTGTTCACATGCCGACGAATCATGGCATTAAAAAACATCTGCTTTGGCAAACACTGGATCAGTGCATGGACAGAGCATTCAGGACATCTTTACAGAAACATGAAAAAAACATTAGCCCCGACACATGGTAATTTCTGGATCTCATGAAAAACGCCTACGTCAAATTCCTGTCTCCAGCTGTTCTGAAAGTGTAGTTTCAACTATGTGGACGTTACAGAAGCCTGGGTACAGGATTCTTATGAAGATCCAGGACATCAGTGTGGACAAAAGGAATATGAATGGCATTTACCCAAACTTGGATGTTAGAGATGACTTGGATAAACGCATCACATCAATTCAATGCCAAGTCATTGCATTGCAAGCACAAGATCACAATGGTCAGTCACTGTCAGTAGTAACACACAAACTGACACTTTCACATGACACTAGATCCACAATCACACAAACTGACATTCAAACAGATCAACAATTACTTTTTTTTTTTTTAATGCGATTCTTGTTTGCAATTTTTATTTTTTAATTATGAAAAGAGGAGAAGGGAAGCGAGATTAGTCAGCCCTGAAGCCAAAAGAGTGGCCCTGTCACCGACAGTCAAAAATTGGTTGCCTAATGGACAAGTGGAGAGAGTATTTCACACTGTCTGCCACGAGATTCAGTTGTCCTGGACAACCAGACGGATATGTATTTCAAACCCTGCATACCACATGATTTCACTCAACACTGCAGTTCACAATGCACAAGTATTGCACATGATTTTACCTAATGGCTCTGAATTACTTACACATTAAATAATACAACCTGTGAGGTAGAAAGTAATGCACACAGTAGTTGAGTTTCCACATCAGAAATTACATCCTCCACCCTTCCTCCCTCGCAACTTCCCACACCCATCCTCACCCCCTATCCTTTACATCCCACGACGTCTACTTACAAGCGCAGTGGAGCACTTGCGCAGCATCTCCTTGTTGGCATCCTCTGGCGGTGTAATCTTGTTAAAGAGGCCAGTGCGCAGACGTGGTGTGGGCACAAGCAGCGTCTTACCGGCCTGCAAAAACAGTTTACTTGTATTAAAGAAAAAAACCTGTGAAATGAATTCCTAATTCCTTTTTAAGTACAATGCACAATAAAACTTTTCACAAAATTGTTCATTGTGCTTCTTTTCACTTCCCCCCGAAAAAGGAAAATGACTCGTCATGCTGACCAGCCTTGACCAGGAACAGATGATTTCTATGGAAATTAACAATGCTAAAAATCATCAAAGAGCAGCCGACTTTCAAGCAGAAATTATTTTCTTTTGTGAAATATTTAAAGCAGCAGAGCAACTTGACTGGGTACAAAAGTTTGGTCACTTGGCAGCTTTCAAAGTCTGTTATGAAGCCGAATGAATTTGAAAGTGAAACTGTATACCAACAAAGATTTATTTGAAAACATTTTAAAAGACGAGATAAGTGTTTGACTGGACATTTCCATTGGGAGTTTGATGTCTGCCATTGTTCTGAGCAATAATCATCAATAACTCGGATCACTTCTGAACCTTGGGCTGAAGTGCATGATGGCAAAATTTATTTTATTTATGAAATGACTGTCAGACCATTTTTATACTGACCACTATATGAAAAAAAAAGGAAATGACCTTTTATTATCATCTTGGTTTCATTTTTTTTTCCCCCCTTTTTTCTGTACTTAGGGCTTATGTAACATCAAGCGCTAAAAATAATCATTAATGATAATACAATAACAGACACAGACAAGGAGAAACGCCCAATATACTAGATCTGATACTGGTACAATGACAGCCAAAGGATCTCAGAGATTGAACACGTTGCCTCACTTGGGAAAAGCGATCACGATATACTTTTATTTCAACTCTACAGTAATACCGGAAAACAACGAGAAAACAATAAGTATAGATTCAATATGAAAAAAGGGAACTATAACAGGCTGAGAGAGATGATCAGTGATGTTGAGTGGGAGAAGGTGGAAAATAATAATATAAATGATGAATGGTCCTTCATTAAGGAGAAAGTACTGAATGCTATGGATAACTGTATTCCCAAAATAAAACAAAAACAAAACAGAGAACTAAACCAATTTGGATGACACTTAAAATACTTAGGAAAATAAAAAGCAAATATAAGTATTTTAAACAATATTTAAAGAGAAAAACTAGTCAATCATACAAAAAATATATTAAAGCCAGGAATAAATGTAATAAAGAAATTAAAAGGGCTCGTAAAAAACATGAAAGAAATGTAGCAAATGGAGCCAAGGAAAACCCCAAAAGCTTTTGGAAGTATGTTCAACAACAAACTAAAATGAATACAGGTGTACAAGTTCTAAAGAACACTGATGGGTCATTGTCAAATACAGATGAACACATTCTTTTCCAGTGTTTTTACCAGAGAGGACACATTCACTGTACCTAATATAGACGAATGTTCAAAATCTGGGGGAGCTGCTGTTGCTGACATTGTGTTAACCCCATTAGCTGTAGAGAACCTACTCAAAGGACTGAACCCAAATAAGGCTCAAGGACCTGATGGTATTCTCCCAGGGTCTTAAAGGAAATATGTAAAGAAATATCAAAACCACTTTGTCACTTATTTAATAAAACTTTAGAAGAAGGAGTCTTACCAGAAGACTGGAAAACTGCAGAAGTTACAGCTATTTTTAAAAAGGGATCTAAAAATGAGCCTGGAAATTATAGACCTGTTAGCCTGACTTGTGTAGTGTGTAAAGTTCTAGAAAGTATAATGAGAGACTGTATTGTCAATCATTTTCAGGACAATGATCTGTATTCAGATTGTCAACACGGGTTTAGAAAAAAAAAGGTCTTGTATGACACAGCTCCTTTTAACAATGGAAGATTTTACAGAATATATTGAGCAAAAAGCATCATTTGATGTCGTCTACTTAGACTTCAGAAAAGCTTTCGACACTGTACCGCATTGTAGGCTTCTGGAGAAGTTGAAAGGTTATGGGATTACAGGAAATGTACTGAATTGGATCCAGGCTTTTTTGTCTGGACGAACACAAAAAGTAAGGATAAATGACGTCACTTCACAAAGATCAGATGTACTAAGTGGTATACCTCAAGGCAGTATCCTAGGACCCATACTTTTCACTATATTCATAAACGATCTTCCGGAATCTGTCCAAAGCAATTGTAAGATTTTTGCTGCTGACACGAAACTGTATGGAAATTCTACCAATCATACAAAAATACAAAGGGATGTATACCAGGGTTCATACCAATTAGTCAGAACAAAATTCCATACTTTTTCCATACCTTTTCAAGACCTCAGCAACATTTTTCCAGGACCAAAATCCAGGACTAAACCCACCCCCCCAATCTCACCTCCCACTCACCCGGCACCCCTCAACCTTCATATTATATATGCAGGCTTCACACACACACACACACACATTATATACACACACACTCGCATGCACACAAATGCAAGTGAACACAACAGAATGAACAATTCACTTACCAATCAATGAATCATGGTCACACTGCCAGCACTTGAATCACACTATCATTCAGTCACAGTTCCTTTACCATTAGATGTAATTTTAAAATTCACACAATTCCACTCACACCTGAAAATCTTGATCCCAGTTTTACTTTTTGATTTCTTCCACTTTCTCATTGATCAGACTTGAGCAGGTCTTTCACACAAATTTCCAGTTTCCTCTTCTTTGCTCACACTGCCAGCACTTGAATCACACTATCATTTAACAGTCACAGTTCCTTTACCATGCAAAGAGTAGCCATTTAGACGTAATGTAAAATTTACACAATCCCATTCACACCTGAAAATGTATCTTGACCCCAGTTTTACTTTTTGATTTCTTCCACTTTCTCATTTATCTGGGCCTCAAGAACAGAAACTTCAGCTGTCTTGTCCTTAGCAGATCTACGGAGAGCATTTGACTTTGCTATGAAGGTGAAGTTTTGTGTTCTTTCTGCTTTCTCAGCAAACTCATCAGCAGACTTAAGCAGGTCTTTGCACAAATTTCCAATTTTCTCTTCTTTGCTTTCACCTCTTCAAGTTCATCAAGCACTGACTTTCTCTTCCCTGCAGCCTCTTTTTTCTCCTGTTCTCTCTGTTCTGCCAAATACGAATTGTATCTTGATTTAGCACTGGCTGCATAAGCAAGAAGTTTTTTGGTGATTGTCACTTCGCTTGCACCCCCAACACTGGACAAATGATCAGCAATTATTCTTAGAGCTGTGACAGTCCTCCGTTTCATGTTGTCAGCTGCAACCTCCTTGTTAACAGAGAAGCCTCTCTCAACTGATGCCTGACCATGGGACAAAACCAGCACTTTTCTGACAACATTCCAAAGATTCTTCCACTCCTTGCGAGCTGACAGGACAGAGAAGAAGAATGTATCAAGTCTGTCTCTATCTCTGTCAAATGACAGAACATGTTCATTTCCTGCCATCTCAGAAGCAAAGTCTCCATAGTTGCTGAGGATACTGTCAGTCGTTTTTCTGTATGCTTCCTCTGTCCACCATATAATCCAGGCATTTCATCAAGTTCTGTTTTGCTGCTGTTTTGCTTGCCACAATCTGAGCTGGTTTCAACCAATCAAGAAAGCGAACAAGGCCATAGCGAATAGGGGCTTTTTCAAGCAGTTTTGTCACAAGCTGGATCAGAAACCTCTTGGTATCAAGCTTGATTCTCGCATAGTCTGTTTCTGAAATTGTTCCCTTTCTCCTGAGATCCTTAAGATCTCTGTTTGGAATGTATCCACAATTAATGTTTGCAATGTCCAAATGCAGTTTACTGTCCGAAATATCCTTGATCTCCCTCAACATACTTCCAACACTTTCCACTCTTTTAACAACCTCTGACTTCATGAACCTCTCCAGAATGTTCATCACCAACAATTTCAGGTCTTCAGCCAAAAATGGCAGCATGGGCTTGTCAGTCTGATACTTGGTCAGGAAAGGTTCAATGATGGCAACAGAGATGAAGATGTTCAAGCGCACCATGAACAATGGATCACTGCAGCTGGCTCTCACCTCACTGAATGACTTTGTCTGTGGGCATTTGTTTTTTTTCACAACTTCATTCACAAATGTGATAACATGAGGCCACAATTCCAACGCTCTATTGCAAACGCTCACATTTTCAAGCCATCTGTGAGAACAGAATTTCTTTGGAAAAACAGAACATCCTGTCAGCTGTGTGAAGTCCTCTCTCCGAGCTGGTGAGTCCTTAAACATCCAGTAAAGAGAGTTTAATTTATGTTCAATGTCCCAGCCTTGTGTGTTGTAGGCAGACCTAAATGCATTATGCACAATGTGCAACCCACAGCTGCCAATGTTGTACAGGCCTTTTCCTGTCTCCTTCTCTCTGTCATCTTTCAGCTTGTCATAAGTAGCCCAGTTGACATTGGGGCCATCCATTGATAACTGCAAAATTCCTGATTTCCCCAAAATGCTGCAGCAATCTTCAAGTTCAGTATACAGGACATCAGCTGTGGCATGTCCCAGGAATCGTGAAATCAAATAATGAGTTTTTACCTCATTTCCATCCCAAAACCGAACATGCATGTCCAACTGCTTTTGCTGGAGTTGATGATTGAGAGTTTCATCAAACAGAAGAACGTATTCCTCTGCATTTCTGGCCCGGGATGTTAATAGTTCTGAGAAGTACGGTGCAATTCCAAAAGTCGCTAAATACCTGGCTTTGGTTTCACTGCACTGAAATTGTTGTGCAACCTCACATGCTGGAAACATCTTTCTGAAAATGTCTCCTACCCCTCCAAAACTTTTGAAAGAAAAATGTTTTTCCATGGCGAACATGGTCCAATACACCTCAGCTGTAAGCAGGTCATTCTTGGTGACAGCCTTGTCTAGTGTGCCCTGGATGCTGGATAAATCACTTGCAGATGTAGATGGTTCACATCCTGATGCTGAAGTGGACTGCTGAACACCTGAACTGGAAACAGAAAAAAAAGTTCAATGCCATCTGTAAGTGTAACTGTATACACGTTTTCATAATATATACTCTGTGTGTGTGTGTGTGTGTGTGTGTGTGTGTGTGTGTGTGTGTGTGTTGTGTGTGTGTGTAAATCAGTGAGCAAGACAGACAAAGCAGCCAAGTGAGAGAGACAGACAGACAGAGAGAAACAGACAGACACGGACAGATGATACATTTTTATTTTGTTGCATGATGTTCAAAATAATGACACACTTAACTCCGTTTTTTTTTTGTTTTTTATCTTTTATAATAAAAACACTATTTTAAATTCTGTATTTTCTTTAAAAAAAAAAAAAAAAAAAAACTCAAACAAACAATTCCTGAATGGATACTGATCATGTGTGTGTGTATATGTGTGTATGTGTGTGTGTGTGTGTGTGTGTGTGTGTTGTGTGTGTTTAAATCAGTAAGCAAGACAGACAAAGCAGCCAAGTGAGAGAGACAGACAGAGAGAAACAGAGAGAGAGACAGAGGGAGACTGAGAAACAGACAGACAGAAACGGACAGATGAGATACATTTTTATTTTGTTGCATGATGTTCAAAATAATTACACACTAACTCGTTTTTCTTTTTTTCTTTTATGATAAAAACGCTATTTTAAATTCTGTATTTAAAAAAAAAAAAAAAAAAAAGAAACTCACCAAACAAACAATTCCTGAATGGATACTGATCGTGTGTGTGTGTGTGTGTGTGTGTGTGTGTGTGTGTGTGTGTGTGTGTGTGTGTTTACTTATTATGCATCAGCATGTGTCTTGTTTTGCAGATTGATTAGGAAAGTTTAGCAACTAACTCTTCTCCCCTCCCCTGCCCCTCTGTCCCTATCTCCTAACTTCAGAGAGATAGTGACAGAGACTGAGACAGACAAAGATAAAGACCGAGACTGGGGGAGAGATAGACAGACAGAGTGAGTGAGCTAATGAAAAACATGCATCCTATTCCCAGTACAAATACCTGCTTTAAAAAAAAAAAAAAAAAGGAGCTAGGAAGCCCCGTTCAAAAAAAAAAAGTAAGAAAACTCGGGAGGGGAAGCGGAGAGAGAGAGAGAGAGAGAGAGAGAGAGAGAGAGAGAGAGAGAGAGAGAGGTAGGTCATTCTGGTCTTCAACTTACCTCCCACTGGCTGTAAAAAAAGTCATTCATCGTCATCGTCGACCCTGTCGACTTACTCGCAGCCTGTGCCAGAAACACGTGTTTCTTCCCCGACATGTGGCTTTTCAAGGCCGCTTCACCCATGTTGGACACATCGAAATCTTTTTGACACAGGCGACAACGGGCTCGAAATTTACTGCCGTCCGATGCTTTTCCGATCCAGTTCTGGTACTGGCTATTGGTCAACCACGCTTGGCTGAATACACACTTCCCCATTTTTTTAATTCTTGCTGCAGGCGCAAACCATGAAGAAGAAATGATAGAACGGAAGTTGGGGGGGGGGGGGTTGGAAAATTGCACACATGCGCACTCGACACAAGGGAGACTACTCGGACGGCAAAATAAATAATTCTGCTGTTCGGATGCGCGAGTGTTGACGGGGTGGCAAATCGACATCGACCTTTTCCGAAATTTGATGTAAACAATTTTGTTTCAATTCATGACTTGAACGTTCATGATGGAACTCTGGAAATTCCATGACTTTTCCAAACCCTGCTGGGTAAAAGCAAATTTTCCAAGACTTTTCCAGCCCTGGAAAAGCCTTTCCCATTTTTCCAAGACTTTTCCAGACTTCCAGGACTCGGTACAAACCCTGGTATACTCATTAAAAGAATGGTCAAATGAATGGGACTTACATTTCAACGTATCCAAATGTAGTGTTATGCACTGTGGTAAATCAAACCCAAATCATAAATATTATATGAAGGTAAATGGACAAGAAAATGAAATAAATGAGTGTGAAGAAGAAAAAGATCTTGGTGTTATTTTTGACCCACTACTTTCTTTCGATGTTCTTATCAATAAAATCATCAATAAAGCAAACCAAATGATAGGACTAATAAAGAGAACTTTCACATACTTGAATAAAGATATATTATTGAAAGTGTACAAAAGTCTGGTACGGCCGCACTTAGAAATATCAATGTGGAAATATCATATGGTATCCCTTGCTCAAAAGGCAGTCAAAGGCAGTGGAGAAAGTACAAAGAAGGGCTACAAAGCTACTACGGGAATGCAAAAATATGAATTATGAACAACGACTAAGATACTTAAACTTACACTCCTTAAAAGGTAGACGTATCCGCGGTGATCTAATCGAAGTCTATAAAATATTCAACGATATGGTGGATGTACAAATAGAGCTTTTTTTTCAAATTATATACTGATAGTATTACAAGGAAGCCAGATGGGAAAATCTTCATTGAACACTGTCAGACTAATAAACGTAAAATGGTTTTTGGAAAAAGAATAACACATCTTTGGAATGATCTACCAACTAACATCAAGTTTGCACAATCTACTAACTCATTTTAAAATCTCCTTGATGCGGATCATAAATTCACTAAATTGTTATTTGAATTTGATTAACAAACCAATATGCGCATACGCAACAAACCAATTCAGAATACTAAACAATACATGGATGGAGATTCAAGAAAGGCCGCGAGGCCTAGGCTACGTATATCAGCCTGTCCCCTTACTACTACTACTACCATAATCTTTGGTTAATTCATTCCTGGGATTTGTTTAAAAAACAAAAACAAAAAGGAAAAAGAAAACAAACATCCACTTTTTTTCCTGGCCAATTTACTACTGTTTTGATGGATATGAACCATATGCAGACTATGGTTCCGCTTAAATGAACATGGCACGTTTTGGTGTTCCACTTATTTGATAAAATCAAACGAAACTGTTACATGCGAGCTTGGGTGGAAAAACTTTTCTTTTTTTTTACGCAAGGAAAAGATTTATTCAAATTTTATCTCCATGTGTCCCACAAATAAGCCTTTTACACAAAAAACGTTTACTTGACAATATCATTTTCACTGCCATGAAGGTGCTTTTCTTTTGTATCAAGAGTTAAACAATCACAACGATTTGATAGATTTTTAAAAAAAGAAAGAAAAAGGATGTTTGATTCCAATCAAATTAGTGGCTGGCTTTCAACCCCAAAGTTCTCACAGTGATCTGACAGGCTCCCTTGGGGCCGAGATTGGTGAAATTTGGCTCAGTGCTTAGTCTATGCGAGGCACCCAGATTTCAGACCAACTTAACTCATCTTCATACTGCGCCCGCGCCCAGTAAAAGTCAGTGTGGCTGTGCATACAAGTGCTCGCAAATGCCCAATAAGCCACGTGGCAACAATGTGCGCCACATGTGTTTCTCACAGAAAAGGAAGTCTTGCGAGAACATGACTTTGTTTTTCCTTTAGCGATCCACTTCCTTTTGCAAAAAAAAACGCGAGTCAATACGTGCCCTAGTTCTTGAGTTATGGTTTCTTAAAGTTTTGAAATCAAAGTGCTGTTTTACACCATGGCTAACCTTGATTTCTGCTGCTCTATCATGGGATTTAGTGATAAAGATTCTGTGATTTGTAGGATTTACAGCATAAGACTTGGTGAAAGTGCTGGGTAATGAAGCTTAGAGTGACCTTGATTTCGACTGGGATGAGGTTCCAGACATGATGAACAACGATTCAGAAGAAAGTTCTGAAAAAGATTTTTTTTTTCCCAAGTAAATGACTCATGTGACATTCTTCAAACTTATAGCAACATATATATTCATAGGAATTTTAAAAATAATTTTAATTTCATTATTGACAATATATTGTCTTTCCTCTATTTTACATTAATTTTCTTAATTCGGTAACCATGTTTAAATTACGGAGTTACTTCTCTTACCGCAGGTTTTCGGCCTAAGCAAGCGCAGGTAAGTGCCTGAAGAAGAGGGTTAATGAAGCACAGGGTGTCTATCAGTTAATGGGAAACGCCAGCCATGTGGCAGTGCAATCACTGACCTCCAAGGTGAGGAAGCGAGCGTTTTCCTGGGGTTTATCTGGGTTGATCTTGACAGTGCGAGCCGACTTGAACTGCTCCATTTCTGCAACCTTCTCTGCTGCTATAGCAGCATCCTGCCCACACACAGACACACATCCATATGCTAGAGATGGTTTGCATTTACTTTTACAGGGTTCATACAGACTTTCAAGAAAAAAATTTTAGGCCCTTTTAGGGCCTAAAATTTAAAAAAAAAAAAGGCCATCAGGGCACACGAAAATGCTGAAAAATGCTCACCATTGCCTCCCACAGATGCCATTTTCTCCAATACAGACCTCCATTCAGCAAGCACTTAATCACTTTCTGGTATGAATCTTGTCAATTCCATGTCCGTATGAAAACAAAGAAATCTTTTACAATGGCTAGAGTAAACACAGTGTTCTTGCAGCACACACAAGGCGGAAGTCTTAGGAATACAAGTCATAAGATAAAGAAAAAAGTAGGCCTATGCTTTCTTTCCACCTGACTAACAGCTGCCTTGTCCTTGATTGACTAGCACACACTGCCTCTGGTTGAAGGAGAGAACAGTCCAGTGATTCAGCATACACTTAACTATACACAGGGTATACACTCAGATTACACTCAAGGTAACTCTTCAAAACATACATAAACACACATCATAGAGTCTGTCTTGTCTTGCATACCTGCTTTCAGTCCACACAAATATTACAGCACACGTAACACTACTACACATTTGAAGATAATTTTGCAGTTTTTCAATGAACAAAAACAGCCCAAATTACAACCCTTTAAGGTTGGCCATTGCCTTATCAATCTCGTTTTGCAAAGGAGCCAGGCTTGACTTCTTGGCTTTGGCTTTACGACCGAGAGCAACAGCCTCGGTGAGCTTCACGAGGTTATCTTCAGCATCTGCTTGCTCACACTTATCATCAGCCTCTCAATGAGATTGGCGATGTCTGTCTCTATTCTTGCCTTCTTGGCCCTCATGGTCTCCAAGTGGTCCAGAGCAGCTTTCCTTTTCTCCCCTTGCTTTGATGCAGCCTCCTCCTTTGCTTCATCCAGATGTTTCTGGTACTTACTCCTGGCTGAAGAGGCAGCCACAATCAGTTCCTTTGTAACTGGTACAAGGTGGGGACCTCCGTACTGTTGGACCACCTGCACATCTGCCTATGGGCAATCAGGGAATGTTTGGATAAGTTATCCCGAGTCGCTTGTTTGTTTGTGGAGAAGCCACGTTCCACTGATGCTTGGCCATGAGAGAGGAGCAGCAACTGCTTGATGACCCCCCAGAGCTCTTGGTACTGCTTCTCTACCTGAACAGTGGAATGAAAGAGTGTGTCAATCCTGTCCTCTGATGGACTGAAGTCAAGGAAACGGATCCTTTTCTCTTCATCCTGCTGCAGTTTCTCAATGAACTGTGAAAACTGGTTGAGAATTCTGTCACAGTTAGATTCCTCAACTCTGTTTGCCTCAACCATGATGTTAAGAACTTTCTGAAGCTTCTTCATGTTGTTGTCTTTCTCTGACTTCTTGGCAATCTGTCTGGGGTCCATCCATGACATCAGCCTCACCAGAGGATAGGTGATGGGTGCCTTCTCCAGCAGTTTCTTCACCACCTTTACCAGGAACTCACGGCAATCAAAACGGAAGTCATACTTTTGGCGATCACTTGCAAGGCCGGATTTCAGCAAATATCTCTGAGCTGCAAACCCCACAACTACTTGTGATGTGTCTCGCCAGTCTGCCTTGTTGGAAACATCAATTTTCACATGGGATGACAATGATGCTTTTTCTTCCAGGACTTCAGGTTTTAAGAATTTTTCCATGAGCTGCTTGACAAGAAGACCCAAATCCTGTCCAATGAAAGGCAGCATGGGCTGATCACTTTGGTAAACTGCCAAAAATGGCTCAATCTCCCTTGCACACATCAGGAAGAATTGCAGCTTGGCAGTGATGAGAGGGTCCTGAATTGCTTCGTAGACAACTGTGAAGGAGTTGCTTGTTCGGCAGGTCACCCTCTTGGACTTGGCTGCAGTGCAATACTCCACGACATGCGGCATGAGGACGAGGGCTCTGTCAGCTACGTTGATGTTCTCCGGTCATCTGGTCAACACAAAATTGAGTGACCTGGTGATTATGTTGACCAAATTCTATATTCATAAAGTAAACGCACGTTACAAAATACCATCTCCCAGACACACAACCTGCTTAAGATGTTCAAAAACAGGAATGATACGGTATGTCTTGTTCTAAGAATACCAGTTCTGGAAACTATGAACTATGGGAGCAGTTTATTCCACTCTGACAAACTAGAATGGATGTAAAGAGTGACAGGATTTGATCAATGTCCTGCTTCACCCCTCTTTCTTTCTCCTCTTCTTTGGTTTGTGAGTATGTGATACATTGTGAAATCTGTTGAGGTATAAAAATATAAATTTACATAGCAGAATGAGATTTATATACATTAGGAGTTACGGTACGAAGCAGGTAATGGATTAAAATCTCCTGGTATTATAATTAATGTTATAAATGTTGTTTGTGAGTGTTGTTATAAAAAAAAACTTGAAAAATTCAAAATAAACAAATGAATGTAACTGGAAGGACTAACTGAGGCACAAGAACAACACACACACACATACACACACACGCACGCACACACACACACACACACTAACAAACCTGTGTTTGCAAAACATCAGAGGAAGAGTGTTGGACCCTGTCAGTGTTCTGAAGTCTTCACGTCTTGCAGGGGCATCGTGGAAGAGATGGTATAGACTGGTGAGGAAGTCATCCACACCCCATCCTGATGCCTCACACCCAGCATGAAATGCGTTGTGGAGAATGTGCAGCCCACAGCTCCCAGTCTGTAGCATTTTGCAGATGCTCATCTTCTCCAGCTCACATTCAATGGTGCTGCAAGTCAACATATTTCTTTCAGATGTATAATAAGAAGAAAGGCAATGCTCAAACACACAAAGACACATGTGTGCGTGCGTGCACGCGCACACACACACACAAATCAAGAATATTCAATGCTAAAACATGTAGAATGAATGCACACACATTCATTAATATATAACTTAAGAGAGAGAGAGAGAAAGAGACGGAGACACAGAGAGAGTCGGCTCTTCTAGACCAAGGGCTCGTGTATGGAAATACAGATCTGCATGCCAAATAGAGATCCTGCAATCTAATTTTACTTTTTCTGATCCAGAGCTACACATAAAAACAGAATGCATTTTAGAATAAATGATGATGCATGAGTGAAAGTATGAGTGATGCATGAGTGAAAGCTACTCTGAAAAATAGATTAAGCTTAACAACTGAAAGTGTGACTAAAATATAAAATATTCATGGGTTTTTATTATAAAATATGTTGATAGACACATACTTGAACACACAGAAATACATGTACACTTACACACACACACAGTCACATTCACAAACACACACACACACACACTCGCACACACAAATTCCCTAACAAAAAAAATGCACAGCTACTATCACAATAAAATAAAAAGATGCTACATCCATAGTACTTTAAAGCATAAACATATGATGAACAATGGATAAACTTACCTGTACAATTTCCAGTTGACATTGGGACCATCCATGGACAGCTGCAGTAGTTTCCAGTGTCCAAACTCGCACACTATGGGGTCAAGACGCTCATGCAGGTCTGTGGCAGCAGCATGGCTGAGAAACTCAGACACCAGGTAGCTGGTCTGAACATGGTCACCTTCCCAAATTTGAACATGTATGTCCAGTTGCTTCTCCTGAAGCTCTTGATTCAAACTTTCATCAATGAGCAGTACATAGCCTGACTCTGCCTTCATTTTTGCTTCAGTAATGATGTGAAGCGTGGAGCTATTCCAAAGGAGGCCAGATAAGACGTCTTTCTTTCACCACACTTAAAGTTTTTAGCGATCTGGCTATCAAAAAACATAGCTGAAAATAGTGCAGTTTTCTTCACACGATTTATAACTGTAGTGGCTGTTCACAACCTTGAGAGTCCACATTATCTCTGCCTTCAATGCATCAGTCCTTGTAAAAGAAATCATCCTGGAGCCACTCTGACTAGTGGAAGCAGCAGTAGGGCCAAACAAAGTTGCAGTAGAAGCACTAGAACTCGAAGGACCAGCAACCAATTGGTTTTCAGAGCAAAAATTTGTTGATGTACTAGTACTACTTGAGGCTTGCCCACTGTCACGATCTTTTCCAAAAAAATTATTTAAGGACACTGCCGCTGTAGCACTCGCCTTCTCCAAGTCGGAATGTTTCTTCCTTTTTTGGCGAGTTTGAAGGGCTTTTTCACCCATTTTCCCAAGCTGAAACCTCTTCTTACAAAAACTACAATGGAACCGATATTTGTCTAAGTTATCTCAGCGAAGCCAGAAATTATATTCAGATTTATCAAGCCACAGATCTTGGAATACGCACTTCCCCATGTCTCTGAGTGAAACTGACGAAATCTTATAAAGAATCTCAATGAAATGTCAAATTTCGTTGCAAAACGAACCGTGGTCTTGCTTCGTTCAACACATGGAAAGTCCAAGATGGCGGACAGCACAGTTACTTTGTCATGGAGTTACTTCCCTTGAACGACTTTACACCATGATCGATCGGATCTGATTCGGCATTTATCTATTACGAAAATCAGTTTTTGTTTTCTTTTCTGATCATTCTTCTTTGATTTTTTTGTTGTTGTTTCACAAGTTTGTTTTTTTTATGATTTTTTTTTTGAGGCTGTTCTGGTTTTTGGGCCTTTTAAGGCCTCCAGCCTCTTCATTTTGATTTTTAAGGTCTTTTAGGGGCCCCTATTTTTTTGCCTAAAAAGGTTAGGGCCTTTTAGGGCCCTGTACGAACCCTGTTTTACCATTACAACTTTCTTCTCTGAACATAGTAATTCACCTTTACCCTGTAATTCTATTCACATACGGAATATAGATCATCTTGTTCGATCAGACAAACCACCTTGACAAAGCAAGCACTTCCAGGTTTTCTTCACATTTATGAAACTCCAAAAGCAAAACCATTTCGTTGTGAAACTTAAATATGTGTTACAAGAATTTCAGCTCTATCCAACAGATAAGTAACAACAAGAATACAGACCACACAAAAAAAATCCAAGAAAGGAACAAGAAAAGAATGCCACTCACCACAAAGTTGGGGATGCGGTTGTTGCAGGGTCGAGGAAAATTGACCAGATCATTCTTCTCCAGGTGATCCCAAATCTTCGAGCGAATGCTCCACTTGGACACCTCTGTCCAACACATACAGCATTGCATTTTAGCTTTGCCTGCCACCGAGGGAGGGGTAGAAGCAGGAAGGAAGGCTGACAAAGGCTCAACCACATCATATTCGACATTTGGAAACAGTCTGTTTAGAGCTTTTCGCACACATTTGATTAAGTGGCAAAAAGTAATACGCACAACAAGGCATTCCAACATAAAATTAGACACTTTTCAAAACAGATTACCTTGCTTTTATGAAGGCTTATTATATATAACATTTAATTGCAAGTAGGAAAGATAATTAATACAATAGTACTGGAATTATACTAATTGAAAGTTTAATCAAGAATGTGAATGTGTTATTCAGGACAGAGGACATGACAAAAGTAGAACATTTTGTATCTGTACATAAATCTTAACACACAAATCCTATACATTTACAACTGTGTTATGTCATATTCTGATAACCCTTGGGATAAATGGACATCAACTTTACACCGGCATAAAATGTTCTGTTTTAACCTTCAAAACGAAATTCTTACATTATCAAACTTCACTCAGAACTGAACAATGTCCAAAGACCGTGTCAAGTACAAAAGTCGGATTGACAAATTTGCATACAAAGCTGAAACATGACTTGGCCTTGTTCAGGTTGTTGAGGATATTTACATCCTCATTGACCATCATTTTTCAAAAGAAAAGAAGGAAAAAAAGTTCATCTTGTCAAAGGCATTTTCAATTCTTTGTTACAAGATTTTTTTTTTCACCCTTCTCTTCAGATACTTTTTCTTTTACTGAACTGTGACATTTCTTACACATGTTACCACAATGATTTTGGGTCGCAGCAAGATGGCCATTTTTTGTTGCTTTGACATTGCATAAATCAGCAGTGTTTGGGAGACTTTTATACCGATGCACAACTAAACACACAAATTATTAGCTTTGCATTATCAAGATTATCTAAAACATATCAACACAATAAAAAAAAAAATTTCTTTCACAAACATTTCCTTTATACAAAATGCACTGCCGGAAAAAGCACCTGTCACTCACTACCTGCACTTCCATATGGTCAACAGCTATGCTTTTAAACAATCCTTTTTCCTGCGTCCATACGAGCGTGATGGAAAGAAGAAGACGGTTTGCTTTTTTTTTTTCGAACAAAAAACTGTACCCCAACACCTTTGACATCAGATCAATAAGCTATAGCAGTGTGTACAAGTAGCCTCGTTTTCAGTCCACAAACAATGCACACACACCTATTCTTAAACCCTTTATAGACCAGCATCAACTCACCAACGCCTTCACTGTTCAGGACCTTCTTGCCAGTGTCCTCAGGTGGAGGTCTAACAGTAGGTGGAGCTTCGCTGGCCTGCTGTGGCTCCGGGTCGGAGGCGGAGGCGTTGTTGTTCTCCATGGCTGTTTATCCTTCACAGGTAGTTGCACGACAGCTGCCTCAATCTGCCAACAGCAGCCCGCACCCATTAATTAGCATACTGTGCTGGTTGTCTGACAGACCAAAATAGCAAAACAAAGACTGCATGCCTAGGTCTAAACCCATCAAGCCTTCGAAGTTCCCATCCACTGCATATGGTCCAAGCATTTTTGCATACATCTTACTATTTAAAACAACAGTTACATATGTGATCTATTTTGAAGGTGGAAGTGGATGGAGGTGGGATTAATATGAGGTGGGGTAGGTGAGTATGGGAGGTAGAGGGGCGCAATGGTATGGGCAATTATGAGCAATTCTAATCCGCAGATGCAGAGAGTATGGTAGTTATTTTTTATGGGTGCATGCTCCCTAACACACACATGCAAAAAGCCTTTAAACCTTATCCAACCTGTAAGGCTGTGTACTTTGTCCAAATGCCAGAATTTCAAAGCACCTTCGTGGACCATTTTCCACCTCAACTGGTACTGCTCTAGCAACATGTCTGCACTTTTTTCTTCTGTACAATCTCCACTATACTTGAACAATTACTTGCTTCAATAGGAAGCAATCTTATTAAAGCAGTCCAGTGGGCAATACATGCCCAATTTTTTTTATCACCATTATGATCAGTAATTTCATTTTGTCTGAGATTTGTGCATTTTTCAGAGATTATCAGCTCATTTCTGCCTTTACAATCCAACGCCAATTATAAAGAAATTAACTGCTCCCACTATCCCACTCAAGAAAGGCAGAAAGTCCTACAAATTACGAAGGACCCAGGGGCATGCCCTCCTCCCAAGGGGTATGCCTGCCCCTCTCCCACTCTGCCCCTAAAAAAAAAACGTCACCCCTCTCCATTCCACCCCAAACACACACTGCATTTAACAGAGTTTCAGATTTTCTTTTAATCACCATGGAGAGTGGGACCTGTGCCCCCGAGAGCTTTTCAGTGAGGAGACAAAAAGCAAATGCATGTGACTAACTCTTAGCTAATATCCTGAAACTCTCATACACTGATACAGTTCTAAACAGTCACCACCAGTAAGCACCATGAATTTTCTCTCATTATTTTTGCCTTGAGGGCACTGTGTGTGTAGATAAACAGTGTGTATGTGTTCATGTGTATGAGAGTTGAGACAGCGAGCAGATGGGGAGAGACAGACAGAGAGGGAATTCAATCCACAATGTTAAAGAATCCACCCGAGAGAGGAGAGAGGAGAGAGAGAGAGAGAGAGAGAGAGAGAGAGAGAGAGAGAGAGAATGAACATCAGAAATACGAAGGAAGATTCATTATCATAAGAAGCTGCAAGATGTAAAGTTCAATCATCTCCAAAAATTTCTTGCTGAAGGAAGCTCGACAACTGGTTTGTGACACAGCCAGTCTCTGCTTCACCTTCTCAATGCTGATTGCATGGTACAATGAACACAGACTGCATGTACCGAGTCAACATTTGCAATAAACGGAGGAAATGCTACTCTCTTCCTCAAGTCCAAATAAAAACTCCTGTCACTTATTTCCATTTCAAATCACTGAAGTTGTCCTCCTCATCTCATATGAATTGTGGGTTGCTCGCACGTTGTTTTTTTTTACATCTAATGCTCCACAAGAATGGAATGAAAGCAAGAAGGACCAATTTCCGCTTTGGCACTGTGACGAATGGTGTGTGACTGCCTAGCACACAGACCTGATACGCGACACATCATAAAAGATTTTCAAGCAAGAGTCACTGCTGCACCAGCAATCTGTGAAGTTCAGATTCAAAATGGTGCACAGTCTGATACAAATCTGAGCATCCAGTGACTCACTGTCAACTCTGTGGTCCAACCACAACCAGGACCACTTATTTATGCAAGTTATACAGCTTCTGTCAACTTCTTTCACTTCATAAAAACACAGCTTGTAAAGCACTCTACTGCCATCCCCCCAAATTAGTTTTAGAAATACGCAAAATAAGAGAAAAATTGGAGCCATGCATGCCTTCTAAAGAGCACTTGCTAAACTGATTCAAACTCAACCGTCTTTTCCAACCACTGAACAGTTAAGTGCGCTTTGAAGTTTGAGTTCGTTCTTTCTAAACTTCAATCTCTAATGGTGTTAAAATGTCTCAAGTAACAAAAGCAGATTAGACTGTGGCATCAGTCAGCAATGGTCAAGTCAAGGGGCACATTTGAGAATTCATAAAATAAATATTCTCCTGTGTATGTGGAGGGGTGGGTTGATTTCCATTCAATTTCAATACACCTTTCAATTCAAAAAGCAGTGAGCTCAATTCTGCATCCTTCCTCCATCTTCACAAGACCCGTTTACCCTAAAACTGCTATTGGTGTATTTCTCAATTGAAATGAGCGTACTTTCCTCAAAATGTGTATACACATCTACATAGCTGCCAACCTGTTGGAACAGAAATTCCTGTGAGAAGGCGGGGGTCCGGGGGCCGCAGTAGGCCCCCGGTGGGGTGCAGGGGCAACACCCCTGCTGGGGGTCTGGGGGCAACGGCCCCACATTTGGAAGTAAAAAATTAGGCTTTTCTGGGGTCGAAAAGGGGATATTTCTTCCATCTCATCATGCTAGAATTAGACATGAACAGTACTGATAGCAAAGCATACAGATTACAAATATTACAGTCATCACATATTACTCAACATTAGAAAGCACTTCAACTTACCACTTCGGTCCAACAAGTAAACTGTGGCTTGACAGGTTACGCAGAGAAGAAAAGTCTCCAGACTAACGTCCATTTGTGTTGCTCTTTGCTCCTAGATTATCTAGCTACGATGACAGATGCTTTGGAAGTCTTGGTTTTTCAGTCTGTATACAATGGATTCCACCAATATTGCAATTTTCTTGTTTCATCATCCCTGGATATCCGATTCTCTATAGTCTTGTAACAGCAAACTGAAAGTTTCTATCAAGATGTTGGTAATCATCATCACCATGGGGTAACAAAGAACACAAAAAATTCGGGGGGGGGGGGGGATCCACTAAGGAAAAATTCCTTTCCTACAATGTACACCTATATCTGTCCAGAACTACATTTTTTTTTCACAACCTGTCAGCCTAACAGGAGGAGGATGCTGAAGGGGAGGGGGGTTTGTTCTCTGTCCGTGAGGGCATCTGATGTTGCCGACTTTGCTTTTTTCAACAGCTCTATTGGAAACTGCTGCTCATAGCAAGCCCCACTCATGTTGGCTTCGACCATGTACCACCATCATGGCATCATCGCCGCATTCCTCTTGTGCTTGGCAGAAGAGGCATGAAGTTCGATGTCTTTTTTTCCACCATGTGAGATGTTGATGTCAATTGTCAGTATGGCATTCTTTACAAAACGCATGATATTCGTCTCTCTTGGACGCATCAATGAAGGCGTAGTCGACTTTGTATCGCGGCAAAAACTTGACTTTTGCCTTTTTTTTGAGTCCATGTGGCACTACTTTCCTGAAGCCATTTTCATGCGGACAGAAGTACCAGGCAGAAGTCGATTTGTTTCAGTAAATCGATGTGTCTTTTTACCGACACCTTGCGAAAAATTACCGAAACGTGAAGTGCTTTTTGATTTTTCATTTTTTTGGGGAAAAAGACAACTTTCGGGATTTCCTGTCTGATTTTCATTTTCGGGAGTTTCCTGAAAATTTCGGGAGGGCTGGCAGCTATGCATCTACCAAATTTGCGAACTTTTGTCAAAACAGGAGGTCCCTCCTAATCCTATTGTTCCAACGTCAACCAGACGCAAGTTTGTGCACATGATGTGCGAATTGTTACTCTTTGGTTGTTGCTCTCAAACACAATCGTTATACACCCCAACTGCCACTACCGCTCAAGAATTTAAACTTGAGATTTTTTCCGACACTTTTTTTCCCGGTTATCATATTCATCGTATTTTTGCTCATGAAATAATCCTTACAAAGCACATAATTTAAGAAACCAATCCCTCATTTTCAACAGTAATAAGATCAGTTTTCTCCTGATACTTCAAATTCAAAGCATTAAAAGCTCTGTCTTAAATTCAATGCAAGATTCACTAACATATGAGCCTTGCCTCTATCTGATGTCCTTAGTTTGATTAATGTCTCACATTTACAATGCCATCTATCAACGACTTTGCAAAAAGTATGACCAAAAAAGTCTTAAAATTCATGGTTGGTATCACTCTGCACATACATACACACACAAAAAAAACACCACCACCACAAGTCCTATTTTTCATGGTTGATACAAAACAGACAGGATTGGCTGAGGACAAATGCAATTTTTTTTTTTTTTAAATTTTCACTTTCATGTTAGCATACAATCATAAATAATTTCAACTGAGTAACTGTGGCTCCAATATATCTTAAGCTGCTCTCTGACAAATTATACACCAGTAAATGATGACTGGCAATATACAAAGAGAAAGAAAGAGAGCTTTATCTAAAGGCATGCACAGCAATGTAAACAGTAACTTACAATACAACCCAACATAATGGTGGATATTTAAAAGACCTACAAATTATTGAATTGCTTTCAAAACTCACTCAAATTGAAACACGAGTTCAACTTGAAGTCTTGCTCAGTTGCTGTCATGCCTTCTTTCCATCAAGGATTTTACAAGTTAATGTTAATTTAAAACATCCAAATCAACTGGTCAAGAAATCACAAATTCCAGAAAGTTGTCTTCTGAAATATTTGTGGGAAAGAAGCTCGCTTTCATTAGTTTCAAAGGGAACTTATGTGGGTTTTGTATACAAGTGGGCCCCTGAATTCCAGAATTGCCATTTGGCTAATCATCAAACTTAGGTTAACAGGGGTTCTGGTACATTTAAATTTTATTTCAAAAAAAAAAAAAAAGGACTGCATTTGGAAACTTATCACAATTAACCTTTCATCTGTTTTGTCTTGAGATTTTCTATTTTAGGTATCTTTAGCAAAATTTTGCTGCATACCCACCCCAACCCCCCAAAATTCTTCAAAACGCCACTCAACAGCTTTCCTTTACACGTCCTCCACCCTTTTACCCCCCTCTGTCAAACAGTATAGTCAAATAGCTGAAAATTGCCAACTTGTTCAAGTGCATTTGCTATAGGTCCTATGTATAAATTTCTGGGCTTTTTCTCAATTTCACTTTGGTCTTGAACGGCACGACAACGTGACACAATTCATCAGCTGTAAAGGCAAGAAAAACATCAAATGTAAGAGGCTACTAAACTTGAGGTTCGCCATATAATCGAATCATATCTGAAACGGTTTACGTTGTCCATTTACCAAACATGCAAATACCGACAAATGCTCTGACTGCATCTACATTCTGACCGACTTAGAACGTCCATGTGTGTCCACGTAAGCCGCCATTGAGTTGCTTCAGAATTTCGTAGCATCGGCCCAACGAGAAGGGCCTGCCACTTTTAAGTAAGCACAGTAAAACCAGCATTGCAACCACACTTGCACTGTCAAATAATGAGCGCTAAAAACTGAACTGTGAATACGGGCTTCAATATTTTTCAATAATGCAAGAATACACCAGATGTGGAGTTAAAATCGGTCAGAATTGCAACGATTTTGCTCAATGTCAAGGCCATGTGGTTCAGCCACAGATTCAACCGGTTCCCTTGAAAAAGACCATTGTTTACGAACTGCAAAGAATGCAACAACAAGCATACAATGTCAGATTTAATGCTTAATGCTTCTACTTAATCCCTGATGCATACAAACCAGATACTGAATCGGAAGATGGGATCTTTAGCTCATTGAAAGTGCCGCATGCGTTCGACGTGGACTTCTCTTACCCACAAACCGTGTGCTCACGTTTGGATTGCTTTGTGAAATGTAAGCTGGGAGTCGATACCGAAAAGAACCTCGTGGTTTCCGTTAGAAGCGGAAAAGGAAAGAAACAATCTGGAAACACTGAAATTTACTGAAGACAATTTTAAACGGACACATGAAAAAAGAAGCTGAAGAAGAATTAACTTAGTACATAAATCAAAACTATTTATATTGAAATTCGTGACAAAGATTAAAAATAATTCACAAGTTTCAGTTTCATCAAGGAGGTGTCACTGCGTGCGGACTAGTCCATATACAGTACACCACATCCGCTAAGTTTCGAGACCACAATCTAATTATTCAAACCTGAGGATACATTGATTTATGACTAAGATGAGAGAATTTAAGAAAAGCGTTTCGTGACTACGACTTAGCAGATGTCTGACCCGCGCATTAGCCCAACGCGCTGGTCAGACCTTAATTTACGAACAAAAAGTGGCCCAGTGTGTGTGTGTGTGTGTGTGTGTGTGTGTGCGCGCGCGCGCGCGCGCGCGCGCGTGCGTGTGTGTTCCTTGGCTATCCCATTGGAAAACGAGTAGTGATGACCACAGACATAACAGTCGCTGGTGATGACCAGTCATTTCAAGGGGGGGGGGGGGGGGGGGGGGGGGGGGGGTGGTTGTAAGGAGTGAGACTACCAATTATTTTGTCAACCAATCAGAAGACCCTCATATTCAATACATAGCAGCAATGAAGGCAGTAGGCCTACATTCATAGATTTCCTCTCTGATCGTTAGCTTGTTAAAAACAACATTTGTCCAGTTTGTATGGTGGAGTAAGCAGAATTTTAACTAAACGAGTCACAAAAATAGATCTGAAAAGTTTGTTTTTCATCTACCTTATTCATGTTAAAATGCATGTCGACAACGCGCGATTCGATGAATTCTGTAAATCTCCTGGCGATTGATAAAGGCATCTTTTACCTAGTTATACAGCCTCGCCAAATAAACGGGACTGACTGCAGGGGAGGGGATTTTTAGTGTTTTTGTTTGTTTGTTTGTTTGTTTGTTTGTTTGTTTTAAGCTGTCTAAACTGCATAGGATTTTTGCTTTTTAAACCTAGCTCGGTTATTGAATGTATAAATACATATTTATCATTTGTCAGTAATGTTGAACAATTAAGTAATGGGGGGAAACAAGTGCAGGTTAACAATTCTTCCATCATTATAGTAATGACTTGGCAAAGATTTGAAATTAAAAATTAGCAATGTTGTTCAAATTCACACGTTTACTTCTTCTACTATTTCTTCTTATTTCTTTTCTTATGTTTCATTTTCTCATCTTCTTAACTCTCCATGCTTAATTAAAGCAGACCAAGGCGACTTATTCAGGTCATTTTCACATATTCTTTACTTTTTTGTTACATCAGACATCCGTTCGTGTTAGTGGAGTTACAACACAGTCGAAACTGACGTTGCAATAACACACACACACACACACACACACACACACACACACACACACACACACACAGTCATTTCTCTCTGTGACTGTAAGTAAAGTTGCCAAAATCTTTTTTGCAATGTTTACTTGTATGTAAGCGTCTGTGCGTGGGACGAGGAGGGAGGGGGAGTGGAAAGAAGAGGGGGGAAGCGGCCAGGGAACCATCCCAACAAACAGATGTACGTTGGCACAAGTCCACAAGTTTTTGCATGTACTGGTACATGGAAAAATGTCTGGACTAATATACTGCATTAAATTTCGACCGAGAAAATCGGTTAAAAAGAAAGAAAGAAAGAAAGAAAAAAAACGGTTTGGATTTTCCCATTTCTATTTTGCAGTACGCCTAGCTGTTAGCGCATGAACACAGACCGGCAGTGTGATTGTGAAGAACTTTCAGCATACGAGGCAACCGCGTGATTTGGGTGGAAGAATCGGCGCGACATGTTAAATGCTTTCCCTGTTTCACCAAGTCATAGTCTTACTCATGACGTATCAAACCATATTTACTGATTGACTGGAATGCAGCTTGTGCCTTTTTTTTTCTTCTTCTTTTTTTTTCCCTTTTAATCAGGTTGATTTCCGGAGATCTTCATGATGACTTTCAGGTGCCTGTCTAGATGTAACCGTCATTGACTCAGATTTCCTAGACTTTGGCACGTCATTGCAATGTTTGGCATCTGTCCCTGCCACTTCTCTCCCCCACCTCATCCTACCCCCATCTCTTCTCTCCTTCTCCTCTCTCTCTCTCTCTCTCTCTCTCTCCTCTCTCAGTATGAAAAATTATCCATCATCAAAACAGACATCCTTAGTGATTCTCTATCAAGCTTATATTTTACTGGTTAAATTATTGGTTACCTAGGCCTTAACCTGGCCATTGCTTTTAACCTTTTAAATATCATGTGCAACCCCTTGTTGCCAAATTTTGCTCCAGGGGCCAACAGGCTGAGTCGCATTGTTTTTTTTTTGTTGTTTTTTTTAACATGCGCGCTGGTGACCTACTCATTTTTGAGTGCACCAGCTTTTAAGGAAGAAGAAATTAAGAGCATTCTCCGTTTGCCTGATCTCTCTGTTACAGTAATATCATAAGTGCATCACTTTATGTAACTGTGGTGTTATGTGTTACATAACTGGGGTATCCTTTGACGCATCTATCATCCTTTCGAAGGAGATGGATGGCATTAGGGACAGATTTCACTATAGTTTTCAATCATGCATATATATGTATTGCATCAATCTTTATGCCCTTCTAGTTTGTGCAGCATGTGTTTTAAACTACAAACCATGTAGATTTTTGTCCTTGATTGCTGGCCTCCACAGGCAGTGTCTTATATATCTCCACCTTTTCATTTTTTTTCTTTTTTTAATTTTTTTATAAACATTGATCTATCATTTTAATCCTTTTTACTCCATCATCGGGTGCTCAGTTTTGCTGTTTAATGACACCTTTTCTTGAAGATAGGAAGATGCTGATTTGGGGGACTTCCCTCTCTGTTTGCGTGAAAATGCTCCTCATCAGTAGCAGCCCTGACGAGCTCTTCATAGAGCGAAACAGCAGTAGCTTGCAGCTGGTCCGGCTGACCTCCATGTAGGGTGAACTTTAAAGCTTACACAGTATTCAGTGGAGAAACCATACCAAAACATAGTGTTATCAACGTTCTTGTTGGACTGTTCAGGAACAATACTTTGCTGTTTCCGGATTTGTTGGAATACTTTTTTTTCTTTTTTTTTCTCAGCGGATCATTTTCATTTTTGGCGGATGGTGCAGAATGATTCAGCGGATTTTCGGCCAAGACGTTTAACATCATGAAGAGTGTCAGGCTCATGGAATGTTGATTGCGGTCACATTCTCATTACAGTGAGTGTTGGAGGTGGAGAGAGAGAGAGAGAGAGAGAGAGAGAGAGAGAGAGAGAGAGAGAGACAGACAGAAGACAGACAGACAGACAGACAGACAGAGACAGAGAGACAGAGTTTCAGGTCTTTATTACGGTGGTCCCTAACGCTCACTCCATGGCTCTGTCCCTTAAAACCATGTATTTACTGTGGCCAAGGCAGCCAAAATACACGCTGAAAACCAAAAACGAACGTACAAAGTACAGTTTGTTTGAAACAAAATACAAAACAGACATGTGAATTTTCGACAAACATGTCTCCTTCAGACGTTACAAACTACAGACATAAATAGTGCTCAAAACACTATTCCCCGCATCACAATCAGCAAGAAAGGTGGCTAAGGCTGTTAAACTGAGAGCCGCTGTCAACTTTCAATTAAATGGACACACCCTTCATTTATTTAACGTCTTGAAGTCCGTTGGATGGATAGTTATGTTGACTTTTTATAAGCTCGACATGGCCCTTTTGGGTGAAGGTCAGTCTATTACTAATATCACCGGAGCATATACGTATCATTTCTCACAATGGCCAATAGTTTGCACATCATCGATTTTGGTACTTATAGTAACAAAATGTGACAACACTTTATCTTCTGCTATTGAACAGAGCCTACTCTGTGATAGTGACCGTGAGGAGTGACCGTGAGGAGGATTTAGCTGATAATATTCAGTGTTTATTGATGTAAAATAATCAACAAGAGCAAAAATTATTAATGCATCACACTGAACATCAGTCATTTGCGTGCATGACCTGTTGCACATTTTGTGTGTGCGAGTGTGACATTATTTTGTGAAGATAATCCAGGCCACGAACGTACACGTGCAAACACACACACACACACACACACACACACACACACACACACACACACACACACAGGACACGACGGTTATAGAAAGGCCACGACGGTCAGACTTATTCAACACACTATCTCTTCTGGCAAAACTTCTCAGTAATCCTTTCGCTTAGCCTCTTGTCTGTCGACCACATGACCTACTTAGTTATCATCTTGCTATGCCTCTCATGAGCAAGTATACTGTCAGTCTCTTGACCTAGATTTCCCATGGTTAATAAACAGCGGGAAGGCGCGACAGAGTGCGACATGTGCAATTCCCACAGAGGTGGCAAAACAGGGTAGACTCCTTATCACCTAATAAACAACAGTCTAGTTTATATATCTCAGTTCTGCTGTCATAACCACCATGATTTCTTTTTTAGAAACACAGAAGGATCGGAATATCTAGAAACCAGGGGGCGGGGGGTGAAGATGTTCAAAGAAAAAACCCTTTTAGAACAATGTTTCGCCCTGAATTCCTCTCACTCTATGAGGGCAGAGCTACATCTAGGTCACGACTCCTGGGTGATCTGCTGCCAGATGTTTTTCCCTGGCGCTCCTAGGATTCGGACCCATAGCTTTAGGATGGGTAGGGATCTTTAAGACGTGCGGGTTTGTTGGTTTATTTTTGTTTTGTTTTGTTTTGTTTCTTTTAGACGGATGTCTGAATAACATTGTTGCTATTGAATACTTGTTCTAAGTTGGAAAATTTCAGTTTTATGAGGTTCACTTTTGTTCCTCCTCGACCAGATCCAGCTGGAACTTTTTTCAGCTGCCTCTGTCATTATCTTCAGGGTTCTGGCCCATTTCTTACCAGAAATCCCGAGCTGTTGCAAGAGATCATTGACTGACGAACCCCCAAATTCCGTTGCTCCAACTATGGCGAGGACTTTGGCATGGAAGCTGTAACTGCTGGATATTCAAGTCGCCTGCTAAACTGGCATACTTCTCGTCTTGTTGATGTGAGCTTGCTCCATTCTGCTTTCGTATGGCACAGTCAGTTCAATCACAATCATTTGTTTTGATGAACCTGAGCGGAGAACAATGTCAGGTCTCATGCCATTCTCCCTGATGATTTCTGGGTGTCTTCCCATTCAGAAAGGTCTGCTGCGCATTCCAAGTCATCCATTCCATCCAGAAAATCCTGCTTCCACGCTCCTGATGTCACAGCTGCTCCAGACCATGATTTGTGGCCTCCTGCCGTGTAAAACATAATTGCTGGAGCTTTTGGTAGCATAGTGTTTCGTCTGGCAGTACAAATAGCATGTGCGATCTCCTTAAGCACCTGGTTGTGCCTCCATGAGTACCTTCTCTGGGCTAGCGGTGCTTTACACAAACATAGGACGTTCCACTATTTGCGTGTTATGACAGAGTGAACATGCAAGGTCTCTGGTGTCCCTAACTTAGGGGGTCAGAACAAAACTCATACGCTGTCAAAACTGAGACATCCCCTGACATTCGTTAGGAAACGCTCACTTTATCTTGAAAGTTTTTCTCCCTCCCTGTAGCTGAAGAACAACGATGTGTTGTAACCAGCCTCTGAAACTGTGCCGCAGGTTTGGGTTCACCGCTAAGGACTGCTATTTGTCCCCGAACTGACTCAATCGGAAATGTAAAAAATCGAAGGAGCTCTATCCTTGGCAATACTGGAGTGCAAGCCTTACTAGATTACTTCTCTTTGCAGAAGAATGTGCACTCAACCTGCTTCGAAAGACGACTACGTTGCATCAAATATTGAAGCCGAGTAGTTGAAATATGCTGACATGTTTGTTTATTTGGCAATTGTGGAACATTTGGGGTGTTTGGTAGTGAAATGCATCTTGATATTTGATGGAAATAAGACACGTGAGTATCGTCTGGCCAGTAACAGACGAGAGATAATTAAAGTATAGCATATTGTCAGTCTTCAAAACGAACATCATGTAATAATGGCCTTCTGTGCTGGATGGGGAGTGCACACAGAGAAAGAAAGGCAAAAAAGAAGAAATGAACGTTGTTGACGAGCTGATTCATACGCCATCAGTCTTACGTCACAAATCATTACGTCAGCTTGACATTCCAACGAAATTAGGATTAGATGACTAAAGAGTTCGAATGAGCTCTCCCCTAACTAGGACCTTCATCTACTGAGGCTGGTAACAAATTACACAGTGCGGAGTTCGGAATTACGTTTGGAAAGAAGCTTCTGTCATGTTCTCTCCTGCAGCGCTGTCTTCTCATCCTGCTAATCTGCCTTCTAATCGTCTTCTATAGATCCAAGTCATGGCTGTAAGCATAAAGTATTTCAAATGCGATTGATATCCAACACAAAGCGAGAAAAAGATTTAACAGTGTTAAAACTTACTTGTTCAGGTTTGTCGTGCTGCTTTGAGTCTTCTCACAAGACTGCTTTTCTGGAACTTCCGGCTTACGGCTTCAAGAAACCGTTTTTCGCTGCCGAATTGGCTGAGGCTTCCTTCTTTCGTTGAGCTCTCTGATACACTGGCTGAAGAGACGGTTCGTGACGTCAGAATATTGAAGATAGCACACCAGTGATGTCATAATAGACGTATTTCTCAGCACTAACTTGACGTCATTATAATCTGGTTTACATAAACATCTCTCTCTCTCTCTCTCTCTCTCTCTCTCTCTCTCTCCGCGGTTGGCTAAGCCTAGGGCAGTCTAAACATTGCTATTTGCGTTTGAAATTACTGATTTGGAATCAGTAAGACTTTACCACCTCAACCTTGAATTTTTTGTTTGTTTGTTTCTTTCTTTCTTTTTCTAAAAACCCGTCTCGTTTCTATTTGATGAGTCGTTCGCGCGGAGTCGGGGAGAGAGAGAGAGAGAGAGAGAGAGAGAGAGAGAGAGAGAGAGAGAGAGAGAGAGAGAGAGAGATGATAATCTTTATTTCCAAGGGTAACAGATAAGCAAACACATGCTTTTTTCATCTGGCCCTTGCCCCGTTAAGGGACTAAGTATGACTAGCGACTAAGACTTACAAAACTTTTAACAAACACACATAATCTTCTCTTCAGAGAGAGAGAGAGAGAGAGAGAGAGAGAGAGGAGAGAGAGCAGCCGCTGTGGCAAAGTGGTTGGCGTCGCGGATTTGCCGGCTGGGAGGTCGTGGGTTCGATTCCCATCAGAACCATTTATATTTGTGGGATTTTTCGGCCATTGACCAGCTCCTACCCAGAGTCGGATTTGCTGTGGGCTCATCGAGGAAGACTGGAACCACACAATCGAGTTTCATCCACTTAATGTCTACATCTCTGACAGCGTTGCTCAAATTATCAGACCAAAACTGCAAGTGTGTGTATCTCTCGGGTCTGGTTGACACCGCAATATACTTACATATGAAAGTAAGAGCCCTGTCAGGGGTGTCAGACCAGAACTGAACTCCATAGCATCATCTTCATCCTCCGCATCTTCATCGATCAGCACCAAAAAAAAAAAAAAAAAAAAAAGGTTTAAATCTTCTGGCCCTTCATGCCCTGCTCTCATGGCGCCCGTCAGAGTGGGATGTTAAACAACAACAAACCGTTTGTCTAGATGACTAATGTAAGAGGGATACAACTTCTTTTCTGCTGCAAAAAAAAAAAAAAAAAAAAAAATTCCCCCTCCCCCCCCCCCCCCCCCCCCCCCCGGCCGTTGGCAACTGTGATGATCAAAATCATACAGGTAAATAATGTCTTCCTAGCTACTAATCGCGAAGACGTTTACAGAATTTGTCCTGTATGCTTGTCAGCTTTAAAAAACAAAACAAAACAAAACAAAAACAAACAAACAAACAAAAAACCCTCGGAAATTAGTAAAAGAAGAAGAAAAGAAAAACTAAAAGAAGAATAAACAGTAAACAAGTTGGGTATTTTTTGCTCCCATAAGAAAACCTAACACAGAGTAACTTGTATTCAAGACCGGCACAGCCTTTTAAACTTGAATAAAGTCAGACAAATACATAGACGAACAATCTAATAGTGGGGGAAAAAACAAGCGCAGGCCAACAACTGAACTATCTTCATAGTAATGACTTGGCAAAGATATGGACTTAAGGGGGGGGGGGGGGGGGGGGGGGGGGGGAGGGGGATTTGAAGATGAGAGAAACTGGGAACATGAAATTAAGAAAATATGTTACAGATATGAAAACTCTTCACTAGCTGCAGTTCAGTTGTTGGCCTGCGCTTGTTTTTTCCCCCACTATTAGATTGTTCGTCTATGTATTTGTCTGACTTTATTCAAGTTTAAAAGGCTGTGCCGGTCTTGAATACAAGTTACTCTGTGTTAGGTTTTCTTATGGGAGCAAAAAATACCCAACTTGTTTACTGTTTATCGTTTACTATTCCCGGCCTCATTTCATTTCCGATTTTAAAAGAAGAATGACAAAATTGAGATAATCCAGGATCTGAATTTCAATCATTCTGTGATGGAAAAACGGCAAATTTCGTAGGGCGAGAGGATCCTTCATATTATCTCCCTCTCCCTCCTGTAGTCAGTAATGTCCTCTGATTGGTAGATGAAACGGTTGTAGTCTTTTCCTCACCTGTCTCACAGGTGAGGGACATTTCCGGGAAAATGGCGACAGGATAGACTGCAGATCTGTCTCTTTGCGACAATTTGAATTGTTTCTGCTTTTCGAGAGTCAGTGTCAAGAGATTGAGAAAGAGGCAATATACTGTCACAGTTACGAAACTGTAGGAAGTGTTATTGAGCTGAAACATATTTGACGAAAGGCGAACAAAAGAATTTATTTCCAACCATGGCTTCCGCATCGCTGTCGGGATTTTCGATGGTAAGATGGAATGCTCAATCATTTCGTCCACAATTGCCTCTTCCACCCGTTGTGTACCCTCCTTGTTGCGGAAAGGAGCCAACGTTCAGGTACTTCATGCAATCAAAGATCTTGGCTCTGGCATTTTTAATCCTGGGTATTGCTTTTCTCGTAGCTTTCGTTTGCGCCTTCTTGCCATTCTGGTTCATACTGAAGTTCAATGTGTCCGACTCCACGTTTGGCTCGGAGGGGTTACGGGAACTTACGAAGGACACGGGGATTTTTTTCTACACGGATGACGATTACATCAGTCTGCTGTTCCTGGAGAAAATATCCAACAGAGATGTGGTTCCACGTAAGTTTGTGTCGTGCACCTGATCTAGTAAATCAACTGAATAGATGTTGGTGTCAGTCTCCCAGTTTACTTATCACAGTCACGTATGTCAAAGATTGTTTGTCATGTGTGTGTGTGTGTGTGTGTGTGTGTGTGTGTGTGTGTGACAGCTAGTACAATCAAATTAAAGTGCATGATTTTCACATTTCCTTCCCTGGTAAAGCACTGTCAGTGTGGGATAAAGGTATGTTCCATCTAAGGCAACATCCAAAGCAAATAGAGTTGTCGGGATAATCAGATGCTCTTTCAACCACTTGACAAATGAGACCTTTATCCAGCTGTACAAGTCACTCATAAGACCAGTCCTGGAGTATGGACAGTTGGCTTGGCAACCTCACCACAAGACTTTGTGTGCTGAGGTGGAGGATGTTCAACGCAGAGCAACAAAGTCCGTTCATTGCTCAAGGACAAACCCTACCCAGAACGCTTGGCCATACTACAGCTTCCCAGTCTTGAACATCGACGGGCTCGAGGTGACATGATAGATTTGTATGTGCATGGCGTGTACAGGGTGAACAACCCTCAGTTTCAGTTGTTTGACAGCAGAGAAACAAGGGGCAACAGTCTGAAACTGGTCAAAGGACACTGTAGGATACAAGTTAGAGGTAACTTTTTTGCTGAGAGTCATAAACTCTTGGAATAGCCTCCCAGCTCACATAGTTACAGCTCCAACTTTGAACACCTTCAAGTCCAGACTGGATGCCCACTGGAATAGCCTTCCCTCAAAGTTCAATCCAGTATGCTACGAATAGTTGGTGGTAGTGCCAGTACTATTAGAAACCCCATGCATGCAAATTCTTAGGTGTAGACTACATCTGCAAGTCTCGAAGGTGAACAGGCCTCCAAGGCCTCAAACACCTCAAGTTCAAGTTCAAGTTAAGATGTGAATTTTTAATCAGCACAAGTCTCTTGCGAAAATTAGCAGGCAACAGTCGTTGGTGTGATGTTTTGCCATGATAGTGACATTTTTGTTTATTTTTTGCACAACCAAGGGAAGCAGTTTTATTTGAAAATGATGGGATTCTGCTCACTGTTTTGAATACTGCAGACAAAAATGAAATGTGCAGCCAAGAAAAGACAAGAACGTACAGATGTTGGGTGAACAGAAATTTGTACAAAGACAACATCCCACTCCCACCCCAACAACAGACAAACAAAAAGATCTGCAGAAGGCAACAGGGAGCCTTCTATAACCAGGTTAAAGAACTTGTTCAAAACTTGTTTAAAGAATACATGCACCTGAGCAGCTTGCCTTTAGAAGTGTTGCACAGGGTGCGAGGGGATATAACTCCACCCACTTCTGTGAGCAATTTTCCTGTGAAGAAAGGAAATTTGCTCCTTGATGCGAATAGAGAATGCGTGTGTTGGTCAAGTGATTTCCATGATTGTAGATTTACACACTGACTTTAACATTGGCCACACACATGCAAAAAATTACTGACATGAATTTCGCACACAGGAATTTTGCCTCAAACTTTGCATCTCTGGAATTGCAGCTAAAGATCACTTCCGACATATTACACAGAGAGAGTAAAACAGGAGCAAATTTGTGGATGGCAGTGGACTATAACTTCACACCACCGCAGAGCAAGAAGTCACGTACATGTATACTCCAACACCACTCAGCTGTGTTTCAACTCTACACACCAGTGGAGAGTTTACCAAGTGCTGTGTAGGGATGCAGCTGGGTAGAAGGAAGGGCTGTGGAAGAAACCATGTGGCGGTGTTTCATGTACATGTCTTGTTTCAGTTACACCAGCTGACCACTATGGTTGTGCTTTAAAACTCTTATTATCAGCAGCAGAAAGAGGTGGATTAGAACAGGTCGTGAGAAGGCATCTTTCTTCAGTAAACTTATCTAAAAGACAAAGCTGGTTGTAAAGAGACTTATGTTTGCCAACCAACCAGTAGGTGGTACTGGAATTTTTTTTTTCCTGATCGATACAAGAGAAGAATTGACCAGAAATATGGTGTACATGCCAATCTAGTGGGACCTCATGTACAGGAGTCAAGAAACATTTCATAGCTCTCAGTTCTGTAAAATGTTGTCACAGGAAAATTGAGGTGTCTGAAAAGTACCAGCAGTATGGGTCATGAACTATGCTTCTTTTTTTCTGTTTGAACGCTATGTTCACTCCATTGCTGCACAATGCAAATCCACAAACGCTAGCTCAGTAGCAGCTGAACTGAACCAAAGATACTCCTCCCATTGGTTGGTCTACTTCTCACTTGGCACAGGCTAAGAAAACTTCATGCAGTTTTGGGAAGAAAGAAGACTGCACACACTTTTGGGAAGAAAGTAGGCTGCACACAGTTTTAGGAAGAAAGAAGACTGCACACAGTTTTGGGAAGAAAGAAGACTGCATACAGTTTTGGGAAGAAAGAAGACTACACAGTTTTGGGAAGAAAGAAGACTGCACAGTTTTGGGAAGAAAGAAGACTGCACACAGTTTGGGGAAGAAAGAAGACTGCACACAGTTTGGGGAAGAAAGAAGACAGTTTGGGAAAGAAAGAAGACTGCACACAGTTTTGGGAAGAAAGAAGACTGCACACAGTTTGGGGAAGAAGGAATACTGCACAGTTTTGGGAAGAAAGAGACTGCACACAGTTTGGGGAAGAAAGATGACTGCACACACTTTTGGGAAGAAAGAAGACTGCACACAGTTTGGGGAAGAAAGAAGACTTCACGCAGTTTTGGGAAAAAAAGAAGACTGCACACAGTTTTGAGAAGAAAGAAGACTTCACGCAGTTTTGAGAAGAAAGAAGACTTCACGCAGTTTTGAGAAGAAAGAAGACTGCACACAGTTTTGAGAAGAAAGAAGACTGCACACAGTCTTGAGAAGAAAGAAGACAGCTCACAGTCTTGAGAAAGAAAAAGACTGCACACAGTTTTGGGTAGAAAGAATACTGCACACAGTTTTGGGAAGAAAGAAGATTGCACACAGTTTTGGGAAGTTCTTTCGCAACAACATAGCTTCGTCTAAAAAATCTGCATTATTTTAGAAGTATGTCTTATTTGTGTTCCTCTATTTCATCATAATGGTAATAATTATAGCAAATTTTAGCTTCATTGTTTTACATTTATATCACATTCTGGAAGTTACTCTCAAAGTTTTAAGGAAACCTGGCTTCAGGAAATCAAAATTAAAATTGAAAATCAAATTTCATCTAAACGTATTGCGTATGATCAATTGCAACCGACCATACCATCCAGTCCCACCATCACGACTATTTCAAAAAAAAAGAAAAAAAAAGAAATTGAACTGAGTTCTTCTTGTACTACTGATTGCTGCTCATACAAACACAAAGTATAGTATGTGTGGATCATTGGAGAGAAACTGAACAAACACGCCTTCTGTTGATTTTGTCAGTGTGTCCTGTTTTCTGTGTGAGCAGGCCTGTTCAAGATGGCGCAGGTGATGGAGGTGCTGAGCATCGCAGCTGTGTTCTGCACCTTCGCAGGGGCTGGCATTCTGGCATTCCGGAAGTATGCCTCTGTCACAGGCGTCCTTTTCCTGGCTGCCCTTGGAACTCTGGCAGGTTCGCACAGATGTGGAGTTGTCTGTATGGGATTGTGTGTGTTACACTGTGTGAGCATGTGTATACATGTATCCTATAGATAGTGTATCGGCAGCATCATGTGACAGCATCATAATGTAATATTAAAATCTAAGGGTTTTTTTTGTAATTTTGGTTATAATCTAAAGCATTGCTATGGAATAAGATGACAATTTCTTCAGCTTGTAATGTGCAAACTAACTCATTAGAATGAACATTTATTGACAGTGTTTGTGAGTGTACACAAAGTGTGGACCTTGCATATGTAAATTGTGACATGCGGACCTGTACCTGTATTGAAAGGGCACTGTTCAGAAGTTTGCAGGATGCAGTGGCCTCCTGTGGTGATTGAAGTCAGTCGCAATCTGAACAAGCTTTGGATTGGCGCAACAGTTACACGTATATGAACTGAAAGCCCCCCCAAACAGTACCAGCTCCCACAGTAGATTTACCAGCCAACAGTCTTGAAAAAACTGATGAAAAAAAAAAAGATTGAAGATCCCATAGCCTGTCAGTTCAGGGGGCAGCAAACAGAGGTTTACCATGTCAAGGGCATTGCAAGATGGAAGGTGTAGCTCGTCTCGCTCCTTCTGCCATCTTTAACCTCCCCTGAACTGAACCAGGTACCCATTTACTGCTGAGTGACAGAGAGCGTTTTCAAGCTGAAAAATCAGCGCCATGAGTGGTTCGAACTAACGACCATCAGCTCCACAGGCAAACACTCTAACCATCTGACTGTAGGCCACACAAAACTGATGAACATCTCCAAAGAGAGACTCTTATGTTAATTTTCGTTAGTGTTAGAAATGAATAGGTCTACAATTCACACATTTTGACTTATGCTTATGAAATGCACACTCTGTAGGAAGTGTCCTAGGGATATGATTCAAGGGAGAAAAATTATGCTTCATAAATGTGACTGATTCTTCAAGCTTTCAGATCCTAACTTTGTACAGATGTAAAAAGAGTGATGACAACATTCTGATTTGAAAAACTGATATACTGTCTGTCTGTCTCTCTTTCTGTCTTGCTCACTTACTCTCACTGGACACACAATCTGTCTCTGTCCTTTTCGGTGTGCACATGCATGTGTGTGTGTGTGTGTGTGTGTGTGTGTGTGTGTGTGTGTGTGCGGGGGGAACTTGCTCACTTGTGCTAATAACAGAATTTTACATTATGTGAGGAAATGTTGCATATGCCATGTATGTCTACATATGTATGCAGCTGAGGTCTTTTCTTTAAAAAAAAAAATCAAGCATTACTATAAAATGTCCAAATTGTGTCTAAGAACTTCAGAAGAGTTTGCATCTCTGTGCAGACAGAGGGTGAAGTTAGAGAATAAAAGTCAAGTTACTGGCCTGCCAAGGAGATGGAACAGGATACTGACCACACTTTTGAACATGCAATTTGTTTGATCATTTCAAAAGATGGTTCAGTTGTTTGATCATTTCAAAAGATGGTTCAGTAATTCACATTTACTCTCTTGTTCAAAAACCTTTTTTTTCTGTTTAACATACTTTTTCCCTTTGATAACATTGTCAAAAAACTACTCTGTAAGGGGAAAAAATGAAAAAAAAACAACCTAGCATTACACAAAAGTGTGATGCAAAAATCTGCTGAAATCAACCTCTTGATTCACACCACATCTGGCAGAAAATCCATTTCATGGTCTTAACCGTTTAAGGGCCAAGTTGTTCTAAGCAAAATTTTCCAAACTACCACATTTAAGTTTCAAAGATGCTACATAAACTGGAGTACAGTCTTAAAACAGTTGTGTCCCCCCCCCCCCCACCCCCCCAAAATAGCAAATCCAAATCACACCACATCCCTTTGTTTCAATTAAAAGCCTAGTAGTACATGTACTGATGTAGAGTGATGTGGATATGTCTGTGTTGTTGTTGTTGTTGTTTGTGACTGACCACTGTGGTCAAGCAAAGTTCTGCATTGTGATGACTTGGTGGATCTCACTGACTCTGGGCCACCTAGGTCATTCTTGACTCCTTGTCACCTATGGTTTGAGACTGAATCAATTTGCCATGTATGTGTAGCCTAGTTCAATCAGTTTGCCATGTATGTATACTAGTCTACACTTCAGCCATTTCTAATGACTGAATCATCTTTGTCAGTATGTACAGCTAAATTGTCCACAGTCATTGTAAAAAGACTGTGTCTTTTGCCACCGCTTATTCATTATTGTTGGTGTCGATTACACTTGAAGCCACAGTCTGTCTAAGTGTATGCATGCATGTATGGTTTAAGGCAATCTGATAAGAAAGGGAGAGAACACAAACAGAAATCTGATGGAATACCACCCACTCCACAGATAGCGGGACACAAAACATAGATTTGACAGCACAAATTCAACAGATAATTTAACTCGGTAGATTACTTCAATCATCATAGGTGTTCACTCTGTCAAATTCATGCAGGAATACACTGATGTAAACACATCATGATCACTGTCCAGGGGACTTTGACCTGGAAGGTGTCTCAAAGAATTTTTCGTACTTAAGGGTTACACAGAAGAATGTTCCAACCCACTCAGACCAGACACGCAGTGGAGTTCAACGCTGCACTTCTCAAATTAGAAAACAGTCAACCCTTCTCGCAGGTCAAAGAGGGTCACAGCCTGTTCCCTTTGAAGCAAACTTTTGACAAATATAATGAATCAGTCGCCCAAAGGGTCAGACTAATGATGCTTGACATGTGATATAAGACGGCGAAAAAAAATCTTTTTATCTTTTTAGTTTTCTTTTTTAGTTTTAATAGCTTGTTTGGTGACAGTGCAAATGGTTTCAATAGAAATGACATGTCAGAATGCCATATCTAACTTTGAATTCTTCCCAAATAACCAATATGGTAACACAAAGTAGGTTGACCTGTTAATGCAAGCAGATTGATAGTTATTACAATGATAAATGGTGCTCAACTAGATGAAAATAGTGATTTTTTTTTTTTTTTTAACTTGCAGCATATTGATTGGTCACACAGCTTTCTGATTGGTCACACAGCTTTCTGCCAATGAATGTTTCAGCGCTGGGTCAGCTTCTGATGGTGCTGTTTGCGGTGGTGTCGTTGGTGTCCAGTGCCAATGACGTGTGTGAGCCCGTTAAGGTCGGCTGTCAGTACAGGGACAACCAGGTGTGGCGAAACCTGCCCTTCAAGGAACAGTTCCGGCGCATCAACCAGCACACCACACCAATGGTTACTCCACCATTATTTTATTGTCCTTTCCTTTTCTGTGTGTTGTGCATGCGTGAGAGTGACATCGTTAGACATGTTGTATGTGTCTTTGCTGAAAAATTTGAACATCTGATCATCTTCCTTGGTGAGGTCTCCATTTTGATAAATTTGTATTGCCCCTCATACATTATAGAAACTTCTTTGATTAACCCTTAACATTTATGTATTTGTGAGTAAAATATAGGCAGCTACGAAATATTTTTGTAAGATCGCAAGGTGAACTTAAGTTGAACTTTTGAAACTCAGTTATTTAAAAGAAAAAGAAAAAAAAAAAAAAAGGAAAAGCAAAAAATTTAAAGAAAAAGGATATGAATAACTATAAATCTTATGAAAATTTCATAGTGGTCGTAGTTTGTTGCACATAGTCTGCATGTTACTGATACATAACACTGACCATTGTGGTCACTTACCTGATGACGGGGAACTCAGGAATCCATATGTAACCTTGATGCCAGTCTTCCATTCCAAAGTTATCTCACAGTCTGCCTCTGAGGTTTCAAGTGAGTGCTGAGCAGCAGCGCAGTCAGTGATGCTGTCTGAACTCTCATTACTGATTGATTAGGGTGCTGGATTTGATCACAAATCAGTTGGGATAGAGACAGCCACCCATCACTGATTTGTAACCACACAGTACAAGGACAAAAATCGAAGAGCCAATCTTTGAAAGTTTTGGGATCCTTTATCAACAAAAGGATGCATTTACCTGCTCCATGACTCAAACTTCTCAAGTGCACAAATGACACTTCATGAACCTGGATCTCATTGTCAAAACTTATTCTAAAAAACGAGTCAGGAGAACAAATGGGGTACTTCATTAGACAAAGCATGAAATGCTGTACAGAAGAAGCTGTGTCACTGGCCCTGTGGTCCCGTTCACAAGGACAAGCTGTTTCTCTGTTTTGTGAACCGTAGGTTGGAGATCTGTTGCCTGTCAGCTGCGTGTGAAACACCGTCACAGGTGAAATAGGGGCACAAAAGAAAGAAACCCAAGTGAATTTCAAACTTTTGATGCTCACTTGATGATATAGTGGCAACTGATAGTCAGTAACTTCTGCCCTATAATATGTTGTGTGTGTGTGTGTGTGTGTGTGTGTGTGTGTGTGTATATATATATATGAAAACTGTAAGATTGTTAATGGAAGAAGTAATGGAAAGAGAAAAGAGAGGAAGTGTTTACTGACAACAACAAAAAATGAAAAGTTAAACTGAAGAAAGTGGTGTTTGTATGCGTGTTTTTGCTTTTTTTTTGTTGTTGTTGTAATTCTGTAATCTATTGCCAATGAAACTTTAGCTTAATAATTGCACGTGTGTGTGTGTGTGTGTGTGTGTGTGTGTGACGTGTGTACATGTGTGAGGTGTAAGTGTGTGTGTGTGTGTGACGTGTGTGAGTGTGTGTGTGTGTGTGTGAGGTGTAAGTGTGTGTGTGTGAGGTGTGTGAGTGTGTGTGTGTGTGTGTGTGTGTGTGTGTGGTGTGTGTGTGTGTGTGTTTATGATGCAGATGGAAGCAAACTGGGCATTGTACATTGCCTGTATTGGGGCTGCGCTGACTATTGGGGGATGCGTCCTCCTCTGGTTGGAAGGTAGGATTTAAAACTTTCTCTCTCTCTCTCTCTCTCTCTCTCTCTCTCTCTCTCTCTCTCTCTCTCTCTCTCTTTCCTCCCTTCCTCACCCCTTCCCCTAACTTTTCTCCCTCCTTTTTCCCTTTCTTTCAGTTTGTTATTGTGTATTTCTCTTTCTCCCACACACACACACTCGCAGCCTCGCTGTTTCTATGAGACGTGCACTGTCCTTTTCTTTCTGTCATTTGTTGTCTGGCTCATTCTACCTCCTCTTCTACACCCTCACCTCCCATCGTACGTCTCCCTCTTTCTCTGTCTCCTTCAGAGCCCTTCGGTCTTTCGCCAAAGAAAGGTCACCAAAAATCAGAAATCTGTCCTGGTGTGAACTCCCCCCCCCCCCACGTTAAATGCTAGTGAAAGGGAGGTAAGGTATAAAATCCAGAGAATGGTCTGTTAAGTCTGTTATTACTTTGAAGGAGACCTGGTTGGTAAGTTCATGATAGAAATGAGTCCTTGCATCTTTGCAATATATGATTTTGTATTACATATCTTTTTCTAGCAGTTGATGTGTTTAACCCCCACCCCCACCCCCCTCCCCCCTCCCACACACCACAACACACACACCACACCACACCACACCACACCACACCACACCACACCACACCACACCACACACACACACACACACACACACACACACACACCAAGAAAGATCTTAATAAAAAGAAAGCTCACAAAACATGCCAAACACTGTGAAAATGAAATTCGAAAAATGAAATGGAGGAACACTGGAGATGTTACATAAACATCTCATTTGGTTTTCTCTCACTGGATTGTGTGCTTTGCCCAGCTTGGCTGAAGCATTCAGTTACTGTAGAGAGCCACAGAAAGTAGGAAGATCCTCTCTTGATAATGAAGAGCAACCAGGAATGCATTACCTTTTCACCTTACATGGATTTCCACATGAAAATCAAGAGCAGTCCCATTTATAACAGAAGACAATCCAGAGTTCATTCCCTTTGCTTAAGGATCACCACGTAGAAGAAATGGAAATGACTCCATTTACAACAGAGAGCAACCCAAAGTTCGTTCCCTTTGTTTCATGTAAATGCTTGTAACTAGAAGCAATGATGAATGAAAGAAAAACAGCTGTTGCGACAAGAAACAACAAACCAGAGTGCTTTCCCCTTGGCCGTAGTAGCATTTCTATTATTATAAGTAGCAAGGGAATCTGGTCAGTCTCTTTTTGCCAAGAAAATATGCCAGCATCAGCTTGTGTTCATTTATTCTTGTGGTTTAGGCATCATTGACTTCTATTTCTGTGTGTTCTGACTCAAGAGTCTGATACAGATTTTACCTTGGGAAATTTTCAGCCAACTACTGCTGGTCTTCATCAGCCCGACTGACTGGTAGTTGTGGTGGGTGTTGTTGTTCCCAGAGTTGTCCTCACTGGTTGAGTGATGGGTGTTCAGCACAGACTTGTAAATGGTGGGCAGGTCATAGCCACAGTCTCTGTTCAAACTTGGTTTTCTCTCCCTGATTTCTATAGCTTCTTTCACTTTCCTTTTTGTGAACTGTGATTCAGCTGCAATTATGGTGGCTTGAAACTTGTTGGTATGGTGGGATGTTGTTGTCAAATGTTCATAATATGCAGAAGAAGTTTGGTAGTGTGTTCATTTAGCCTTGTTTTCAAAGGCCGACCAGTTTCTCCAATATAGTCCTCACTGCACTCCTCACATTGAATGTGATACACTACACCACTTTTCTTTTCCAGCTCTGAAAATTTCCCAATGTAAAATCTTTATCAGACTCTTGAGTCGGAACACACAGAAATATGAACAACCCGGAGTCGGAAAGTGTCTTTGCTCAAATCATTGACTTCATAGCTGGAACAGTGTTCCCTTCCCATGTGAAAGTCTGGAAAAGGGCACAGCAAATGAACAATCATGACAGAAACAAAACAATTAGAAAAAAAAATGTTGGAAAATGTGAGAGGTAATAAAGAATTGTCATGCTGTTTTCTCCACATGAGTTCATAATGTCTGTATACCATGAAAAACTATCAAGGACCATGAATGGACAAAACCAACAGAGTAGATCACCAGATCAAAACATGGAGCAGCCTCCTTCCATCTTGTCCTCACAAAGACAGCCACTGCTTACACATATCAGGACTAAATGCAGTGCGAACAGAACTTCCTCAACCCCCGCCCCATCCCCTGATAACATCCCCCCCCACTCTCTCTCTCTCTCTCTCTCTCTCTTTGTCTTCATTCACAGTCTGGATGCAAGGTGATTGGAAAATTACAGATGAAAAGAAAAAAAGTTTAGAGCTATCTAAACAAAATATGTCTTTGGAAAAGATTTCAAGCCGGCTGTGGAAGTAGTGTCTGAAGGTGAATGGAAATGTATTCCAGACTGTTGGGACTCCAGCAGAAAAAAAGAATCAAGGAGATCGGCATTCTGTCGCTGTTACAGGCTTCTCACGTGATCCAGCTCAAGGAGTTGTTGAATAAAGTCTGATTGAAAAATATCCACCCTCAAACCTCTAATTGTGTGAGCAAGAACTTTGTTGAAAATCTGCTCGGATGAAATACAATTCAGTCATGTGGAAGGAACTAAGATATGCTCTGTCTCAGTCTCATTCAGTTCAGATCTGGAGTGAAAGGTGTGGCCAAGCAGCGAATAAGAAGCTTTTATCACAGTCATTTGATCTGTTAGCCAGAAGGTAAAATGGCCATGCAAGATGAGTTTAATGATTGGAGATTGGTGGAATTGTACCACAATGAGGACAATTTGTGAAGTACCACAAATATCTGATTGTTTCAACTGGGCTGGGAAGCTAGATATCATAGAGCACAGTATGAGGTGCTCATCAGAATTATTCATGTGTTATGGTCGGTGGGCCTGTTCCAATACTGGCACAGTGGAATTGTAGTGTGCTCCAGAGAATCATACTTTGAACACTATTCATAGGTTTAAACAAGGAAAAACTTACGTTTTCTACTATTCAACCTGTTCCTGTCTTTCTTTGAATCTTGACAGTGTGGGTAATGTGGAGGGGAGGGGGAATGCTGTTAATTTAAGGTAAATGTTCATTTATGCGTGGATGTGTAAGTGTTGTGTAGGTCTTTGGTTCTCTGTCCTCTCTTCTGCTGCTCCCCGGCATCACCACCACACTCCTTCCACTTGGCTCCCTCTCCTCCACCTGACCCCCAGTTTATTTCCTCTCCCACACGTTTCTCCTTTGCACTGCAGTTATGCTTTTGGGTGGGGTGATTTTTGTTTTAGGTGCAATATATGTTCATTCATTTATTTAAAACTCTTGTACAAAACATTGTCTTTACAATAATAAAACAGATATTTGACCGCAGAACTTCCCACCCTGTTCTCTGTGCTAGTTACATCCCCTTTTCCTTTCGCTCTCTGTAACTCTGTCTCTATTGTCTTTACAGTTTATATGATGTTGGTGAAGTTCTTGCTGCTTGGTTGTTCATGTTCCATAAAAGTGTTAATGGACACAGTGCCATTTTTTTTTTTTTTTTTGTACATTTTTATTGTTGTTTGTTTTTGTTTTAATTTCTTGTAATATGATGACACTGTCGTCTTACATTTGTCATGGAAGTGGTTCAGTGTTACCCACTCTGTACATTGTTTGCAGTGGTTAGTGTTGCTGACTTGTAGACAAGGAGGTTGTGGGTTCGAGGCTTGTATTTGTTGACATTTTTAGGCTGTGGTCTCACATGTGAAAACTTAAACCAAGGCTAAGTTTTATTAGTCTGAAGACTTGAGGTCCATTGAAATTCCTGACCAGCACTGGAGACATCAGCACCTCATGAGCCTGGTTGACCGGAGGACATATTATGAAAGGAAGCATAGAATACATAATTGATGTGTAGTTTGAGACCAGAATGAAGCCCTGTAGCTTCATCCCCGTCATCGTCATTCTTGATGATGGTCATGAACAAAAATATCTCAGGTTCTGTCCCATCATGCCCTGCTGTAGAGGTAACCTCAGCTTCAGTGTCCTCTTCTGGTCCATGTCCATGATGAGTTCGTGATGAGGTCGTCACCATAGGTAAATTCACGGGGACTGTTGTGGGATGGACTTGGTGATGCCCTCAGGAGGGTGGTGCTCAAACATGCTGGCCAAGTGAAGCAGTTATTGTCATCAGTAAGAGGCTTAGTGAGTGGTGTGCTGCATGTGTTAGAACAGATTCTACTGACCAGTACTAAAGTGACTGCATACACCGGCAAAGTGAATCGATAGCAATGCAGTTTCTCCTCTAGTGGGTTTGTCTCTGACGACTTGATACTGATGGTGTGTTGTGTGCTGCCACCTGATGCTGCAACAGAACAAGCACAGGGCGTGGCTTAGTGTAGACAGCTGGAATGAGAGGCTTGGGAACAGTGCTGCTGATCATCATCATCATCATCGCCTATTACCCCTCCTGAGGTGCAGGCCGCCAACCAAGGACCTCCAGGCATCTCTGTCCTGGGCTCTTTTCTCCAGCTTGTTCCAAGTCATCCCCATGTTCCTGTTGTCTGCTTCCAGGTCCCTGCGCCAGGTGTTCCTTGGCCGACCTCTTTTTTGTTTCCCTTGGGGGGTTCCATGTAAGGGCTTGTCTGGTGATGTTGCTTGCAGGCTTCTGCAGCATATGTCCAATCCAGCCCTAACGTCGTTTCGTGATTTCCTGTTCTGTGGGCATCTGGTTTGTACTCTCCGAGAGCTTGTTGTTGTTGATGGTGTCTGGCCATCAGATGCGGAGAATCTTGCGCAGGCAGTTGTTGATGAACACCTGCACTTTCTTGGTGGTGGCAACTGTAGTTCTCCAGGTTTCCGCTCCGTACAATAGAACTGCCTTGATGTTGGTGTTGAAGAGCCTGACTTTGGTGTTGACTGACAGTTCCTTGGAGCTCCAGATGAGTGCTGCTGAGGGACATGAATAATGAGATACACATGCGTGCACACGCACGCATGCGCGCACACACACACACACACAAAGAATGGTTGAGAGGTTTTTTTGTATATTCCTGTATTCAGATGTACAATTTTTTTTTTTCATGTGTTCTCAAGGTATGATGGTGTGCCGCTTTGTTGGAGATATCCGCTACCAGCAACTGCGACAGAAACGTGACATCTATGAGAATGAAAGGGAGCCAACTGACTACATCATCTCGCCTCCGGCGCGATCTCAGCCTCCCATGTACGGCATGCATCCAGGAGTCACCTACGCTCCTCCCCGCCAGACCTACCGCCCACCACCCTCTATGAGCGGCGCCAGCACCGAGAGTGGCCCTGTGTTTACATCACGCCAGGTGGACCTGTGAAAGCATTTTGAGCACAAGAAGCTCAGAAACCAGTCGTGAAAGTGGATAGAGAGAGGTGAAGGTCGACTGAAGGTCAAATGACCAAGGTGCATGTCAGGTGAAGGTCAGAAGAAAGGTGATGGTCACCAGGAAGAATGTGTACACTTCATATTGACAACTTTTTACCAAATGACACTTAAAACAACAAAACTAGTGTTGAAAATTTTATTGTGGTATGTTGATAGACATGACCATAAAAGTATGTTCTGTGCCTTTTACCTTTTTTGGTTGCTTGAGTAAAATGAAAATGACTAGGTACCTGAAGATGAATTGCAATCAATGAAATGGTTGCAACATTTGGGCAAATAACTTGAATATCTGAGAATCAGTCTGTTGATCTGTTAGTATCCAACATCCAGACAAGTGACCATCAATATTTTGTCATCTCTAAAAAAGAAAAGAAAGCTTACTAGCACAAGGAAATTCTCTCTCTCTCTCTCTCTCTCTCTCTCTCTCTCTCTCTCACACACACACAAACACACACACACACACACACACACACACACACACACATACACACACACACACACACACACACACTTACTTACTTACTTACTTACACATGTGCACAATTAATTTTTCTCCTTTCTGTAAAATATGAACATATCGCCCACATTGTTTATAATCCAGACATTTTTCATTGCATATGGACATCGGTCATTGACTTTGTTGTATCAGTGTATGCATCATCGTATTGAAGACATGATTGTATTACCTAGTACAGAATGTTTCATGGACTTTGTTAACTGTAGCTAGTCTATTCATTGTACCTTTTACTTCTTTCCCTTTCATCCTTCCCTTCTCTCTCTCTCCCTCTCTCTCTTTGTCTGTCTGTCTGTCTGTCTCTCTTTGTCTGTCTGTCTGTCTCTCTCTCTCTCACTGTTCATCATCACCTCTACACCCTCTCTGTTTCTCTAGCTCCTCCTCTTCTCTCACACTTGGTATGGTTTGTCCAGAACTTAGAGGGGGGGTTTTGAAACTTCCGGTTTGTCCAGTATGTTGAAAAATATGTGAATTTGTTACTTTCTCTTTCTCACAAGCATGTGCATGTAGTTCATCCCGTCTTCCCCACCCACGCCCATCCCTTTTTCTGTCCTTTTTCTCTCGCTTTTCCCTTCTTTTGTGTGTGTGTGTGTGTGTGTGTGTGTGTGTGTGTGTGTGTTCAGAGCATCCATGAATATACTTAACTGCTTGGCTGGTTTTGTTGCTAACCCTCATGCTTCACATTCCATTATGTACCTGTTAAAGCAAATTGTGCTGTTCGGCTTCTCCCTTCCAAAATTGTTAAAGCAAATTGTGCTGTTTGGCTTCTCCCTTCCAAAATTGTTAAAGCAAATTGTGCTGTTCGGCTTCTCCCTTCCAAAATAAACAAACAAATAAACATATCAATCTGGAGGAGAATGGCTGGTTTTGGATTTTTAAGATTTTTTAAACTATTTATACACAGTATACATATCATATGTCTTGTGACTTATTATTTTTGTATTATTTTATTCTTACACTGCCTTTTATCTGTTGGCTTCTCATTAATTTTTTTTCTGTGGGATCCTGGAAAAAGTGTGCATGCTGTATATAGCTTGGTATACGTTCCAATCATTTTATCAGTCTTTTAACTCTTCTGATAGTTGCATGTGTTCAGTTATTGAAGCTGTGTTTGAAATAATCATGATGATTTTAGAGGCCCATTGATACATTTTTGTTCAACAAAGAGCTTTTATATCAATAAAGATTTTGTATCAAAGATGCAGTGCTTGGGTGTGAGAGAGCACATGCTGTCTTTATGTTGTCTGATTGTTTGATGTGTAAATTTTATATGCTGGTTATACTGTCATTACCAAACTGGGATATTCTGAAACTGCAGAGCATTCATACTTTTTAGTTCTGTCTTCTTTGTCAGTTCAATAATGAATGTGGTAGTTGCTCTTACGATTGCAAGTGTCCTTTTGAAATCCTCTAGGCTGTAATTGAATTGCCTCCCAAGAGTTGTCCAGTCTGGACACATGTCTTTATAAGAAGGGTATCCTGATGGAACAGTCCTAGAGAAGGTGGTTGCAAATCACAGAGGCCGTGTCATAAAGGTGTTAGTCCTTGTGGGCCACCTTTTAATTGATTGTGCATGAAAACGTGCAGTCTGTTATGTCCTGTTTTCAGTGTACACAGTATCAACGTGGTGCAGGTGTTAATTTTTGTCGCCCTGAGTATATCTGAATGTGGCTAGCACCTTTTTAAACAAATTTAAACTTTGTCTTCTTCTTCTGCGTACACAGGCTGATACTCCTGCGGACACCCCCTGCATTGGAAGTGCAGTTTGGTGTGTATGACCGTTTTTTATCCCGCCATTAAGGCAGCCAAACTCAACTTCGGACCAGCCGCCATGGCGAAGTGGTTAGCGTCGCGGACTCCCGGCTGGGAGGTCGTGGGTTCGAATCCCATCAGAGTCATGTGGGTTTTTCTGCCCCAACCGGCTCCTACCCAGAGTTGAGTTTGCTGCGGACTCAGTTGGGAAGACAAGGACCACACAGTCGAGTTTCACCCACTTAATGGATGCGTTTCTGAGAGTGCTGCTCAAATTTCCTGACCAACACTGCAGGTGCCTGTATCTCTCGGGCCTGGTTGACGCCAGGATATATTATGAAAGGAAGCGTAGAGTACAGCCCTTTCATGTAGTCTCAGACCGAAATGGAAATCCGTAGCATCATCTTCATCATCCTCATTCTCATCGATCAGCATTAAAAAAAAGTCTCAAATTCTGTGGCCCTTCATGCCCTGCTCTCATGGTGACCTCAATTTCGATGTCCTCTCCACGTCTGTGGTCTTGGTTTGGTTCCGTCGGGGTCACCGGTATCGGCGAGTCCATGGGGGCTGTCGTTGGACGGGCATGGTGGCGCCCTCTGGAGGGAGAGCTCACTCACGCCGGCTCCGCAACAAAGCAATTATTGTCAGTAGGGGGATTAGTAGGTGGTGTCCTGCGTATGTTAGATCAGAACAGGCGCCACTGAACACCACCGAAGTGACTCGGCAGCAGTGCAGTGTCTCCTCCGGTGGATTGCCTCTCGACGACTTGACATTGACTGCTACCTGTGGATTGCCGGTGCCGGGGCTGCGGCGGGGCCGACCGGGCTGTGGCTGTGGACGGGGTGTCAGAATGAGCGGCGTGGGTGCACTACCTCTGAGGTGGCGCAGAGGTTGGGACAGCAAAAAAAAAAAAAAAAAAAAAAAAAAAAACCCAAAAAAACTCCAACTTCGGGGAAGGTGCATGCTATGTGTAATGTATCATCAATACCAACGGCCAAACTGGCCTTCTCTTCCGAAAGTTGGTGATGGGATTTTATGTGTGTGCAAGATGTTATGCGTGCGTTCACACACGGAACCTCGGTTTACGGCCCGGCGGAGATTGGAACCCGCAACCCCAAGATTACGAGTCCAGTGCTCTACCACTGAGCTATTCTGGCCCCATTTTTTTTAAACAAGCCTTGATGAAGGGATTCTCTTCGTCACGCAAAACTCTGTTCTGCTATAGTTGCCTCCCTTCTATGTCAGTCTGTCCACTGTCCTTCCATGGACTGGCCGCGTTCATTTTACTCTGTAAAGATTTTCTACAATAGAAAGGATGGCGTGGGCCGGGCAGGAATAACGCCAACACTTAACTGTAGGTAGCTAGGTCCAAAATAACCGATGGAAAGGAGTAGCTGTTCATTTCTTGGTCCAAAATAATCATTTAGAAGGAATACGTGTTTATTTTTAATGCCAGGCCTCTAGGGTGGATGGAGGTTTGAAATCTATTTTATAGGCATCTCAGCACAACATTGACGAGAAGAAAGAAAGAAGAAATACAACTGTATTCTTACCCTAAATACCCTGTGAAAAACAAAGAACACAAAAGAAACCTGTCTTGAGTGTTTGAGAAGACGACTGCAGGGCTTTGGCTAAGAAGTCTGTGAAGTTCTGATACTGTCAGGGGGGAAACATCTATAAAATATCAATTTGGCGGCTTTACAGACATCTGTAAAAGACTTGTTGAAAACTCCAGAAATCCTTAAAAAGCTTGGATGTTCAAATACATGGGCCTACCTAACTTGGATGTTCAAACACGTAGGCCTACCTAACTTGGT
>CM065747.1:35376182-35378682 GCA_033310375.1 Conus canariensis
CCCTCAAAAACATGTTTTACACACACACACACACACACACACACACACACACACACACACACACACACACACACACAGAGTGAGAGACGCACTACCAAACAAACAACAGGGGTGGGTGGGTGCGGAAACATGATCGAGATAATAGAAACAAATGGGATTCATACAGGGATGAAATATAGGGTCAGTTGATGCATACTTTTATGTCAGATAAATTTTCGTGTTCCCATAAAAGAGATGACTGGTGAAGTGAAAGAAGTGTTGGATACTTCTGCCCCTCCCTTCTCTCTACCTCCAACTCCTCTTTCAGTTTTCCTCCCTCCCACTTCAAGACTCCCTCTCCCACCCCTGAGTTAATTTTGAACATTTCCTGCAAATGTAAAGTTCTGATTCAGCTGTCAACTTTAATGATCCCTGAAGAAGAGAAGCTTTTCAACATTTTGGTCCACTCTGAGCAAGGAGAATAGTTCATCGAAGGAAGTGGAGATAAGATTAAGAGTCACCCGACACTGTCTGCCGTAATGAGACTGCGTCATGTGGAAAACCCGGACATCCAGTCCGTACCATTATTCAGTCTGTACCATTATCACTCGGGTCTTTTCACCTTTATCGTATTGGGTTTTCACACAGCGTGTGTATATTGCGTAACATGTTATCCATATCATCAGCCAAATTGGAGTTTTGTTCTGAATGTTAGTGATGGGATTTTACTTGTTTGCAAGATGATATGTGTGCATTCACACATGGAACTTTGGTGTATAGTCTCACATCAAAGGACTTTTCAGGTTATGGAGTCAGAATCAGAAAATTGCGCATACATGTACCAAAAGGGCTCAGTGGTGTTTTAAACCTGCCACACAGGATCACCAGAATTACAAACTTGGTGCTCTGCCCTCTGAGCAATTGAATTATGGTCTTTCAGGACTAGCTGTCAGTCAAATCTATAGGGCTGATTTAGTGAAAATTGTATACATCTGCCTGTTAAGTGTTATTGTCGTTAAAAACAGTCCGTTAAATCCATAGGTCTGATGTAGTGAAAATTGTATCCATCTGCCTGTTATTGTCTTTAAAAGCAATCTGTCAATTTATAAGGCTGATTTAGTGAAAATTGTATCCATCTGCCTGTTATTGTCTTTAAAAGCAATCTGACAATTTATAAGGCTGATTTAGTGAAAATTGTATACATCTGCCTGTTGTTGTCTTTAAAAACAATCGGTTAAATTTATAGGGCTGATTTAGTGAATATTGTTGTACATGTGTATCTATCTATCTATCTCAGTATCTATCTGTCTATCTATCTATCTATCTCTCTATATCACTGCCTGTCTTTAAAAACAGTCTGCCTATTATTGTCTTTAAACAAATCTCAAATTCATAGGGCTGATTTAGTGAAACTTGTATACATCTGCCTGTCGTGAAAAATGATCTGTCAAATTTAGAGGGCTGATTCAGAAAAAGAAAATTGTAGACATACACTTGCTTTTTCCAGTAGTGTTTGCAGAACACTCTTGTTATGGTTCACAAAACTTCTGACCTGGATCCTGATGTTTGAAGGAAAAACTTTAGAAAGCAGAGTTGTAAGTTTTATGTGATGGGGAGGGTAGGGAGGGTGAGGGTTGAATTAGACTAGAGCGTCCGAAATGATCTTTCAGTTACTGTTGATTGCCCATGGCAGAGCCCAGTGTTTGATGTGTGGTGTGGGTGTGGGTGTGCAGCATGGTTCCGTGCAGTGCAGGCGCTGTTCCTGCTGGCCTGTCTGGGGTCACTGCTGACCACTGTTCTGATTGGTCTGGTGCTCATCAGCTTCTTCGACAGCCGTGGCACCTTCAAGGTTGTGGCCGCTGCTAATTTTGGAACAGGTCAGTATGTTTGGTCGATGTGTGTTTGTGTGTGTGTGTGTATGTGTGTGTGTGTGTGTTTGTTTGGTTGTGTGTTTTCTTGTGTGTGTGTGCTTGTGTGTGTGTGTGTGTGTGTGTGTTCTCTGTGTTGTTTGTGTGTGTGTGTTGTGTGTGTGTGTGTTTGAGTGTGTGTATGTGTGTGTGAGTGTGTGTGTGTGTGTGTGTGTGTGTGTGTGTGTTGTTCTCTGTGTTGTTTTGTGTGTGTGTTGTGTGTGTGTGTGTTTGAGTGTGTGTATGTGTGTGTGAGTGTGCTTGCGTACACGCATACGTGGGTGTGTGAGTGTGCTTGCGTGCGCGCATGCGTGGGTTTGTGTGTGTGTGTGTGTGTGTGTGTCAATCTGTGTGTGTGTGTGTGTGTGTACGCACACTGTGTGTACGCACGCTGTGTGTGCGCTGTGTGTATGTGCCTGTGTGTTCGGTGTATGTATGTGTGTGTGTGTGGTGTGTGTCACTGTGTGTGTGTTCCGTGTGTGTGTGTGTGTGTGTGTATGATTGTGTGTGTGGTCTAAGTGTGTGTCTTTATGATTTTGTGTGTGTGTGTGTGTGTGTGTGTGTGTGTGTGTGTGTGTGTGTGTGTGCAAACATCTTTTCATGATTACTTCCTT
>CM065747.1:35383682-35393682 GCA_033310375.1 Conus canariensis
TGATCAGAAGCTAAAAGATTGTGCAGAACAAGGGCAGCGGTCAGGGAGGTGGCCAAGGTCGCCTGACAGGACAATGCAGGTTCATGTTGTATAAGTTTGTCCAGTTGAGGGTGGCATTGATGGGGCTGTGGTGATCATTGAGGTCCATGTCCAAGGACAGTGCTGGTCTTGGTGTCACGATGCATGGTGATGAGGCTGATGCTATGGTCATGTCTCGAACTGTTTGGAACGGTCTGTGAGAGAAGGGCAGATTCCACTAGTCCACACGCCTGCTTTCCCCATGGTGGTGTCCCCTTGGGAAGAGGTTTAGTTACTCGGAATGTAATGTGCAGTGTGCGGAGTCCAGATTTTCTTCAGGTGCAACGCGCTGGTCTGTGTAATTAAGGATGAAGAGATTTACACTGGATTCCTTTGGGGCCCATTATAAATTCTTGTTGGAACAAACTTGTTCAAACATGAGGTGAACAAAAAGGCAATAAGAGAATTTCCACTTTGCTCTCCGGTCTTTTTTTTGTCTCTCTGTCCACATGCTGATCGTTGTCCCCCTCACCCCCCCCCCCCCCAACCCCCATCCCCCCCCCCCCTTCCTTTTTTTTGTAAATAAACCCCATGACTGCTGCTGAACCAGTTTATCACACAAGTGTTAGTTTTACATGATTGTGTCAAGTTTGGCCAGATTCACACTGATTACGTGTCCTTGTTTGTCATGTCATTTCGACCAAGGACACTGTTACTGAAATCTGTAAGCACTCGCAGGGTAAATGGAGTGCCATTATGTTTACAGATTTGTTCGACACATACAATCCGGGATGGAAATTAGGCTGAAGAGGTTTTAGACAGACTGTTTAAAGTGTGACCGATTTTTGTTTTTAGGTCATGATTCCTGTCCTGTTCTGAAATGTGCCAATGATCTGAGGCGTTTTCTGCATCATCCAATCAGATATGTGCTTCCATGTTGCATTTTGGTTTGTTTTTGTTTCAGTCTCATTTGTTTTTGTTGTTGAAGTTGTGTTTGTTGTGTGGGTTTACTGCCATGTTATTTATTATTTGTACATGTGTAAATATTGTTTGTGGTGGTTCTTTCTCTGTCAGTTGGGACTTTTTTTCTTTTTTCTTTTTTTTTTCACGTTTGGACTTTCTGCCCAGGCTTGTGACAGCCTTAAAAAAGACTGTTGGAGCTGGGCTGTGTGTGGTCGAAGTAGAACATGAACTGGTGGGTGGGTGGTAAACATGATGATGATGATGAGAAGGAACACAAGACCATCAGCTCAGGTTCCTTTTATTGACAGTCGTGCTGGTGTGCATGTGCACACATACAGGCACACGCTCACTGCTCACAGGCACACGCTCACTGCTCACAGGCACACGCTCACTGCTCAGTCAAACAGTCTCTGTTTTCGCAGTGTAGATTCTTAACACCTGTTTGGGTCGGCGAGTTTTCGCGGGCTCAAGATGTCCCACAGATGTCGTATTACACACAGATGTCGCATTACACACTGGTGTCGTATCAATAGGGGACCTAATGTTCTTGGCCAAAGCGACATCGGGACATTGTCATCTTCTTCTTTGTTTAACTAGAATCTGAGGTTCACTACTGGTGAGATTTTTGCTGATGTCACTGCTTTGTCATCCCACCAGATATGTGACTGTCTTCCACCTTCAAGGATGATAAGGATCAAAACCTATCACCAGTATGCACATGTTTGATTTTTTATCCAACCCACTGGCACACAATGGCTTGGTCTGATAATGAAAGATGGAATGGGATTTCATGTACATGCAATATTTTTAATGTTTACTTCTCCATTTTTTTAATGCATATGTTTATCATCATACACAGAACCTTGGGTTTGAGGTCTTATCCCAATGACTCAGATGGGCTGGAGTCGTGCTAGAGGAAAACCTCACCTGGGAATCTGTCATAAACTGAGTCCAAGGAGAAAATCTGGCTGTCTCAGCTAGGACTTGGTCCAGAGAGCAATGCGTTATCCATTAGGCCAGCCAACCTTTCCCTAGCCAAGTCATCAACTGTTCCATGTCCATGTGATGTTTGCCAGTCTTCCTGGGATGTGAGTTTATGTGGCCAGACTCCTTGCTGTTACCTGGAGCACAACACTGATTATGCATTCACACCCTCCATGCATTTTGGCGTGTGCGATTTCCTTTTGTACGTGGTAGGAACCCTGGTAGGGTTAACAGTTCCAAGTCTTCCTTCGCCACTACAGAAAAAAAATCAAGTTTGAATTTGTCATTTTGTCAGTTTCCATGTTTGATGATCTTTGAGTTATGGGAAAATATGTCCTTTATTTTTCAAGTAGAGTCAATTTTCATGTGTAAATTTACTTGTTTAAAAAAAAAAGAAGAAATTCTGGCTGCTGAGTGTGGTTTTAAAAAGAAAAATATTTGATAAATGTTTATTGTGGGGTTCTATTTTTCTTGTTTGGTGTGTTTTTTCTGTATATTGTTTGGTGTTTTTTCTGTATATTGTTTGGTGTTTTTTCTGTATATTGTTTGGTGTTTTTTCTGTATATTGTTTGGTGTTTTTTCTGTATATTGTTTGGTGTGTTTTTTCTGTATATTGTTTGGTGAGTTTTTTCTGTATATTGTTCGGTGTGTTTTTTCTGTATATTGTGCAGACATGTTTTAATTGTTTTTGTGACAACTTTAACAGAAAAATAAAATGAACTTTGGAAGGCGGAAATGGAATATTCAGACCCCCTTTAAAGAAAAAAAAGTTGTCGTTTTTCTTTTTGTGTGTAAGATGAGGTGTTTGTTGTCTTTAAACTGTCATTTCCATGTACATAGCATTACATTCATAAGTGAATTTTTATACATATGTAGCTGCTGGACCACCATTTTGGACCACCATTTTAGCACTCTTCCTCCATTATTTTGCCTTTAAAGGAAAAAAAAGTCACTTGTTCGCTGATTGATGCCTGGTTGATAGAATGAATGATTAATGTCCTGTTTGTGCACATGTGAGTTTAAATACATGGATGTCTCTGCCCATTGCTGACAATGTGGAAACTTTGGTTTGAAAGCGTTGGTCTGTGAGGTTTTATCTCTCGGTTTGAATGTAGAACGGCAGAAGCATGCATGCGAAGGAGGAAGGGAATTAAGCTTTTAAGCTCATGCCAGCCTTGAAGAGGACTTGACAACAGTCAGGAAAGCGGATCACATGCACAACCCACCCGCCTTTGATGTGTTCATTGGTGTTGCAGATCTTTTTTTTAGGTACGGGTTAAACATTCCCCTACAGAACACTTCAGCAGATTTTCCCATGTATAACCCTATCCGCACAAACGTAAGTCACACCTCTTACCAAGGGGGGCTGTGACTTGGGACACGTATTGTAGGTACTGAATTCAGTTTTACAGCAGACAAAAATAGAAGGTCAGAACACTTATTGTAGGTACTGAATTCAGTTTTACAGCAGACAAAAATAGAAAGTCAGAATGCTTGTGTGTTCATACAAACCTGTTTACAGTCGACAATGTTATACTCTTCTGTTATACTCGCTCCAAACTCAAAATTCTGGCTCACTATGCAGTGAGACACAAACTGACGTGCTTTGGTGAGGTGATGAATGTGAAAGGCACAGTAGACGGACAGAGACATGATCGTATGAAAAGGAGAAAGCAGAGAGGTTTTGAGCCAAAGTTCTTTGTGTTTTTTTTTTATGTCCTTTGATTCAAGCTAGCTTACATAATTACATCTTGTAGAAAACAATTTTTTGGCATGGTTCATTATGTCTGTTTAGGATTTACCTTCGGTAGTGTGTGATCTGCAACACTGATTCACGCAGACAGAGGCTGTGTCTTTTGGAAATCAGAGCAATGGTAAAAATTGTTTAATGTTACGTTAGCTGGCAGCTGTAAGCAAACAATGCCCATCCGAGTCTGTGACAAATTCTTAAGCCACCCTACACATCCTGTCTCTCAACCTGTCCCCATCCTGTTGCCTGACCACTTCAGTCCTGTCTCTCACCCTGTCCCCATCCTATTGCCTGACCACCTCTCTCAATCCTGTCTCTCACCCTGTCCCCGTCCTGTTCCCTGACCACCTCTCTCAATCCTGTCTCTCACCCTGTCCCCGTCCTATTCCCTGACCACCTCTCTCAGTCCTGTCTCTCACCCTGTCCCCATCCTATTGCCTGACCACCTCTCTCAGTCCTGTCTCTCACCCTGTCCCCATCCTATTCCCTGACCACCTCTCTCAGTCCTGTCTCTCACCCTGTCCCCATCCTGTTCCCTGACCACCTCTCTCAATCCTGTCTCTCACCCTGTCCCCATCCTGTTCCCTGACCACCTCTCTCAGTCCTGTCTCTCACCCTGTCCCCATCCTGTTCCCTGACCACCTCTCTCAGTCCTGTCTCTCAATCCTGTCTCTCACCCTGTCCCCATCCTGTTCCCTGACCACCTCTCTCAATCCTGTCTCTCACCCTGTCCCCATCCTGTTCCCTGACCACCTCTCTCAATCCTGTCTCTCACCCTGTCCCCATCCTGTTCCCTGACCACCTCTCTCAATCCTGTCTCTCACCCTGTCCCCATCCTATTCCCTGACCACCTCTCTCAGTCCTGTCTCTCACCCTGTCCCCGTCCTGTTCCCTGACCACCTCTCTCAGTCCTGTCTCTCACCCTGTCCCCATCCTGTTCCCTGACCACCTCTCTCATGTCCCCTGTCTCTCACCCTGTCCCCATCCTGTTCCCTGACCACCTCTCTCAATCCTGTCTCTCACCCTGTCCCCATCCTATTCCCTGACCACCTCTCTCAATCCTGTCCCCATCCTGTTCCCTGACCACCTCTCTCAGTCCTGTCTCTCAATCCTGTCTCTCACCCTGTCCCCGTCCTGTTCCCTGACCACCTCTCTCAGTCCTGTCTCTCACCCTGTCCCCATCCTATTCCCTGACCACCTCTCTCAGTCCTGTCTCTCACCCTGTCCCCATCCTGATTCCCTGACCACCTCTCTCAGTCCTGTCTCTCACCCTGTCCCCATCCTATTCCCTGACCACCTCTCTCAGTCCTGTCTCTCACCCTGTCCCCATCCTATTCCCTGACCACCTCTCTCAGTCCTGTCTCTCACCCTGTCCCCATCCTGTTCCCTGACCACCTCTCTCAATCCTGTCCCTCACCCTGTCCCCATCCTGTTCCCTGACCACCTCTCTCAGTCCTGTCCCTCACCATGTCCCCATCCCATTCCCTGACCACCTCTCTCAATCCTGTCCCCATCCCATTCCCTGACCACCTCTCTCAATCCTGTCCCCATCCTATTCCCTGACCACCTCTCTCAGTCCTGTCCCTCACCCTGTCCCCGTCCTGTTCCCTGACCACCTCTCTCAGTCCTGTCCCCATCCTATTCCCTGACCACCTCTCTCAATCCTGTCCCCATCCTATTCCCTGACCACCTCTCTCAGTCCTGTCCCTCACCCTGTCCCCGTCCTGTTCCCTGACCACCTCTCTCAGTCCTGTCTCTCACCCTGTCCCCATCCTATTCCCTGACCACCTCTCTCAGTCCTGTCCCCATCCTGTTCCCTGACCACCTCTCTCAGTCCTGTCTCTCACCCTGTCCCCATCCTATTCCCTGACCACCTCTCTCAGTCCTGTCTCTCACCCTGTCCCCATCCTGTTCCCTGACCACCTCTCTCAGTCCTGTCTCTCACCCTGTCCCCATCCTATTCCCTGACCACCTCTCTCAATCCTGTCTCTCACCATGTCTCCATCCTATTCCCTGACCACCTCTCTCAATCCTGTCTCTAACCCTGTCCCCATCCTGTTCCCTGACCACCTCTCTCAGTCCTGTCTCTCACCCTGTCCCCGTCCTGTTCCCTGACCACCTCTCTCAATCCTGTCTCTCACCATGTCCCCATCCTATTCCCTGACCACCTCTCTCAATCCTGTCTCTAACCCTGTCCCCATCCTGTTCCCTGACCACCTCTCTCAGTCCTGTCCCTCACCATGTCCCCATCCTGTTCCCGTCCTGTTCCCAGACCACCTCTGTCAAAACAGCAAGCCTCAGCAACAATGAGGTTGAAGTGGATGACGTGGTATGATTTTGCAACGAAGGTGTCGATGACAGAGAAGACACACGGGATCCACTATTGTATGCTGGAAAGATCCACCACTGTGTTAAGAAAAATGCAGGAAAAGATAGATTGACATTGGGGGTGGGGGGCTGTATGTGGGATGTTAAGGACGAGAATGAAAGTTGTCTTACTTCTGCTGAAAGAAAACAAACCCGTGACTTGGCAGAAATAATGTGTTTGAAGGGCTTTTTACAGGTTAGACAAACACATATATGTGGCAAACAAGATTAAAAAAAATGAACAACCCTCCCCTCAAAAGAAAAAAAAAAAAGCTCCCCCGCCACTGAGCCATTGAAAACATTTTGTCTGTTCATCTTATTTTTTTCCTTTTTTTAAAATCTGTTTTTTGTGTGTGTTTTATTTCACTTTTTTTTTTTTAGTCATCCCTGCAAAAGTCCACAAGACTGCAATGCATTGCCTCTGTACATTCATGAATTTGTTCCAACCATGCGGTGGTCTTGTCAGGCAACATGTGTTTTCATTGCAAGAGAGAACTGGCCAACCCTTGAGCAGGTTCTTGTCATGCGGTGGTCTGTTACCACACAGCGTCATTGGATGAAATATCCGTGACGATAGATCTCCATTTTACAGACAGCGTTCTGCAGAATACTGGTGGAGAATTGTGACGCTTTGCCATGGAAATGAACCATATCAAGCAGGTGTTACACAGATGATCGATCGGCCCCTTCGGAGAGAGATGTGTTTTCAGGTGGTGTGGGACAGGCATTAGCCAGTGTGTAGTGTCCGCTGTAGATTTCTGTCAGTTTTCGGGTTATGAATGAGGATAATGAATGCCCCCAGAACCGAGTGTACAGTTGTTATGAATAGAACAAATGTATTTTACTGTTAACTGTTACAATATATATAAAGTTTGATATTTGGGATTTGTGTGTGGTGTTGTTGGCAGACTGGACGGAGGGCATGTTTGTTGTGTGTTGATGTTGATCCATAGGTGTACATTTGGAATACCAACGTGCCTTGGTGCTTGTAGAATTATCTTATGTATCATTATTTCTCCTTACTTCACTCCCCTCGGCTCTCTCGTCCTCTTCTCTCTTTCACATCTTCAGACCACTTTCCCTCTTCTCTGTGACCCCATGTAACCTTAGTACCTCTGTTTTCGTTACTGTCACTCTGTGTGTGTGTGTGTGTGTGTGTGTGTGTGTGTGGTGTGTGTGTGTGTGTGTTGTCGGTAATTCCTGTTCGATCTGCCGATCGTTCGTTTGTTGTTGTTGTTTTCTTTCCCTCTTTCTCCCGTCTTTCTCATTCTCTTTCAGAAGAAGTAAGCCCTCAAAAATAAACAAGTTCGACATATTCTGCTCCAAACAAAAGAAAATTTCTGTTAGTCTACCAATGGGGTACGGTTTTGAAGAAAAACGATCAAACGATAACGGTCAGGCAATTCATCTGTGTGTGTGTGTTGTGTGTGTGTGTGTGTGTGTGTGTGTTGTGCATAATTTTCAACAAGCAGGTAAATGGAGATAGTATCTGAACATAAAGGCTAATCAGTGGAGACAAAGGAGATGTAATCTGACCTTTTTCAGAACAGGATCTTGGGACCTTTGCTCTATACCCCATCCTGACTCTAATTAGCTTATGACCTCTGGCCTTTGCCCCACAATCCCCAGTGACTCAACAGTGCAGCCTATGACTTTAAACATCTTTTCTTCTGTGGTCCTCCTATCAGCTGTTTCCCTGGTGCCCCACATTCGCCACAGGGCAGACAGAGGGTGATTGTTCAAGTGTTGCAAGACAGCATGTCAGCATAGATGGTGCATTGCCCTCTTCACAATTTAAAGAAAATGTTGGACACATGACATTTGAGGTGCTGGAAACCATAAATCACCTTCAAGACTCCAGTCTGTTTAAAGCTTGAGATATTATCATCCATCTCGTTCCATCTTTGTTCGAAAGTGACAGGGCTTTCATGCATTTCAGTGTTCATTGTTCGTTTATGATGAGCAAGCACCTTAAAGCCTTTCGCTGAAGTTCATCAGCACTTGGATCTCTTGCACGTTTAAACTAATACACAGAATTATGCATGACAATATGTTTTGTGTGGTGAGTTACAAGAATATTTATCCCACTAGCCTAACACTCGAATTTTGCTAGTGTACTAGATTTGCCAAATAGCTAGGCAAAACACACAATTTGCTTGTAAATATGAAATGTGCTGTAGATGTAGATTGTCATCCAGCTGAGAAGCACACACACGCACACGCACACACACACACACAACACACACACACACTGTTTCTAGAAGCAGCCCCGTTATTTTAGAACAACGTAAGAAAATATTGCTTTTCTCATGAAAACACGCAGTTACGGATGACCTCATGAGAAAACACGCATTGATTACTGCCCGTTTCAAAGTGTGACTGGCTCTACAGAGAAGAACGAATCTCCCCCCCCCTCCCCCCGCCCCCCCCCCCCCCCCCCCCCCCCGCCCCAATCTAAAGGTCGTAATTCAAGCAATGATATAATTTTGTTCATTATGAATTATCCAATAATTTTTCCCCCTTTGCTTCCTCCCCATTTCCTAACCCACCCGAGGGGAAAAATCCAAGAGAGACAAAATGAATTTTCAAAAAGACAAAGGGGGAAATAAAAGGTGAAACTGCTGTGATTCGGCTTTTGGGAGTGGAGTGGGAAAGGGGATGGAAATCTGGTTGCACATTTGGGGGGGGGGGGGGGAAGAAAGGGTAATGTGAAGGAAAAAGGGTGGTGGCGGGGGGGGGGGGGGGGGGGAGGGGGAGGTTTGAGGACATCGTAATAAAAGAGACCCCAAATTAAATACATAAAGAGAACTTTGTTCCTGTGATGAGGGGGATGAGGGAGGGAAGTGGGGGGGGGGGGGGGGGGGGGGGGGTCAGCTAGCAGGTGGACTCGTACCCTTAGCAGGGAAAAGGAAGATATTTAGACGCGCAAGACAGCCGTGATAAATGAATGTCTGCTACCTGAGTTGTATATGACCAGGGCATGTCTCCTCAACCCCCCCCCCCCCCCCCCCCCCCCGTCTCACATCCATCCCCTCTCCCATCCCTCCAACTGTCCTTCCCACCACCCCCAAACAGCCCCCTCCAGTTTCCCCCACCCCCCTCTGTCTTCACTTACCCCCCCCGCCCTTCCCCTTCCTTCTTCCTCCCCTCTCCGTCCCTATGCTCTGCTCCTAGCCCTTCTGAAGTCTGTCCATATTATAGTTCATTTGTTCACTTGTGCTTTGTTCACTTCTTTTACGTCGTCTTTTCTTCACTGTCTGTCCATATTATATTCATTTGTCACTTCTTTTTACGTCTGTCTTTTCTTCACTGTCTGTCCATATTATAGTTCATTTTGTTCACTTCTTTTTACGTCTGTCTTTTCTTCACTGTCTGTCCATATTATAGTTCATTTTGTTCACTTCTTTTTCCGTCTGTCTTTTCTTCACTGTCTGTCCATATTATAGTTCATTTTGTTCACTTCTGGCTTTGTTCACTTCTTTTTACGTCTGTCTTTTCTTCACTGTCTGTCCATATTATAGTTCATTTTGTTCACTTCTTTTTACGTCTGTCTTTTCTTCACTGTCTGTCCATATTATAGTTCATTTTGTTCACTTCTTTTTACGTCTGTCTTTTCTTCACTGTCTGTCCATATTATAGTTCATTTTGTTCACTTCTTTTTACGTCTGTCTTTTCTTCACTGTCTGTCCATATTATAGTTCATTTTGTTCACTTCTTTTTACGTCTGTCTTTTCTTCACTGTCTGTCCATATTATAGTTCATTTTGTTCACTTCTGGCTTTGTTCACTTCTTTTTACGTCTGTCTTTTCTTCACTGTCTGTCCATATTATAGTTCATTTTGTTCACTTCTGGCTTTGTTCACTTCTTTTTACGTCTGTCTTTTCTTCACTGTCTGTCCATATTATAGTTCATTTTGTT
>CM065747.1:35398682-35401182 GCA_033310375.1 Conus canariensis
AATTGTATTTGTTATGAATAATGATTTTAGTGTAAGCTTATACATCACCCCATCCCACCCCGCTGTTTTTATTTTTTATTTTTTTTTAAAGAGGATAGAGGGGTGGTGGGTGAGTGGATGTACTTTGTGAGCTCTCTTTATAAGAACAGTACATGTTGGATTTGTTTGTTTTCATAACTTACTGTGTTTTTGTGTGCTTATTTTGTCTGTTTCCGTGCATTTCTATATGAAAGAAATCTTACACGACGAAATGCAAACAATAAATTACAAGGAAGGAGGCTGGTAGATTGTCTCGAGCAAACGTAACATTCCTTGTGTTTTCTTGCTGTTATTAATTAATTAATTAATTCATTCATTTTTTCTCTCTCTCTCTCTCTCTGTCTGTCTGTCTGTCTGTCTGTCTGTCTCTCTCTCAGAAACAAGATCTTTGCACGGTCTTTAAGCGGTGTTGTATATAAACTGATGTATTTGTCGTGCCCGTTTTCTCTTTGTCTTGTTGTGAGCAATAAAGTGGGAGTCGCGAAGTGCTGCTTGTTCTTGTGTTGATTGAAGCAATTTTTTTTTTTTTTTTTTTTTTTTTTGGGGGGGGGGGGGGGGGGGGGGGGGGGGGGTGGGGGGGGTTTATTGTTTTTAACGGCTAAAATGCGACGAAAGTCTCCTCCCCTCGTGGGAAGTGCGTTTAGACAGTTGTTGATGGAAGTGTGTGGTGAGCGTCAGCCAGCGAGACCCATAGGTCATCACCTTGACCTGGTTGTGCAGAAAGAAGGAATTACGCCTAAAGTGCACGTCAGCTGTTTCCCGTATCATTCAGTCGAATAGCAGTCTCTCAGTTTTCCTCTCATTCCTTCATTTTTTTGTGTGTGTTATTGTTGTTTTCACGCAGGGGGGGGGGGGGGGGGGGGGGGGGGGGGGGGGGGGGGGGGGGGGGGGGGGGGGGCGGGATAGCTCGGTTGGTAGAGCGCCAGACTCGTAATCTAAGGGTTACGGGTTCGAATCTCCGCCGGGCCGTTTCGGTACAGGGGGGATTTTTCCCTCGGAGTTAACATTGGTTCTGACTCCACTTCCCATACAGTCCTTCGAATGAGACTATAAACCGAGGTTCCGTGTGTGCTTGCACACACGTAAAATCCTATCACCAACCTTCGGAAGACAAGGCCAGTTTGGCCATTGGTATGGATGACACGTTACACATAGCATGCACCATCCCCGAAGATGGAGTATGGCTGCCTTAATGGCGGGATAAAAAAAAAAACGGTCATATACACAAAAGTCCACTCCCTTCGTTGGGTAGATGGGATTAATACTTGCCTGTCCATATAGGGAGTGTCCGCAGGAGTATCAGCCTGCGTATGCTGAAGAAGAAGTTTTCACGCAGGAAGCATGGCTGAGTTCATGCTTGTTACCTGCACCAGTTGCCACACTGGCCTTCTCTTACGAGGATGGGAGGTTTATGTGTGTGCGCAAGATGATATCAGTGCGGTCCACTCACGGAACCTTCGTTCATAGTCTCATTCCAACGACTATTGAAGCGTTTTGTACACCAAATGCCTCCGAAGGTTCAAAATCTCATGGGCAGAGCACAAGACCAACGCCTTTGTCCATACTGGAATTAAGAGAAAATAATGGTAATAAGAATAATGATGGTAACAATAATAGTAATAATAATAATGATAATGACAATATAATGATAATAATGATAATGAGAAGAAGAAGAAGAAGAAGACTTCCCGTTCCACAGAAAACCCTCACCGCCTCCGTGAACACAAAGAGTAGATGATGTGGTTTGGTCACGTGCCATACCTCAACCATCAGCCAAGAGCACTATGCAAGGTAATGCGGAGGTCACAGCAGATAGAGAGGATGACAGCAGAAGAGCTTGCCTGGCAACCTCAGGGAGGGAAAAGCCCCCCAGCACCCCAGACCATACGTAGAAGTATGGGAGAGTACTAGCCTCACAAGCCAATAATAGGTCATCTTCCCATGAACAGAGACGCTATCCTTCTGTCAACAAGGCTAAACTGTTATGCCTAAGGATCACAGCTGTTCTCCTCAGGGTGATAACTTTCTGACGTTTTCCATAAAGATTACAGGTGTGTCCCCAGTTTTCCCGAGGAAAATTGTAATGATTGGTGTTATCCCCGAGGATGACAGCTCTACCCTCAGGGAAAACGCCCAATGCAACTTTTGTGTATTGCATTTAGAGTCGATCTTAAAGCCACCCCCCACCCCACCCTTCCCTTTGGCTTTCTCTGTCTGTCTGTCTGTCTGTCTGTCTGTCTGTCTGTCTGTCTGTCTCTCTCTCTCTCTCTCTCTCTCTCTCTCTCTCCTTCTCTCTCTCTCCTCTCTCTCTCTCTCTCTCCTTTTTCCCTTTTTTCAGTGAGAGATCGGCGTTCATTTTGTATAACAAAGTGAGATCAAGTCATCAGCAGATTGCTGTTATAAGAGTCAACATTATCGTCTATAAACATTGCTGCTAAAACAGTCAACATTATCGTCTATA
>CM065747.1:35411182-35443682 GCA_033310375.1 Conus canariensis
AAAACCAAATCCATATTTAAACAAGCATAAGCGAACATTTGTGGCCCAGTTTTTCTTACCTCTTGCATCCAGGTCATACAACATATCATATGCTTTACGTGGAATCCTGTAACTCTCCATTTGAATCAACTTAAGCCAGTAACGAATACACTGAACAGCAGAATTTATATATAATGGATATCGATTCGTTTCACCATAAATAAGATCATTCGGTGTTCGCCTGTCCACCCTAAAATTTTCTTCAAAGCAAATAAATGGACTGATTCACAGTGAATAACAGCATTATCTAGACCCCACAATTCAGAGCCATACTGCACAATTGGCTGTATCTGAGAATCAAATAATTTCATGAACAAATTAAAAGAATTGTTATTTAACACATACAACCTTTTCAGAAGATAAATCAGAGCACTTTTAGCTCTGCTTGCAAGGTCTTTGCATGCAGCGGTAAAACTCAAGCGCGTGGAGAAGAATATTCCTAAGTATTTATACACATTTACTACAGGCAAAGTCACGCCATTATATAGCCATCTTTCTCTCACACTCAAATAGCCACCCTTCCTAAATACTATAATATTGCTCTTAATCATATTAACTTTAAGCTGAAGAGATGTTGCGGCACGCTGTAAACTATTCAACTGAGTCTGCAAACCTGTAACTGTTTCAGCCATCAAAACAACATCGTCGGCCAACAACAGAATAAACAATTCAAATGCATCTAGCGAAAATCGAGCACCATGCCTTCCATTGTTCATTACTTCAACCACTAGCTCATTAATGAAAAGAGAAAACAGAACAGGACTGCACGCATCTCCCTGTCTTAAACCAGATGTGCAGGCAATGTAATCTGTTGTCAAAGAACCACATCGAACTCTAGTTTTAACATCATTGTACATGCTCTTAATGCATCTAAATAATTTACCTTTTATGCCATTTTTAAAGAGAACTGGCCAGAGAAGATTTCGATTAATCGTGTCAAATGCTTTTTCGAAATCAATAAATGCAACATAAAATTTCCGGTTGTAACAAAACTGTTTCTGAATGAGAGCTAGTAAAGAAAACATGTGGTCGACTGTTGAGTATCCTTTCTTAAATCCGGCTTGACACTCACCTGTGATGTTGTTTTCTTCCACCCATTCTTGCAATCTGTTATTTATTACTATACCAAATACTTTACCGCCAACATCGCTCAAAGAAATCCCTCTATAATTGTTTGGATTATTAATATCACCTTTCTTGAAAATAGGTTGAATAACAGATTCAGACCAGCTGTCAGGGAATTCACCGTTATCAAACAATTTGTTAAATAATTTGAAGAAAAAAAGAACTACTTGATCGTTTGAATTCTTATAGAACTCCGCAATAATACCATCAGGACCAGCTGCTTTACGGTTTTTTAGTTTTCTAAAAGCAAGCAGAATTTCTTCTTTAGAAATTGGACGATTCATGTAGCCTTCCGTTCCATCCTCTACCGAGTCCTCATTTACCATATTGTCAATATCCGTATCCAGCAATGCTTTGAAATGTTGAAACCAGGAATCAATAGATATGTTATTTCAAGGCTGTTTTCCTTTGAAAGATGCAATATGGATAACGTCCCAAAATTCTTTTTGGTTTTTCACTGACAATATAAGTTTGTCTAGCAATGCTTGGTTGAACTGTTTTCTCTTCCGCTTTAATAGATTTTTGTACTCACGTCTTGAAATAACATATTCATCTTTCTTTTTAGTTACTGAATCTACTTTTTCTTGAGATTTCACTGCACGACGAAATACCCACAACAATCTTCTAGTGTTTCTTTTACAAAGTTTACATTCTAAATCGAGCCATTTACCTGAAGTTCCATTGTCATTAAATGATGTTCATTTTTTCATGGATTCAGCACTCTCTCTGATACAATCATTAAAAAATTCAAAGCATCATTCACATTAACGTCAAGTAAATCAATTGCAAGACCAATTTTGGTGTGAATTTCTCCACTGCACAAAATACTGGTATATATATCTGCACACTTCTCATCCCACACAAATTTGTGCATGACATAATCCTTTTCTTGCATACAAAGATCAGGAGATTGCACCTTCGGAAAAACAACACATGCTGTCACCGGCATATGGTCAGAATCAATACGATCAACAACTGATAATTCACAATAGTCAAACAATATCATAAAAAGTTCACGTGAAAAAACAAAATAGTCTGTGACACTGCTCCCAGAATCAGATATAAATGTGTAGCAACCTTCATAGTCGCCTTTGCACATGCCATTCAAAATGCTCAGATCTAATGCAGTGCACATATTCAACAATGATTTCCCATAGTTATTCAGAGTATGGTCATTTGATCGTCGAGTCAAACCATGAGACAAATTATTGAACTGTGGATGAAAATCATTTTTTACAGAATAATCATGAGAAATATCAGAAGTTCTGCTGTTCAAATCACCATTTACAATAACATGCACGTCATTCTGCAACAGAAAGTCAGTTAAGCATTCTTCAAGCATGCTTATTCCATTGTCAATATCAAAATGAGTGTAGAAAGGAGATCCCTCTGGAGGTATATATGTACAAACATACAAAATATCTTTGTCTAACCCAAATAACTCTTTATCAATCAAAAAGATGCAGCAATTGATATGGTTCATATTAATACTTTTGATGTAAGGAAGAAGATCATTTCTTATTAAACAAACAAGTCCTCCAGACCGTCTACCATGTTTAGTGAATTTTACAGCAGGTTTACAAAACAATTTGTATCCGGTAAATATGTCAAACTGACATTCCTCAAGGAATGTCTCAACTAAATAAACAAAATCAAATTCACAAACAAAAGAAACGAAACTAGAATCACATAATTTTGTTAACAATCCATTTACGTTCCACAGCAAGAAAGAGAAAAGATTTCGTTTTGCAAGCAGCGAATGCTGCACGTGCTTGCTCACTCTGTCACCTGATGGCACGACCTTTCTGTCCTGGTCAACACCGCGGCGCTCAAGTGTGTCAATGACATGTGGGTCAGGTGAACGCACAAACGGTGCTCGGGGAATTTTGTTCCCTCTCTTGCTGCTTTCAAAGGGAAAAGTACATCTATGAAATGGCCGGCCAATGTCCTATCTAGACTCGCGCAAACTGTCCTCATCACCAAGGAAGTACTTCTTGCCATCTATAAGCAGGTGGTCAAAAACCATTGTGGCTCTCTTCCCATCACTTCTGGCTTTTTTCAGATGGGGTGACAGTTTGCGCCTGATTTCCCTCACACGTAATGAGAAGTCCTCCCCAACAAAAACATTGGTTCCTTGCAGCTTCTTTTTTACTTTAAGGATTTGAACTTTGTTTTTGTAAAAGGAGCATCTCACAATGATTGGGGAATCCTGTCTGCCATTCAAGCGGTGAACTCTGTCAAATTCTATATCAGTTGTTATATCCAACTTATTAGTAATGACACCACGTAGTTTGGCTTCACACTCTTCACTGGACTCGTTTTGATCCCTAGGTATTCCATAAAAAAATCAGATTGTTTCGTTTAGATCTGCCCTCAAGGTCGCCAGTCTTTTTTTCCAACTGTTCTACACGAGAGAGCAGATCAGAGTTTTCTTTTGACAGATTCAGATTTTCTTGTTCCAGATTTTCAACTTTATCTTTTAAGTCCATCATATTGTTTTGCAAGTCAACGTACTGTTCTCTCAGCCCTTTCATACACCGTTCCACCTCATCAAGCTTACTGTTTGTTTCGGCGTTCTGGACTTTCATAGACTGCAGCATGTCCATGACATCAGTAAGGGTAGGCTGCCGGCGAGGTGGAGGAGTAGACTGCCCGCTGCCCTGGGATGTCGCGGTCCTGTCCATGCTCGTTCGTCCGCTGCTGCCCAGTCGTGACTGCCTCAGGCTGTCCTTGGGTCCGGGGTTCTGCTCCACATCTCCGCACCTCAACAGCAAACTGCCCCAGAACAGCAGGGTGAGGAGCAGGCCAAGGGTGACACCGTCCATTCTGCCGCGAGGTGTCAACATGGCGACTCGCGCGGCTTTCTTCTCCATGGCTCTCTTCAACATAAAAGATATGAAGACTGGCAAGAAGGAGCCGCATGTCGCTCGGAAAGCGAGAGGGGTCGACGGCATGGTACAGGAGAAGGCTGCTGGTAAAATATGGTGAACTGGATCCACTTCTTTCTTCTTCAAATGCAAGAATTAGCGGAGCGACATGACATGCGACTTGTACGCTCCACTGTCAGGTCACGACCCCAGAGAGAGAGAGAGAGAGAGAGAGACAGACAGACAGTGAGAGAGAGAGAGAGAGAGAGAGAGAGAGAGAGACAGACAGACAGACAGACAGACAAAGAGGCGAACAGACAGACAGAGAGAGAGAGAGAGAGAGTTCAGGAAGTGGACTTTCATGAATGAGGTAGCTGGAAGGTCAAACACAGGTCAAGATCGTCCAGTGGTCATCGCTCACCCAGTTGACGGCGGTGTCCATGACGAGACGGACACTGTCCAGTTGTTGACTGTCAACGTCGTCTGAGCCACACCGCCCCCCACCCCCCTCCGCCTTAGTCTGGGTCGTGGAGTGGAAGATAGAGGGCACGAAGGGGGAGGGGGTGGGGGGAAACGGGGGGGTGGGCATGCTAGACGGTGCGGCGCTCATCTGTCTCCAGATGTTAGGGTCAACGCTGGGTCAAACGTTGTTTGTTTTTGTCAACACGCGTTTCGCTGATGGGGCGTCCACGGTCGACTAAGCTATAAACAGTGGCTTGAATGCTGGTTAAATGTCGTCTTTCCAGGCATGAACCAAGGATCTTTTCTTCTTTTTTTTTTAAATCACGGGATCTTCAACGGGAGCATGTGTGTGCGTGTACACATCTCGAGACGAAAGGGCTTTAGGCATTGGATCTGCAAGGTTGTGGATTTGTTAGATAGCACGCACGCATGCACGCACACGCACACACACACACACACACACACACACACACAAACGCGCACACGAAAGACAAGGCCTTGATTCTTGAATCAAGTGTTTAGAGACAGGCGAAACTGGATCGTTTTCAGAATGTTCATTGTGTCTGAAGGTTGATCCCCATTCTTTTCTTCCATACGCCCATCAAGGTACAGGCCAGCTGGTTCCCAGCAGACAGACTGAAATGCGAGGAATGGGACTATCTGGGGTGACCCAGCTGGCGTAGGTAGAGACAGGACCATGGGCGACACTCTATGGCATGTCATCTGACGTCGGACACGGGTTAGTTCATGGCTTTCTGGACTGCGAGTGATGTCAGCGGTAGAAGTGATTGGTGGGGAGTATTCAGTGTAAGTTGCAGTCAGCTCAGTTTCAGTTGAAGACGATATCATGCTATGCCTTAAGACGTTTTTTATGGATTACGTAGCGTTTTGAAACTTCCATTTGTGGCGTGTGGCCTCCGTTGTATCTTCTTTCCCTGATGAACAGCCAAAATCTGGCAGTAGTTTCCCAAGAAATAATTTCAATATCTGAAATCAGTACACTGGTGTATTAATGTTATGTGAAAGATGAACAGCTGAAATGAATTTTTAGTGCTGTTTTTCTTTTCACGTTTTCCATTTGTAAATTTCTTTACAAGTAAATAGAAGCGTTTGTCCTAAAAAAAAATAAATAAATAAAAAGAAAAAAGCAAAAGAGGCAGCAGCCGCAGCAACAACAATGATATTAACAATAACAAAAATAGACCATACAAATTCAAAAAAAGAATGAACGAACAGCTGTGGTCCATACTAAGCAGTCGTTTCTGTGTTCGTTGTCTGTTTGTGGCGACGTTAAGGTCTTCTGTAGACATTACAGTGTGTAGAAAAAAATGTGGCAAGCCAGCAATAAACAAATCAAAGTTTGAACAAACAAACAAACAAAAAACAAAAACAAAAACAAAAAAAGATGAATATATGCTTGAGCTATAAGTTCAACAGAATTGGTCTGGCATTTCCGCCAGACGTCAACAGACTTTTCAAACATCCCATGGAATTATTCTGCGATCCCACCACTTATCTTTTTCTTTCTTTCTGCGTACGCAGGCTGATACTCCTGCGGACACTGCCTGTATAGACAGGCAGCGGAGTTTTGTGTGTACGAGTTGGGTTTTTTTATCCTGCCATTAAGGCAGCCGTACTCCATCTTCGGGGAAGGTGCATGCTATGTGTAACGTGTCATCCATACCAACGGCCAAACTGGCCTTCTCTTCCGAAAGTTGGTGATGGGATTTTACGTGTGTGCAAGATGTTGTGCGTGCGTTCACACACGGAACCTCGGTTTATAGTCTCATTCGAAGGACTGTATGGGGAATGGAGTCAGAACCAATGTTAACTCTGAGGGAAAAATCCCCCTGTACCGAAATTCGAACCCGCAACCCCAGGATCACGAGCCCGGCGCTCTACCAACTGAGCTATTCCGGCCCCCGAACAAGTGAAGTGATTGGTGGGGAGTATTCAGTGTAAGCTGTAGTCAGCTCAATTTTAATCTAAGATGACAGTATGCTATGCCTTAAGACGTTTTTTTTATGGATTACGTAGCGTTGTGAAACTTCCATTTGTGGCATGTGGCCTCGGTTGTATCTAATGAAATAAAGAAAAGAAAAGAATGATAATCATAGTGATTGTTGTTGCTTTCTTATTGTTTCACAACTTGAAAAACAAAGCGGTATGAAAAAAAAAACAAAAAAACCCCAAGAACAACAACAACAACAACAAAAGTTGATAGTTGAGGGAGAAAAGTGGCCGAGTGGATGATGCTCCGCCTACCAGGTGAAAGAATCCCGGGTCTGCAGTTCGAGTCTTGGCCTCCCCACCCACACCCACACACTCTCACCCCTACCTTTCTGGTGGACACTAGACGGTAGTGTGAGTGCTAGTGTTTTGAGTGAGAAGACAACTGAGGATTAATCTGCATCACGCACTCGGCACTACGGCAACAAGTCAGGAGTCCCTGGGAAGACTCTGTAGGAACAGAACAGTTTCATAAGTTGAGGAAACACATGCAGATGAATCTAAAAAGGAAAAAGGGCGAGGAGGAGAGAAGAGGTTGGGGTGGGAGGGACAGGGGTCGGGGGGGGGGGGGGGGGGGAGATGAGGGGCTCGCTGCACTGTGACGTCACGGTCCCCCAAAAGACGAATTTCAAACCTGGAAAGGTATTGTGACGGTCAAGTTATCGCATTCATTATGCTCATCGCTCCCGGTGGAGCATAGGCCATCGACGACCCTTCCCCATCGCACTCTGTTCTGGGCTGTTCTGGTCATTCCAGTTCAGTTGGTCCCTTGTTGCTTCAGCTCCGCCTCAGTGTCTCGCCTCCAGCTGTTGCGAGGCCGGCCTCTCTTCCTCTTTCCCTGCGGGTTCCAGGTCAGGGCTTGGCGTGTGGTGCTGGACGCTGGTTTCCTGAGGGTGTGTCCGATCCAGCCCCACTTCCTTCGCTGTATCTGCTTGGCCACTGGTTCCTGTCCCGCACGCTCCCACAGATGTCAAGTTATCACAATACAGTACAAAGTAAACCAGTTGTATGAGAGAACAGATCCTTGTCAGCATCACGTGGCAACAGCGCCACGAGCTGGAGAGCCATTTATAATACCACATTAGGCATTCAGGGAAAATAAAGAAAAGAAAAAAAAAAACCGCGAGAAATATTTACGTCAGCTACTTAACAGACAAACGACACGGAATTCCGGTCGAGAGATACAATTTAATGCAATGGAACAGCAGTTTGTGACTTGAGCTGACTAGAAAAAGATGGATCTTCAACATCTTCGCGATGCTTGCATTTTAAACATGCATGAGATAAGAGAGAGAGGAGAGAGAGAGAGAGAGAGAGGGAGAGAGACGGGGAGGGCAGAGAGAGAGAGAGAGAGAGAGAGAGAGAGAGAGAGAGAGAACACTACAAAACAATGCTGTACGATGATTTATTGGAAAGACCGTAAACCATTTGTAGGGGTGATTCACAAGATATGAAATGTACACATTACATGAAAATAATTACAGTGTAACTACAACAATGCATTCAATCGTTCGAAAAGAACAAAGTGTTCTTTAAACAACATTTTCATTCCTGCAACAAAATAGGCTATCACCGTCCTAGTCAGATTCTTAGCATGACTTCCATCAAGTTGTTTAGCTAACTGATCTGAAAACACGTACAAATACAAAGCAAGAACATACAACAGATGGATCAGTACCTAAACATAACAAACAATAAGCCCTGTCAATACTGAACGGACAGGATCAGCACACTTATTTTATGTAGACAACAGTGAACTCCGTGAGTACAGATTCGAAAGGACCAGAGCCTAAACCTAGCAGACAACAAATTCTGCGAATACAGAACCGAGAGTGTCAGTACCTAAACCTACCAGACAACAAGTTCTGCGAATACAGAACCGAGAGTATCAGTACCTAAACCTACCAGACAACAAGTTCTGCGAATACAGAACCGAGAGTATCAGTACCTAAACCTACCAGACAGCAAGTTCTGCGAATACAGACCCGAGAGTATCAGTACCTAAACCTCACAGACAACAAGTTCTGCGAATACAGAACCGAGAGTATCAGTACCTAAACCTCACAGACAGCAAGTTCTGCGAATACAGAACCGAGAGTATCAGTACCTAAACCTCACAGACAGCAAGTTTTGCGAATACAGAACCGAGAGTATCAGTGCCTAAACCTACCAGACAGCAAGTTCTGCGAATACAGAACCGAGAGTATCAGTACCTAAACCTACCAGACAGCAAGTTCTGCGAATACAGAACCGAAAGTAACAGTACCTAAACCTACCAGACAGCAAGCCATGTGAAGGTTTCACTATCTGGATCAGTACATTAATCTAACAGACAATAATAATCCCTCTCAACATACAGCCGTACGATCAGTGCCTGAAGCTAATAGACACTAATCCCTGTGAACGTTTAACAGATTGGATCAAAGGCATCGATCCTTGTAAACGGACGACAGTCTGGACCAGCACCTAAACCTATCAGGAAGCAAACCCCGTAAACGTATAACAGGTGGATAAGTACCCAACCCTAACAGGTACCAAGTTCTACAAACATATGATCGTCTGGGTCAGTACCTAAACCTAACAGAGACAAGCCCTTTGAATGTATGACACTGGATCGGTATTCAAACCTAACGGACACCAAGCCCTTTGAAAGAGTAACGCACCGAATCAGTACCTAAACCTAATAGATACCAAGCCCTGTGAGCATACGACAGACAACAGCAGCGCCATCCCAAACACCGTCGGCACGTTACCAGCCTACTGTGCAGTCACTGACTTACGTCAATCGTCGACGAAATGAAAAAGAAATACAGTAGGTCCAGTACACGCCTGATGTTCAAACCAAGTGTTGGAAGACAAACTGCGCATGTCATTTTCGCTCTGGGCCTGTCTAGATCTCTCCCCGTACACCAATCTTTGTATTGAAAAAAAAATGTATTCAAGGCTCGATCAATATCGGGATAGATCTCGATTCAAATATGAAAAGCTGAATTATCCTGTTGTCCTGAAGACAATGATTTGAAGTCAGATAATGTTTCTAAGCTTGATATCGTTGTGCTCCGTTGTTGTTTACCTAACGCAGGACATTCTACGTGCAGAACTAACGGTCACAGTTCAGATTGTGTCAGTATTATTTGTCTCCCTACCCCCTCCCCTGCCACACACACACACACATGAGATCATTAATATCACAGCTTCGTTGGTATTGAGGTATGGCCACAACAGACAGATCTCAATTACCACATTGGTATTGAGGCATGGCTACAGACAGATCTCAATTACCACATTGGTATTGAGGTAAGGCCACAACAGACAGATCTCAATTACCACATTGGCATTGAGGTAAGGCCACAACAGACAGATCTCAATTACCACATTGGCATTGAGGTAAGGCCACAACAGACAGATCTCAATTACCACATTGGTACTGAGGTAAGGCCACAACAGACAGATCTCAATTACCACATTGGTATTGAGGTAAGGCCACAACAGACAGATCTCAATTACCACATTGGTATTGAGGTAAGGCCACAACAGACAGATCTCAATTGCCACATTGGTATTGAGGTATGGCCACAACAGACAGATCTCAATTGCCACATTGGTATTGAGGTATGGCCACAACAGACAGATCTCAATTGCCACACCATAAAAAAGTAAGCAACGGGAGGTTCAGTTCAATGGAACGACACTGGGCAAAACACACACACACACACCCACGCATGCACGCACGTATGCACACACCATGCACTCACATACATAAATAACATTAATAATTTGTCTGTTTAACACCACCGACAGACCATTTTTTCCTCAACAAAATCAATGACTACACTTTAACCGAAAAAAAAAATGACGGTTACCACGCCAAAAGCGTCCATTACTACACTCTGTGAAAGTGTTAATAATTTCACTTGGCGAGGCCAATGAAAACAAAGTACAAGGATGAGAGACTGAAGTCCTAACGCTTACGGACTGAAGGATAGTGAACTGTGAGAGGTTCACCACATAATCTAAGGGCACATAATCAAGGAAGGCGAATTCCCAACCCTCTTCCTCCGCCACCTTCACCTTTCTGGAACTGAATCTGGCGCCCAGTGACCTCTGGGTGGACAGAGAGGCTTTTCAAACCGTAAAAATCCAACTCCACTAATGGTACGGACTTAACGTCCGGCAGTACGGACTTCACGTCCGGCAGCTCCGTCGCTTGAAATCTCTGGTCATTTGACTGTGAGCCCCTGGGAAATGAGCATGGAACTTCACAGAAACGTCCCACGCAGTGGACGGACCGCTGGTTCTGGCATCACTTCTGTGGACAATAACAGCTCACAGTACGAAATGTATCGCACTGGTAATGCTAATTTTTTTTTAAATTTAAAAAAGGGAGTGTCAGGGATGGAGGTGGGGGGGGGGGGAGGGAAGGGGGGAGAGGGAGAGGAGAAGAAGAAGCAGGCTCTTTTCGTCGTCTAACAAGTAACGGTTTACCTGAATGAATGGACAAGGACGTACAGTTGGCACCGATGCTTTGACAAAACACCACAAAAGCTCAATTTGGATTCGGCACCCCAATTTGGTCGACTGAGAAATTCCCCATCTAAACGATTTTTTGTTCATTTACAGGTAAAGTATTTTTTATCCGGTAATGTTAATATTTGACAATAATATGTAATGTATTCTTTACTGCTGATTTCGCATGTCTGGAATTTTTTTTCAAATTCAACAACAACAACATGGTTCGAATTATCCACAATCTCTCAGATCCTACGAAAATAATGACTAAAAAACAAACAAACAAAAAACAAAACAACTTGCATATGCATACGCTAACAGATAACATACTGAACATTCTTTCTCCGTGCATCATTGACGAACTTTATGATGAGAAAACATCAGGTCGTTTAAACACCTGAGATCGTTTAAAACGTGAGCTATCTAAAAAAAAAAAAAATAATACAGAAAAAAAAAGAAAAAAAAAGATGAGATGGGATACGAAAGGAAAGAAAATTAAGATAAACAACAAAACTCAAATACAATTAAGGAAAAAACACCAAATTTTAAAAAGTTTTAAACTCAACTTTAGAAGGAAAAGGTGAAACTGTTCTCCATTCCAACAACAAACTACCACAGCTGACTTCTTTACAATCCCTGCCACAACCACTGGAGCTCGCAAGAAACTGTTAATTAAAGGCTGGTATTGGCATGAAATGATGAATGTAGAAAGTTTGTTGTTTACAGGTGCACAAATTTCATCTCTTATTTCTCTGGAAGACTGCAACGAGAACTGGCCCGGCTTTTGACTCCAAGGAAATACTGCTTTGCTTTCGAGAACTTACACTGATTTCTGCTTGAGAACCTGCTATGCTTTTTAGACACTGAAAGTTTTCTGCTTGGCATTCCGCTCAATGCTAATCTGCCTTGGTTTTTACCTGCAGTAATCAAACGTGCTTTTACTGAACGAGAACCTAAGCCCGCGAGGCAATATCCCGGGGGTGGCGGGAACTTGGAGGCCACCGCCAGGGGTCGTATTTGCTCAGGCGGTTGACGATCTCTTGCACCTGCCCCGCCGAGCATTTTCTCACGTGACTTCCCAGGGACTGTCGGCACGGGGCGGTGATCATGATCGGAGTGGTCCCGGGGGTTTTCGACTCAGGGGGGCATTTTTCGGGGTTGTAGGAGGACAGCCGTTTGACGATGCTGTACACTTCATCCTCGCTGTACTGCTTCCGGTACACGACAGGAAGCTCCAGCTTGACGGCGTAGCCACGTGACTCGGGGATTTTTTCCGGGTCGTAGGTCGAGAGACGTTCGGTGATTTTGTCCACGTCCTCGGCCGTGTAACGTCGCCCTGGGAACACTGGGGCCTGGACACGGGTCAGAGGACAAGGAAACTTGAAAACATCTTACTGTCAAACAGACGTCAAAACAAAGCAATAAAAGGCGCATTAATTAATAAACCTCAATGGTCAAGTACAAAAACATCTGCTTCAGTCAAGGCAGGTCTGATGGCATGTCATATTTTATTAGCTGATTCTCTCTCTCTCTCTCTCTCTCAGCTGATTTCTTCTGCCGTTTTCATGCTGGAAACCCTCGACGAACGCTACTCCCGCTCCCTGATTATATTCCCGCTGATAATAATTATGAAATCTGAATGATGGAAAATGGTTGACAGTATAATATTTGAAAACAGCAAACCTGTTATTTTACGATATGGTACATGTAGCTCTACAGCACATCCTTTTTCTCGTTTGTTTGTTTTGTTTGTTTGTTTTTAACCACCTTACATCACATCTTGCACTTCTCCTCAGTACAGTCGTTTTTTTTTTTCTTTTTTCTTTTTTAAATGTTCAGGAAGTTGGCATGCCCAGTCTGTTAAGACAGAAATAATACCTCCCCCCCCCCCCCCCACTCCAAAAAAAGGAAAAAAAAAAAAAAGAAAAAAGAAAAAAAAGAAAAAAAGAAGAAGAAAGAAATGATGAACCGATGATCTGGAGAACATGTAGTGGGGGTGGAGTTAAAAAGTGAAGAGTGTTTTTCTTTCACTGATGTTGAGTGTCTTGTGTCTTACAGCATATTCAAATCATATCTTAAATAAATGTTAGCGAACCGCCGAGAGAAACGTGGACAAACGAGTCACAAGACATAACACTGATAATATGAAATCTGAAGTGCAAGATGTGATGTATGGTGCTTAAAAACAAACAAACGACAAAGGATGTGCTCTAGAGCACATGTTCCATATTGTAAACTAACAGGTTTGCAGTTTTCAAATATACTGTCAACAATTTTCCATCATTCAGATTTCATATTATCAGCGGGAAATAAAAAAAATCTGTGTTTTGTCTTGTGACTCGTTTGCCCACGTTTCTCTTGGCGGTTCGCTAACATTTATTTCAGATTTGTTCAGATTTCCGCCTGCAGTCGTCTCCCTTTGCAACCAAATCATATCGTTTATAGCCCAACTGATTGGTCCGTCCACTACTGTCGCTGCCAGAAGTGAAGTCTTCATTCCGCATACCGCATACCCTCCTCCGATCCGTCTGCTCCATCAAACATCCCGTAGAGAGTATTGTGTGTGTGCGTGCGCACGCGCGCGTGCGTGCGTGCGTGTGTGTGTGTGTGTGCGTGCGTGCGTGTGTGTGCGTGCGTGCGTGCGTGTGTGTGTGTGTGTGTGTGTGTGTGTGCGTGTGTGTGTGCGCAGCATATAAATGCAAAGATACATTTCCATCCTCCCACCCATCTACCCCAACTCTACACACAAACACCAAACACATGCAAACATGCCCAACACACATTCACTCTATACACACACTCAACATACACATACATTATATATACGACACGCACCGAACAGCTATACACCCTACACACACAAGCATCACACATTTTTACTACAAATGCACCCAACACATTCAACAGACACTAAACGCACAAATACACTCCAATGTTCACATGCGCGCGCGCACACGCACACACACAAGACCAATACATGTGCTCTCTAAACACACATCCAACATACATACACACCCAACACACACACACGCTACATATACACCTGTTACACACATACAATTTACTGATACACCCAACACAAACACACACCACCACCACCAACTGAAAATACACACATCCTGTACATAAACACAGCCTTATACCCTCGCCCAACACACACACACCCCCTTCACATAGACCATCCCTAACAATCACCCACCCCTTCCTCTCCCCAACACACACAAATACCCCTAGCATTCCGTCTCTCCCCCTCCCCCCACCCTCGTTCCTCCCCCCCCTCCCCCCAACAACAAACACACCCCCACACACCTGGTAAGCCTGGGAGGTGTGCAGCAGTTTGTTGACGTGCTCGACGTCGATCTGCTCCGGCTCGGCGTCCTTCAAGGCCTTGGACATCACCGACACGTAGTTGGCCGACTTCGCTCGGCTGAACCGGGGGAGCAGCTTGCCAGCCACCCGCTGTCTGCACACAGGACGGGTGGGGTGGTTCACCTGTGTTACCTACATCCGCCATGATCATATGTTCACACTGACACATCGGCTGGTTTCTCCGCAAGATTACAAAACACACCACACACACGCACGCACACTGACACGCACACGCATGCACACACACACACGCACACATACACACACACCAACACTCACTCACAACACACACACACACACACACACACACACACACACACACACACACACACACTGTTGAACTCATTTCTGTGCGAAGCTGGTGGCCAAAGAGAGAATGTGGCCCGAGGAAAAGCGCGCTGCAAATGTCGGTGCGGATCCGGATTGATCGAAGGATCCCGGATCCGTTCTTTAAGACTTATGATGAGATGTGATGACGCATAATGTAAGAAATCGGTTTTTAACAGAACTTGGTGGAAATATGGAAAGGCGCGGGGAGTTTTTTTTTTTTTTTTAATTGTGTGGATTTTTGCCCTGTCACATGGATCTCCGCGCCGCGGTCATACTTTTTCACAATGGTCGAAATGTAAAGTTGTGTAGTTGAATATTTTACTTGCTTGTGACCTCTCGTTAAAGGTCTTTATATTCTAAAGACCCCCCCCCCCCCTTCTCTCTCTCTCACACACACACAAGTGCGCGCACGCGCACGTACACACACACAGATTTTAATCAACATAACACGAACACGTACTCCCTCTCTCTCTCTCTCTCTCTCTCTCACACACACACACACACACACACACACATACCATGCTGGCGTTTTACTAAAAAGGTTTAATTTTGGGTTCCCGATCCTCGCCTCAGTAAGTTAGTATCTGTTTATTAACTCGTTGTCAACATCCACACGGGGGAGCGGGGGAAGGTGTGGTTGGGGGGGGGGGGGGGGGAGAGGAGAGAGAGAGAGAGAGAGAGACCAAGACAAGACAAGACAAGACAAGACAAAATTCTTTATTTACGAGGATAATAGATAAGAACTGACGTGCTTTTTTACATCCAGTCCTCGCCCTGAGTAGGGACTACAGCATGCAGTGAAATCAATTAATGTAAGAAAGCAAAGAAGCAAGCAAAGCGGTCATGTAATCATAGAGGAACATCAAATGAAAATAGAAGAGAAATGAAAACAAAAAAAATAAGAATAAACAAAAAAATAATATAAAATAAAAAAAAATGAAATAACAATAATGAAGAGGAAGGAGAGAGTGGGGGTAGGGAGTGAGGTGGGCTGGGGGAACATATGTAAATGTACTACAACGTAAAGATTGGCATGTATGAAAACAGACAGTGAAGTGAATATGACAAAGTACGTACATATTTTTGAACACGCACATACACGCACGCTCGCACGCATGGAGAGAGAAGAGAAAGAGAGAGAGAGAGAGAAAGAGAGAGAGAATCTTATCACTCTCGGGTGATTCAAGCCATGTTCTGGTGAAGACGGAGAAAAGTTACTCCTAAATTCTTGTCTCTCCTTCAACTGATGCTATGCCGAAAGTCACAGAAACGCCGTCATTTTCACGCGGCAAAAAGTCCACGAGGAGAAAAGTCGTAGGACTCAGAAGACGGAACAGGCCCGAAGACTGAACCCATTTCATGCTGGTGTGGATGCGTGATAAGTATCCGGCTGTAGCGCCGGGTCCGAGTGTTGTTGAGGAAGGTTATTATGAAGCTTCCCCTGAACATAATGGTACACAGTGAAGCTACTCAGTGACGTGAAGTTTCCACTATCTATGAACTGCTGTACTTTCATGGAATATCAAAATCGTCTGGTGCGCAAACCGTTCACAATTTTTCTATTTCATGTGATGTTCTCGTCTGTCTCTGTCTCCCTCACACAAATGCACGGGAAGTAACTCTTTCAGTCCGGGTACCAACTATTACTTCCCCTGGTAAAAAAAGGATTCAAAGGGTGAATCCAGAAGTCTGCGTTTCACTTGAACGTACTTTCGGTTTGTTTCGTTTCACAAGGCTCTTTCAGTTCTTCCGATCAAAATTTCAACCACATTTTACTAAAGCCTGAAATACGAGATAGGACTGTTTATTTGTCCACCGTACCGTTAGAGTGTAAATGAAAAAAAAAAAGAGAAACGTTTCCTACCGACGCTAAAAGTGAAGTGAAGAAAATATATTGGATCAAAATTGTTATGGTTCCACAGTTTACACATGCCTAAACTGAATCAAAAACACACTATTCCGTGACCTGCCGGTGGCTTTATTGCAAAAGTGGCCACGCGGAACACTGACCCTTTAAGATGTGTAGGAATCCCGAGTGCGAACTTCGAGTCTCGTACCAGGCGCTCCCCCCCCCCCCCCCCCCCCCCTTCCACAAGACCAAAAGAGAGTGGTCTTTCGAATGAGACAGCAGCAAACGAAGATCTCTTGTGCTGCATGTCCTTTCTTGCACGTAAAAGAATCCACGGCAACAAGCAGGCTGTCGGTGGAGGAAGTGTCTGTGGAAAGACATCAACTGTTGATATGTAAACAAACATGAGGGTGGGGAAAGGAGGTGGGATGGGAGGTGGAGGATGGGCGGCACCTTTTGTAAATGTGTTGTTTCTCGGATCTTGCTTGTCATTTGGATTTTGCTCTTTCCCAACCCTTCTCTCTCTCTCTCTCTCACGCACGCACACACACACACACACACACACACACACACACATTCTCTCTCTCTCTCTCTCTCTGACACACACATATACTTAACCCCCCCCCCCCCCCCCCCGATATCCCCCCTCCACACACACGAGTTCTCCAGTTCAAACCCTTACCGATGTAGAATCCGCCTAGCGGCGATGACGTAATCCTCGGGATCATTGATGACGTTGGGCTGCAGTTTTTTGATGACGTCACGGTGGAGGGTGGCTTGCGTGCCTTGTTTGCTGGAGGGAAACACCCAGCGTAGGTGATGATGACGTTTGCTGACGTTCCACGTCATTTCCGGTTTCCCGCACGAGCTGCGTGGCATGCCTCCTCCGGCCGACTTGTGGCGCCGTCTGTTGGTCAGGTCGTATGAGTTTTGATTATCGGTTGGCTACTGCGTTTCTGCCTCTATACTATCACACACTTAACTCACGTGTTTTGTGCCTGAAGGACTCAGCACTCTCTCTCTCTCTCTCTCTCTCTTTCTTTTGTTTTTTTCTTCTCTTTCCTTTTTTTCAAACGAATACTAACATGCAAGCTTTTTTGTTTGTTTGTTTTTTGTTTTTTTGTTATCGTGATGTGGCGACCGGATAGTGAGATCGTCAACAATGTCTGGAGTGGTCACTGGCTGTCCATTTTGTGGTGTCTGCCTTTATTACCTTAGTTGTAAAATTCTTCTCTCTCTCTCTCTCTCTCTCTCCCTCTCTCTCTCTCTCTCTCCCTCTCTCTCTCTCCCTCTCTCATTTCGTTTTCCTGTTTCCTTTTCATTGATAAAAAACATCCAAAACAATAACAGCAATATCATCATCCACAGCAACAACGACCCACAGTGGTAACAAAGTAAACAGAATGGCTGGCGTCCTCGAGAGGGCCTCATATATATGTTATTTATAGTTCATACATTAGTGTTGAATCAATGGCAGATAATCACACAATGAATGTTGTTGTTGTGTGTCTGTCCTGTGCTTGCCTGCTGGGTTTCAACATGGTGTCAGCCCCGGAAAGGCCCTACATCGTCGGCTTGGTTAGCATGACACTTCAATTTGTATTTGTGTTTCAGTTCACGTTGTCTTATTTCATGGCATTCGGACTGATAATTTCTTTTTTTAAGTAATGCATGATAAAACTCTTTTTTTTTCCCAATGTATGGACTACTCTGAATGTTCCATTAAAAAAGACATCCAAAAGTCCTCCGCCTTGGCTTAAGGCTGTGTCAGGCCAACTGACATAGGCTTGAACACCAAGGCTACATCAAAATGTTGTTATGCTCTGCATAGTTATGCGGGGATTGTCTTCAGCATAACATTATCGGTCTCCAAAATCCCCCTAAGTCGGAGTGTGGCTGCCCACGTGGCGGGGTAATCAAAAACGGTCACACACGTACTGTTCTCATCCCCAGCTGATGCATTTTTACCATAGTGTTCAAGTACTTCGGCTGTTCGGATGATCCCTGGAGTCTTTTAGCCAGGGTACGACAACAACAACAACAACATCCAAAAGTCTAAGCGTTCGATGGACATGAATCAAAATACAGCAAAGGGTATGAAGAATCGACGAGAACACAGAACACAACCATACACCCGAGGTTTCATACGATGTCCAATAATTACGATTCTAGAGATATCTTTAATGCCAGCCATTTGAACATATTTCAGCAATATCATAGTTCAGAAACTGAAAATACAGACTTCAGGAAGGAAGCAGCAGGTCGGTTCTCGCTTGTGACAGCCAGGTGAGATGGGATTTCCTCTTCGGGGTTAACACCTGTGCAGGCACTAGTCCCCTCCCCACCCCCACCCCTCTTCCGAATCTCCTCACCCTTCACGGTCCTTCGGATGAGAATTTACACCGAGGTTCCGCGCGCAAACTCACGCACAAAAAGAAATGTTATATGCACGCTAAATTCCCTTCCGTATGCGGGAGAGGGGTATGCCTTCTTATGCCACTGGGATGAATCACACACAGGCGCACGAGCACGCACACACACACACACACACACGCACACTCACATATACACGCCACGTGCACACACACACACACACCCCGCGCGCGCGCGCGCGCGCGCGCGCGTGCACACACACACACACGACATGCAGACTTGGGTCGTGTTTAGAATCATTTCCGAGGCTAAAATGTGGCTCCTTTTCAAGTGGGATTAAACACGGATGAATATGCAAAAATATTGATGATGGGGAACCTTGGAGCTCCAGCCGAGAGAGAGAGAGAGAGAGAGAGAGAGAGAGAGAGAGAGAGAGGAGAGAGAGAGAGAGAGAGAGACGGATAGAAAGAGAGGTGTTATTTTGACCATAGACTATTTCTATGTGATGTTGACAATTAGCACTAGTATTCATGTAAGTTATACAGGCTGTTTCAGGCATGCCACTTTTAGGCAGCGTATTGAGGCATATGCTTCAGGTACTGCACACTCATCCTTTCTCTATCCTTTCTCTATTTCACACGGATCCTTTCTCTATTTCACACGGATCCTTTCCCTATTTCCTTTCTGTCTTCATTTGTCAGTTCGAGTTGTTCAAAACTTGATACGTTCCCTAATAATTGATTAAAAAAAAAGAAATATCATTCATCTTATTTAATTCAATTTCATTTTGTTCTTTTTCATTTTAATTGAGAAATATAACATATGACCGATGATCTGGGGGAAATGGAAGCATTTTCCTTGATGTTATCTGCCAAATTAGTCCACTCCAGTTCTAATCTAGATGAATCAGCAAATTAAACGGTCACTGTCTTTTCTCTCTCTCTCTCTCTCTCTCTCTTTGCGTTCAAAGATGCGCTGAACAGGGAGAGGAGGGGTGAGAGGGCGAAGCCGGGCGTGTAGACTGTGGGGGCGAGCTTATGATTGCGGGGCGCTTTTTTCTTTCTTTTTTTTTCTTCTTCTTTTTTTTTTTTTTTAAATTTTTTTAGTGTTATTCTAATGTATTTGGCCTGTCATTTGATGTGTGTTCTTTCATGTAAACACCTAGGACATTAAATTGATTAGGCGCATAAAAATTCTTAACAACAACAATACCAACAATCATAATAATGATGATAACAATAATGATGATAATAACAATAATGATAATAATAATAAAATAATATAATAATAATGATAAACAACAATGATAATAATAATGATGATAACAGTAATAATAACAATGATAAATAATAATAATAATGATAATAATAATAATGATAATAATAGGGAGCTCCATCCTAATAAGGAAAATCCAGAAAAAAACCATTTCTTTCCGTTAAAAAAACAAACAAACAAAACATGACTTGACCTTGATATTCGACAGAAATACATTATGAGCCATCTATTTCTTACTAGCTTTGAAAACTGGGCATCAACATCAGCAGTCCACTTACAGCTATCCATATTTTGCCGCCATGAGGCAACTCACTGATGAGAACCCAGCACTGTTGCTTGTGTGATGTTTAGCAATGTCGATCTGTTCTGATCAATATAATAATAATTATAATAATAATATAGTCAATTACACTTACTATATTAAGTCCTGCAATGAATACAGTAGTCTCTGTTTAGGGCCAGAGCAACTGAGTTGGTAACAGCGTAGGGTGTGTGTGTGTGTGTGTGTGTGTGCGTGTGTGTGTGTGTGTGTGTGTGTTGTAGCACCTAACCACTATATAATGAAAATGAACTTTATGAAAGGCGAAAGAAAAGACAAAACGGAATATAAAAAAATCAATAAAAGCGAAAGAAAAGACAAAACGGAAAATAAATAAATCAATCATCCATTTACTGTTTCACAACTAACTTCCAGATTTATTCTCCTCCCTGCTTTCTTTATTTTTATCCTTGTTTTACCTATCACCTATCTATCCGTTGAGGATTTTGTGTGTAAAGGTCTCAAAACGATTTGTAAACAACGCTGAAATTTTTTTCAGCATAATTGTCCATCGGAAAATCAGTCCTTCCGCTGAAAAACCTGAACTGCGGTCCCCAAACGGTGTAAAAACTAGTCACTCAGTCTGGCAAGCCACGCATGACAGTCACCGAGTGACAAGTTATAAGAGGATCCACGAACAGCCCTTTAAAAGTCTCAATCGTCGAACAAGGCAAGTCAAGTCAAGTCAAACTAGGCAACTACCCATTCACTCCGGATAGCAGACGACATTTTTGTTAGTTTTCACTGCACTTACTTGTAAAACACTTTCTCCTCTACCTCGGCGCCGCTGTGAACACTGGAACTCTCGTCTGGGTCCGAAGATTTGGCAGACATATTGCAGGGCTGGATTCGGTGCCACAAAAAGGACTTAAAACGTCAAAAGTGGGAAATGATTACAGTGCAGGAGGCGAGGAATTCTCCCCGATGAGAAAGTGACTGACAACGCGCCAACAATGCTTGCGCTTGCGCACTCGGAGACACAATCGCCACTCGTTAAGGGCCAAGGTGTTGTTTTTGCTGTGAATTAGGCTAAGTCTTTAGGTCTGGCTGAAAGCAGATTTGTGTGTGTTGTACAGAGGTACCTGTTTGTGGAAAATCCAGCTCTGCACTTTAATTCCGATTAAGGTTCTTTTGTTTTGTTTCGTTTTTTTTTTCTTTTCAAATTATGCCGATTAGCGAAAACGTCAGTTTCTGGTGAACTTTGTGACTAAATATTTTCGTTCTTTAAAAGTTTTCATACTTGCATTCATTGCCATCTCCGTCTTCACGAATTCTATTGCTGTTGCTGCGCTAGTACAGCCTACTGCTGCACTATTGATGTTGCCGCAAATCTGAAGTTTATGTCTGCTATGTGCCGCCTGCTGTAGCCAGTCGTTACATAGATGTATTGGTTAGTGGTCAGTAATACCAGGCCAGTTGGAGGCAGGAGAGGATGGGAGGGAAGAGAAGGGTGAGGGGGTTCAGGGAAAGGGAGTAGGAGGGAAGAGGGGGTCGATGACAAGTGAAAAGAAAGGGGGGTTCAAAGAATGGAATTTTGTTTTGTTTTGTCCCCAGTTTGTTTTGCTTAAAAAAAAAGTATGTTTGTACTCTTCTTCCCTCTCCCCCCCCCCCTCCCCCACCCTTCCCTTCTCCTTTTTTTCCGGCATTGCTGTAAAGTCCTGCAATCTTATTTAACTATGTCAACATGAACCTAAAGTGTCTGTTCCCTTGCTTATTGTGTAGCTTCAGTTCAACAGTCTCTGTTACATTTAAAACCGTCGTCTTTTTTTTTTTTTTTTTCTTCCCCCCCCCCCCCCCCCCCCCCCCCAAATTTTGACCGAGACAGGTTTCGCTGTTCACTGATGACAAATCCTGATCGGGCGCGCGCCTGTCTCAAACATTTAGAGGATTAGGATGACGGATTAAGCTAATCCCTGGTCTCTCTGCGACCCGGCGGGCTCTAATCCTGATGGACGAACACGGTCCGAGCCGCGTTAATCGTGTTTGTGGTGGTTCCTTTGCTCTCTTCACACTGCTCGTTAGGAACGCTGCCGCGCTGCGAGTGAGTTGGGGCAGCCCTGACTAGGGCCCTTCGCCGTCGGCTGGGCTGCAAACAAGATGAATTGAGTTGAAGAGTGGACAAAGAGATGTGTACCTGTCTGTTCTGTTCTCCTGCTTGATGCTGCGAAAACGTCTGTCTGTCTGTCTGTCTGTCTGTCTGTCTGTGTGTCTGTCTGTGTGTCTGTCTGTCTGTGTGTCTGTCTGTCTCTGTCTCTGTCTCTGTCTCTGTCTCTCTCTCTCTCTCTCTCTCTCTCTCTCTCTCTCTCTCTCTGACGTTAATAGCACTGACTAGATTTATTAACACCCCGATGCCAGGACAAAATCTTCCTTTTCACATGGGAAGAAGAAGAACAAAATCAGTATTTTCCATCCAGGAAAAATGGTAGGAAGCATTCTGGCAGAAAGAATTCATTGACTTCTCCCACCTATTAGTATTAAAAGGTTTATTTTAAATTAAAAAAATGTGGGGTGGAGTATTGTTGTTGGTAGTGGTAGAATGGTCCTCAGCTTAAAAGAGACCTGCCAACACCAAGAGCAGTTGGTCAAATGATTGAAGGAAAAAAAAATTTTTTTTTGAAAGTTACCTATGCGGTTTTACCCCACTTTTTTTTTTCTTTGTTTTTTCTTCTTTTTTTTTTTTCTTCCTTTTTTTCATCAATCAAGCCAGTGCGAACTTCAACCAAACAGATCAGTATTTTGGAAGAGATCACTGAAAATTTTATCAAACTTCGTATGAGGATTTTCGTTTATTTAATGATTGAGGCCCTTCGTCCACAAGGAAGCTTAGGCAATAAATTCTTGGCTGTTTCTTTATGCCTTTGCCACACGAGTTTCTGGTTGGTTGTTCGTTAGTTTTAACTCCAGAATGAGTTCCGTTCCGTTGGGGAGTAAAGTTATCGGCTTAATCTGTTCGTTTCTCTCGATTATAAACACGTAAACTTTTCTTCACCTTTCCGCTGTACACTTCATTAAATAGTTGATTCACATTCAATGTCGGATTAATTCGTTTGTGCCAATGTAAAACAACCTCTTCTCCTGTTGTTCGCGGGAATTGTCGAAGATGGATCACACCAATCTGCTGTGGTCTCACTACGCCGGTGTTTTGTTTCTTTTATCGTCTTGATGCTTAATGAGTTGGATAGCTCCACCGACTCGGGTTTCTCAGTGTTAGCGTCAGCCTCAGAGTGCAACGAACGACCTGGCCTTGGCAGAAAATTAGCATCTCAGGGGAACTGGCACGGGGGTGGGGTGAGGGAGGGGGGGGGGGAGGGGGGGAAGGGTGTGAGCGGAAGGGGAGGGAGACCAGGAGCGGGGGATGGGGACGCAGAAAGGGTTTGGGCAAACGAGGGTGGGGGGTAGGGGGGTACTTAGCTTCTAGGACTGCGCTTATACTCTCCAAAGAGAACTGCACGTGACGATAGGTTCGACCCCTCAACACTAACTGCTGTGGCCTGGAGTTTGATGCTTTGCAGGCTGAACGAAACAGGCGCAGCCGCCAACATAACAGCTCTGTTGTCGATATTACTCTCAGTCACCGCCAACATAACAGCACTGTTGTCAATATTACTCTCTGTCAACCGCCAACATAACAGCTCTGTTGTCAATATTACTCTCTGTCAACCGCCAACATAACAGCTCTGTTGTCGATATTACTGTCAGTCACCGCCAATATAACAGCTTTGTTGTCAATATTACTTTCAGTCACCGCCAACATAACAGCTCTGTTGTCAATATTACTCTCTGTCAACAGCCAACATAACAGCTCTGTTGTCAATATTACTTTCAGTCACCGCCAACGTAACAGCTCTGTTGTCAATATTACTCTCTGTCAACAGCCAACATAACAGCTCTGTTGTCAATATTACTTTCAGTCACCGCCAACATAACAGCTCTGTTGTCAATATTACTCTCAGTCACCGCCAACGTAACAGCTCTGTTGTCAATATTACTCTCTGTCAATCGCCAACATAACAGCTCTGTTGTCAATATTACTCTCAGTCACCGCCAACGTAACAGCCCTGTTGTCAATATTACTCTCAGTCACCGCCAACATAACAGCTCTGTTGTCAATATTACTCTCAGTCACTGCCAACATAACAGCTCTGTTGTCAATATTACTCTCAGTCACCGCCAACATAACAGCTCTGTTGTCAAAATTACTCCCAGTCACCGCCAACATAACAGCTCTGTTGTCAATATTACTCTCTGTCAATCGCCAACATAACAGCTCTGTTGTCAATATTACTGTCTGTTACCGCCAACATGACAGCTCTGTTGTCAATATTACTGTCAGTCACCGCCAACATGACAGCTCTGTTGTCAATATTACTGTCAGTCACCGCCAACATGACAGCTCTGTTGTCAATATTACTGTCAGTCACCGCCAACATAACAGCTCTGTTGTCAATATTACTCTCAGTCACTGCCAACATAACAGCTCTGTTGTCAATATTACTCTCAGTCACCACCAACATAACAGCTCTGTTGTCAATATTACTCTCAGTCACCGCCAACATGACAGCTCTGTTGTCAATATTACTCTCAGTCACCGCCAACATTGTTCTGTTGTCAATATTACTCTCAGTCACCGCCAACATGACAGCTCTGTTGTCAATATTACTCTCAGTCAAGGACCGCAGTGGGTATTCTTCTTCTTCCTCGTTCGCCTCCCGTTACATGAGCAGCTCGGTGTCCTCGATGAAGGCTGCCGTCCACCGCAGCTCCTCCAGGGTGCCGTACAACTTGGCTTCCACTGCTGTCGTGTTGGCCAGTACTTCCTCCTGGATGCCATGCTGCGTTGCACAGTCTTGACGGCGAATTGCGGGCAAACACGCTTCACTGGGCCTCTTTGTGAACTGGCGGACAGGGCCGTTTTCATAGGCGTCGGGGAAACTTACTTCCGGTCCTGCAGTTTGCAAGATTCAAAGCTGTGTCAATCGTCTTGCTGAGGCTAGCCAAATGTTTGCATGCACACACACGCACGCACACTCGCACGCATGCACACACGCACGCATGCACGCACGCTCGCACACACACACACACACACACACACACACACACACACACACACACACACACACACACACACAAAAACACACACACACACACACACACACACACACACACACACACACACACACACACACACACACACACATTGTTTTAAAAACATGTCTGTTCTTGAAATGTTGACGGATAGTGTCCTTCCAATTGTGTGTTTTGTTGTTGTTGTTGTTGTCTTTTTTTTACAACGTGTTTTTGTTAGCAATGGTAAATAAAGTTAAGACTACAAGACTGAAAAAGACTGCATCTAGTGTTGCTGAAATTACCCGAAATACAATCAAACACATTGAAAAACACAGTACAAAGCAAGGCTTTTTGTACTCCCAGTTCTTATAGAACAGGGAGTACTTTACAATGGGAACGAAGAAATGCTGTCTCTGTGTCTGTCTGTCTGCCTGTCTGTCTGTCCGTCCGTGGTCAAAATGTGTTCCACTCGCTCCAGACAAAACTACTGGGCCGATCTTTCTGAAAATTTGTAGGTATGTTCATTATGGGTCACGGATGATGCCCGGTGTTTTACTTTACCATTATAGCCGTTACTAACGGCTATAACGGCCCAAAACGGTTTTTCCTCCTTATGGAATATCTCACGCGTATTCAAGATAAACTGGAAGTACGTTTATATGCTTTGCATCGTGTTAAATACACAGCACTAAAAAGACAAGTACGTTTTTAGGCAAATAATGTCGTCTTCAGACGTCTCAAATAATAAACGTATCAAAGTCCACTCAATAAATTTCCCCCTGATCTCTGTGTTCAGGCAAATACAATTAGGCAAATGCCAGTCATCTGCCTAGCTGCTGACAACGTTGAACGGATAGCAGCTCACTCCATACATACTAACAAAGCCGTGAAGCATTTAGGCCATCGAGGTGTTGCTTTGGGATAAAGTATGTGTAAATAACAATATCAACACACACACACACACACACACACACACACACACACACACACACACACACACACACACACACATCCCAAAATTTTGTACAAGCCAGCTGAGGGGCAAGGGGAGCGGACACACACACACACACACACACACACACACATACACACACACACACACACACACACACACACACACACACACACACACACACACACAGACACACACACACACATACACACATACACACACACACACACACACAGATATCTCCCAAAATTTTGTACAAGCCAGTTGAAGGGCAAGGGGAGGGGGGAACTCCCCTCTCACAAAGTTTTCTTGTAAAAAAAAAAAAAAAAAGCAGGAGGGGAGGGGTTCGTGCCTTCAGAAATTTGAAAACATCCTGATTCCATTCCGACCTTGGGAATTCCCCATCGTAACAGAGCACACAGACCTTGGGAATTCCCCATCGTAACAGAGCACACAGACCTTGGGAATTCCCCATCGTAACAGAGCACACAGACCTTGGGAGTTCCCCATCGTAACAGAGCACACAGACCCTGGGAATTCCCCATCGTAACAGAGCACACAGACCTTGGGAGTTCCCCATCGTAACAGAGCACACAGACCTTGGGAGTTCCCCATCGTAACAGAGCACACAGACCTTGGGAGTTCCCCATCGTAACAGAGCACACAGACCTTGGGAATTCCCCATCGTAACAGAGCACACAGACCTTGGGATTCCCCATCGTAACAGAGCACACAGACCTTGGGAGTTCCCCATCGTAACAGAGCACACAGACCCTGGGAATTCCCCATCGTAACAGAGCACACAGACCTTGGGAATTCCCCATCGTAACAGAGCACACAGACCTTGGGAATTCCCCATCGTAACAGAGCACACAGACCTTGGGAATTCCCCATCGTAACAGAGCACACAGACCTTGGGAATTCCCCATCGTAACAGAGCACACAGACCTGGGAATTCCCCATCGTAACAGAGCACACAGACCTTGGGAATTCCCCATCGTAACAGAGCACACAGACCTTGGGAATTCCCCATCGTAACAGAGCACACAGACCTTGGGAATTCCCCATCGTAACAGAGCACACAGACCTTGGGAATTCCCCATCGTAACAGAGCACACAGACCTTGGGAATTCCCCATCGTAACAGAGCACACAGACCTTGGGAATTCCCCATCGTAACAGAGCACACAGACCTTGGGAATTCCCCATCGTAACAGAGCACACAGACCTTGGGAATTCCCCATCGTAACAGAGCACACAGACCTTGGGAATTCCCCATCGTAACAGAGCACACAGACCTTGGGAATTCCCCATCGTAACAGAGCACACAGACCTTGGGAATTCCCCATCGTAACAGAGCACACAGACCTTGGGAATTCCCCATCGTAACAGAGCACACAGACCTTGGGAATTCCCCATCGTAACAGAGCACACAGACCTTGGGAATTCCCCATCGTAACAGAGCACACAGACCTTGGGAATTCCCCATCGTAACAGAGACACAGACCTTGGGAGTTCCCCATCGTAACAGAGCACACAGACCTTGGGAATTCCCCATCGTAACAGAGCACACAGACCTTGGGAATTCCCCATCGTAACAGAGCACACAGACCTTGGGAATTCCCCATCGTAACAGAGCACACAGACCTTGGGAATTCCCCATCGTAACAGAGCACACAGACCTTGGGAATTCCCCATCGTAACAGAGCACACAGACCTTGGGAATTCCCCATCGTAACAGAGCACACAGACCTTGGGAATTCCCCATCGTAACAGAGCACACAGACCTTGGGAATTCCCCATCGTAACAGAGCACACAGACCTTGGGAATTCCCCATCGTAACAGAGCACACAGACCTTGGGAGTTCCCCATCGTAACAGAGCACACAGACCTTGCGAGTTCCCCATCGTAACAGAGCACACAGACCTTGGGAGTTCCCCATCGTAACAGAGCACACAGACCTTGGGAATTCCCCATCGTAACAGAGCAGACAGACCTTGGGAATTCCCCATCGTAACAGAGCACACAGACCTTGGGAATTCCCCATCGTAACAGAGCACACAGACCTTGGGAATTCCCCATCGTAACAGAGCACACAGACCTTGGGAATTCCCCATCGTAACAGAGCACACAGACCTTGGGAATTCCCCATCGTAACAGAGCACACAGACCTTGGGAATTCCCCATCGTAACAGAGCACACAGACCTTGGGAATTCCCCATCGTAACAGAGCAGACAGACCTTAGGAATTCCCCATCGTAACAGAGCACACAGACCTTGGGAATTTCCCATCGTAACAGAGCAGACAGACCTTGGGAATTCCCCATCGTAACAGAGCACACAGACCTTGGGAATTCCCCATCGTAACAGAGCACACAGACCTTGGGAATTCCCATCGTAACAGAGCACACAGACCTTGGGAATTCCCCATCGTAACAGAGCACACAGACCTTGGGAGTTCCCCATCGTAACAGAGCACACAGACCTTGGGAATTCCCCATCGTAACAGAGCAGACAGACCTTGGGAATTCCCCATCGTAACAGAGCAGACAGACCTTGGGAGTTCCCCATCGTAACAGAGCACACAGACCTTGGGAATTCCCCATCGTAACAGAGCACACAGACCTTGGGAGTTCCCCATCGTAACAGAGCACACAGACCTTGGGAATTCCCCATCGTAACAGAGCAGACAGACCTTGGGAATTCCCCATCGTAACAGAGCAGACAGACCTTGGGAATTCCCCATCGTAACAGAGCAGACAGACCTTGGGAATTCCCCATCGTAACAGAGCAGACACAGACCTTGGGAATTCCCCATCGTAACAGAGCAGACAGACCTTGGGAATTCCCCTCCGTAACAGAGCAGACAGACCCTGGGAATTTCCCATCGTAACAGAGCAGACAGACCTTGGGAATTCCCCATCGTAACAGAGCAGACAGACCTTGGGAATTCCCCATCGTAACAGAGCAGACAGACCTTGGAGTGGTGTGTGACTTGGTGTCCGAATTACCCGATGACCCACCCTGGACTTTCCCCATCCCAGAGATTCGCTTTGTTCTGGTTTTCTGCTGCAGACTCCACCAGGCGTGCCAGACATTTTTCGCCGAACTTTGTTTGAAATTTCCATCCTTTCAAAGAAGATGTACTGAACTGACGCTGAATTTGCTTTAAAATCGTTCTTCCGTAAAATCTTCGATCAGCTGTAAAGAAAAGATATTTATCTCTTCAGAACTTAAGAAAATCACATGACGTGGGACTTCTATATCCAAGGTTTTCATGAAGTCTGTTACGAAGTGTTTATGTCTGAGATTACGTAGGTCCCAAAACTCTAAAAACACGTCGCACAGTGAGTGGTACCAGTTCGCTGCGAGTGTGACATAGCAGTGGACACCAGGGGAGAGGTGGCAGCTCTCCTTTGAAGGACACTGATGTGAGAGATCAGTGTCGGGCGGCGCAGACAACCTTCCGGCCATGTGGGTGACGGCGGGTCTAGCCTGTGTCGCCAGGGGACGGCTCCTGGAGATGTGGGGCGATTGGCAAAGGAGCGCCGCCTGACTGCGACTACCGTGGCCTGGAAAGCCATGCTCTGTTTCGGGCAGCAGATATGGTGGGCACTCCTTATGGGGTTGGGCTGAAAAATTGCCCTCTCGGCCGCAGTCAGCGAGTACCCCCCGAATATTAGGGACTCCAGCGACCTTCGTCCTGCTCCCTCCTTGAGGCGGCCTCACGCGGCACAGGACCATCGCCACCCGAGCATGAAGAAGGCCGCCCGGTGGTCCTGAAGACAGCCTGATGTTTGGGGGAAAGAAGGCAACACACACCGACGCCTATTGTCGGTCGACCAACAACCTGAATTGAACCAACGTTCAAGAGCAACACGACCAAAGTTGAACCAACATTCAAGAGGAACACGACCAAAATTGAACCAACGTTCAAGAGGAACACGAACTAAGAGAGAGAAATGCTACGACCCCCCACTGAAACCTATCCACTACTGCCAGGCGACAGCAGTTGCCACAATGATGCAGACCTATGTCTGCAGTAACCTTGTCCTTAAGGGCCTCAGGCCGATAGGACGTTAATCTCATCCTTAGCTGGAACTGAGTGGTACATTACATGGAATGCACCACGGAGCTTCTTCACTTTCTGTGCATACCAGTGAAGAAACTGAATGGAGAGTGGACCTTTCTTTTACTACACTGATACCACCAGAACGACAACACGTTAAGATGGGACTTGTCTAACACGAGAACGACAACACGTAAAGATTGGGAGGAGGGGGGGGGGGGTTGCTCTCTAACACTACACTGATACCACCAGAACGACAACATGTTAAGATGGGGGAGGGGACCTATCTAACACTACACTGATACCACCAGAACGACAACACGTTAAGATGGAGACGGGAGGGGGGGGGGTGCTGGGGGTGTGTGCTATCTAACACTACACTGATACCACCAGAACGACAACACGTTAAGATACGGTACGGAGGGGAGAAGGGGATGAGGCAAAGCCAACACTGTGCTATTACTATCAGAACGACAAAATATCGTTAAAATGTGCCGCACAAACGACAATTTTGTGAGGACTGACCGCCTGGAGGATCGAACTCTCAACTTCTAACTGCGAACATGATGTTCACAACCGAGTGAATCAATCACCCACAAAAATAAACTTCAGCGTTTCCACAATAATGACCGAGTGACAGCGTCAGTGAAGGTGGACTAAGGGAGGCAATCGGAAAAACTATCATATATAACCTGCGTTAGATGAACTCCCCTCTCTCTCTCTCTCTCTCTCTCTCTCTCTCTCTCTCTCTCTCTCTCTCTCAAGCTTACGGTCATGTATTAAAACTTTGTTGTTCTTCATGACCAGTTGGATTAGATAACAACTACATTGTTTCTCTTTCTGCATTTGAAAGGTTTCGATTGCTACATTACAATGTACTCACGGTACAATGAATTTTTTCCTTTTCCTTCTGTTTTTTTTATTTTTTTATTTTTATTTATTTATTTTTTAAATAAGGCTTTTTATTTCCAGGGCTGCAAGTAAGTACATGTATCTTCTTGCCACAATGCCAATGTGTTGGTCATTGTCAAGATAAAACTCCTCTCTCTCTCTCTCTCTCTCTCTCTCTCACACACACACACACACACACACACACACACACACACACACACACACACACACACACACACGCACACACAGGGAGAACATCTTAAACATAAGTTCATTATTATATGAAGAGATTTGTTTTGTTCTGCTGTGCTTAAATCTATGTGGCTGAAAATATTATTATTTCTTTTTTGTTGGTTAGCTGGTTGTGTGTGTGTGTGTGTGTGTGTGTGTGTGTGTGCGTGCGTGCGTGCGTGCGTGCGTGTGTGTGTGTGTGTGTGTGTGTGCGGTCGCGCGTGTGTGTGTGTGTGTGTGTGTGTGTGTGTTGTTCTGTTTTGTTTTGCAGACTGTCTCAGACTACAAACTTCTCCAAATCCATCCAAACCCGAGGACAGTATTTACCACGTTCCAGGGGCGATAATAAAGAAGAAACAATCTTGTGCCGTTTTCACACGGGCCACTCCTTTTACACCCAGAGAAGCTCCGTGGGGGGAAGGGGGGGGGGGGGGGGGGGGTTCCACGTCATATAACACTCACAGTGAAACAGGAACTTTAAGAGTGTTGGGACTTGCACGATGTGAGACATAAACACTTTACAGCAGACTCCATGAAAAATTGTTCAGAGATGTCCCCGCCTGATGTGGTCTTTGCGTTTCTGAAGAAGAGCAACATTTTTTTTTTTTTATTTATTTTTTTTTAATATCTGATCTAAGATTTTACGAAAGAAAGATTTTAACGAAATATCCGGTGTGTTTTTAGAAGGTGTATTTTAAAGGGTTGTGTGAATTTATTTTTTTTTATTTATTTTTTTTTCCAAATGACATGTGAGTTGACTTCA
>CM065747.1:35451182-35466182 GCA_033310375.1 Conus canariensis
CCTGGAGTCTTTTAGCCAGGGTACGACGACAACAACAATAACAACAACAACAACAACAACAACAACAAAGAGTGGTGGTTTCGTCCTCACCCCATCTCTCTCTCTCTCTCTCTCTCTCTCTCTCTCTCTCTCTCTCTCTCTCCCTCCCTCCCTCTCTCTCTCTCTCTCTCTCTCTCTCTCTCTCTCTCTCTCTCTCTGTCAGCATTTTTTTTCTTCTGTGCCTCCCTGTCATACCTCTCTCTCTCTCTCCTATCATCCATCGTTGATTTTTTTTATATGGTGACATAGAGGTCGCACGGTGTGACAGATGCTTCCACCTTCACATAATCTAACTCCCCCCCTCACCCCCACACCCCTCCACCCCCCTTCCGTCCCCATCCCTCGACACTGGCGCATTGCTTTCTTGTTGGTTGTAGATATTTTTTTTGGGACCTCCCTCCCTTCCTGCGTGGACGAAGACACTGCACCGACCCTACTACCTCCGTCTGCTGCAGCCAGTGCATGTCTACCAGACAATCCGGGCTGTACGTGCCATCGATTTGGGGGGACCTGGTCGGCGTCAGCCAACAGAAAGCCGCTGTAGGGAGAATCAATATGGTTTTTGGCCAGTCGTGAAGATGATGATGAGGATGATGATTTTGGAGGGGTGTCGTTCGTCTCAGTCGGCGTTGGTTTTTTCCTTCCATTCCGGCCTGGCGGACTTCCAAGTCAAAGCCAGACGACCGATTCTGTCTCTGTCTCTGTCTCTGTCTCTGTCTCTCTCTCTCTCTGTGTCTCTCTCTCTCTCTCTCTCTCTCTCTCATCATCATCATCATCATCATCATCATCATCATCATCATCTTCTTCTTCTTCTTCTTCTTCTTCTTCTTCTTCTTCTTCTTTCTGTTTAAAGAACTGAATCCGATTGGAAGAATTGAAGTCACACGTTGACGTTTAAGATGTTAGAAGTAAGCCATCTCTCTCTCTCTCTCTCTCCTCTCTCTCTCTCTCTCTCTCTCTCTCTCTCTCTCTCTCTCTCTCTCAGTCCCAGAAGGGACAAGGGCCACACGGAAAAAAAAAGTATCTACTTGCTTATCTGTTACCCTTGGGGACAAAGATTTCAATCAATCAATCAATCAATCAATCAATAATCAATCAATCAATCAATCCTTCTCCTTTTTTTCTTTCTTTCTTTCTTCTTCTTTTTTTTTTCTTCTACTTTTTTCCTGTTTCTTTTTTTCTTCTTCTTTAAAAAAAAAAAATAGAGAACTGAATCTGGTTGGAAGAACTGGAGCCGCACATTGACGTTTTAATACGCTGAAGATGAGGTTTTCCTGTGCTTCGGCGAGGCTTGCATTTCATTTGATCCTGGTGAAAGCAGTTTCTCCGCCTCGTCCAGCGGTGTCTTTTCGCTGTCAAGCATCAGGCAGATGTCCTCTTGTGTCATGGGCTAGATCCTAAGGGACAGCCACCCCCACCCCCATACCCAGCTCCCGCCTCTCTCCACTTGTGACACTGACACAGTGCCGCATCAATTTCTCTCTTTCTCTTAGTGACTTTCTCTTGCGCGAAGTCTCTCTTCTCCTCTCTCTCTCTCTCTCTCTCTCTCTCTCTCTCTCTCTCTCTCTCTCTGTGTGTGTGTGTGTGTGTGTGTGTGTGTGTGTGTGTGTGTGTGTGTGTGTGTGCATGCGCGTATATGTGTGTAGATGTGTGCACCTGCCAGTGGAAACACATCAAGTGTGTGTGTGTGTGTGTGTGTGTGTGTGTGTGTGTGTGTGTGTGTGTGTGTGTGTGTGTGTGTGTGTGTTCGTTCTTTAATTTAATGTCTATCCACCTAACAGTGATCTTAGACAGGTGTGTGTGTGTGTGTGTGTGTGTGTTGTGTGTGTGTGTGTGTGTGTGTGTGTGTGTGTGTGTGTGTGTGTGTGTGTGTGTGTGTGTGTGCCTGCGCACGTGTGTGTATGTGTGCTTTGCCGAATGCAACTGAAAAAAAAATCTACCATGCCTGGAAGTGTAACTGAAAAAACAAACAAACAAACATATCCACCAAGCCTGGAATAATGAACATATAGAACATAATAATATTCCAGAAGCAAACAATTTAATCGGATACAAACCATACTGGCTACACTAGCCATTCGAATCAGCTTTTACACTCAAACCTAAAAAAAAAAGGAGAAATGAATAAAAATAAAATCAATCCAAAGTCTATGCAGAAGAAGACAGGCCAAAACATACGCTCATCAGTGGCTTATATTGCAGAACAAGCTGTTGGCGGCCACTGTAAACTACTGGCTAGTCATCAGAGTGGAAGAGTAGAGAAGTCTTTGAAAAAAAATGTCAATGACAGCTAATAACCTGAAGGTGTAGGTAAATAATGGACAACAGAAAATGGAGAGAACATTTTTTTTTTTCTTTTTGGCTGTCCCACCTCTGCGCCACCTCAGAGGCAGTGCACCCACGCCGCTCATTCCGACACCCCGTCCACAGCCACAGCCCGGTCGGCCCCGCCGCAGCCCCGGCACCGGCAATCCACAGGGAGCAGTCGATGTCAAGTCGTCAAGAGGCAACCCACCGGAGGAGACACTGCACTGCTGCCGAGTCACTTCGGTGGTGTTCAGTGGCGCCTGTCCTGATCTAACATACACAGGACACCACCTACTAAGCCCCCTACTGACGACAATAATTGCTTAGTCGCGGAGCCGGCGTGAGTGAGCTCTCCCTCCGGAGGGCGCCACCACGCCCGTCCAACGACAGCCCCCATGGACTCGCCGATACCGGTGACCCCGACGGAACCAAACCAAGACCACAGGCGTGGAGAGGACATCGAAACTGAGGTCACCATGAGAGCAGGGCATGAAGGGCCACAGAATTTGAAACATTTTTTTTTAATGCTGATCGATGAGAATAAGGATGAATAAGATGATGCTACGGATTTCCATTCCGGTCTGAGACTACATGACAGGGCTGTACTCTACGCTTCCTTTCATAATATATCCCGGCGTCAACCAGGCCCGCGAGATACAGGCACCTGCAGTGTTGGTCAGGAAATTTGAGCAACACTCTCAGAAACGCATCATTTAAGTGGATGGAACTCGACTGTGTGGTCCCAGTCTTCCCAACTGAGTCCGCAGCAAACTCAACTCTGGGTAGGAGCCGGTCGGGGCAGAAAAAAACCCACATGACTCGGATGGGATTTGAACCCACGACCTCCCAGCCGGGAGTCCACGACGCTAATCATTTCGCCACGGCGGCTGGTGAGAGAACATTTTCATTCAAAAAAGGGAGGTGGGGGGGGGGGAGGAGAGAGAGAGAGAGAGAGAGAGAGAGAGAGAGAGAGAGAGAGACAGACAGACAGACAGACAGACAGACAGACAGACGGAGATACTAGAGTAGGAGGAAGCGGGGAGGTGAAGGGTTAAAGAGGTCAAAGAGGAAATGGCTGGCACAGACTTTCCAGACGACGACATTTCACTTTACACCAACATACGTCATGCCGCCGGCATCCCCGTGGGGTTAGAGAACATCTTTGAAACTCTTAGAAACTTTCTACAGCTAAGACAGGTGCGCTGGTCAGGCAGAATGGCTAACAGAGAGAGAGAGAGAGAGAGAGAGAGAGAGAGAGAGAGAGAGAGAGAGAGAGAGAGAGAGAGAGAGAGAGAGAGAACGAACGAACGAACGAACGAAATGTTGTTTAATGAGGGAAAAGAATAAGCACCAGTCAGTGGCTTTTTTTCATCCAGCCCTCAAACAATAAATACATGGAAGAAATCATTGCATCGAACTGCATATGAACTCATAAACAACAATGAACACATAGCAATTTAGAATAACAGAATGCACAATATAACTAGAGGAAGAGAGTGTGCGAGAGAGGGAGGGACGGAGAGCGACACAAAGAGAGAGGTGTGTGTGTGGGGGGGGGGGGGGGGGGGACTTGAAGACACAGAATAAAGACACGGAGTCTCTGACACAAGGAAAGAGAGAAGAAGAAGAAGAAGAAAAAGAGGAGGAGGAGGAAGAGGAGGAGGAGGAGGAGGAGAAGCATATCAAAAATTGTCACATCAAAAACGACAAACCAGAGAGAGCGAGAGAGCGAGAGAGAGAGAGAGAGAGAGAGGGGAGAGAGAGAGAGAGAGAGAGAGAGAGAGAGAGAGAGAGAGAGAGGGGGGGGGGCAGCCAGCCAGACAGGCAGACAGACAGACAGATGGACAGAGACAGAGAGAGCAGATGGTGCAGATGGTTTCGGTTTTCGCGTTCTATACTGTCTGGTCAACCTTTAGTGGTAGGAACTTGGTGGTCGTCTTTACTACATTACACACCACGATCTTCTTGCTTCCATCGCACTCTTTATCCACCTGTCTGCCTGTCCACACGGAGTCACTGGCTGGCCCTGAAGCAACGTCAACACAAGATCGAGTCAATCCACGGCCACAGTAAGTTCCATTATTACCATGTGAAAAATGGCGTGTCTCTTACTTCCGGAACGATAACCTTGGCCGCACTAGAGGTGAACGACCTCGACCTTCACCCAGCTCTCGGATGAAGCATTATCGCTAATAAGGCTGCAGTCTTAATGATGAACCTGGCAGCTCCGCCGATCTCAAACCCTCCCACCCCTCCCCTTTTCTTCCCCCTCCCTTACAACGCTCTGGACAGCTATGAAAGTCTGGCTTCTGTCTCTGTCTCTGTCTCTGTCTCTCTCTCTCCTCCGGAGCAGCACAGCCACGCCGATGACTGAAGACAGGAATCCCTTAATTAATCCGCCAGTTAAGACTATTCAGTGGACGTCCTCTGCCTCTCTCATTTTTTTTATTGTAAAGAAAAAAAAATCCGATAGTGTGCTATCAAAAAAAAAAAATAAAAAAATAAAAAATAAATCGTTGATATGCTGTCTGTCTAACTGTTTCAGTTATGCGGAATCAACCAGCCAACTTGGTGCAGTGGTTAGTTTCACAGGAGCCTCGGGCTAGGCCGAGGTCATGGCCGGGTTTGGGTTCGATCCAATGCATTTTTCCCCCTTTCCCTATCTATTATGCCCTGGCCTTCTCCTCCCGGTCAGAGCTGAGAGTGCAATGAGCTCCAGCTGAAGTGGGAGACTGGGACTTGACGAATGGATGCCTCATTGACAGTGTCGTTCATTAATATCTTTTCTGACCAACACCGCAGATGTCTGCGTCTCTCTGGCCTGGTTATTTCATGAAAGAAAATATCAAAAATGTCGTCCTGCCCTAAGGAGATCCACAGCTTCATATTTCCTCGACCTCATTAATCATCATCATAAAAAAAAACAAAAAAAACAACAACAACGAAAAAAGAAACTTTTAAAATATTTCCGTGGTCCTTCATGCCCTGATCTAGTGGTGACCTTGAATTTCGATGGCCTCTCTGCTTCCATGCCCTCGATGAGTTCGTCTTGAGGTCATCGGGGTCAGCTACAACCATGGCCCAGGGCTGTCGCTTGGTGGACGTGGTGACTGAAGGAGACGTTCAGTTAAAGTTGGATCTGCAACAAAGCGATGAGTTGTCGCCAGAAAGAGGCCTAGGCAGAGGATGGTGCCCTACATGTGTTGGATTACAACGGGCACCACTGATCACCACCGAAATAACTCATCAGCACTGCGGGGTCTCCTGTAGTTGGTGGCCCTATGGCGACCTGACATTCATTGTTCCTTGAAGACGGACGGCCGGCGGTGCTGCGCTGCGATGCGGCGATCCTGGATGTCTGTGTGTGGATTAGTAGCGTGATAGTAATGCCACAGAAGGGCAAACATCTCCTCCTCTGCCACTACCCAAAGAGAGAGAGAGAGAGAGAGAGAGAGAGAGAGAGAGAGAGAGAGAATCCAAAATCGAGGACGGCGACTTTTTCCGGTACAGCCTAATCCTAAAGGTCATCATCGTTTCTGGCGATCTCCCGGTTAGCTTGCCCCGAGTCAGTGGCTCAGCAACATGGCGGAGGTCGTAGTCGAAGTTCAAGCTCCGCTGGTTGCCAAACATTAAACTGTCGCGGCATTTTGTCTGGTGGTGTCAGTGAAGTGTTAATGTGACCCCTTTCCCAACTCTTGTTAGGATGGTTAGACTATCCCTGTCTAGTGACTTTTCGCGGTACTCTTCGACAAACACACACACACACACACACACACACACACACACACACACACACACGACACAGAGAGACAGAGAGAGAGAGAGAGAGAGAGAGAGAGAGAGAGGGGAGAGAGCTGCGAAGGGGGTACAGGAATAGCCATTCATACAACAAGGCAATGTGACATTGTTTGTCTGCAAGAAGCTGACAGATGAGCGTATCAGATAGACACAGCAACAGTAACAGATTGGTTCATTCAACAGAGCAAAAGAGTGTGATTCTAAACGTATAAACGTGTATTAACATATGCATTTGTTCTTCAACAACACTCCTTCATTTTCATTTCCCTTGAGCAAAGCAGCTCGAAATAAATAAGGGTCTTCACAGAATTTCCGAAGAAAACATTCACACCGTAAATCCAGAAGCGCAGAACCACAAAATAAAAAGTGCAATTTAGCTTCATGTGCCTCTTGACATTTGATAGGCACTGATGCACTTTTATATCTGTAAAGCCGAATCTGAATCTTCTCAGATAACTTTGGATATGCCAATCAGAATGATATGAAAGGTATTTCCCACATCTAGCAGCTGTTTTTTGAAAGTTCTGTGAAACGAATACCGTTGACTGCTTTGGATCTGTTGGAGCCATTTTTGCCGTCATCAGTCAGTCTTTAGGGCTACTATTCCAAAAAGGCATTTACGTTTTCAACATCTTGATTTATCCAGACCCATCTTGATTTATCCAAACCCATTATGAAACCCCCCCAAAAATCCAAAATACTCGAAACCAATGACTGTTTACCACTAATCCCATCCCCATGTTATGTGCATTACGTGGTAATATTTCACCATCCATTCGTACACATTTTAGTCAGAATCTAAGACACAGCACCGATGAATTGATATGAATAGTATAGTGGTTTGTATCACCATAAACACATTCTTTAAGTGTCTTCATATGAACCCCCGGAAATTTCTTAAGAGCAAAAAACTGACTTTTTCAATATGAATGGCAAATTTATCTTAACTCAAAAGCTCAGCACCATATTGAGCAATAGGTTTGAACATGGGCATCAAACGGTTTTAGAAACACAGCCATTTTTTTTTTTTTTTTTTTGCCCTGCTGCTAGATCCTGACAAGCATTTGTAAAACTTAAACGTGTAGAGAAATCTATACCAAGACATTTAAGTCAGTTCACATCTACCATTATTTCGTCCGTTTACACACACAAAAAGCTTTTTTCTTGGTGCCAAGTAATTACCTTTTTCTGAAAAGTATTGTGTTAACTCTTCTCCATATTCACCCTCAGCTGAAGTCTAGAAGTTAACTGGTATGAGAGAGAGAGAGAGAGAGAGAGAGAGAGAGAGAGAGAGAGAGAGAGAGAGAGAGAGAGGAGAGAGAGAGAGATAATGCCATTGAAAGACATTTAAAGTTCCTTTAGAATGAACGCATAGACTTTTTCAGCAACATTTTAACTTTTCCGATGAGGGGAAAAATGTCACGCGTCCTTAACAGGCTAAATAGGTAAACATACGTCATCCACGCATTATAACAAAGGACACAAAGTGATTATTTGTTTCTGAATGATGTTGGCGTACACGCACCCATACCTCTTTTCTAACCTCCCTTGCATCCTAAGATAGACCCTCAAGTGCGCGCTCGAAGATTTCCTCCTGTATTTATTACTCTTTATTTAGCGGGTTTATTTTGAACGCAGTTTATTTCCTTACTGTACTGTCTTCTTACTTCGTGTTTCTACTCTTCACTGTCCGCCTTGGGTGTGCCGTTGGGTGGTGTTCTGAGCCCTTGATGGTGCGAATAACATAAAATGAGATACATCTTCATTTGATGCCAGTGGAGTATTGATACAATCAGCCATGTTCCATTGGTGTATCCGGATCAGCAGACGCAGGTCGATAACAGACAGGCGACATAAATATCAATCAATGATTTTGTTATCAAGACGGATTTTGATGGTCTTCACATGGTGCTAGTGAAGGATTTATGTTCTGATGTCCTTTTTGTTTTCAGTCCCATTTTCTTTCTCCCACTCACCCTCTGCCTCCACACTTCTCGTTTTAATACCGGAGGAATTGTTAGTCTGCACTTGTTTCCATACACACATGTGTACGCATGTGTGTGTGTGTGTGTGTGTGTGTGTGTGTGTGTGTGTGGTGTGTGTGTGTGTGTGTTTGGTTATTGGTGCGGGTGAGTTTGTGTTTTTATGTATTGTTTATAATCTATGTGATGTTCTATGTCTTATGGATTTAATGTTTATTTCATGTGCGTATGCGTGTGTGTGTGTGTGTGTGTGTGTGTGTGTGTGTGTGTGTGTGTGTGTGTGTGTGTGTGTGTGTGTGTGCGTGTGTGTGTGCATGTGTGTGTGTGTGTGTGTGTGTGGGGGGGGGGGGGGTGGATGGGGAGGGGTGTGTGAGTGTTGATGTATATATATATATATATATATATATATATATATATAATAACACAGGCTTTTATGTAACGATTTATAATGTCTTTTTGTAATGTCTTATGTACTTGTGAAATGATGTGGAGCAGAAGGAAAATTTCCGATGGACAGTAAAGTTGATTGAATTGAATTGAATTGAATTGAATTGAATTGAATCCATCCTCTCCCTTACCCCCACCAATTAGGCCCAACTGTTCTGCAAAAAATTAAAAAAAAAAAGGAAACCTTGAACAGAACCAAACTATATTTCTGTAAAACAATCACACAAAGAAACAATCAATCTCGTCAATCACCCTCCCCCCAATAGTTCGATCTATGTGCGAGTCTTCATCTGACGACTTTCAGGGGACACAATCAACTTGTTTCAACGTGAACAGAACTCAAATTAAAATATAGGAAGTCAATGAGAGAGAGAGAGAGAGAGAGAGAGAGAGAGAGAGAGAGAGAGAGAGAGACGTTTTCTGTTATTAAATTTTCCGTCACCGAGCACATTATAAGCACTTGCTTGTTGTTTCTTCAGTTCAATAATTTGTTTATGTACACATCTGTTCAATAAAGAAATGCTTACGAGAGAGAGAGAGAGAGAGAGAGAGAGAGAGAGAGAGAGAGAGAGAGAGAGAGAGAGAGAGAGAGAATTGCTTGAAAGCCAAGGACTCTTTACTATGACGATATCGCGCTAAGAAAGCTGATTGTAAATGTCAAACCGGCTTATAAAACCTTGCCCCCCCCCCCCTCCTCCCCTCCCCCTGCTTTTGACACCAAAAGAACAGATTGGTCGATGGTAGGGTTTAACCAGCCTGTCAACCACATCAGCGATTCTTATATGATGCGAATGTTCGATGTCGTACACACACACACAAAAACAAGCCTTGTTTGAGGGAGCCCTCCCCTTTCCTCCCCCCACATCTTTCGTTACAATGTGTAACAGACATTTTGTAGCAATCTGGCGACCACCTGACAAAAATGTACACACAGCTCAAAGTGAACATTCTGAAATGTGTACTCGCCCATGTGACTTTTTAAAATGGACCTTTTTTTTTTTACATTTTCAAACTGGAATTGAATGATTCCTAAGACAATCATCAAAGCCAGACAGCAAAGCAGGTGGTTGCAGGAGCATCCACGTTTCAATAGACATGACCCGTACCACCCGCTAACAAGATCAGAGCAGGTGGCCATCTTCAGGCTGCGGACAGGCCACAACCGCCTGAACTATCACCTCTTTACCAAGTTCAGGATCGGTCAGTCAGACCGGTGCCCATGCCAGACCGGTAGTATGACAACAGCAAATCTACCGCAGGCTTGCCCGTTGCACGAAACTCTGAGACAACAGATATGGACGGAGCAAACATCAGTGGAGAGGAAGCTCTACGGTGCCCTTGGGGACCTACAGCGCACGGCAGCATTCGTCAGGGGAGCTGGCGTTTCCATCTAGAGCGTTCGAGAAGAAGAATGATTCCTCACTTTTTAAAAACTTACACTTCAGGTGACGAATCAAGCGGGCTGGACGACTCTGTGCAGTTTATTTTCATTGATCCAAAGGATGGTTTAATTCCGGTTTCACATCCACACGGTGATATGGCCAACGGAGGTAACCATCCTAGGAGACTGCGAGAAAGGGGGGAGGGGGGGGGGGGGGGAGGGGAGTTAACTTACACCACACTACACCACCAGAACGAAGACACGTTAAGATGGGTAGCGAACCTGACCATTCTAAAGTCAGGTGCCAACGCGATCCCTACTAGCAACACTTGACTGCGAAACTCACGTCGGTCACGAGGTGCGGCAGTTGAAGGAACTTGGCAAGCCTTAGGGACGTCAACAGAAAGATGTGTCCTTTGTGTACATAATGTGTGTTTCTGCATGGGTGAAGAAACGGGACTTCTCTTTGTCTTTGGGGGTAACAGCTATAAAGCGACCCTGTGTGATCCGCTGGCCTATAGTGAACCTATCGCTAAAATCAGACACTAAGGAATATAGTGTGTGTGTGTGTGTGTGTGTGTGTGTGTGTGTGTGTGTGTGTGTGTGTGTTGTGAAAAACAAAAATGCTTTCTAACATCTGTCACTACATTTACGACCCCATCTGTATACTACTCCACACTGCGAACACCTTGCGCTCAACATTTAAAGCCTCAGTCTGAAAGAACGTTAAAATCACTATTTAACTGGATCCTCATCTGTCGACAACCAGGTGGACTCAAATAGGTCTCTCAGCACCTGGTACAGTTCGCGAATAAACCAAAACTAAGAACGCGCGCGCTATAGTAGAAGAGAAATGACATGGCAAGACAAATATTTATTCTGAAGAGTAGAGACAAGAAGATATACAAGTGTTTCATTAGCGCAAGGATACAAGGTCGAACACTGTCATGGGGGCCAATGCTGAAAATATTGAAGACAGACCTAACTCGCCATTACATCTGAGGAGAGAGAGAGAGAGAGAGAGAGAGAGAGAGAGAGAGAGAGAGAGAGAGAGAGAGAGGTTATATTCAGGTCTGACATTCATTCCCATCTCGGGTATCCTCAGGTGCGTGGCGGGAGGGGGGGGGGGGAGTGGGGGGGGGGGGGATGGGGGGGAGGGGGGGGGGGAGGGATATCGGGACGTTACGCTGACATTTGAACAACACATTAAGGCGGGTACCAAAGACAGCTACATTTCATGTCGGCGGGGGTGTGAAGAGGGGGGTAGGGCATGGGATCCGAATCCACGACGTCTGAAATGCGAATTCACTGCACTTCCACTCAGAGAGAGAGAGAGAGAGAGAGAGAGAGAGAGAGAGAGAGAGAGAGAGAGAGAGAGAGAGAGAGAATGCGCAAATTTTTTGTCGTCTTAATTCTGTGAGATCGGAAAAAAAAAAGTCATGTGCAATGACTCGCAAACGAGAATATATTCTGACCTCTATTTTTTTTTTTTTCTGTTCAAAGATCTTTTCTTTTGACTGTTCAAGATCGCCCCCCGGAAAACGCAGTATAGCTGCCCCACAGTTAGAAAGACTGAAGACTGTGTTCCCCATGGACAGTGACTTGGCAGAATGCAACGGGACTTGATATCCCGCAGGGACGTGTGGTCGACTCGGCAGGGAGAACTTGCTACGTCAGACCGTTCATGCATGTAAAGCGCATGCCAAGTCCTCCACTTGTGATCTCCGCGTGACAGTCGAGCGCCACGCTACTTACTATTCCAGTGTAGTCATAAGAATTAAAACCGAGTCATTCGCTGATCCATACCTCAACCCCCCTCCCCCCCTCCTCCGCCCTCACACATTCCCCCAACCAGTTGACGCAGACAAGGTCCAAGACTCATCTGACCAACAAGTGGACGACGCGGGGTCAAGCACCCTCACCATCACAGGAGTGCTGGTTTGTGAGCAGTTTATACTGTAGACTGAGGTGGAGGAACGGTGCGCTTTAGCGTTGAACGGAATACTGTTGTGCTTTGGGTGCTGAAGTGTACACCCTACCGTTATCTACAGTCCTTTAATTCCTTGTTTGCTCAGGATGTCTCGGCACTGCCATGCCAGGCAGAGGAGACTAAGACGTCATTTGAGGACCAAGGGGGTGGGTGGTGGGCGACGCAGTTAGTAAAGTTTGCACCGCCACAGGCTGCCTGCCACTCCTATGGTCTAAAAGGCCGTAGACTCGTAGCCCACTGGGAATGTACTGGAGAAGCTTGGAAAAGTCTGACAACACATCCTTGAGCAACTGTAGTTGTAAAGATAACCATACTGAAGTTGGCCATAAAACATGAGGGGTAGACGGAGGAGCAGGATGTCTTATTACCGTGTTATTTACCAGAAGATGGCCAGAGCTAGCAAACTGTTCGTAGCTTGCTAAAGTTTGGCACGGCACAGTATACATAACCCCCAAACAGGGGGGCTATCTGTCTGGCTGTAATCCCGGCATATTGTGACCTTGTGGCTTAGCAGATGTGGTGTACAGCGTAGCTTGCAAGCAGGGGCAGGTTTGCACGTAGTGACGCCAGCTTGACGAACGAAAACACTTTACCAGGAAGACAAAGAACTAAAAATGTTAGCAACGGTTATTATTCAAAGTTCAGTCGGTCAACCACGAGAAGCCATTTCAGACGAACAGAGAGGGGGGAAAAAGCGAGTATGAACTCGATGCCAAGTTTGACTTGTGATGAAGTGGCCAAGATGAAGCACACCAAAACCTTTCACGGAACAGGGAATTACTTCTGGCCAAGGCACAGAACCCACGCTGCCAGCCTGCCCAAAAAACCTCCTGAAACGGAGCCCGCGATTTGGAGAAGGAAGACAGAGGGAGGAGGAGGGGTGGTGAAGCCCTCACATGAACACCCCCCTCTCTCTCTTTCTGTCTGTCTCTTTCTCTCACCCAGCAGGCGTCGTCGTCGGCCGACATCTCGGCAACCGACCAATTTGGTTCTGGCCTCCAGCGGCACAAGGAAGCAGAGCAGATCAATACAGCGGTAGTCTTGTCAACCTCTTCACCAGCCATCAAGAACACAGACTCTCAACTGTCTGCCGCAGAGCCTCTCGCTCTCCCTTCTCTCCACTCGCCCCACCACGCCGCTGTTCACCTCTCCTCCTCCTCCGCCTTCCCTCCCGCTCCCCGGCAACCTGGTTTGGCCGGGCGTCTTGCAACGTGACTCGGGTTCTCGTGATCTGACGAGCTCGTGCTGTGGACAGAAATAGACCTGGCTCTTGTGGTGGTGGCGGTGGATCTATCGTTCTTTCTCTATGCTCTCCACGTCTTGCTCCGCTTGTTCGCTTTGAGATCATGGCGTGATAAACTGGCTCTTGTCCCTCGCCGGTTCTGATCTACACGTTCTCTGGCTTTCGCCCTGCACTTGAGTCTTGTATTTTACAAGCCCTAGATTATCATGACCAGATCGGTCCAGTCAATCGTTATGAAATAGGCCTAGTAGGCCCTACAGTGGATGCTGAACTCGGAGATTCTACTCCATAGAATTATTTTTGGGAAAAAAGACAGTTAAGAACCAACTGGGCCTGAGTCGACAGAAATCCATGGTAAAAAACCTGGATAAAACCTTAAACCCAACGACAGCCAGGTCGATGTGACGACAAAGCAACCGACTGATAACCGCACCGTCTCCATTCCCTGAACAGACAGACGTGCCGACCCAACGACCAAGATGGCGGCGAGGCAGGCGGTGGAGAAGAAGAGAGTGGTCGAACAACTAGGCTAGGAGCCCACTGCTGGGCTGACGGCGTGACGTGTTCGCCTGTTCCATTTTGAGGTCAGTCAGCTCGCCTTGCACGCGCTGAGCTGGGGGGCTGGGTCGGCGTGGTGGTGAGGAGAAAGAAAGGAGAGCGGTCTGGCTTCATGGCGTGAGCTTTGTGTGGCTGAGACTAACACAGCAGCTGTCGCTCTACACTGACTAGCCTCCAAGCACAGGAGGGGTTGGCTTGTGTGTCAGCGCATAGATCTGCTCGCCGTCCACTGCCTCGGCTGTCTTTCTCCCGTTGACTGGACTGGGCCAGGCCTTCCACGTGACACGACTGTGTTAAGTCAGCAAGACGACAACCCGGACCTTCAGTCGGTCGCATTCCTCATTGTTCTTCTCCGCGTTTCTCGTTGGGAGTGAAGAAGAGGTGGGTTTTCTTCTGAACGGACTAGACAGGATATTGTTCCGGGCGGAAACCTAACAGTGTTCTCAACGAGCGTCAACAAGGGGAGTTGGTGAACCTTGTGAGTCACTTGTGGATGTCGTGTTATGCGCACGCATCTCGTGAACTCACCGCGGCCATATTGGTCGTTGGAAAAGCTCGACGACGCATCTCATTAGGACTCGCTGACGTCATCGACTGTTCTTCAGAGAGGCTTCATGGTGGAGACCGTTGAAGGTGAGCGAGTTTGTGAATGCCGAAGTGATTTTGAGTGAGTCGGTCATGAAGACTTTGCAGGATGACGATTTGTAGTCATTTTTGTTTTTTTGTAGCCAGGGTGGGTGAGGTTAGGTGAGGGGACTGAGTGTTGAGCACTTGCTCACAAATTTGAGTCGTGGATCTGGTGGGCAGTGGACCTCGGATGAGTGACTTGAAAGATGGCGACTGTTAAGGCTGTTGGGGGTGGGTGGGGTGGGGTGGGGGGGGGGGGGAGGGCGTGTTAACACCAGGAACGTTTTTGTTCGTGAGAACGCTGTCATAGTCCCATGTGGTTGTGTTTGAAAGTCAGATCATGGGACATTTGTGTGTGTGTTGTGTGTGTGTGTGTGTGTGTGTGTGTGTGACCGTTTGCTGTTGATTTGTTTGGCCCGTCACCCAGCTTAGGATCTCGGCGTTAGGTCATAGTAATACAAGCCTGTTGCCTTCACGCGGTGACACTGACAATGGCATGACATATTGATTAGTTTTCGGAGCCATATGGGCTCTTCCAGCGGCAACGGAAGCATTGATCGTCTGCCCAAAGTCAAAATGGTGACAAGAAGCTCGTGCATGCATACGGGTCCGACGAAGCCTCGAGTTT
>CM065747.1:35471182-35501182 GCA_033310375.1 Conus canariensis
CGACTGGTCCCTCGCAGCTGTTAACCACTGCTGAATGGTATGTCTGTGTCACGGTGTTAGGTCAAGAAGTGTCACGATTACCAATCATTCCTGTTTCAACCATTGCCGCAGCTACTGATGAGATCCCCTAAGGCCTGAATACATGTCAAGACAGGGCTAAGGAAACGATTTTCCCAGCGAGAGACATTTAATAGACTTGATATGTATTCTTTTCTGGAAGTACTTGTGTTTCTAAATTTTGTCTTTCCTTGAATGCCCACAGACGGTCTCTCAGGTGGACAGGGCTATAATCTGCATTGTTTGACTAGATTTCCTCATGCCTTGCTTTGGCCACATCAACAGAATTTTGCTAAAATTAAGTCGGCAACAGTGAAATGGTAGGGCTGTTCACCAAAACGCACGCTTTCCTGACTTACTGTCTGCACACATGCTTTCCTGACTTACTGTCTGCACACACGCTTTCCTGACTTACTGTCTGCACACATGCTTTCCTGACTTACTGTCTGCACACACGCTTTCCTGACTTACTGTCTGCACACACGCTTTCCTGACTTACTGTCTGCACACACGCTTTCCTGACTTACTGTCTGCACATATGCTTTCCTGACTTACTGTCTGCACACACGCTTTCCTGACTTACTGTCTGCACATATGCTTTCCTGACTTACTGTCTGCACACACGCTTTCCTGACTTACTGTCTGCACACACGCTTTCCTGACTTACTGTCTGCACACACGCTTTCCTGACTTACTGTCTGCACACATGCTTTCCTGACTTACTGTCTGCACACACGCTTTCCTGACTTACTGTCTGCACACACGCTTCCCTGAATTACTGTCTGCACACACGCTTTCCTGACTTACTGTCTGCACACACGCTTTCCTGACTTACTGTCTGCACACACGCTTTCCTGACTTACTGTCTGCACACACGCTTTCCTGACTTACTGTCTGCACACACGCTTTCCTGACTTACTGTCTGCACACACGCTTTCCTGACTTACTGTCTGCACACACGCTTTCCTGACTTACTGTCTGCACATATGCTTCCCTGAATTACTGTCTGCACACACGCTTTCCTGACTTACTGTCTGCACATATGCTTCCCTGAATTACTGTCTGCACACACGCTTTCCTGACTTACTGTCTGCACATATGCTTCCCTGAATTACTGTCTGCACACACGCTTTCCTGAATTACTGTCTGCACACACGCTTTCCTGACTTACTGTCTGCACATATGCTTCCCTGAATTACTGTCTGCACACACGCTTTCCTGACTTACTGTCTGCACACACGCTTTCCTGAATTACTGTCTGCACACACGCTTTCCTGACTTACTGTCTGCACACATGCTTCCTTGACTTACTGTCTGCACACGTGCTTTCCTGAATTACTGTCTGCACACACGCTTTCCTGAATTACTGTCTGCACACATGCTTCCCTGACCTACTGTCTGCACACGTGCTTCCCTAAATTACTGTCTGCACACATGCTTCCTTGACTTACTGTCTGCACACGTGCTTTCCTGAATTACTGTCTGCACACATGCTTTCCTGAATTACTGTCTGCACACGTGCTTCCTAAATTACTGTCTGCACACATGCTTCCCTGAATTACTGTCTGCACACATGCTTCCCTGAATTACTGTCTGCACACATGCTTTCCAAATTACTGTCTGCACACACGCTTTCCTGAAATACTGTCTGCACACATGCTTTCCTGAATTACTGTCTGCACACATGCTTTCCTGAATTACTGTCTGCACACATGCTTTCCTGAATTACTGTCTGCACACATGCTTTCCTGAATTACTGTCTGCACACATGCTTTCCTCAGCTGCAGAGATCGATCGGCAGTCGCTACCCGCCAGTGGTTCAAAATAGGTGGGAAGGGATTATCCATGCATGTTCGCATCAGCACTGGTCGTTATTGTCTCCAATCCCATCCACAGCACCCCCCTCCCCCCCTACACCCCCCCAGCACCCTCCTCCTCCCCCAGCACCCTCCTCCTCTCTGCCATTTCATTGGTGCAGGTACACGGATGTCCTGAATATGGCTGGCTGCATAGTATGCAGTGGCCTGTGTTTTGTGTTCCTTGAAATTCTGGTTTAGCGTCCACATGTAATCCCACCAGTGGTTGGTTATGTGGCGTGAAGGAATTACTACTTTTAGAGAACAAAAGTAGTGGTTGGAGTGAGGTGCCTGCCCCCTGACTACCCGAATGTCGTCATGTTAACGTGGCAGCAAAAACGGCAAACTTTACCGATTATATGTGGGACGTCAGCGAGGTGCATACCAGCAGTCTCACGTGACAGCGAACTGGTGGTGCACCACCAAGGTAACTAGGCATCCCAACACAGCCCATCACCATGTGGGTGGTAGGTAAATGGGATGCCTTTCGTGTGTCAGCTGCAGACACAGGGACAAACGGAGGAGAGAAGCTTGTTTGAAGTACTTCCCCACTTGCCTGTGCTTCAGCTCTCACATCTGTGAGCTTGTGCTGTAGGCCTATGGGTTCGTTGTCGAGCTGCAGCTGATGTGGCTGACGTCAGTGCCTTGCACATGCTCATGCTCCATCCTCCTGCCCTCGCCCTTCTCCCCGTCCCTCCTCCTACTCACTCCCAGCCTAACCATCTTCACCTCCTCCTCTCCCTCCCAAAGCAAAGCCTGCCAACGGTTGGTAGAGCTCCCGGATTTTGCAGCGGGGTGAGTCGGGAGAGGGGGATGAGCCATCCCCCCCTTGGTGAAGCAGTCGATCGTCCGTCTGCTGTTCCTCCCTGGCAACTGTGTCTGTCTTGTTTCTCGTGCCCGGAGCGTGGAACAGCAAGTTCCAGTTAATCCACACAGGAATCCCACACCTCCTCCCTCGCTCTTTCCTTTTCTGCTCCCCCGGCCTTCCGACCACCCCTTTCCCCCCCCTCCCCACCTCCCTCCTCGCTTCCTCCCGATTCTCAGTCTAACCCTTTCCTCTTCGTCCAGCGAGGAAGGAGATTCAACCGTAGTAGCTGAGAACTGGCATCTTGGTTGACTAGGCTATCGGCAGAGCAGTTTGTGGGTCTGCATCTGGGTCGACTAGGCTATCGGCAGAGCAGTTTGTGGGTCTGCATCTGGGTCGACAATCGGCAGAGCAGTTTGTGGGTCTGCATCTGGGTCGACAATCAGCAGAGCAGTTTGTGGGTCTGCATCTGGGTCGACAATCGGCAGAGCAGTTTGTGGGTCTGCGTGTGGGGCACGTCGCGCAGCGCTTGTCAGCGACCCAAACGACGAGAGAGCAGACAAGTCGAAAACAGCGAGTCTGCCTGTCAGCCTGTAATGTGACAGAATCCATTTTGACTCCAGCACATACGGCAGTGCTGAACTTTGCAAGGACCCGGAGCCAGAAAGTCCATTTTCCAGCACTGTCAGCTCTCCCTCTCCCTCTCTCCCGTCCTCTGTGTATGTGTGTGTGTGTGTGTGCGTGCGCGCGCGCGCGCGCGCGCCTGCGCACGTACGCGCGCTCCTGTGTATGTGTGTATAAGAAAAGCTCACAGCGTCACTGCAGTTAAAGGATGTGAAATGGAGGAGAAAGTTACGTATACTCCATGCAGGCTTACAGGCCAGAATTTCCAGGCCTGCACGTCGTCGTTTCAGTTGGCAGTGAGGACTCAAGCTTATGTAGGTGTTCTCATAAATCATTCATCAAAGGCCAGCTGGTATGTGTCCCGGGCCTCGTCGGTGAACACATCCATTTTTTCTAGGTCAGGGAGGGTGAATGTGGGGGCTCGGGATGGGGAACACTATGAAGTCAGTAATCCCATTCAACTTTGACCCAACCCACACGATTGGGGTCGGCTGTTCAACTTTTTTGATGTATGGGTTAGACGAGTTTGAGTCACACGGGATGTTGACTGTGGCTTAGCCACTTCATGAAGTACCCAATGGTGTTTCGACCCCCCACCCCTCGTTCTCCAGCCGCCCTTCCTCCCTCCCTTCCCTGCCCTCCCCTCCTCTCCCCCCCCCCCCTTCTCTACCCCTCTCTCTGTGTCTTAAAAGGACTGCATGCAAACTAAGCTACCCCAAAGGACATTGGCTTCAATACTCGTTGTCGCCCTGTCATCTCCTCGCGGACATCAGCCCCGAATTGACGTTGGTCCCGTGGATTCACAGTTCTCAGCTCACATCAATTGTAGATCGTCATTCTTTGCACCTTTACGACCTCCTTGCGGGACATACGCCAGGAGATTCTGCTTGCAATGTGTACTCCAGCCGAATGGAGATTTCGCCTAGGAAATTTCTGCCGTTCTTTTGCCCTCCTCATTTCCTGCCCCACACCCACTCTAACCGGAAGATGGAGGAAAATAACCGCTCCACACTCTTCCCACCTGTAGCTGCCGGTGTAAGGAAAAGTTTTAACTCCCCGAATGGTTTAACTCCCAGGGAGTTAAACTGTTCATTTGTAAATTTTAACTCCCTGGGAGTTAAACTAGAATATAAAAAACTAACTCCCTCTGTGTTTCAGTTTGACTCCAGGGGAGTTATTCTGACATACCACCAGAATGACTCCCACCCACCACCCACTCCCCGCACCTCGCTACCACCCATGCATCTTATAATATATATATATATATATATATATTTTTTTTTTTTTCAAAATGTGTGTGTGTGTTCTTACACTAACTTGCCAGATCAAGACTTGTCAGGTAGAATTGTTTCCTTCGATATTATTGGTTTCTGTGAATTAGTCACGTGTCCTGAATTTTATTGAAAAATATGTGTTTTTCTGATTGGCTGGCCGACTTCCATTTTTAGCTTGGCACACGCACACCACCACACCTGTGACGGGTCACTTGACAACTTCATCAGATCGGTCCCAAGCAGCCACCCTCTTGTACAAATTGTACAAAAACAGCCCCCCCCCTCCCCCCTTTCTCTATCCCATGTGTCTCACACACAAATTTCTAATCTATGCCAACCCTTTTTCTCCTTCCTTCTCTCCCAGATGTAGCGAGTCAATCCAAACAATTTTACGTCATGTCGCGACTACTCATCATTCTCTCCCCACCTTCCTTACCCTCCCCCCCCCCCTCCCCATCACTCCCTAATTTGGCGGCATGACACAATGAAAAATGGAAAATTTTCCATTTCTACACCATTTGAGTGTAATGGCCTACACTTATGGGTGACTGTTTGATAGTCGCATAGATTCCATGAGAGAGAGAGGGGAGAGAGAGAGAGAGAGAGAGAGAGAGAGAAAGAACGCCAAAGACTGAAGGTACAGTATTTCTACCAAAGGCATCAAACCATTAATTCATGTATATACAGACTTTACATACAGATTGTATACAAAAAGGCATAGTCAAATATCAAGGACATGCATAGATGAGCACATGAATACGTACGCGGACATTTCCTTTCCCTATGATGATGATGATCATGAACATTAAATCCCCTTCTCCATTCTCTTACCGAAAGACACCTGGGAATAGGTGGGTGGGGAGTCATCTAAGTCATGATCAGATTAACTCCCCCTCTGTTACAAAGTAACTCCCTGGGAGTCAGAAAACACGTGTACACATTAACTCCCAGGGGAGTTATTCTAAACTGTGAAAAACTGACTCCCCTTAGTGGGCAGGGAGTTAAACTTTTACACGCCTGGATTAACTCCCGGGAGTTAATCTGTACTAACTCCCAGGGGGTCATTCTGTTACGGGGTGGGAGTTAAGTCTGATATATGTACAAAATGACTCCCCCCTTAATGTTTAAAGAATTTGTTGAGACTTGTACAAAAAAGATTTTAGAACATTTTGAAGTTTTACTGAGTGGAGTTATTTTGGCACAGGGTGGGAGTCATTCTAGTTTAACTCCCAGGGAGTTAACATTTACATATGAACAGTTTAACTCCCTGGGAGTTAAACCATTCGGGGAGTTAAAATTTTTCGTTACACCGGGTCCTAAACCGCCAGAGACCCCCAGACTGAGAGGCAGAGCCTCTTGTCGCTGCTCGACAGTCGCCCCGATCCACATAGGAACCGCAGGCGGGGGTGAGGGAGAGGAGTTCGACAGTATCTGTAGACCTACCAGTGACCCCCCCCCCCCCCCCCCCCATTTTTTTTTATGTGTATGCATGTGCATCGGACGCACGCGTTCACGATTCTATGACCCACATCAGCATTGCGTGGTTTGTGTACAGCGTTCTCCCTGATGATTGCAGAGGTGGTGGTGTTCTCAGCCAAGCGTGCCCATTACATGTTCCAATTGAAATGCTGTGATCATCTCTCGAACAGCATCAACATTGTTATTGACGTGTCTGTCGCAGTGCCCCTCCGACCTTTCGGTTGTGGGAATAACAATGGGGATGACGAATCTTCCCGCCACCGCAGTCCGTTGTTCTCTCTCTGCGGGTATTGTGCCCAGCGTGTTTCCCCATTTTCAGTCGATAGGAATTTGCCGAACTGCTGAAGCACTTCGACAAGCAGACATTGTGATGATAAGTACTGGGGCAGGGAACTAGCTGTCATTCTGCAACGTTGGGCATTTGACGTCATGAGGGGAAGGGGGTGGGGGTGGGGGTGTAATCCCGCCATGCAGGATGAGCCTCAACAGACTGTAAATTCCAAAGGGACTGAGGCTAACGAAACAAAAGGCGATACATGAAATCAGCGTGAGGCGCAGAGCAAACACAGTAGGGGACAAAAATAAAAATCACCGCCACTTCCAGTTTTGAATTCCGTGTCAGCAAAGGAACGCGAGGTCCCAGTCCACCGAGCATAGGTCAACACAGGGCAAAGTGGTCATTCAGCCACGACATGCCTGCAACACCTGCCTGAAGGAATAGATTATACGGGAAACACATGCGTGCTGACGAGTACATGAACGTGGGGAGAAGTGTGTTGGGTAAAGCGTGCGAGGTAGGTCAACAGGATCACGTTGTGTGTGTGGTGGCTTGTGTTGCGGATTTCTGGGCTGGGAGACTGTGGGTTCAATTCCATTCAAATGCATTGAATTGTGGGCTTTTTCCACTTTGGCCAGTTCCTGTTGAGAATTGACTGTGCAAATAGAAAGACTGGAACTACAGGTAGAATTTTATCCACTAGATGGATGCCTTTATTGAAGATGGTGCTCAGATGTCGTGAACAGCTCTTCGGGTGTGTGTCTCTGTGATACAGGGCTGTGTCATGCAGTGAAGCATAGAATACATTCTGGCCTTTAAGTCTGTGACCAGAGTATTCAAAATGAATTGCATCATCATCATCATCATCGTCTTCATTGATCATCGTATTAAAACAACAACAAGAAACGCAACAACAACTCGACAAACAACAGCATTTTATGACGTAAATGTAACAGGGACACACATTGACTTTAATCTTGAGCAGTGTTTAAGTTGCTGAAAAGACAGACAGACAGAAGGAGAGAGAGAGAGAGAGAGAGAGAGAGAGAGAGAGAGAGAGAGAGTGGTGGTGGGGGGGGGGGGTCGGGGGAGATAATTGGTACTGTATAAGAGAAGATAATTGGTACTGTATAAGAGAAGATGCCCTTTCTGGCATCTAGCCCACACAGACATGCTTCTTCTTTGTATAGAAGATGAAGGGGAATTTAAATGGAAAGACACTGTATTGGAGACTAGGTCCCAAGGTTAAACTTGTGTTTCTCAACTCGTGTCTTTCGTGTACCAAGTTACGCGATTGGCTGTATTCTGTTGACTTCCTAGCAACTATGATAATTGCCTAGAGAAGGAGATGGGGGAGGGGGGGGGGGGGGGTGAGAAGGCGAAATCCGTGAAAGAAAAGTCTGTTGAGACAGGTCAGTGTTAAAGGTTACTGTCTTTGGGCTGAAGAGCCTGTGAACTTTGAAATGTCCACCGTGTGTTGGGCACGGTATGAGGAGTCAGTCGTACGTATGTACTCCAGTTCCTTAGGCAGGGTACTTGTGATAATATAGGGGGTAATTCTCTTGGGTTCCTAAACTGTTCGAACTCCAATACCACACGTGTGGGTACTCTGTAATAGATGTTGAAGTATGGGGGCAAATTGGAAAGTAAATTGCATTTCGAGGGCGGTCTTGACAGGTACATGTCAAACTTGCATTCCTAGGCGAGGAATGCGTCTAACCGTTGTCGGCCGCTATTTATAGGGTTCTTCACTTGCACTTAAAGTGTGGACAAGGAAACGAGGGATCCAAGCAGAACAATTGAGGCTGAGCGTCCGCGTCTCGGTCCAGTGACCGTCAGCCTGAAAGCGGCTCTGGAGTGTCGTTCACGCTTATTGAATCTCGAGGGTGAACACCGACGACCTTTGGGAAGGCTTCGGCATGTTGGACGGTTTGCGGGTCGAAGTGAATTGATGACGTAGTGGGTCTCGGCTGGTGGAGAGGCCTGAATTTTGGGCACAGTGGATGGTATCGGGGAATCGAACATGAGTGAGAATGAGGTGGTGCGCATTAACCATACGGTATCCAACTCTTTGATGTGCATAAGTGTACACCAGTGATTCCATTGGCCGAACCAAAATAACCCGAGAGACTCTTTGGTTAAAATTTCACAACTATTGGCCTAACTCGTTATGTGTGTGGGTTGTATGACCGGCCATTTCACGGGCTTTACCAGAATGACTGGGGTAGACATGGTGATACCTGGGTGTATGTGTATGACCAGTAATTCCGTTAGCTGAACCAGTATGACTGGGGTGGACATGGTGATAGGGGTGTATGACCAGTAATTCCGTTAGCTGAACCAGTATGACTGGGGTAGACATGGTGATACCTGCGTGTATGTGTATGACCAGTAATTCCATTAGCTGAACCAGTATGACTGGGGTGGACATGGTGATAGGGGTGTCTGTGTATGACCAGTAATTCCGTTAGCTGAACCAGTATGACTGGGGTAGACATGGTGATACCTGGGTGTATGTGTATGACCAGTAATTCCGTTAGCTGAACCAGAATGACTGGGGTAGACATGGTGATACCTGGGTGTATGTGTATGACCAATAATTCCGTTAGCTGAACCAGTATGACTGGGGTAGACATGGTGATAGGGGTGTCTGTGTATGACCAGTAATTCCGTTAGCTGAACCAGAATGACTGGGGTAGACATGGTGATACCTGGGTGTATGTGTATGACCAGTAATTCCGTTAGCTGAACCAGTATGACTAGGGTAGACATGGTGATAGGGGTGTCTGTGTATGACCAGTAATTCCGTTAGCTGAACCAGTATGACTGGGGTGGACATGGTGATACCTGGGTGTCTGTGTATGACCAGTAATTCCGTTAGCTGAACCAGTATGACTGGGGTAGACATGGTGATACCTGGGTGTCTGTGTATGACCAGTAATTCCGTTAGCTGAACCAGTATGACTGGGGTAGACATGGTGATAGGGGTGTCAGTGTATGACCAGTAATTCCGTTAGCTGAACCAGTATGACTGGGGTAGACATGGTGATACCTGGGTGTATGTGTATGACCAGTAATTCCGTTAGCTGAACCAGTATGACTGGGGTGGACATGGTGATAGGGGTATCTGTGTATGACCAGTAATTCCGTTAGCTGAACCAGTATGACTGGGGTCGACATAGTGATACCTGGGTGTATGTGTATGACCAGTAATTCCGTTAGCTGAACCAGTATCATTCGGTTTGTCATTGTTCGAGAAACGATCATAAGACTCTCGGAAAACCAGTTGGGTCTTGACTCGTTTGTGGAGAGTGACATCCTGACGCGTCAGACTCGTTTGTGGAGAGTGAAATCTTGACGTGTCAGACTGGTTTGTGGAGAATGAATTCCGGTCGTGTCACAAGAAAAGCGAATGTACGACACTCTTATTCCCAGAGAGAGTGAAATTAATGTTTGGTGGGTGCATGAGTGCGCATACACGTGTATGAGTGCAGATGTACTCTTTGAGTATTAAGCCTGATTTTTACATCACACTAAATTAGCTTAAGCAATAACACCGCGGTGTTGAATGCCATTTTTTTTTTTTTTAAATATGATTACTGTCTGGCGCTTAATCACGTGTGTTTGAATATGGATAGCTTTCCGTTATCTATATCTATGGTGATTGTAAAGGGCAATGTGGTTGTCGGTTCAGCCTAATAGAAATTATTCATCATGAAGATTATGGTGATTATCATCATCATTGTTATGGATATGTTGCTTATACCGTTCCATGAATTGTTTCATTGAAACGACGAGTGCTCAGATTACTCTCTCTCTTTCTCTGTCTCGCACACACACACACACACACACACACACACACACACACACACACACACACCACACACACACACACACACCACGCACACACACACACACACACACACACACACACACACACACACACGTACACACACGGACGCACACATGCACCTTCACACTCACGTACACCCTTCCCCTCCACCCTTTCCCCACACGCACGTGTTATGACTCTCTCTCTCTCTCTCTCTCTCTCTCTCTCTCTCTCTCTCTCTCTCTCTCTCTCTCTCTCTCACACACACACACACACACACACACACACACACACTTTCTCACTCACCCGCACTACACGGTTCCAACCTGTTAGGCGGCTACCTTCCAACTTCCATGCACTGTCCGTTGACCACGGTGGCCCCTTGGTTACCAGGTAGTTCTTGCAGAGTCAGCTGACAATCCTGCTCCAATTCTTTGAGGGGGAAATCAGGTCATCAGCCACTCTGCTTTAAACAGTCGCTGAGTGGAGGGATTTACTTCACATCTTGCGCAAAGCATTTTTCTGCGGGTTGTGTAGAGACCCGATGTGGAGATGTTCCAGTTTGAAGTGATTTTTTTGTCTTTTTCTTTCTTTAACCTTTGTTGTTGTTGTTGTTGTTGTTGAAGGAAATGAATGCTTAGTATTTGATCCTGTTACCACATCGTTACAGGATGAATGGTTCTATGACGACTCTCTCTCTCTCTCTCTCTCTCTCTCTCTCTCGCTCTCTCTCAAATGAGGATGTACTTGTTTCTTCTCTCTCCCTCCCCCCCTCTCTCTCTGTCTCTCTGTGTGTGTCTCCCTCTCTCCCTCCCTCCCCCTCTCTCTCTCTTTCTCTCTCAAATGAGGATGTACTTGTTCTTCTCTCTCCCTTCCTCCCCCCCTCTCTCTCTCTCTCGCTCTCTGTCTCTGTCTCTGTCTCTCTTTCTCTCTCTCTTCCTCCTCCTCCTCCTCTCTCTTCTCTCTCTCTCTCTCTCTCTCTCTCTCTCTCTCTCTCTCTCATATTCAAATGATGATCTTGTGTTTATCTTCTGACCGAAACATTCTTTTTTTGTTTGTGCACCAGTTTTGCGCTTAAGCTTTCAGCCCAAAGGTGAGCTTGGGTTTTGTCTGGGCAACAACCATCGTGACAATGGGTGCTTTTTGTCTGGGCAATAACCATCGTGACAATGGGTGCTTTTTGTCTGGGCAATAACCATCGTAACAGTGGGTGCTTTTTATAGGTGCTTTTTGTCTGGGCAATAACCATCATGACAATGGGTGCTTTTTGCCTGGGCAATAACCATCATGACAGTGGGTGCTTTTTGTCTGGGCAGTAACCATCATGACAATCGGTGCTTTTTGTCTGGGCAGTAATCATCATGACAATGGGTGCTTTTTGTCTGGGCAATAACCATCGTGACAGTGGGTGCTTTTTGTCTGGGCAATAACCATCATGACAGTGGGTGTTTCTTGTCTGGGCAATACCCATCATGACAATGGGTGCTTAAACGGAATGAGATCTGTTTCTGTCTCCTTGGGTGGTACCCCCACGCCCCCTTTCCGGCTGCCTGGGATGTTTTTGTTTGTTTGTTTGTTTGTTTTTTCCACTCATGCACACGTTCCAACATTTGTTACGTAGACAGCTGTATTGTTTTCTCAGGTGTGCAAGGCGGATTTGATTTCTCCAGGGGGCAGAATCGTTCAGGAAAGGTTGAACAATAAGACGTCTCTAGAGCGTCGCTCTTCCTCAGTAGTCTGCTGAGTGTGGATCCTTTGTGAGGGTGAATTACAGAGAGGCAGAACAATGAACGATCTGAGGGGAAGGCTTACTCCGCGCTGTTTTTAGATCCTGCGGCAGATGTTCGACAATCATTTAACCTTTCGAGCGCAGCTCTTTCACCGGACTGTTTAAGGTCTTTTATTTAAATGTTCTGAGCATTGCTCCTCCTCCACATTGCAGTTTAAGATCCTATGTAAACGTTTTGAACATAGCTGTTCTTCCGTACTGTTTAAGATCCCATATATATATATATATATATATATATATATATATATATATATATATATATAAATGTTCCGAGCATAGCTCTTCCTCCTTGCTGTCTAAGATCCTATGTCAATGTTTTGAGCAAAGCTCTGGTTCCTTGCGTTTGAAGATCCTTTATAAACGTTTGGGGCGCTCCGTAGCTCTTCCACCGTGCACATTTACACACATTTTTATTTAGTTTTTCGAGAACGAAGCCTTAATGTGTGTGTATATATATATATATATATATATATATATATATATATATATATATATATAACACATACTGTTTATCGGAAGACATAACTTTACACTACAGCTAGAGTAAAAGAAACATTAAATATAGATGCTGTAGAAATGAATGAACTGATAATTTATTTTTCACGTACAAAACATTATCAGTATTATTCAAGTCCCTCATTTCACTCTCTCTCTCTCTCTCTCTCTCTCTCTCTCTCTCTGCTGTGTGTGTGTGTTGTGTGTGTGTGTGTGTGTGTGTGTGTGTGTGTGGTTTTCAGAAACTCCATTCTAGTAAAATCCACAATTCGATGGAACCCGGCAAATGCCAGTCCTGATGTGTGTGTGTGTGTGTGTGTGTGTGTGTGTGTGTGTGTGTGTGTGTGTGTGTGTGTGTACTGTAGGCAGTGTATTAGGTGTATGTCAACCCCATTTCACTTTGGAATTTGTGTTGAACGTGTTCTGGGGTTTGTAGACTTGATTTGGAATCAATTACATATGACAGAATTAAAAGATGGATGCCTGTTTATCTTGTTTTTTTTTTTTGAGCGTCCAATCCTGTCAAAATATTAAAGATTCCATATGAACTCGCTTAGTTGATGTGATGACGTCAGGGACATTTTGTGCTAAGTGTTCATTGTATTGATTTTTTCAGAGAATTCAGTGCTCCCGCCGCACCCCCCCCCCCCCCCCCCCCCCGCCCACCCCCTTTTTTCTGAGCGGGCAGGATTTTTGATATAACATTTTATGTGAATACAAACTGAATGATAAAAGAGTAATTCATTCGTTCTTCTTCGCCTGCTGTTGTTACTACCTCCATATCCTCACGGAGAAGTTGAGCAGTAAACGTTTTAAGCATAGCTGTTCCTCCGTGGTGTTGCTACCATAGTTCCTTTAGGAAAGGTTAGACAGTAGACGTTGTAAGCATAGCTGTTCCTCCGTGGTGTTGCTACCATAGTTCCTTTAGGAAAGGTTAGTAGACTTTGTAAGCATAGCTGTTCCTCCGTGGTGTTGCTACCACTAGACCCTTTAGGAAAGGTTAGACAGTAGACGTTGTAAGCATAGCTGTTCCTCCGTGGTGTTGCTACCACTAGACCCTTTAGGAAAGGTTAGACAGTAGACGTTGTAAGCATAGCTGTTCCTCCGTGGTGTTGCTACCACTAGATCCTTTAGGAAAGGTTAGACAGTAGACGTTGTAAGCATAGCTGTTCCTCCATGGTATTGCTACCACTAGATCCTTTAGGAAAGGTTAGACGGTAGACATTTTAAGCGCGGCTAGCTCTTCCGCCATGCAGTCAGTAGATCTGTTACTAACTTTTTAAGCGCAGCTCTTTCTCCTTGTTGTCACAAGATCTTCTGTAAACGTTTTGCGCGGAGCTATTCCTCCATGCTGTTACTAGACCTGTTGTGAACGTTTCAAGGGTAGCTCTTCCTCTGTTGTGTTGATACAACTAGATCTATTACGTGAGGTTGAACAATAAACGTTTTAAGCGTAGCATGTCCTTCATGCTGTTACAACTGCTGCATCCTTTTAGATAAGTAGAACAATAAACGTTTCAAGATAATTACCTCAGCACTGTTACTACATCCTAAAGGAGAAGTAGAACAGTTCATGTTTCTAGCGTAGCTTTTCCTCCATGCTGTTACTAGATCGCTTAGGAGAGGCGGAACAATAAACATTTCCTGCATAGCTCTTACTCAGTACTGTTAGCAGATCGTTAGAAGAGGAGGAACAATAAACGTTTGAAGTGCAGCTCTTTGTCAGCACTGTTAATGTGTACGGTAGGAGAGGTAGAGCAAGAAGCGTTTTGAAAGTGGCTTTTTCTCCGTGCTGTTGCGTGATCCTTCAGGAAAAGTGGAACAGTAAACATGTCCTGCATAGCTCTTCCTCCGTGCTGGCTGTAGCTCACACCCTTTGGGAGAATTGGCACAATAAACATTTCCAGCATAGCTCTTCCTCATTACTGTTTGTAACGAAATTACCTCTTTCTCAGCTCTGATAACAACAGTTATGACGAGGGAGAGCTAAGCTCGAAACGCTTAAATGGTCAACCTACTACCCCTCCGTCCGTCAGATTCGTTTTGATTATAGACTAGCCGACCTCAAGCCAGCCAACCTCGTGGGGCCGTCTAAGGGTTAATCTTGACTCGCCATACTCTGCCGGGATTAGAACGGAACTTCCGACGGTGGGGCTGACTGTGCTTGCTTGTGAAGGATTTCTTGTGTAGGGCCGATGTAGGCAGCCTCCCCGTGTCCAGAGAGCGGCGCGTGCTTGGGTCTCTTCAGGTTCCTTTCACAGTCTTGGCCTTTAGCTAGGTCATGGAATGTGTAACATGTGTTTTTAGGTCATTTAACCTGTAACATGTGTTTTCAGTCTCATGTCATAGTCCAGGCTGGATAATCTGGGAAACCGAAAAAATGAAAAAGAAAAAAGAAAAGAAAACAAAAGCAAAAACATAAACAAAAAGTTCTTTCTTGGCCCATCCAGAGCAGCAAGGCTCGGACCTAGCAGACCACTCGGCCCTGTCACTCCTCTGTCCGTTCTTTGTGTGTTGTGGACGGGCTTGCGCCGAGGACGTAACGTTTGGCAGCCGTCGGGAGGAAGGGGGAGGTCAGCAGTTATTGATTTGTGGAGCAGGAAGAGGCTGACAGCGGGGAGCCATCATGTCCTGGTGCCATGAAGACGTATCTCTCTCCCTGTCCTCCGGCTTCCATGTGTCCCTGGGTTTTGTGCTGATAGCAAGGACCTCCCACCCCCCACCCCCTACTTTGCCCTCTCTCCACTTCCTCTTCACCTGCCCCCCCCCCCCCCCCTCCCACCCCCGCCTCCGACTCCTCTCCCACTTTTTCTCTGTCTGTCTGTCTGTCTGTCTCTGCCTGTCAGACGCGTGGAACTGAAGATTACTTTGCCGTCTGTCTGTCTGTCTGTCTCTGCTTGTCAGACGTGTGGAACTGAAGATTACTTTGCCGTCTGTCTGTCTGTCTCTGCTTGTCAGACGTGTGGAACTGAAGATTACTTTGCCGCTCTCTAGCCTTCTCTGAGGTTGGTCTGGGCGGGCGTTGGCTGCCTCCGGAATTCTGTGGACGGCTGGAGTGAGGATGGGGTTATTGATCCGGCGGCATCTGTGCACGGTGCAGGAGCTGCTGCTGGCATTGATCCTTGAAGCTGATGTTGGCGTTGATGAGAGTGTGACAAAGAAAGGCGTGGGCCTGGCGTATTGATCAGCCACCCTTTCCCATGTGGCGCGTTCTTTCTGCAGATGCTATTGAGGTTTTTGCCTTGTTTACTCTGAGTTTAATCACATAACAGTCAGGTTTCCTGCCTTTTTGTTTCGTTTTATTTTACTATTTATTTAAAAAAAAAAAAAAAAAGGCGAGCGATCCCTGACGTAAACGTTCTCTCTGAAGAGGCTTGAGGACGTGTCTGAACCCAACGAACGCCATTCGGTGTTGATCAACATGCTCACTTGGCAAGGTAAAGCTTGTCTGCTATCAAAATTAGTAGCGTTCCGAGCTGATCTTGATAAAGAGCATGCCGGTGACTGTGCGTGACTCAATGAAGAGCTTCATGACCCGTGCTGCTGCAGGGCTGCTGAGCTGACCTGTCTGGTGCACAGAACGTTGCTGGCGACGGTCTGCCGGCAGGGAAGGAGATTAGGTTGTCAGTCAGCAACAACCTACCAGGCGTTGGGAATTCGCCCACTTCTCAGAGTCAAGAGTGCGGCTACCGCTCCCAGCCTTTGTATGTGTGCGGAAGTCTGGCTGGAGAGGGCAAGGAGGGACGAGGAGAGTGGGGGCGGTGGGATAGGTGTGGGTGGGTTGCCGTGAGCTGTGATAAACACATGTGGCTGCAGATTGAGAGGAAAACCGACTCCTCTAGGCTTTTGTGTAAACATGGGGAAAAAAGCCACAAATAAAAAAAAAAGGAAGTTCACTTTTGTCTTCGATTGAAAAAAAAAAAGTGTTTTGCCATTGTGGTTGAAAGAAATGATCGGATTCATTCATTCCCTCTGCAATTACGATTATTAGACATACAGTTTAAGCTTTTTGGGGAGAAAGATGGTGGGCGGGGCGGGGCGGTTAGGGGGGTTCTGAACGGAGGGGAGGTGGAAAGAGTGGGGGGTGGGGTGGTGATTATGTTGCCATGCACTCGCGCTGACTACCAATGTTGAGCCAATCGGAAACCGATTTCCTGCCAGCCGGTTCAATCATACCGGCTGACAACAGTTGGACGGATGGAATCTCTGTGTCGCTGACTTCCTGTCAGGTAGTCAAGAATAAATCGCTCACACGTTAGACGGACAGAAACTGTGTGTTGTCGACCTCATGCCACACAGTCGCAGGACGCTTCCCATCCGGCTGAAGTCCTGTAGGCTAGGCAACAGCGGTTACACAAGTGTCAGTTGGGCTCGCCATACGATCTGTGGCCGCACCGCCCGGATGCCGTGCGGAACAGCGAGCAGGTGGCCTCCCGGCATCACCACCAACCCCGCTCCGGTAGGAAGGTGGGAGGAGGGAAGGGAAAGAGGGAGGACGGGAGGGGGAGTTAGCATTGATCGGCCCCTCCCCAGTGGCCATGGCAACGGCGGTGAGGATCATCTCCTCCCTTCCTCCCCCCCCCCCCCCCCCCACACCACACACCCAGAGCGCCAGGCCTCGATCTGTGATCTGCCGGGGGGGCCCCTGGCAACGGCTCCTGTCGCACGGCGGGTCCGTGTGGCTGGTGGTGAACGAATGAGTGAGTGCTGCTCTACACCTGAGCAGGCTGCCGCCGATACCTGTCTGTCCTGGGACTGAATGACTACTGGGGACCAGCTACTTTCTGGAAGGGGGGTGGGGGGGGGGGGACTGGTGGCGGTGGAAGCTCTGTGTGTGTGTGAGTGTGTGTGTGTGTGTGTGTGTGTGAAAAGCAGGTGAGAGAGAGAGAGAGAGAGAGAGAGAGAGAGAGAGAGAGAGAGAAGGCGACAACCAACCAACCAGACAGCAACGACAACTTTTGGAACAAAGTGCAGTAATAAGATTCCAGTTTCATGTGAATACCCTCATGATCAGGCTGTTAAACGACAGCCATCTGAAAAAGAACTTGGGGAAAAACCGCTTTGGATGGTAGCGTGGTAAATTCCAAACATTAAGCCAGGACATTGTCGTTGTTGGCAAGGGGAGTTGTAGAACCAAGTCCCAAAAAGGAGAAAGAAAGGTCCATGTAGCTCGTATCACCTTAGCTAGTTACTGGAATCTGAGACCAAGGCTTGTTTCAGGGTGCAGCACTAGGGTAATAACGAGGCGGAAGCTTGTCACCTGTCCCATCCTGCTTCCTTGACGGAATGGGTATAGCTCAGTTTAACGTTGCACTACCTCCTTTGGGGATGGGGTGTGTGTGGGTGGGGTTTGGGATCTGAGTTGGCAACCCTTAACAGGGATTTGTTTCTGACGTAAGTCTGGTGGGTTCTGAATGAGATGAAGTTAATGGGACAGTTATTCTCTTTGACAGATATGAATACGGGTACGTATTCAAGACCATAGCCTCTCATGAGAGAGAGAGAGAGAGAGAGAGAGAGAGAGAGAGAGAGAGAGAGAGAGAGAGAGAGAGAGAGAATGTTGCTTGTAGCCCAGCCCTCATTAAGAGGGTTATATATATATATATATATATATATATATATATATATATATATATATATATACACACACACACACACACAATCCATAAGTAAGAGAAATGGTATTTTCGAAATAAACAATAATGGGGGGGGGGGGGGGGGGGGGGGGGGACGCTAGCGATGGACAGGATTTGAAACGCCATACATAGTGAGTGTATTCATGAAGAGCACATACACTGCAAGAACAGACGCAGTTGCAGAAAGAATGTGCCATTTGAGGGTGGGGGGATGGGTGTGGGTGTGGATGGAATGAATGAGGGTGGATGGGTGAGTGGGGGTGGCTTGCCGTGAATGACATTCATGTTTGACTCCCACGCCGACCTCGGGTGATAATGGCAGACGCGAAATGACCTTTCCAGGAGACTGGGTGGAAGGGGGGGTGGGGGTGGGGGGGGGCGGTGTGATTGCCTCCCCTTCCCTCCAGAACGACAACACGTTAAGAAGGGCAGCAAAAAAATTTCACCGTTCTTTTTTAGTGATTTGCGCCCAGGAAGACGCAACGTCTGAAAGCGACCTAGTCGCTCTGGGTAAACGCGCAGGGACCCAAAGCATTAGCCGTTCCCTTTGACTGGAGAGACCTTGTTGTTATCTTGGGTGACAGGGGGCGAGGGACTTACTTCAGACCTAGTTGGTTGGTTGTCTGGCCATTGTGCGGCTGCTCTCTTGTCTCAAGTCAACGCGCACCTGCCACACCTGTCAGTGTTCCCGCTCGGTCTGGGCTCGTGTCTCTGGTCTCATTCGCCCCATTTTCTCCCTCACCCCCTCTTCCCCCTGGCCCCTTCTCTCTCTCTTTGTTGCCCAGCCTCATTTTGTCCCCCCCCCCCCCTCTCTCTCTCTCTCCCTCAAAACTTGAAACTTGAACTCCCTTTTCTCTGTCTTGTTTCTTCCTGCCCCCCCCCCCCTCTCTCTCTCTCTCTTTTGTGTGTGTGTGTGTGTGTGTGTGTGTGTGTGTGTGTGTGTGCTGTGTGTGTGTGTGTTTGTGTGAGTGATATCTTTCAACCCCATTCCAATCTCCGTCACAGCTGCCTCACCAAATCGCACCCGGAAACTGTCTGTATTTGTCTGTCTGTCTGTCTCTCTTTATGTCTCTTTGTCTGACCCAGTCCCATTGTTTCAGTCCGTCTACCTTTTTCTGTCTCACAGCCTCTCTCTCTCGTCCCCCCCCCCCCCCTCTCTCTCTATATATATATGAGTTTGTCTATCCAGAGTTGGATGATGATTCCCACTTTGGCTTCTTTTTCGTTCCTATATCCTCCTTTCTCTCAGCCCCCCCCCCCACTCCTTGCTCCATGGGTATCATTTCGTGCGGTTTCTTTTTTTTTTCCTTTTGTATAATAAACAGTAAACAAGTGGGGTATTTTTTGCTCCCATAAGAAAACCTAACACAGAGTAACTTTTATTCAAGACTGGCACAGCCTTTTAAACTTGAATAAAGTCAGACAAATACATAGACGAACAATCTGATAGTGGGGGAAAAAACAAGCGCTGGCCAACAACTGAACTGTTTTCATAGTAATGACTTGGCAAAGATTTGGACTTAAGGAGGGGGGGAGTTTGAAGATGGAGAAACTGGGAACATGAAATTAAGAAAATATGTTACGGATATGAAAACTCTTCACTAGCTGCATAAGGGAACCATCGCAATCCCTTTTGAAGGCAGATATATTTGTATTGCCTGCTCCGAGGCCTTTCGTCCGCTGGGTCGGAACTCATCAGGGAGACACGGCTGGTTGTGTCTGCGTTCCTGGCGTCAAACAGACACACCACAGTCCATAATACTGTGGTGTTCTCCACCACCAAGGGTGCAAAAAAGAATCCAATAACACCCCCAAAGCAGCCAGCGAAGAGTAGTAAATGAAACCAAACGAAAGTGTGGGGAGGGAAAAAAATTGCTGAAAAACTAAAGGCATTATGCAAATAGTATAAAATGTAGGGGACAATCTTTGAGCCTACGCTTGAGGATCCACCCAAAGATACAAGGGAGATCAAAAGATAAACACACAGACGGACAGAAACAAATACAAATAACCTCAATTTAATCAAAACAAAATCGGAAATGAAATGAGGCAGGGAACAGTAAACGATAAACAGTAAACAAGTGGGGTATTTTTTGCTCCCATAAGAAAACCTAACACAGAGTAACTTTTATTCAAGACTGGCACAGCCTTTTAAACTTGAATAAAGTCAGACAAATACATAGACGAACAATCTAATAGTGGGGGAAAAAACAAGCGCATGGCACAGCCTTTTAAACTTGAGTAAAGTTAGACAAATACATAGACGAACAATCTAATAGTGGGGGAAAAACAAGCGCAGGCCAACAACTGAACTGTCTTCATAGTAAAGACTTGGCAAAGATTTGGACTTAAGGAGGGGGGGAGTTTGAAGATGGAGAAACTGGGAACATGAAATTAAGAAAATATGTTACAGATATGAAAACTCTTCACTAGCTGCATAAGGGAACCATCGCAATCCCTTTTGAAGGCAGATATATTTGTATTGCCTGCTCCGAGGCCTTTCGTCCGCTGGGTCGGAACTCATCAGGGACATGCCTGGTTGTGTCTGCGCTTTTGTATAATGCTTGTGTAACCCGTCCCATCACAGTCTGTCATCACATTACACCAGGAAGTTTCTCTCTCTCTCTCTCTCTCCTCTCTCTCTCTCTCTCTTCTCTGCAATTGCTGATCCGTGATCTGACTGACACTGTCACAGATTGTTGGCTGTGTGTATGGGGGGGGGGGGGGGGGGGGGGGGGGGATGGAGGCGGGAGGTAACTACATCCGTTATGTTACTGTATGAAGAATCAGCCGGTAAACTGAAGATGCATACAGAACTAAAGGGTTTGAAGGCATGGACAGTCTTTGTTCAGGGTACACATTGAATAGTTGGTCTGTATTTTGATTATTGCTCAGTAGTTAGGTTTGTTAAGGTCATGTATGAACCCAGGTTTTGGAGACAGACGCTAAAAAAGCATGCCTTTTTTTTTTCTTTCATTGTTATGGACAGTGATTTGGTGTGTGTGTGTGTGTGTGTGTGTGTGTGTGTGGTGTGTGTGTGTGTTTAGTACAAGTTCAGTTACGGTACTGGTAATCTGATGAACGATTCATTTTCTTTTTGAGTGAAACTGTTTTGTCTTCTTCCAATATTTGTTTCTAGAACTATGGATGTGTAATGAACGAAAATTAAAACGAAGTGGCGTCCGTCTTCATTCCAAATGATAGGAACACGCAATGCATTGTGTATGTTACATGTTGAACCCCAAAGCATTCAGTCATGTTCACTGTGGTTTTGTTGTGTGTACATCCATGTTTAAACACAAATGAATGGAATGTATACACATCGAGAAATTAGCAAGTCTTCAACTGAATAATCCTGATTTATCGTGAGGACTTCGGATTCTCTGCATCCTGTTGTTAAAAATCCATTTCATCTTCAAGACAAAAGAAAAGAAAAAAGATAAATGTTACGTTTTAAGGGTAAGTGGTCGGAATTTGAAAGGATAATGTTTTTATCCCCCCTTCCCCTCCCGAACCATGAACAGTTATCTTCTGATTGGTGCATGAGATGTCCGGAATTTGCCCTCTCGAATGGTCATGAGTCGTGCGTGGTGTTCACGCCGGCGGTGCCCGCCGAAGAAGTTGGCAGAGCACCAATGTCGCAGTCAGACGGTGCGAATTCTACTGAATCCTACCGACGTCCTGTCCCCAAATCGGTCTTTTGCGTTGCCCATCTGAAAAATATCGTTGTGGTGACGTCGGTGTAATGTTAGATGAGGTCCGTTCCCATCGGTCTCCTAGAAGAATTATGAATACAAAATCCGTTATCCCTGTCTGCAATGTCGACTTTGGTGGATGGTGAGGACGTGAAAGCTGAAGTAACCGACTGAAGAGTGGAGAGACAGTTGAAATAACTTCCCTGCATCTCATTTCATTTTCAGCACAGTCAGAATGTCTTTTAAAAGGGCGAGAGGTCAGAAAGGAAATGTTTTGTAACCGTAGGCCATTATCATCATCAATATCATCATCATCACCATCACCACCATTAACATCATCATCATCATCTTCTTCTTCTTTTTCTTCTTCTTCTTCTTCTTCTTCATCATCATCATCGTCATCGTCACCATCTTCTTCTTTTTATTCATCATCATCTTCATCATCATCGTCATCATCATTGACGGTAAGGTCATGCGGAGGACAATATGATACAGTGCGCTCCCCCCCCCTCCCCCTCCCCCCCGCCTCCCACGTCCCTCCTGTCCCCGTCTTCCTTCGGTCTTTTGTACTCCAGTGAAGCCGTTGAAGGTTGGCCACTGCCACCGCTGTAGGGCTTGGAGCACGAAGGAGCGGGAGAAGAAACCCTGTGTACCGACTCGGCTATTGATCCAGCCGCCCGTACAGTCCTTGAGACACCAAGGAGTCCAGGGACACTGGCGGGTAGAAAGATCGCGGAGTGGCTGTTGTCCGGTCTTCGGCGTATGGCAAGTCATGGCATGGACTTGATCATAGCCCAGCCTACCCACACGGGGCTTATTGGGGGTTGCCTCCACGTAGAGAGAGGGAACACGTCCTGTTCTGAAATAATCACATAATAACGAACGGCATGGCTTGCTGTTTCCTAAGTATGCACTGAAATAATCACAGAATAACAAACAGCATAGCTTGCAGTTTCCTAAGTATGCATTAAAATAATAACATGATAACAAACAGCATAGCTTGCAGTTTCCTAAGTATGCATTGAAACAATAACATGATAACAAACAGCATAGCTTGCTATTTCCTAAGCATGCACTATAATGTGCAGCTAAATTATGTACGTCCTTAATTTTCAGGGCAGCCGAAACTGGGCCGGGATGAGACCATCAGCCATTCAAATCGCTTTATTGCTCGACGTACAAGGTGAAGTTAGGGGTGACAGGGTAGAGAAAAAATAGCAAGCATAACACAAAAATGGAGTTGAAGGGGAAGGTCGTTTGGGTAAATGGATACTGCAGTTTGGACGGCTAATGTCCGTTCTTGAATAGTGTTTACAGAATCATAGCCATCAAATCACCACATTGCGCACACGCAACACTGACCTCAAACAGACGACGATTTTCTTTTCTTGTTGGACAGAATATATACTGCTGTTTTTGGTGACAAATTTTGACAAAGGTTGAAGAACGTGGACCCATCCACACCTGCGACTCCCCCCACCCCCATCCCCACTATCCTCTCATATCTCTCACAACGGAAAGAAGAGAGCTCAGGAGAGTAAAACTCCGGGAAGTGTTTCATGCCTGGCGTGTTTTTTCAAACAGTGGGGTCTTGAGCAGAATGTGTGCGATGCACGACAGTAAGACATAAAGTGGTTGACGTCGAGTTCTTTGTCAGTTGGTCTTGTCTGTGGATAGGCACAGTAGCGAGTACTCTTTGACAGCAGATAGCTAGCATGTCGTGTAATTATAACCGTTCTATAATAGTTTGGGGCTTCCTGATTTTGGGGTCCACGGGGACCCTTTGACTTAATCAGTCCCCCCCCCCCCCCCCCCCCCCTCCCCCCGGTGGCTGTCATGGTTAGGCACCTGTAGTCGGTCAGCGGCTTGCCTCGGGTTTAAAACTGTCAATAGTGTCCGCTGCTGATCTTCTTTCGAGGTGTTGCTGCTGCTTTTGTAGTCAGTTCAGTTTTTAATGGTCGTTCAAGAACGTCGGTGTCGACCTAAAGTTGACCCTTTCTGAGTAACAAGCAAACGACCCAGGTAAAGTGTGTGTGTGTGGTGTGTGTGTGTGTGTTGTGTTCTTGGCTATGAGGCACCGAACTACAGCTGTGTTCTTCATGTGTTAATGACGACCAAAGTCCGATTTATTTTGAGCGCCTGGGGAGATCAGACCGAAAGCCTTTGTAGGACATTGAGTTCAACAGTCAGCCAGTTGAACTGTTTTCCAGCTAGTTGACCTGCACTGTGAGCCAGTTGACCTTTATTGTCAGCCAGTGGACCCCACGACCTAAGCTGCCAGCCAGTTGACCTATAGTGTCAGCAAGTTGACCTCTTGTGCTGGACTGCCAGCAGGTTGACCGACAGTGTCAGCAAGTTGACCTCTTGTGCTGAACTGCCAGCAGGTTGACCGACAGTGTCAGCAAGTTGACCCATCCTGCCAACCAGTTGACCTTTCCTGTCAGCCGACCCACACTGTTAGTCGTGATCAATACTGTCAGTCATGTGATCTATACTGTCAATCATTTGATCTATTCTGGCAGTCATTCGATCAATACTGTCAGTCATGTGATCTATACTGTCAGTCATGTGATCTATACTGTCAGTCATGTGATCTATACGATCAGTCATTTTGTCTATACTGTCAGTCATTTGATCAATACTGTCAGTCATTTGATCAATACTGTCAGTCATGTGGTCTGTACTGTCAGTCATTTGGTCTGTACTGTCAATCATTTGATCTGTTCTGGCAGTCATTCGATCAATACTGTCAGTCATGTGATCTATACTGTCAGTCATTTGGTCTGTACTGTCAATCATTTGATCTTTTCTGGCAGTCATTCGATCAATACTGTCAGTCATGTGATCTATACTGTCAGTCATTTTGTCTGTACTGTCAGTCATTTGATCAATACTGTCAGTCATTTGATCTATACTGTCAGTCATTTGGTCTGTACTGTCAATCATTTGATCTGTTCTGGCAGTCATTCGATCAATACTGTCAGTCATGTGATCTATACTGTCAGTTATTTTGTCTGTACTGTCAGTCATTTGACCAATACTATCAGTCATTTGATTTATACTGTCAGCCAGTTGATCTATACTGCAAGTCATTCGACCAGTACTGTCAGTCATTCGATCAACACTATCAATCATTTGATCTGTACTGTCAGCCGGTTGGTCTGTACTGTCAGTCATTGACTTATATTTCAGCAGGTTGACCTATACTGTCTGCCTGTGGACATACTGTCAGTCAGTTGATCGATCAATGCAGTCAGTCAGTTGACCTATAACTGTTAGCTGACCCTTTGACCTGCGCTGAGTCAGTTGACCTTTAATTGTCAATCAGCTGACTTATTGGTTAATACTGTCAGTCAGTTGACCCATACTGTCAGTCATTTGACCCATACTGTTAGCCAGTTGACCTGCACTGTCAGTCCGTTGACCTATGCTGGCGTCCGCCTCGCGGTGTGAAGCAATCAAAACTGCCATATTGAATAACACTTCGTGGGGGTAAGGGGGAGGATGGGAGGGGGGCAGGGCGAAGGTGGGGGATGGATGAGGTGGGAAGATAGATTTCTGCACAATCGTCGACCAGGCTGACGTCACGTCTTTTAATTAATATAATACAGTGTGTTCCGTGGGGAGCTTCACGCTGACTGTGTAGGTGACATAGCTGGTACAGGATCACAGGGAATGGGAAGAACTAGGCTTAGGTAGACGGGGGGGGGGGGGGGGGGGGGGGGGGGGGGGGGGGGGGGGGGGTAGGGATGGGATGGTCTAGAGGGATGAAGACATGAAGGGGGTGGTGGTAGCGATGTTGGAGGTGGGAGGGGGGGATGGAGGGGGGGGGGGAGGGGAGGGGGTCGGCTTACGCCCCCTTGACGCCTCCAGTCAGTAGCATCGTCAGTGGCGAGAAAGCTGACTGACTTGGCTGAGCTGCGCGCACTCGAGAGTGTGTTTGTTCGCAGTCTTGTGAGTCGCGAGGGGAACCCCGAGGAAGAGTTTTGGCCTTTTATCTGAGACAGAAAACGTTGGTGAAGAGCCATCTTCTTCACACGAGCTTTAGAACTCGGGGGGGGGGGGGGGGGGGGGGGGAGGGGGGGCAGAAGAAGGGAAGGGAAGATCTGCAGAGGAAAGCGGTTTCCCAGACTGAAGAGGGGGGGCTCCACCAGTCTCTGATAGAGCCACGGAGAGCTGCCAGTTCCTGTGGCAACGCCGCACACCGCCCCCTCCTCCTCCACCTCCACCTCCTCCACCACCGGTCTGTCTCAAAATGCCGAGGTCTGTCTCTCCCGTCTCTCTCTCTCTCTCCCCGTTCCCGAACTTTTATTTTATTTTTTTTCTTTTCTCCCCTTCCTTTCTTTCCCAGGCTGTCTCCCCTTGTGGCGTCCTCATCGACCGTCCCCGTGGTGAGGTTTCCCCGTTCTGCCCGTTGCCCGTTCTTGACAGATTCTCCCACCACCCAACCGGCTTGGTCGCTTGGTGGGTTGCTTGCTTGCATGCCCTCTCCCTCGTCGCCCTCGCCCTCACTAACAGCCGTCCGTTCCCCTCTCTGCTCCTCCACTGTGTTGTGTCCGCTGTCAGGGAGGGCTGGGCTATGTAGGCCGTGCTGGCTTGCGCTTGTAGTTGGCAGAGGTGGTGGAAGTGGGTAGCGTTGAAGGAGAAGAAGAAAGACCAGTGTGTAGTGCGTGTCGAGCAGCAGGTTCGTGGCTTGGCGCTTTGCCAGGCTGGTGTTGCCGAGGGCTTCTCTTCGCAGTGCTTGGTGGAGAGTGCGTAGTGTGTGTGTCACTGGGAATGAGAGAGGGAGCGTGTGTGTGTGTGTGTGAGAGAGGTGTGGTGGTGTAATGGTTGGGGTGTTGTGCTGCTGACTCTTGTTGGCAGGCAGCACAGTGAGGAGTGTGGAGTGTACTGTACGTGTACCGTATGCTGGCCAGCTGTTGGATGCTGGGTCTGAGCTTGATGGATGATGATGATGTGATGGACGGAGTCTCTCTCTCTCTCTCTCTCTCTCTCTCTCTCTCTCTCAGCTGGAAAGCAGCGTGCAGAGGTTGTTCAAGAACTGAAAGGAGGTCGGGATGATGATGATGGTGTTGACGATGGTGTTGACGATGACGATTGCAGTAGCCTGTAAGAGGCTTTATACGGATGGATGACTTCAGAATCTGTGCCTCATGGTGATTTAAGAAATGGGGTCTCTCTCTCTCTCTCTCTGGCTAACTATGCCAATACTTTTACCGTTATAAAATAAAGAATCATTGTCATTCTCTCTCTCTCTCTCTCTCTCTCTCTCTCTCTCTCTCTCTCTCTCTCTCTCACACGAATACGTACATACACACGCACGCACACGCGCTCACACACACACACACACACACACACAAACACACACACACACACACCAGAGGAAGAGAGATGTTGGGACGCAGGGTCAGGAGGGTCGGTGGGGGGGGGGGGGGGGGGGGGGAGGGGGAGGCAGGGAAGAAGGGGTGGGGGGAGGGGGGGGGGGTTACTCAGGCTGCACACTAAACTGTCAGATTCAATTTGAGGCATTTGAAACTCTTCTGCTGGCGGCGACCGTCTTTCATGTGAAGTCTGTTGACGTGGCCAGAAATAAACCGGAGGAAGAAGAAGAAGATGAAGGAAGGGGGTGCCGTGACCTCAGCGCCGGCCCTTCAAGCCCAGTCCTAATGAAGGGCTCTCCCAACTGGCAAACAGTGGATGCTCTTCGCGTCTCTTGACAGCCACTTGACCGTTAAAGATCGGCAACGTTCTCCTCCTAGTGACCGGTGCATGTGTTGTCACACGTCACCTCCAGCCTCCTGCCAGAAGGAGGAAGGGAGGCGCGCAGTGCATTTTTTTTTTTTTATGTCAGCCCCCCCCCATTTTTTTTTAATGTCAGCCCCCCCCCCCCCCCCCCCAGATTTTTTTTTGGAGCAGGGTCAATGTGTGGCAAACAGAGATGGTGGCGTTCCATGTTGAATTGCTGTGTGTGAGGAAAAGAGGAGAATTGTGTGGAGAAGGGAGGATTGTGTGGAGAAGGGAGGATTGTGTGTTGAAGCAAAGATCTTTGGTTGAAGGGATTGTGTGTGTGGAAGAGATTGCGCATGGGCAGAAGAGAGGGTTGTATAATGTGGAAAAGAAGGTTGTATGTGGAAAAGAAGGTTGTATGTGGAAGAGGAGGCTGTAAGTAGAAGGGAAGGTCTAGTGTGGAAGGGAAGATTGTGTGATGAAGGGAAGATTGTGTGGGGAAGGGACGATTGTGTGGGGAAGGGAAGATTGTGTGGGGAAGGGACGATTGTGTGATGAAGGGACTATTGTGTGATGAAGGGACATTGTGTGATGAAGGGACGATAGTGTGGGGAAGGGAAGATTGTGTGGGGAAGGGAAGATTGTGTGATGAAGGGAAGATTGTGTGATGAAGGGAAGATTGTGTGGGGAAGAAGAGTGTGTGATGAAGGGAAGATTGTGTAGAGAAGGGAGGAATTTAGGGGGAAGTGAAGAGTGTTTGACTTGAGGAAGGAAAGACAGCATGGAGAAGGGATCACTGTGTGAGGAAAGAAAGATTTTGCAAGAAAGGAAAGATTTGTAGGAAAGGAAAGATTTGTAAGAAAGGAAAGATTGTACAAGGAAGGAAAAATTGTGCAAGGAATGGAGGATTGTGTGAGGAGGAAAAGATTTTGCATGGAAGGGAAGATTGCATGAGGGAGAGAAGGTTGTATGATGAAGCGAAGATGGTGTGAGGAACCTTGAATCTTGATTGAGAGTGTACAAGAAGATTTTTTTCGGGGGGGGGGGGGGGGGGGGGGGGGCAACCTGTTGCCATCTTGGTGAGCTGCCCTTGCTGTTTAGTGGCCACTGGTAGCCAAAGAAGAGCCACAAGAAATCTTAATCCAGATCAGAGTGAAATGAACATGAGTGAAGTGCATGATCATTACAAATGATACGGAAATACATAGGTCTGTTATATTTGCACAGCCATATGAATGAAACTAGCTAAAGAAATTAGTTGGGAAAGTTTTGGTCATAAGATGGAAGGAAGTGGATATAGCTGCCGGAAATAGAGGCCTGGCCTGATGAGGCATCTTGATACTGAGTTAGAAATGAAATTCAGCCAAACACAGCTATCACACTGGTTGTCGCTTGCAGTAGTTTGATGATAAGTGTGCTTAGCCAAAAAGAGAGATATTTTCATATATATATATAATGTATGTATGTATGTATATGTCTGTAGATTTGGCTTTGCGAACAAAGATTGATGAAGAAGTGGCCCACATCGACTGCGGTAGTGCTTGTGGCTGACAAGGCCAATGCAGGATAGGCTAGCATATAATATAGAATAGAACAACTGAATAACTAATCATATGATCAACGTGTCATTAGGTAGCAGGGTTACAGACATTGTAGCAGAGATTTCAGGCTTTCGTCAGATTATGTGACCATTTGAAACTGTATTAAGTTGTGGGACTGAAAGCAGTTGTGAGTTTCATGGAAATGCGAACTCGCTAGGTGGCTAGCTCTTCTCTGTTGTGAGGGATGCAAGAGGCTAGATGCAGGGAGTAAAGAGACGGGCACAAGACAAAAATTCAGATAAACAATCTGACTGCCTCCTCAAGCTCTTTTCGCCGTTGAAGGGTCAGCGTTTCATGTATGTACCTGTCAGGGACAGCTGTTACTTTCTGTGTACCAATCACAGGATGTCGCAACTTTCAGCCATTTTCCCTTACATGGGAGGGAGCCCCAAGATTGTCTAGGGAACTCTTGCCTTTTCTTAGCGCTGTTAGCCACTAGAGTGTGTTACGAAATGCTGACATTCACCAAACAAGCGAGAATTCTGGCCACCTCACTGTTATGAAATGCACAACAATTTGTGTGGACAGATCTCTTTTTCGAAGTCCTGTACGTATACTCTTTGTTCATTTTTCTGGACAAAGTCACAACTTTTTTTTATGGTTTCAGTGTTTATGTGATACTGTTATTACAATTTCAGTTCTTGATGCACTCCTTTCTCCCTATGCCATACACCCACCCCTTCCACGTCCACCTGTAGATATGATGTCAGATGTGTTTGAACTCACAAAGTCAAAAAGCAGTGTCGCTTGTGAAATTCATAGGTAGGGTCATTAGTAAACTCCCATGCCAGAACTTCTTGCACAAAATCAATAGTAAACCCCAGTCCTCTCTCTCTCTCTCTCTCTCTCTCTC
>CM065747.1:35503682-35516182 GCA_033310375.1 Conus canariensis
ACTGCTGTGTTTCAGTTTGGTCTGTGATCACTGCTGTGTTTCATTGTGGTCTGTGATCACTGCTGTGTTTCACTGTGGTCTGTGATCACTGCTGTGTTTCATTGTGGTCTGTGATCACTGCTGTCCACCATTTTTGTTTTGTTTTATTTTGTTTTGGTTTTGATTTTGTTTTTCTCTGTTTGTGGCCCATTCACTTGCCTGCAGTCTGAAAGTTTGCTCACTTTTTTGTTGTTGTTGTCTTCTTACAATTCATAACATGCCAGTTTTTTTGTTGTTGTTGTCTTCTTACAATTCATAACATGCCAGTTTTTGTTGTTGTTGTTGTCTTCTTACAATTCATAACATGCCAGGTTTTTTGTTGTTGTTGTTGTCTTCTTACAATTCATAACATGCCCGGTTTTTTTTTGTTGTTGTCTTCTTACAATTCATAACATGCCAGGGTTTTTTTTGTTGTTGTCTTCTTACAATTCATAACATGCCTTTTTTTTGTTGTTGTCTTCTTACAATTCATAACATGCCAGGTTTTTGTTGTTGTTGTTGTCTTCTTACAATTCATAACATGCCGTTTTTTGTTGTTGTCTTCTTACAATTCATAACATGCCATTTTTTTTTGTTGTCTTCTTACAATTCATAACATGCCTGGGTTTTTTTGTTGTTGTCTTCTTACAATTCATAACATGCCAGGTTTTTTTTTGTTGTTGTCTTCTTACAATTCATAACATGCCTGGGTTTTTTTTTTGTTGTTGTCTTCTTACAATTCATAACATGCCAGGTTTTTTTTGTTGTTGTCTTCTTACAATTCATAACATGCCATTTTTTTGTTGTTGTCTTCTTACAATTCATAACATGCCAGGTTTTTTGTTGTTGTTGTCTTCTTACAATTCATAACATGCCATTTTTTTGTTGTTGTCTTCTTACAATTCATAACATGCCAGGTTTTTTGTTGTTGTCTTCTTACAATTCATATCATGCCAGGTTTTTTTGTTGTTGTCTTCTTACAATTCATAACTTGCCAGGTTTTTTTTTTAGTTGTGATCTGGCAACTAGGTTGTTTACATGTTGTACAAAGAATTGAATTGACTATGACTTGGCGACACTTATTCCCCTCCCTTTCCCCTTGTGGTTGATTAGGCCGTTGACAACATTAAATGGAAGTGAACTATCACTGGATACCCATGTGAGTAGGCCATTTACAACATTAAATGGAAGTGAACTATCACTGGATACCCATGTGAGCTGGACACTGGATGCCCATTCTGCATTGCCTGTTTAGTCCATACATCTGTTTTATATTTTGGTTGTGGCACATGATGTTTACTGTTAATTCAAAACAGCAACTTTTTGTCTCGTTTGATCTGTAGATGAAAAAAATGAAGCAGAATGGCTGATGTCTTCAGCGCGGCCTGATTTTCTACACCTTTATACTCGTACCAGTTCTCTTCCTTAATTATGGGACATCTGCATTGGAAGCCACGCCATTGGTGTTTTTCCATTGCCAAGTTTTCAGCAATCACAAACATTTTCTGTGGACAGATACTGCGAGTTTTGTTTGAAATTAGTGAATTTAAAGACATTTATCTGGATGTATAATGTGACATACTTATTTTCATGCATAATCGTTATGATCAGCGAACTGTTATAACCTAGTCCATTTCAACATTTAGTGCCAAAACATCCGAATTGGTAAGAGAAAGCTTGTTGACGGATTGGTTGTTATATTATTAATTGTTGTACGTAGCTGTTAGTTGCTTTTTTTCTTCAAGACAGTCTGTTTTTGTTGAGAGATCTGGAAATGGCCAAGACTTTTTTTTCTTTGTGATGACATCCCAGAAGGGGCCTTGCAAAAGTGGCGAAGCAAGATGAAACTGAAATGGACAGGGGAGGTAAATATTGATACAAAGTACAGTGAAACCTTTGCTACACGGTAACAACGTCCAGAAATCTTTGTTGTTCGCTCCCTCTTACCCAGCTAAACATTCTTGGCATGTTTTTCCCCCCTCTCTTTTCTTATTGGCTGTCTCATCTCCAATGTCCAACCCCCCCCCCCCCCCACACACACCTCCATCATCTTCCCCAGTTGCCACAACCCCAGCATTGTCCTTGAGCTGCACAGGTCTGTTAGGAATGCATGATCAGATCACAAAGCACACTTTTGTTTCCATTGTTCTTATTTTCAGATTTGACCTGGTCTCCACACTCACACTCAGCTGGACTGGGAGATTTTGAGATTTTTCGTTTCCCTTCCACTGCTTGGGAAGAGAGATTGGGATGGGGGTGATACATGATTTTTCTTCTTGTTTCTCTGTTTCATTTTGATGATTTGTGGGTTGTCATGATTTCTTCTTCTTTCTTCTGTTTCATTTTGATGATTTGTGGGTTGTCATGATTTCTTCTTCTTTCTTCTGTGTCATTTTGATGATTTGTGGGTTGTCATGATTTCTTCTTCTTTCTTCTGTGTCATTTTGATGATTTGTGGGTTATCATGATTTCTTCTTCTTCTTTCTTCTGTTTCATTTTGATGATTTGTGGGTTGTCATGATTTCTTCTTCTTGTTTCCTCTGTTTCATTTTGATGAATTGTGGGTTGTCATGATTTCTTCTTCTTTCTTCTGTTTCATTTTGATGAATTGTGGGTTATCATGATTTCTTCTTGTTTCCTCTGTTTCATTTTGATGAATTGTGGGTTGTCATGATTTCTTCTTCTTTTTCTTCTGTTTCATTTTGATGAATTGTGGGTTGTCATGATTTCTTCTTGTTTCTCTGTTTCATTTTGATGAATTGTGGGTTATCATGATTTCTTCTTGTTTTCTCTGTTTCATTTTGATGAATTGTGGGTTGTCATGATTTCTTCTTGTTTCCTCTGTTTCATTTGATGAATTGTGGGTTATCATGATTTCTTCTTCTTTCTTCTGTTTCATTTTGATGAATTGTGGGTTATCATGATTTCTTCTTGTTTCTCTGTTTCATTTTGATGAATTGTGAGTTATCATGATTTCTTCTTCTTTCTTCTGTTTCATTTTGATGAATTGTGGGTTATCATGATTTCTTCTTCTTGTTTCTTCTGTTTCATTTTGATGAATTGTGGGTTGTCATGATTTCTTCTTCTTTCTTCTGTTTCATTTTGATGAATTGTGGGTTATCATGATTTCTTCTTCTTGTTTCTTCTGTTTCATTTTGATGAATTGTGGGTTATCATGATTTCTTCTTGTTTCCTCTGTTTCATTTTGATGAATTGTGGGTTGTCATGATTTCTTCTTGTTTCCTCTGTTTCATTTTGATGAATTGTGGGTTGTCATGATTTCTTCTTCTTGTTTCCTCTGTTTCATTTTTATACATGACAGTTTTTTTTTAATGTTTTCAGGTGGCTGTGGTCATGTGCGCATATTGTAGAGCTGACAGCGCCTCCTGCTCCCATTTCTGCATTCAGTGAGTGCCCTGTGCCATCATGAGCTCCAAGACGACGGCAACACCAGCAGAGCATTCCACGGCCAGCAGCGGGAAGGAAGCCAGCAAGGAGCTGCCCAAACACGGTGACAAGAAAGCCATGGATTCTGACAGTGCTTCTGGCTCGGGTCTGCCCAGCAAACACACATGTGGCAAGTGCAACTACAGCACCAGGAACAAGATTCTCTACGACAACCACAACTGTGACCAGCAGGACGACGACAACAACCTGGAGGAGCAGACGCTGATCGTCTTGACCGTTGACGAAGCCAAGAAGTTCCATTGCAGCGAGTGCGATGTGTGGGCGCAAGGGCACGCCTTTGAAGAGCACCTGATGTGCCACATCATTCTGAAGCCCTACCAGTGCCTGTACTGCTCTCAGTGCTTCGTGAATCGCCGCGACATTGGCCGTCACGTGGTCAAGGAGCATGTGGGCATGAAGATGAACTGCGCTCTGCGTGCCCTGAAACGGGCCAAGGGCCTCATGAAGGCCACCCTGGAATCAGGGAAGTTCCAGTTCTACGCTTGTGTGGCAGGGAAAGTGCCATTGCCTGGGGATCCGGACAAAAGCAAATCCAAGCAGAAGAAATCCAAGAATGAGACGGACAGCAGCAGCAAGAACCCGACAAAGCAGCCCGTGTCCTCAGGAGGTTCTGCTCCCGCCAAAGATTCCTCTTCTGCCGTGAAACCTTCCAGGCATGGCTCGGAAGACACAGCTTCCGGCACAACAACGGAATCCTCCAGGACAAAGACTTCTACTGATGCTTCCACCTCCAGCAAGATCCTTCAAGAGCCTAAAGGCCAACACCTTGGTTCTAACCAAGCCACAGCAGACAGTCACCACAAACCCGACACGCCGTCTTCCATTTCAGAGTGCAGGTCTTCGCAAGCGGTAGAAAGCAGAGATAGAACAGGTTCAGAGATGAGGCAGAAGACAGCAGTGTCTTCAGAACCTGCAAGTCCAGGGACAGACAGAGGCACCAAGGTGGTGGCAGCCTCCAGCGAGACAGCAGTTGTTACAGATGGTGAAAATAAAACAGCACATTCTGATAATTCTGGTGATACAAAAGCAGAGACAGTGGACACGACTGTAAACAGAGCTAAACCAACCAACATAGGTTCTAAACTGGATGAAACAGGTTCAGTCAGTGCTTCGGCAACCAGCGATAAAACACAAACTTCAAAAGATGCGTTAGATTCATCGTCTGAATTAGATCAATCAGACAAGCTGGACAAAAAATCACATGAACCTATGGACATAGATTGTGAGAAAGAACTGACAGTTAAACCAGCCACTGAAATAAACGATGTAAAAGATGTATCTGCGGGAGGTGAACCACTTGACACAACTACTGCAGACAATATCGGAATGGACTCGAATTGTAAATCAAATGAAATGATAGATTCAGGCAATAGGACAGAAGATGGAAGCCCGGCAGCTCCTGAAATGAGTGATAGCATGTCCAAAACAGACAATGAATCAGATCCAAATTTGAAGACAAATCAATCAATCGATAATGTTGAAAAAATGGAGGATTCATCACAGTCATTACAAAGTACTGATAATGTGCTAAAGGGTGAAGAATCACTTCCTGTTTCCACCTCAGAAACTAATGAAACAGACCCACCGGCAAACACTGAAGATTCAATGGACATTACATCCTCAAGTAAAAATGAAGATTCCACTACCGTAATCAGTGAAAGCAGTGTGTCAGTGACCAAGGAAGAGACACCAGCCGATGAAACATTATCTGAAGGAAAAGGAGAGGACAAGACAGATCCATCTCTTGAAACAGAAAAATCAGCTAACTTGCCCAAAGAAACAGATGAAGCAATGGACACATCATGCACTGTGTCTGATACGCTTGATTGTTCCAACAAAACAGAGCAACCAAAGACTGATGATACTGAAGAGAAGTCTGAAGATGCAGCAGAAACAGATATGGAGATTGGTCATCAGAGCAGTGATGTGGACAGCAAAGACAAGAGTTTAAATGAGAATGAGCTCCATGAGCAGTCCAAAGATGCTGTTGTAGAAAGTGATGAGAAAGATTCTGATACCAGTGAGCTGTCGAACAAAAATACTGATTCCCATGATGCAAGAAAGGTTGACAGTATGGAAGTGGAAGAAGCTCCAAGTATTGCTGCGGAAAGTGACAACATTGTGAGTACAAACACTGCCACAGCAGAATCAGAAAATTTAATGGAAAAGAATAGCAAATTGAAGCAGGATTCTTCCCGAAGAGATACCAGCAGTGACTCTTCGAACAAGGAAGATAAAGAGTGCAGCAAGGCCAAAGACTTGGAGTTCCCCACCTCCAACTTTGACCAAAGTGAAGAGGAGGAAACGGGTGTAGGTCTGAAGATTGTGGCAGCCTTTTCTCTTCAAGGGGAAGGAACTAAAGATAACAGTGACATCGATTCCCAAAAATCTGGTTCTAAAGCTAGGGCTGAAAGGAACACTTCAAAAGAGCCAGAGACCGCCTCAAAAGATTCGAAGCCAGAAGCCTCAGGAACTGCATCAGGCACCGATGCCCAGGAGTCCAACCCTGCAGCCAGAACTCTAGGTCCCCCCTCCAAACCTGTCCCCTCCTCCTCCTTCCTTGGTGTCTCCCCCAGCACGGATGCTATCACCTCTCAGGGACTGGCCCCCAGACAGGTTCCACAGAAGAACTGCTTCTTCTTTGTCTGCGGCTTCAACTGCAGCTTCAGCAGTCTGACGTCGCCCGAGTTCAGAGACCATCTGATGCTGGATCACGCCGGGGAGTCCTCCTTCCGCTGCTTTCACTGTGGGTACCAGTCTCCCAGCGAGGATGGCTTGGTGCGGCATATTTCAGCTCATGCTCACACCTACAGCAAGTCTGTGCCCCTGTACATCTGTGGGGCCTCCGCTTGCAAGTTTGGCTCCAACCTGGTGAACGACTTCATCACCCACCAGTCGGCGTGGCACCCGGAACTGACCACCTTCCATTGCCACGACTGTGATGAGCGCTTCGACTGCATCGAAGACCTGCTCCGCCACTTCGAAGCCAATTTTCTGCACATCATCAATTGCCCCCACTGCACGGCCAAGACCACAGAGCGCAGAACACTCCTCAATCACATTTCTGCTGCTCATCCTGGCAAGCCCAAGATGGTGTCGGTGGCCAAGCAGATTGTCTGTCGAGACCGAAAGCTGAACAGTTACGCTCACTTCACGCAAATGCGGAACCAGACAGTAGTCTCTGTGTCTGCATCTTCACCAGGCCCTGAACAGTCAGGGGCGAGTTACTCCCGCACTAAGTCACTTGTCTCCATTCTGACTCAACCCATACAGCCCCAGGAACGAGAACTCACACGACAGGCTCAGGAGCAAGAACTGACGAGACAGATGCAGGATCGAGATCATCAGGCAATATCAGCAGTTTCAAAGAATCAACCTGTTAAAGTGGAGACTATTGACGAAGAAGACGATGATTTCTTCCAGGACACTTTTGATGACAGTTTTGATGAAGAAGAGTATGGCATCCAAGGTCAGGGTCATGGAGAAATTTCATACATGGGCAGCAAACCGGATGACAGAGAGGTGGACAACTTCAAATGCCAGTTCTGTACCTTCATTGCCCGTGATCGTTGCCGTCTGGAAGGCCATGAGCGGTGTCACGGTCTTCCACCTTCACGGAAGTCCCGCTTCAAGTGCATGTACTGCCCTCAGGGCTTCAACAACGAGCACAAGTTCAGCTCCCATGTCAGCTGCCACCCTGGGCTGATCAAGTTCAGCTTGTACTGCTGCAAGTACTGCGACTTTGACTCCAACCAGAAACACATCATCGTGAAACATGTGCGAAGCACACGTGACCAGGTCCACATGAGCTGCGAGACCAATGAGGAGGACATGTATGCTGTGCTCAACAAGTCCATGGAGACGCGAGTTCTGGAGTGTAACCAGTGCTCTTACATGACACGCCATCGCAAGCACTTGGTGGCTCATCTGAAACGGGAGCACTCCAACCTGAGAAAGACGGGCATCACTGTGGACTGCGACATCGTGGAGAAGTATCCTAGCCAGTCTATCGGAGCCAATCGAAACAAGGCTTTAGAAATGGCCCTCAGCCATGACAATGCCGCTCAGCTGCCGGTGGGAGATGAGGGCTTTGTCAAAGAGAACCAAGCACGTCGCTTCAAGTGTCCCATCTGTCAGTACCTCGTTCCCCGAGCTGCTGACCTCAAAGCCCATGTCAAACGACATTCAGAAATAGGGGAGATCACTCTGGTCATGTTCCGCTGTAAGTACTGCAGCGCCGCATCCACAGCAAGGGAAATTATTTATGGCCATTTGATGGAGAAACACCTCGGAAAGCAGATAGCGCTGGTGAAAAGAATTGTGACTATTGACACCAAAGGCAATGACAACGGCTACGCTGTCACCTCCATGGAGGATGAAGATGGTCAGGGAGAGGGGCAGAACAGTCCTGAAGGGGGAGAATCCTCAGCAGAGGCCAACAAGGCTGTTCTGGTGATCTCGGACTCATCTGGGGAGACCTTCCCATCCATCATGCAGTGCCCCAGCTGTGCCTTTGGATCCTACAGTCGCAAAACTATCATCCAACATGTGTCCAACCACCACCCAGAGGTCAGCATCATGGGTCGTCGTCAGGACAACGAACTGTACCCTTTGGAGACCACCTACACCACCCCAGCAGTGGCATCAGCAGCGGCCCGCTTCACTTTGGGGGAGTCGCTGAAGGGGGAGATCCTAATCGTTCCAGACAGTCAGACATTCGATGAGGCAGTGCTGTGCCCTAAATGTGACTATGCCACCATCCACCGCAGGAATATTGTCCTGCATCTGGAGCAGAATCACCCGGAGGTCTCTGTCATGGGTCGTAATGACTACCCGACATTTGATGGCAAAGGTCAGGCAGCGGTGGAAGCCAACGCTACAGGTAAAGATGGCATGGTCATCATCGGCAGCGGCAGTCTGGATGAGAAGATTCGCTGCTTGTATGAGAACTTTGGAGACCGCATGAAGTGCATGATCTGCCAGGCAGAGAGGCCCAAGAAATTCTTCATCCATGTACACATCCTGCGCCACCTGAACATCCTGCTGTGGGGATGCCAGTTCTGCTCCCACAAGGGCCTGCAGAAGTACAAGATGATGGACCACATCAAGAAAGTGCATCCAGGACGAGCCTTCTGCATTCGCTACCTGCCCGTCAACGTGGAGGAGCGTGTCAGCCAGTACCTGCAGAATGCCTCCATGATTAGAGCCAGGAGGAGCGGAGAGGATGGGGACATCACGCCCTCCAAGAGCCCAACGTTCTCACCCAGTTTCCAAGGTTCTGGCGGTGATGGTGATCTGAACACGCTGCGAATGAAATACAAGGCCTCGCAGGATCGGTTGAGTGGCTGCACCATCGGCAGTGAGGAGCTGGACATGAAACTGGCCTGTCTGTACTCTGTAGGGTCAGACAATCGCTACCGCTGCGTGGTCTGTGGCCAGGAGTTCCAGAGGAAGTTTGCTGTCCATCGTCACATCGTGCAGTCTCACCTCAGAGTGAACCTGATAGGCTGTGGCTATTGCGAGTTGGAGGGGGTAGAGCGACACATTATGATGGACCACATCATTGAAACGCACAAGAACGCTCCCATCAGCATGCGCAATCTGGCTCAGAATCTGGAGAACAAGGTCGCTGAGTTTCTGAGCAGGATGACCTTGGCTGCCGATGACGCTGTTGACATTTCAGCTTCAGAACTGGGCATGGACAGTGAATTCAAACTGCCAGAGCCTCCACAGCTTTCGCTTACACAGGTAGTGAGTTCCCTGTGCATGGCACTCCACCCCGTACTCCCTCCCCCTCCACCAGCAGTGGAAAGAACCAGCTGAACCCTAACCTCCTGTTGTTGGGCAGAGATGTCCTGCACAAACATCTGGCCTGCATGATCAAGGAGGTGGGTTCTTCCTTCTGCTGTGAGATATGCAAGTGGGACTTCCCTAGGAAGTATGCTGTACACCGCCACATCCTCATGAAGCATCTGAAGGTGGGCATCATCGGCTGTCCCTACTGCTCTTTTGAGGGTGTGGAAAGATACCAGGTGTTCACCCACATCCGCGAGGATCACAAGGACGCAGACCTCAGTCTTCGCTATCTCTCTGTGGATCTAGATGCTTATGTGGCAGAATTCATGAACGGCGTGGCCAATGGGACCGTGGACCTGTACAGCAAAGCCACGCCCCCCTGGAGCATGAAAAAGACTCCAAGAAAGAAGCCATGTCTGATGAAGACAGTCAGGAAGCTCAGTCCACGTCGTCTGAGGGAGGTCAAGGTCTTGTGGTGGCCATGTTCGGCAAAAAGTCTGGAATCACTATAAAGGAGGAACCGAAGGATGAAGACGACGATGCTTTAGGTCAGGAACCCATGGACAGGGAAGTGAATGGCGATGAAGGCAACCTCAACTATGAGATGTTCATGGGTGTGATGGGAAGTGATGGGGAGCGAGAGGTCAGTTCCACGTCCTTGTTGGCTGCCAATGGCACCAAGGCCAAGGTTGCCACGGATGTGCAGACCAACATCAGAGTCATCACCATCAAGGAGAAGGGCTTCAAGCGCCACATCTGTGAGAAATGCAAGTTCACCTCCCTCCATCGATCCAACATAGTGCGACACATCTACCGTGTCCATGAGCAGTATCGGGAGCATGAGTGCCCTGTCTGCAACTACAAGACCTTAAGTCGTGTGTTGATTGAGCAGCATCTGAAGAATGAACACCCCGGAACACCTGTCCCCGAAGCCATCAGCAGCAAGAACTTGAAGAGAAAGTTTGACATGAGTCGTGAGGAGCTGGAGTACGACTCTATGAAGAAGTGTAAAGCAGCGGCCACGTCCAAGAGGAGGGAGGCGGACCTGCCCTTGCTGAACAGCACATCCACTCAGCTCTACGCCTGTGCTTACTGCAACTTCGAGACCATGACCCACCTGCAGATCGTGCAGCACACGCGGGAGAATCACTCCCTGGGAGAGCCCATGAAAAAGAAGGAGGAAGAGGAGGATGTCAAAGACAAGGACATCCTGAAGCAAGCTCAGGATGACTCGGCCTTTGAGAATGCAGTGAACACGGTGAAGATGGGTGACGGGGAAGTGTCCAGAGTGCATGACGACACGTTGTGGCAGTGCTTCTACTGCAGCTTTAAAACCGCCAGTGAGGAAGACCTCAAGGTCCACTTTGCCGAAACTCACCCAGGCAACGTGTATCACGCGAAAAAAGTCCCGGCGTGGCGCTTCGTGTGTCGAAGCTGCCATGTGAAGACGAGGGCGCACTCCAAGATGAGGTACCACCTCAACCGTCACATCAACTACCGTCCTTACACCTGCACCACCTGTGGCTCCTTCTACCCCTCCCCTGACCAGTGCCGCAAGCATTGCCGCGCCAACAGCCACAACGAGACCTTCACCTACGTCAAGATCCCTCGCAAAGAGCGACGCCTCCAGGAACTTCTCAAGGAGTGCCAGGAGATTGCAGCAGCCATGGCCAGGAACCCAGCGAGCGCTGAAACCAACAGCAGTTCCTACACCCTCTCCCACCCCATCCCCTCCAAACGCAAAGCCAAGAAATCCTTCCCAGCCCACTCCAAGATGCGCAGGAACTATGAGTACGACGCCGCATATTCGCCGCGGGGGACAAGCGTGCATGTGCAGCGTGATGATCGTCCGAAAGACGACAGTGCGGTGATGGTGTGTGCGGGTTGTGACTTCTCGGCACAGAACGTGTGCGACGTGTGGCTGCATTTCATCAAGGAGCACCAGGAACAGGAGTTCCGCTGGCTGGATTCCTCCACGGGCTACATCTGTACAGAGACCGGAGAAATCACCAATGCCAAGGTGTGTGTGTGTGTCACTGTGTGTGTGTGTGTGTGTCTGTGGGCATGTGTTTGTGTGTGTGTGTGTGTGTGTGTGTGTGTGTGTGTGTGTGGTCTGTGGGCCCGTGTTTGTGGGCGTGTATGTTTGTTTGTGTGTGTGTGGGCGTGTGTTTGTGGGCGTGTATGTTTGTTGTGTGTGTGTGTGTGTGTGTGTGTGTGTGTGTGTGTGTGTGTGTGTGTGTGTGTGTGTGTGTGTGTGTGAGTGAGTAAGTGATTGAGAGAGAGAAAGAGAGTGAGTCCTGTCTAGCTCTTGATTGTGTTTATGTTCAACTTGTTTTGAAGTCAGCCCAAGTTCAAAGTTACTGGTGCCAAAGGTCAGGTACCATATCATGGAGAGTAACTACATGATGCTGCACTGGTATCCTGGGGGATTTTTAAAAAGAAAAATATATGTAGTTTCTTTACTTGTAAATTTCATTCCTGTGTAGTTTCTGTTTAGACATGTTAGTAAAGGCCAGATAAGTTTTTTTTGTTGGGTATGATGTGAGGTCTCCCTGTGGTATTCATCAGTCATGATAATGGCCATGGATCTACACCCTGAAAAATCCGGATCAGTTGGCACTGGAGCAGTGCTTGGTGTGGCAGTGCTGTAGTGACAGTCCCAGTGACTGCAGCTGCACTTGAAAGTGGTTTCTGCAGGTGGAGCCTGTTGTCAGTTCTTGTGTCTCGCTGTTAGATGGTCTGACACAAGCTGCAGAGCGCTTGTTCCCTCTGCACAGGTTGCCATGTAGTCCCTGTGTCCAGCGGGGACAGTCCCCTGGGCAATGTCGTCCCACCAGTCAACATCCACATCAGGGGCCTTCATGTCTCTTACACAGACATCTTCCAATCGAAGTTTGGGGGGGTCCTTGGGGATTGTACTGTCCCGCATCCTGTGGACGTGTCCAACCCAGCAAAGGAGACCTTGTCATAGCAGAGTGTAGATGCTGGGTGTGACAATACATGATACAACCTCATTGTCATGCGGTCGGACTGTTGAATGCCCAGAATTATTCTCGGGTCATGTATACATGGAAAGACTTGAGCCTCCTTTCCTGCCTCAAATACAGGGTCATATTTTTGCTGCCACATGAAAGAGAGCATTGGTGATACAGGATCTGTTGACATTGATGACCAATTGGGATACAGGATCTGTTGACATTGATGACCAATTGGGATAC
>CM065747.1:35521182-35576182 GCA_033310375.1 Conus canariensis
AGTACTTGTTCTGTTGAACCAGCTTTAATGAAACATGGTGGAAAACTGAATGTGGTCTGAGCACGAACCCACCAAGTGATGTTGGTGCGGATCTTTGGCATGGCTCTGAATCAGAAGGCAGGTCCAAGCCTCCGTTCTGCAAGATGGCACAATCTTCTGAATCAGTCTCAGAGAATTTGGATGAGAAGACGGAGTGTGGCCCAAGAACCAACCCATTGAATCATACTGTGAATCTGTGGTGTGGATCCGAATGAAAGGACAGACCCAGGATCCCTTCAACTGTGGTAGAGGTTTACACTCTCCCCAACCCTAGCAGACAATCAAGAACTGGATTAGTCAAGTGATCGACTGTGAGTGTTACCGTAGTAATCGGTAGTTTCAAGTTTGTGTGCATGCATCAACTGTGCTTGCTTTTCTCGGTGTCTTTTTCTCATTTCCATTCTATTTCAGTGCCTCTCTCTTTTTGTCTCTTTCACTATTTGTCAGTTTTGCTCTGTTCATCAGATATGCTTACTTTTCAAGGAAAAGTGTTTGGACATTAAAGAAAAGAAAAAAGAAAAGAAAAAAGACGGAAAGAAAGGAACGAAGAGAAAGAAGGACAGCTCAGACTTGCTGTGTTTCAGGACGTGCCCCCTGACCTTGAGGCCCCGCCAGGCCCTGGCTACACGACGATGAGCAGTCGTCTGCTGAGCTGTGAGCACTGTGAGTTCACTACCTCCACTGTGCAGGCCATGAAGTCCCACCTGCGTCGTCACCTGCCCAAACGTTACCTGTGCCCCTACTGCAGTCTGCGCTGCAGTCGTAGGTGAGGATCCATTTTGTACAAGCCTGGAAAACTCTTCTGAATCCCATCCAGCCAACCAGATGTCTCCCATTCCATTATCTATGTCCCATGGGTTTCTGTTAACTATTGTTAGTGTACTCTTAGAAAGCTAGTATTGATCCTTTTCCAATGGATGCAATACATCAAATTCTTTCCATTACTGATATGCAATTTTTTAAATTCATTTTCTGCTGTTTAACAAAAACATTGTCAGCCAATCGTTCTAGCAGTGGAAAAGATAACACATGAACTTTGAATCCTGTACATTGTTCTGAGGAGATATTAAAAAAAAAATTGACTACTGGAAATAAAAAATGGCCAACATTCCATGTTCAAGCTTTTTTTGATACAAAAGTAATTAACAAAACAGAAAAAGAAGGAAAGAAAGAAAGAACTCTTTTTCTTTTACCTAGGACCTTAAAATTAATTCATCGTTTACAGTAGAAGGAAAAAGTTTTTTTAAGACTGCAGGCTATGTGCCAGAATGACAGACCGTAGGAAGTGCTACCTTACCTTCACATCTTCACCTAGGGACGGCATATTGTGAGAAAGTTAAAAATGGTCTGAAAATGCCAAGAAGACAAAATTGGTCAGTTTTACTGTAAACTGACAAAAAATGTAAGATGGAATTATAAAGGTGTTCCACTGCATGTAGGAGTATCTTTGTGATCTACCTGTTGCTACTGTTGCAATCTGATGGCATGTTTTTATAAGCTGTATGGATCTTGAAGTCTGGTTGTATATTGATATAAATTGTATGGATTTCAATGTGAGATTTCAAGTGTAATGATGACTGATTCGTTGACTCTGATTGTAATTCAGTCATGCGTATTATACATTCAGCTAGTTCCACCAGTTCCAGGCGTTTACACTACTGCCATCATGAAAAATGTATAATCAAAGTCTGCCTTAATCCCACGACTAATATCTTACAATTTACATGTTCTTTTACTGAGTAACAGTGTAAAGACTATTCCAATTAAGGATCCTTCCATTTAAAGATCTCAAGGGATGAGGGGGTGGGGATGGGGGACAGGTGATGTTTGGTTGTTATACGATTTATCTCCCAATAAAGATTTCCCCACTTTGAAGACTTTCTGTTCCAGAACTTTTTAATTTTTGTCTGTGGTCATTTTATATTTTACTTCCAAGTGAAGATTCCCTCCCTTTGAAGACTTTTTGTTCTGGAAAATTTTTGTCTGTGGCCAGTTTCTTTTTCACTTCCAAATAAAGATTCCTCCCTTTGAAGACTCTCTTAGAATATGTCTGTCGGGGGCCAGTCTACATTTCACTTCTAAGTGAAAATTCTCTCCCTTCAAAGACTTTCTGTTCTGAAACATTTTTCTCTCTGGGCAGTTTTTATTTTACTTTCAAGTAAAGACTCCCTCCTTTGAAGACTTTCTGGTCTGGAACATTTTGTGCATGGCCAGTTTATAATTTACTTCCATGTATAGATTCTCTCCTTTTGAAGACTTTCTGGTCTGGAACATTTTGTACGTGGCCAGTTTATAATTTACTTCCATGTAAAGATTCTCTCCTTTTGAAGACTTTCTGGTCTGGAACATTTTGTACGTGGCCAGTTTATAATTTACTTCCAAGTAAAGATTCTCTCCCTTTTAAGACTTTTTGTTCTGGAATGTTTGTGTCTGCGGGCAGTTTAGATTTCACTTCCAAACAGAGATTCTCTCCCTTTGAAGACTTTCTGTTCTAGGATATGTATGTCTGTGGCTAGTTTATAGTTTACTTTCAAGTAAAGATTCCCTCCCTTTGAAGGCTTCTTGTTTTGGAATAGTTTTGTCTATGGCCAGTTTATATTTTACTTCCAAACATTTTCTCACTTTGAAGGCTTTTTGTACTGAAACATTTTTGTCTGTGACTAGATTTTACTTTATTTCCAAGTAAAAATTCCTTCCCATTGAAGACTTTTCGTTCTGGACAGTTTTATCTGTGGACAGTTTATATTTTACTTCTAAGTATGGATTATGTTCCTTTGAAGACTTTCTGTTTTGGAACATTTTCATCTGTGGCCTGTTCATGTTTTATCTCCAAGTAAAGATTCCCTCCCTTTGAAGACTTTCTGTTCAGGGACTCTTTTTTTTGTTCTGCCTTAGGCTAATTTGTTTTCGCCGCTCCGATAAAGATTCATTCCCATTAGAGTTTGTTTTGTTCTTGACGGTTTTGTCTGTGGCCAGTTTATATTCAGTTGCCAATGAAGATGTCTTTCTTTATTCTCTTAAGGAATTTTTGTTCTGGAACAGTTTTCTCTTTGCTCATTATAGACTTAGATAGATTGCAATTAAGTCTTCTTGTCGTTTAACACCCTTTTTTTTTTTTTTTTTTTTTTTAAAAGGCCTTTGTGTTCAGATGTTTCACTGTATGTTATTGGCTGTAGTATAGATGTTTCACTGTTTAATGTTTGCTCCAGTTCAGATGTTTCACTGTTTGTTGTTTGCTCCAGTTCAGATGTTTCACTGTTTAATGTTTGCTCCTGTTCAGATGTTTACTGTTGGTTGTTTGCTCCAGTTCAGATGTTTCACTGTTTATTGTTTGCTCCAGTTCAGATGTTTCACAGTATGTTGTTTGCTCCAGTTCAGATGTTTCACTGTTTGTTGTTTGCTCCAGTTCAGATGTTTCACTGTGTATTGTTTGCTCCAGTTCAGATGTTTCATTGTATGTTGTTAGCTCCAGTTCAGATGTTTCACTGTTTGTTGTTTGCTCCAGTTCAGATGTTTCACTGTTTGTTGTTTGCTCCAGTTCAGATGTTTCACTGTTTGTTGTTTGCTCCCGTTCAGATGTTTCACTGTATGTTGTTTGCTCCTGTTCAGATGTTTCACTGTATGTTGTTTGCTCCTGTTCAGATGTTTCACTGTATGTTGTTTGCTCCCGTTCAGATGTTTCACTGTTTGTTGTTTGCTCCCGTTCAGATGTTTCACTGTATGTTGTTTGCTCCTGTTCAGATGTTTCACTGTATGTTGTTTGCTCCAGTTCAGATGTTTCACTGTTTGTTGTTTGCTCCCATTCAGATGTTTCACTGTATGTTGTTTGCTCCTGTTCAGATGTTTCACTGTTTGTTGTTTGCTCCCGTTCAGATGTTTCACTGTATGTTGTTTGCTCCTGTTCAGATGTTTCACTGTTTGTTGTTTGCTCCTGTTCAGATGTTTCACTGTTTTTGTTTGCTCCAGTTCAGATGTTTCACTGTTTGTTGTTTGCTCCAGTTCAGATGTTTCACTGTTTGTTGTTTGCTCCAGTTTGCTCCAGTTCAGATGTTTCACTGTTTGTTGTTTGCTCCAGTTCAGATGTTTCACTGTTTGTTGTTTGCTCCAGTTCAGATGTTTCACTGTTTGTTGTTTGCTCCAGTTCAGAAACAATCAAAGGGGTCTTTGGGCAGGTTTGCTTTAAGGTGGAAAGTCACAAACTTTATGATGTACAGTATGTATATGGGATCTGTATGCAGTGCTTGCTCCTATACAGGGACTGAACATTAATGTATGGCAGTGCTGCTGTTTGACTGAATTCAGTTTGTAGAGTGCCTGTGAAGATGACTATTAACGCTTAGTTAATTAACATCTAATAGCAATGTGTGATAAAGGTTTGTTCACTTTAAAGCGATGGGGACATGGACGTACGTGTGTGTTTGTGGGCAGACACATTTTGTGTGGGGATGTATAAATTTGCATGCGTGCTACATGTAATTGTCTATTAGGGAAAAAAAAAGGATTATTTTGTGTGTGTGCATGTGTGTGTAAGAAAAAAAAGGATACATGTACCTTGATTTTGTGCACAGCTGCAATCCAGGATACTCTAATGACTTGCCAAATTCAGTTGAAAAACCTCAAATATTTTTGATATTTTTTGTGTCCAGGACTAATTCAGGAACCTTGAAAGTGCAACAGTAACCTTTTCTTTTATTCCATTTTAGTGTTTGTTATTATTGAAGGGGTTCAGATATCCAAGGGATTTTATTTTGGCCTCTATTTTGGTACATACTGACCCCAATCACTTATAAAGTCTTTTGATTAAGTCGATAGCTGAAATGATCAAATTTATAGATTTATTTGAGAGTAAAAAGGTGTCACAATGTGTTCTCTGTGGTCAATACCTAATAACATGACTGACTTTGAAATGCTTTTTGAGATAATCATTGGGTCTCAGAACTCTTTGTCAGAACAGCTCAGCTCTATTTTTCTCAAACACCAAATCAGATTACAGTTGACATAATTAATAATCTCTTTGGTTATGGAAAACATGAAACATGAAACCAGCTGCCGTGGTGAAGTGGTTAGCGTCGCGGACTCCCGGCTGGGAGGTCGTGGGTTCGAATCCCATCAGAAGTCATGTGGGTTTTTCTGCCCCGACCGGCTCCTACCCAGAGTTGAGTTGCTGCGGACTCAGTTGGGAAGACTGGGACCACACAGTCGAGTTTCATCCACTTAATGGATGCGTTTCTGAGAGTGTTGCTCAAATTTCATGACCAACACTGCAGGTGCCTGTATCTCTCAGGCCTGGTTGACGCCGGGATATATTATGAAAGGAAGCGTAGAGTACAGCCCTGTCATGTAGTCTCAGACCGAAATGGAAATCCTTAGCATCATTTTAATCGTCCTCATTCTCATCGATCAGCATAAAAAAAAAAAGTCTCAAATTTGGTGGCCCTTCATGCTCTGCTTTCATGGTGACCTCAGTTTCGATGTCCTCTCCACATCTGTGGCCTTGGTTTGGTTCCGTCGGGGTCACCGGTATCGGCGAGTCCATGGGGGCTGTCGTTGGACGGACGTGTTGGTGCCCTCCGGAGAGAGAGCTCACTCACGCTGGCTCCGCAACTAAGCAATTATTGTCGTCAGTAGGGGGCTTAGTAGGTGGTGTCCTGCGTATGTTAGATCAGAACAGGCGCCACTGAACACCACCGAAGTGACTCGGCAGCAGTGCAGTGTCTCCTCCGGTGGGTTGCCTCTTGACGACTTGACATTGACTGCTCCTTGTGGATTGCCGGTGCCGGGGCTGTGGCTGTGGACGGGTGTCGGAATGAGCGGCATGGGTGCACTGCCTCTGAGGTGGCGCAGAGGTTGGGACAGCAAAAAAAACAACAACAACAACAACAACAAAAAAAACATGAACTCTTCCCCCGAAATAAGTCAAGGAAGTGTTTGGTTATTTTTGTGTTATCTGCAGGATATGTGACATTGACATTATCTGATGTACCATATCAAGTTCAAATTTTCAAAGTGAAAATTTGTGAGTTTGAGGACCAACATTTTAATTTTAATGGAATTCACTGTATTTAGAATGCAGGCAAGGTGAAATATTCAACAACGTTGCATTTTAAGTTTTTGGTGTCGTTGTAACTCTATTAGGCCCTGACAGTATACTCTTTTACATGAGATTAGGAGGACATGCTTATGGCGAAGGAAGAAGGAATTCTCAAGGTAATGGAAATTTAAGAAGACATGATTTGACATCAGTATACAGATTAATTATTCTCTTTTTGATGTTCACAGAGACACCATCAACCAACATGTACGCTGCGGTCACAAAGGCAGAGAACTCTGGACAATTTTCTTCCGACTCCCAGAAGGATTTGTGGCAGATTCTGACAATGCTGAGAGCAACATGGATACATCAGGACCTGCAAGTTCTCAGGTAAAAAACATGGATACATCAGGACCTGCAAGTTCTCAGGTAAAAAAACATGGATACATCAGGACCTGCAAGTTCTCAGGTAAAAAACATGGATACATCAGGACCTGCAAGTTCTCAGGTAAAAAACATGGATACATCAGGACCTGCAAGTTCTCAGGTAAAAAAAACATGGATACATCAGGACCTGCAAGTTCTCAGGTAAAAAACATGGATACATCAGGACCTGCAAGTTCTCAGGTAAAAAAACATGGATACATCAGGACCTGCAAGTTCTCAGGTAAAAAACATGGATACATCAGGACCTGCAAGTTCTCAGGTAAAAAAACATGGATACATCAGGACCTGCAAGTTCTCAGGTAAAAAACATGGATACATCAGGACCTGCAAGTTCTCAGGTAAGTCGCAAAAAGAACAACAGACCAATGAACAGATACAAAAAAAAAGGGGGAGGAAGGGCTTGGGGGGGGGGGGGGGGGCTGGGGGGGAGGGAGGGGGAGTGAAAAAAGATGAACAGTGTGAAGAGGAAGTTTACGAATGCAGAAAATTAAGGAAAGAATCTGCAATTTTATTGACAAACTATATGTCAATGAATCATTGTGTAGAAGGAAACGCCCTAAACTTTTCCCCTGTGTATTGCCATGACATGTGAATCTGCATTATGCTTTCCCCTATGTATTGCCATGACATGTGAATCCGCATTATGCTTTCCCCTATGTATTGCCATGACATGTGAATCCGCATTATGCTTTCCCCTATGTATTGCCATGACATGTGAATCCGCATTATGCTTTCCCCTATGTATTGCCATGACATGTGAATCAGCATTGTGCTTTCCCCTATGTATTGCCATGACATGTGAATCCGCATTGTGCTTTCCCCTATGTATTGCCATGACATGTGAATCCGCATTATGCTCCATTCACAATGTGCCTCCCAGCATTGGACGGGACAGTCCGAGTACACAGCAGCATGTAAAAAAACTTTATAAAAAAAAAAAATTTAAAACAAGCTTTAGAAACAAGAATTGAGTTTATGTTAAAAAGATGCCAAGTATCAATGTAGATCGGAGATCTACTAAAGAAAGGAAGAAGAAAAAAAGAAGAAAAAAAAGGTGGCTATGTAAGCAATCAATTGTCTACCTTCAACATTGCACACACACACACACACACACACACACACACACACAACACACACCACACAGGGAAAGATTTTTTTTTTAATGTTCACTACCAAATGCCAACAATTAAGACTAAACCAATTAGTGATACTGTCTTCATGAAAAGAAATGTGTGCATATATGGAAAAACACACACACACAAAAACACAATTCTGTAGTCAGTTGTTGATGGTAGAAGTACAAGTTAACAATGGAAATCGTATCAAAAGAGAACCATAAACAAAATGAAATACAAATTGAGTGACAAACTTACAAACACTTCGATATCTTCCAAAGATAAAAAAAAATATAATTACCTGGTGTTTTCCATAGTTGTAATTGAACAAAGAGAATGAAAAATGTTCATCCTAAAGACAAAAATCAGTCTTATAAAATAGCTTCACAAAGAAGTGTATATGAATACACTGCAGAAGTAGCAAGCATTCCTCAACTTCTTGTTGAGCTTCTATACCTGCAAGTGCAAGATTTTTTTTCATGCTTGAAAATTGATGATGTTTTCATTCAAACAAATCAAAACCACCACCATCACTGCCACCCCCCCCCCCCCCCCCCCAAAAAAAAAAAAAAGAAAAAAAAAAAGAAAAAAAAAAGATGAAGACAGAGAGAAAGAGATAGATTAATATTATGTAATGTGCAAAGTCTGTAGCAAGCACCAGTAAACGTTTCTCTCTCCACATGCCAGATGGTTGAATTAATGAATCCCAACACACACAGGAAAGTAAGAAAGGTGGTCAAAGGGAAAGCACTCTTGACTTCACACACATCATTCTGCAGCAGGTGAACATTTTGGTGACAAGCAGTTGCAATGAAATTTATGTCATTTTGCAACTAATGTAGCCTGACATACAAATGTTGAATATGTATTTAAATGAAAGAGACAGGTGAAAGAAAAAAAAACAAACAGGTTAGAACAACTTGGTTCCTGGTTCAGGAAAATTCTCACTTAATCATAAACACAAACATTGAAATGTCTGTAAGGGCTGGAGGTCATAAAGAATTAAAAAAAAAATTTTTTTTATTATGGTCTACCATTATTTCTTACTAGGAGGGTGCTGGTTCATTGCCCCTCTAAAGGCGAGAAGTTCCTAGAGCTGTAATACAAGTTGTGTACTCGCAGATCTGTTCTTCCATCTTGGCTACATGAAAATACGATGTTTGCTGTATTGTTTGGTTTGTTCAGTGGTGAATGTTGGTGTTTCGCTATAGAACTTTGATAAATATGCTCCACATAACAATTATCAAACTTTCATATGTTAAGAACACAGAAATCCACTACAGTGTCAGAAGCTGCCGGAAAATGCCCTGAATGTTATTACCTCCTTGTCGAAATTGTGATTGTTCTGTTGGAGTAGAAAGCCACTTGCTCATTTGGATGTGTAACGTGTTTCAAAACCATTAATTTTCTTGAAATTTATTTGATTGACAATTTTCTGTTGGAAGTACAGACTTCAGCATATTTGATTGTTAACTTTCGTCTGGAAGCAAAGGCTTGAGATTTATTTTCAGAGCCAACCTTTCTTCTGGGAATGATTCCACAAAGTATTTGAACATGCATTTGTCTTCACTGTACTTAGTATTATACATCCAGTGACATATCGGTGATAGATGTCACCCTGAACCTGCATTTGTCTTCACTGTACATAGTATTTTAACCCAGTGACATGTCGGTGATGGATGTCACCCTGAACCTGCATTTGTCTTCACTGTACATAGTATTATACTCCAGTGACATGTCGGTGATAGATGTCACCCTGAACCTGCATTTGTCTTCACTGTACATAGTATTGTACACCCAGTGACATGTCGGTGATAGATGTCACCCTGAACCTGCATTTGTCTTCACTGTACATAGTATTATACATCCAGTGACATGTCGGTGATAGATGTCACCCTGAACCTGCAATTGTCTTCACTTACATAGTATTTACACCAGTGACATGTGGTGATAGATGCACCCTGAACCTGCATTTGTACTGTAATAGATTCAACACACAGAGGTCTATTCGAGATAGATGTACCCTGAAACTGCAAATTGTCTCACTATACATAGTATTTTTACATCCAGTGACATGTCGGTGATAGATGCCACCCTTCTGTTTCCCCTTTACCTCATTTGGTGACTAGTTTAATTAAGACTCAGACAGCAACGAGAAAGCAAGGTCTTTTCTACGTAGTTTATGTCAAATGATACCTGGCTGCAAAGACGCAAGAAATTTATTTTGTCCTCATTGTATAAAGAATAATATGTTTATTGTCTTATCAATAGGCACATGGGAACAGAAGCTTGCACTGAAACAACTTCATTCATAAGATATACCATGTAGATTTGTGTCTGAAAACAGTTTGTTTCTTTAGCAAAAAAGCCTCTTGGTTGGAAAGCACGCTCATGCATGCATGCTCACGCGTGTGCACACACAAACACACACACACACACACACACACACACACACACACACACACACGTAAGACTTCATGGTAGATTCAATCCGTTGTGGTAGTCCCTGCCCCTCCCTCCTCCCCTCCTACAATATTGTACAATACCATATAGTAAAACTGAACATTTTGGACTGATTTGCCAACTGAAGTGAGATGAAACCAATGGCAGTTAGCCGTTTGACATGACAGAAGATGGCGTCACCAACAACGGTGTGTGCTCTGTGGACAGGGAGAAGATGCAGGGGACCAGCCACTGGAGTCGGCTGGCAGCCGAGCGAGATCAGCCGCCATACGGGAGCGCATCAAGTGCGGACGCTGCGACGAGCGACGGGAAAGTGTGGCGGCGGTGTACAAGCATCATCGTGAGGACCACTCGGATCAGAGCTTCCTGTGGGTGGACGTCACCAACGGTTACACCTGTAACCACTCGGGCGTGGTGAGTGGGGTTATGTAAATGGCATGAATAATTTAGCAGGGGAGAGGGATTGGGTGGGGGTGGGGGGGGGGGATGACCAAGTGCAGGGAAACAGCGCCTCTGTCGGAGGCTGGAATAGCTCAGTTGGTAGAGTGCCAGACTCTGGTGATCCTAGGGTTGCGGGTTCGCATCTCTGCCAGGCCATTTCGGTACAGGGACATTTTTCCCTCGGAGTTAACATTGATTCTGACTCCATTACCCATACAGTCCTTTGAATGAGACTATAAACCGAGGTTCCGTGTGTGAACGCATGCACAACATCTTGCACACACGTAAAATCCCATCACCAACTTTCGGAAGAGAAGGCCAGTTTGGCCGTTGGTATGACACGTTGCACATAGCATGCACCTTCCCTGAAGATGGAGTATGGCTGTCTTAATGGCGGTCATACACACAAAACTCCACTATCTGTCTATACAGGCAGTGTCCGCAGATCAGCCTGCGTACGCAGAAAGAAAGAAAGAAAGAAAAAGCGCCTCTGTCACCATGGTAATGATTTGGCAAAGGAAAGGGAAAAAACCAGGGAAAGGAGGTTACAGGTGGATGGGAGTTGGGGGAAGGGAAGGTGGGGAGGGAGATGGGGGCAGAGATGAGAGGGTGGGGTAGGATGGGAAGATGACAAAGAAGGGGGGCTTTAAAGTGTGAACTGTTCGAACCTTTCACTGATAGAGTACAGAAACCCATCAATTCTGTCTTGTGATCAGAACCATAGATCTGTTGGTAGCCAGTCTAGAGTTGAGTTTTACTTCTTGGGTGAGACTTCTTAGTAGATTCAATCTGGTGTGGTAGTCCCCCCCCCCCCCCCCCCCCCCCTTGCAGTATTATACAGTACCATGCAGTAAAGTGCAACACCACTCAAAGACAGAAAAATGGCAGTGCAGCATTGCGATCAGGTGACTGACACCCAGAAAGAGGCCTCACACCTGTTCATGCTGCATGGCTACAGTGAGGAGGAATACATGTATACCAGTACACTACCTTAAATACAGTGCAGTACAACACATAACATGGCAATGTTGTTGTCAGGTGATTGACACCTAGGAGCAGCCCCTCCCACCCCCACCCCCCTCCAACCTGGACCCCCTACCTGCTAATGTAGGACAGCGAAGTATGGAGCAGGACAACACAATAAATAAATGTAATATAAGACACTGTGATAAATACAGTGCAATAGAGCACATAATGATGCACTGCTGTTGTCAGGTGATTGACGCCAAGGAGCAGGTAATAAATGCAATTTGATACAGTACACAGTGATGCACAGTTGTCAGGTGATTGACACCAAGGAGCAGGTAATAAATGCAATGTGATACAGTACACAGTGATGCTCTGTTGTTGTCAGGTGATTGACACCAAGGAGCAGGTGATAACTGCAGTGTGATACAGCACACAGTGATGCACTATTGTCAGGTGATTGAGGCCAAGGAGCAGGTAATAAATGCAATGTAATACAGTACACAGTGATGCACTGTTGTCAGGTGATTGACACCAAGGAGCAGGTAATAAATGCAATGTGATACAGTACACCATGATGCATTGCTGTTGTCAGGTGATCGACGCCAAGGAGCAGGCCCCACACCTGTTCACGCAGGACGGCTACAGCGTTGAGCAGGACAGCGGCAACGTGTCCACCTACTGCTGCAAGTTCTGCCCCTTCACCTCGGCCTTTGTGCAGGCCATCAAGTCCCACATGAAGAGCCACCTGCCCCACGGCTTCATGTGCCCGTACTGCACCATGACTTCCAACAGCAAGTCAGTGTGTTTGTCACAGAGAAGAAAACAACAGTTGTTCTTTCACTTTTCAAAAACAGTTGTTCTTTCACTTTTTCAAAAACAGTTGTTCTTTCACTTTTTCAAGAACAGTTGTTGTTCTTTTCCGTTTTCAAAAACAGTTGTTCTTTTCCTTTTTCAAAAACAGTTCTTGTTATTTTCCGTTTTCAAAAACAGTTGTTCTTTTCCTTTTGCAAAAACAGTTGTTCTTTTCCTTTTTCAAAAACAGTTGTTCTTTTCATTTTTCATTTTTCCTTGTTGTGTTCATGTAAGTTTATGGTTGCGAAGTCTTTCTGAAAAAAAATTGTTTACCTTGCAATTTTGACAGCCACTAGCTGTCTTGCAGACTTGTGTACCCATATGATTTCACTGTATTTTGTACACATCTTCAGCAAAAGTACGACAAAATGCGACAAACCTTATAAAAAAAAATCTAAGAGATGAAGTTCTTGAACGTTAATTGCACTTGCCTAGCATAACCATGGCAGGGGCTTTGACCAAAGAGGAACAACTCTTGCTAACTTGAAATTGCATCAAGCTGTGTACTTCTTTGAAAAAAAAAATGCCCTGAAACATGGGGGGCGAAAACAGGCAAGAGAGCTTGAATTTGTGCCGAAGTATGCTGATGAATCCTCCTTGAAAGTAATTTAAGGTAGGAAGAACCCATTTTTACCATAGACAAAGGCAAAGATCAGGTGGTTACTACTTTGAAGAAGAAGCTTCTATTGTGTGATGGCTGCTGGAATTGAAAGAAAAGCCTTTCTCAGCCCCCTTCGTAAAAAATATTAAGAAGACAAAACATAGAACCCCTGTCCCCCCTCTTACTCTTTCAGAAATTTGGAAAAATTGTTTAAATTCTTTGTAGAAAATATGCTCATTTTTGTTGAAAAATGCACCAGCAGCAGGGTAGATGGAAGTGGTGTTGGGTCAGTTACGTTCTCACCCTCTCAGGTTTGTGTTTATTGGGACAGCTGCTGACAGTCGTGCTGGGCAACTGCAGCAGCCAAAAGATAGGAGCAGTTGTGTGTGTGTGTGTGTGTGTGTGTGTGTGTGTGTGTGTGCTGTTTGGTATCATGTGCTTTGAACTGAGTATTCGAATCCCAGTAAACAATACAAAATCAGCAGAAATGTGTTTATGTATACGCTGTAATATATATGTGTATGTGTATGTGTGTGTGTGTGTGTGTGTGTGTGCTGTTTGGTATCATGTGCTTTGAACTGAGTATCGAATCCAGTAAACAATACAAATCAGCAGAAATGTGTTTATGTATACGCTGTAATATATGTGTGTATGTGTGTGTGTGTGTGTGTGGAGAGTGATGAAGAAGATAAAAGATCTTAGGTTCTTTTCAGAATTTTTTTTTTTTTTTTTTCAAAACCCATATAAACAACAACTACTACTAGAAACCCAGCCATGTTGTTGTGCTAGTCCTTGTGTTTGCAAGAAGATGATATTCCAGCAGTTGTAGATTAAAAGCAGCCAACACAGTTCATCATGTGCCTGTTTTTATGTTTGGGGGAAGAAGATGTGTCCCACAGGTACAGGATAGAAATAACAAACATAGTTCATCATGTGCCTGTCTTTGCATTTGGAAGGAGAAGATGTCTTGCCAGTTCCATGGTTTAAAAGAAAATACAACAAAGTTCATGCGCCGGTTTTATGTATGCAGGAAGATTATGATGTCTTGCCAGTTGCATGGGGAAAAAAACCCAGCAAACATAGTTCATGTGCCTGTTTGTTTTGTCTGCAGGGAGAAGATGATGTCACACCAGTCCTGCATGCACAGAGAGGACAATCCCTGGATCTTACACCTGCGCATGCCAACAGAGTCCTCGTCAGTATCAGCAGTCGCCTTGGAGTCCAACGGTGTGCATAGCTGTGTATTGATTGGGCATGTGTCAGTGATGCTGCTAGTGATGTGTGCAGGGTCAGGCAATTCTGGAGAGATTTATCCATGAAGAGGATGAAAATCAACCGTGTGGCTCCAGTCTTCCCATTCTAAGTCCTCAGCACTTGGCTGCCTAGTGATGAAGTTTTGGTGTAGCATGCTATGATTTTGTTAACAAAGCTAAGCTCTTACACATTGCGTTGAAATGCTTTACTTCAAAACAAAAATGTTTTAAACTGTGGGGAAAAAAGATTCACAGACTCGACAGCTTCTGAAACAAAACCAAGATAACGTAGTTCTTTAGACTGCAGACTAGTTTCATCAAAAAATGGCCAAGGACAGTAAAGAGAGGAATGAAAAATTAGAAGAAAAACTGCTAAAGACAGTAGTAGTTTTGCCACTTTATCGATAGGTTTTGCTGTCAGCCATTACATTTTTCTTTAGAGCAAGTCAAAACCATGCGATAACTTGTGAGATTTCCATCTTCCCTGTCCATCATCGTGTCGTGTGCAGAGCAAAGTATGACTGAAAGTTCTACTGAGTCTGACTTGTTGCGCCACTTACGGAGTACTACACTTAAATGCTGCAGCTAAAACGTCAAAATGCTACACTTGGTGCCTTTGAGAGCCAGCAAGCATTGTATTCTCGTTCAGTTCTGGGCAGGAGCCAGCCACGTGTGAAACATCTCACAGATGAATGTCTCTGACTGCCATCAAACTCATGACCTCCAGCTGGCTGTGTGCAACAGTAACTACTGCACCACAGCCATTGACAATGTGCCTCTTTTGATCTGCTGGGTTTTTGGATGTCTAGAGGGGTTCAGTTACTTTCAGATGTGCACCTAGAAGACAGGAAAGTCTCCATCTGTCACCCACCCAAGGTTAATCCCATTTGAATCAAGAGAATATATGACCCTCTGGTGACTCATGTTAATGGTTGGGTGTGGTGTAGTTGGTGAAATAAATTCCTTTTAAATTGTTTGATTGATAAATGAGTGTGCTGTAGTCGGTGGAATAAATTTCTTTTGAAACTGTTTGATTAATAAAAGACTGATGACAAATACGGAATGACATAACCAGTTATGGATTTCTTGCAAACAAAAAAAAAAAAAAAAGAATACATATAGATGTCAGATTTTGAACAAAAGAAAACAAAACAAGCAAGCATATTTTGTTTATAATTGAAAAATAAACACAAACCTGTATTAGTCTTTCTGATGTGCAGATGGGCCAAGCACACCTGCAAGAGGAGTGACGCAGTACACATGTAATGAGTGTGACTACACATCAGAGAATCTCTACCAGTATCGCCTGCACTTAGCCAATCACGGCAGCTTCCCGCACCTCGTCAAGGACATCCCTGAAGACCTACCTTACCGCTGTGGCTACTGTGTCTATGTGGCGGAAGACGAGGGCGATTTTGGGGCACACATTGCATCCCACCTGGAAAGACGCAATTTCCGATGCAGCAAGTGTGAATACACAGCTTTCAAACATTCTACCGTGCAAACCCACATACAGACCACACATGACGAGACCGAGGAAATCGAGGTAATTGACCTTCAAGCGCAGAACGTATCTGAGCAGGGAGGCTCCGTGGAGGAACCGCAGCTGGTCAACCTTGAACCGAAGGTGAAGGTCGTGCCTGTCAACGACCTTGACCTTGACCGTGAAGGGCTGACCTTGTTTTCCCCGCCCTCTACACCAGATGAGGAAGGGCAGGAAAGGAGAATGGAGGGTGAGGACATGAACATCATCGGGTTGGAGACCCCCAGCATCGCAGAACTTGACAACCAATCGGACTCCACGGAAGAGTGGGGAGGAAATGATGATGACGCATCAAGGGAGGGGTCCCCTGTACCGTCCGATCACACCCCAACCCCCCCAAGGACAGGGAACAGCATTTTGCGGCTGACGTTGCAAGGGAAGCTGACGGGGGAGTACGGCATCAAGAGGGCGGTGCCAGTCGACAAGGAAGGGGACCTATCAGACGGCTCAGCCAGTGGCGACAGTGTCATGTCTGCGCCCTCTGATGCTGAAGACGATCCTTCCCCAGACATGGCTCAACATGAGGATGACTCTTCCCCTGAGCAGCCGGATGAAGAGGATCAAGACGAAGTTGAGGAGGAAAACGACGATGACGAAGAAGAGATTGAAAACGATGGTGACAATGCCAACACCGGAAATGACATCTGCGAAGATGAGGAGGTGGAACATGAAGTCGATGAATATGTGGAGAATGGAAATGACGACGAAGATGTGGAGAATGGAAATGACGACGAAGATGTGGAGAATGGAAATGACGACGAAGATGTGGAGATGGAAAATGACGAGGATCGGAGCCCGGAGGAAGCGGAGAACTCGGTGGGGTTCGAACCAGTGGAGGAAGAGGAAGAAGATGCAGATGATGGGGAGGGGGTAGGAGAGGGCAGCGATGAGGAGGAAGAGGAATGCATGGAGCAGGGAGAGGAGGAGGAGGAGGAAGAGGAAGAGGAAGGAGGGTTTCAACAGCTGAGTGTAAGAAGAAATGGAGAAAGAGACTAAGAACTGGAAAGGTCTAGCTCTGCACTCCTCACAACAGTTTGTATCTAGGGCTGCTGAAATTCCATAATTGAAATGGCAATGACTTTGTAATTGACTCAGAAACGACTTTAAAGTCAAGTGGCTGTGACTTCATAATTGATGAAGCTATTATGAGATAACTGTCCAACAAATGACTTCTGTATGGCTGTTCTGGCGTGATTGAGGACAGTGGCTTGGCTGTCAGTGTGGTTGTAGGAATGCATTCCAAGTACAACAGTTGATATGATGTATGATGTATAACTTAGTTCAACTTCAAAACGTCCTAGGTCTTGACAAACTGGACGATTTGAGAATCGGTAAAGATCTGAACTATTAGAAATGTAAAGAAGAGAGAAAGAGTGTGTGAGCAGTGGAGGAAAGTATGTAAAATGAGGTGTTCAGAATGTGATTGTAGATGGGTTCTTGGCACAGTCAGTCTGGCAGTACAATGTATAGTGTATATGTGTATCGACCTGCAGAAGCAGGATTGCTTTTGGTCTTGAGAGATCTGGGTGTTCTGAGCGAGGCCCACAAGATCCATGCCCGTCACTCCACGCCAGTAAACGACAGAATAACGTGTGTGTGAAGAAAGTATGCCTGATGATGGCTGTTCAGCATGTAGGGAAGTAATAATAGGAAGAAAATAAAGGAAAATCAAACAAAGACCAACTTGATGCTGAATTAGCATGGTGAAGCCAGGCGAGAATGCATCTGCTTCTTCAGTCATCAGCCAGAACTTGGTGAAGAAAACCAATCTGAAACTCGAAAACTTGTCCACATTTTCAGCATGCCATCTATCACTTATCCCACAGCGTTTATCATGTGATCTGTGAACTGCAAGACTCAGCTTGTAGGTCACAGGATGTGAGTGAACACTGTTGTCAAAAACAGCCAGACATCAGCCATATTCTAACCTGTCATCAGGATGCCATAATTATGTCAGGTGTACGTTTGGGCAAAAACTGTGACCAAGATGGCGGCATATGAGATGTGTCTGTGTGTGTGTGTGAGTGAAAACTCACCAACATGGTTGTATGTCGGGTGTATGCTTGGGTGAAACCGACATTAGGATGACCACATGTCAGGTAAAATGTGTTGCGAAGATGGCCGCATGTCCGTCGATTGTGTGTGTGAAAAGCATTGCCAAGATGGTCGTATGTCAGTTGTATATTTGTCTGAAAACCATCACCAAGATGGCTGTATTTCAGGTGTATGTTTGGGTAAAAAAAAAACTGTCAACAAGATGGCCGCTTGTCAGGTGTATGTTTTTTTTTTTTTTTACCATAAAGGCCTGATGTGAGCTGATTTCTTTCTGAAAGTGTGAACAATTGTCTCCAAGATGGCTGCATGCCAGCTCTAGCTTGGGGTGAATGACTGTCACCATATGGCTGCATACTAGCTGGGTTTTTTTTTTTTTTTTTTTAGAATGAAAAATTGTCACCCAAATGGCCACATGTCACCTCTGGGGGAGTGGGGGGGGGGGGGGGGGGGGGGGGGGAAAGAAAGAGATGGCATGGGCTAAAAGATCAAAACAGTAAATTTATTTGAGCTCAGGAGCTTGAAACGAATTTTAAAAAAAAGTCTTTGCCAAAGGTTGTGAGTTGCCAGGAGATTCATGTGTTTTAGTAGTTGTGTGGTGCTGTGTGTGTGTGTGTGTGTGTGTGTGTGTGTGTGTATTGGTTGCAATAAATTTTCTCTTTGTATGGTCTGTATTGTTCTTGTATGCTATGACTTATATAAGATATGATGTATGTTTGTATTTAAGCTATGTAGTTGTATGCTATGACTTATATAAGATATGATGTATGTTTGTATTTAAGCTATGTAATTGTATCCAGTTGCAAAATGAAGATGAAGAAGACGGGTGATGGTTCTCATATGAGAGTCTGTCGCAGTACTAACATTTATGTAAATGATAGGAATCCTCAGTATCCATAATGAACCATCATAGCTTGTGCATCAGTTTGGAAGTGCTAAATCTTGGGCATGAAAGAGAAAGTGCTTACTTGCCAAACATTCACAAGCATGCTTATAATTGGTTCCCATGCAGAAAAGCAAAGTAAAACAGAAACTGCATACATACAGTCTTGTTTGGCTTGGTGGACTGAAGAGTGGATATCTGTTTTTCCTTTTGAAATGAAATGGGAAATTTATTATTTTTTTTTAAGTTGAAGAGAAACCAATGTAACCAATTTGTCGATATGCAGTTAAATTCTGGCAATGCACACGAACGTGAACGGACTCATTACTCTCTCCCTCTCTCTCTCAGTCTTAGAGGTAACCACATCTTGTATGATGAGTAAACAAGATCAATTGAACAAATGATTTTCCTCATTCTAGCTTTTTTTTTTTTAATGTTGCTAACTTTCACCTGCACATATTAAAAATAACTGATATTATGGGATATAAAACCAGCACTATTGTTACATTTTTTGGCCATATTTTACAGATTGAACAGACGTACACAAAATGAAGAAGCATACAGGCTGTACCTGATTTGTCAGTTTTTGTTTACTTCTAAAATTTCCAAATAAACTTTTATAGTAATGCATATGATTTTTTCAGTTTTTGGAAAAAACATGTTGCATAGTATTGCTCATTTAGTCTATAAACACGTTCTCTGTGGGATTCTTCACATGTCACAAGATTTGTCGCTTTTTGCAATGAGTGTTGCCTTTCTTCCACACCTTGTTGGGAACAATGCGAACTGTAACCCGTTTCATAACTACACTATCAGAGAAAAAGGTAACTAACTCTTTTGGGGGTTATATGGGAAAGAACTGTGTATTAGTAACTGGTTAAAAGGTAAAAACAAAATGCCATTCCACTGATGTGTGTTAAGTATGTGAGCAAGGCTATGAAGTTAATTAATGTATATAAAGACAGTTCAGTTTTTTTATCTACTTAAACATGCTGCTTTTTTTAAAATTCTTTTTTTTTTGTCGCGTTGCTTGTGAGCGAGTTGTATGCATGCATGCAAATGTTTAGTAAGTGTTTTTGTTGTGTCCAGTTAAAAGATTTAGCACTTGCAAATCGATTCATATCATTTCCATCAGTGAGAAGGAGGAGGATTGGGAGAAGGGGAGAATATGATCGGATGTACGAATATTATTAATGCAGTTGAATAGGTTCATGTTTGTTCAAGGAGCTTGCGCAACAAGAGTTCATGAACATAAGGTTAATGTCAAAGACATGCTGAATAGATGCTTTATTGTTTTCTTAAGGGAGAAAAACCAAACATTGCCACTCTGCCCTTTCCATAAAATCGAGGCCGTAATCACCCAGGCAATGGAATCTGCTGGTGTATGTGAGTGGTCAAGTATCAGTGTGCGTGTTTGTGAGTGTGCTTGTGTGTGTGAATGTGTGTATGAATGCATATCTTGTTCTTTTCATTCAAAGGGAGGTTGGGTGGAATAGTGTATGATCATATTTTCATATGCTTTTTTAAAAAAATTCTATTTTTGCAGTTGGACAGGTCCAGAAACTTTTGATGTAGAACAGCAATTTAACCCTTTTTTTAGTGAGTGAAATCGGAATTTCATTGTGAGTCTGAAGCTTTTGATACAGAACAGCAATTTAACCCTTTTTTTTAGTGAGTGAAATCGGAATTTCATTGTGAGTCTGAAGCTTTTGATACAGAACAGCAATTTAACCCTTTTTTTTAGTGAGTGAAATCGGAATTTCATTGTGAGTTCAGAAGTGTTTGATGTAGATCAGCAGTTTAAACATTGTTTTCTTTGTAAGTAAAACCAAAATTTCATTCTGTGTGACGTTGGCGTCCTTTGGCTCCTCGTCCCCCACCTCTCCCCGGTAATGTGAGGAAGGTGTTTCCAGTGTGTTCAAGTGTGTGTGTGTATGTGTGTGTATGCGCATGCGGAAGTTCCAGTAGCTAAATGTGTGCATTTGAGAACGTATATGTGTGATTGGGAGTCGGAAGATACCACTTTATTTTAGTCTGAAAGTTAAAAAAATCTGAATCTGCTGGATTGCTTTCTTTCCTTTTATATATATATATATTTGTTTGTTTGAAACAACCACCTGATTCAGTCTTTTTCTTCCTTTTTTTTGTCCCAATCCTACTGTGAAAATACACAAAGCAAGTTCTAATCGTGAACTTACTATTTTGGGTCTTTTTTCTTTTTCTTTTACTTTAGTGACAAATTAATCTGTTGGGTTCACCTTGGGGGAAGGGGTTCTACAGTGCTCTTTGGATTGTCATTAAAGTTTGATCATGATGAAGGAAATACGGGGGCTGTGATGTTGCTATGACGTTTCGTTTATGATTGTATACTTTTATCTGTACCTCTCACCATGGATACAAAGCAGTAGGATAAGTATCTCACCTTGCTGTCTTCTGTTCACCTTGATTGGAGTCCCCATTCGCTCACTAACCACTTCCGGGCACCACCGTCATCAGGTGCTACCCCAGAATTGTTCAGTTGACTGGGATGCCCTCTCAGGTAATGACGTTAGCCAGCTTTTTGTTTTTCACTCGTTCTGTGAGCTCGTCATGTTGCCTGAACGTAGCAGTTGCCTGCATGTGTGTGCTTCAAATTTTTCAGTTTGACGCTATCAGTCAGTGGCAAAGGATGGCGAAGAGACAGACGCCTGTAAACACGAGGCAGAGAGCCAATTGCATCAACAGGAAGTGGTGAATGCCTTCAGTGCGGGCAATGGAACTAGAGGCAAAGACGCTTGTGCCCCTTCTGTGTATCTGTTCTCGATCTCGACTTCCTACTTCCTCTGGCCTTAACGGTCACACTCATTCTGTCTACTTTCATTTTGCTACTTCTTTACATCCATACTAACTGCATACAGCTGTGTTGTCTTTTTCTTTCTCTAGCATATGATCGTGCCTTTCCGGTGTCTATTGTCGGCAAGGTGTGCGGCTTATTTTGTTACTTTTTTATTTGTTCCAGTGGCTTTGGTGCTGTGCCACGTTACTCTTTCTCTGTTTTTCTCTCTCTCTGTGTCTGTCTGTCTGTCTGTCTCTCTTTCTCTCTCCAATTCTCCCCTCCCACTTTTCCGGCGTTCCCGTTTCTCTACCCGTCGCTGTCACTCGATTCTCTGTGTTTCAACTCGCACCCATCCTCCCACTTAACACCACCTCAGCATCCTGTACACTGAACAGGCAGATGAACATTAACAATGATGGAGGACCTCAGCTTGACTGGAGATCTTTGATGAAGTGCGGATGGAGAATTAAGCATAAAGAAAACGAAAAAAAAAGTAGTTACTCTCACTCGAAGATGAAACAATTTCTATTACTAAACTTAAACAGCCAAACCAATGCTGCTTGTGCTACCCATTCAGAGTCCACATTGTTTTGTAAACAAAAGACAGGTGAAGAGAAAGGAAACAAGTCCCCGATAAAAGAAGTCGCAAGCTTACCTATATACCTACACTTGACATATGCATACAAGAACAACAACAGAAAAAAAAAACACATATGGATATTTATTGAGAAAAGAGAAGTGGTTGAGCTTTGAAAACAATGAAAACCACACGTTGCTGAAAAAAGAAGAAGATAAAATTGATAACAAAGTTTCATCGAAAAGGCTTCACTGTGTGCGGACCAATCCATATAGACTGATGTTTCCAAACCCTTGAACACACGATGAGCTATGTAAATATACAAATCAAATAATCAAGGAAGGCTTTTCAATGATATGGGAGTGAATAGGAAGGGGGGAGGGGGGGGGGAGGGAGGGGTGCTCATGGACATGAGTTCCCAACACGCTGTTCGGGCCTTGAGGCTTTTGAGAGGGAGCAGGGGTGGGCGCGGAGAGAGGGGAAGGGGGGGGGGGGGGGTCATGGACGGAGTTCTCAACACGCTGTTCGGGCCTTGAGGCTTTTGAGAGGGAGCAGGGGTGGGCGCGGGAGGAGAGGGGAGGGGGGGGGGGGGGTCATGGAGATGCCCGACTTATTCATCAATCCAACCCGCTGGTCAGATTTTGCGTAGGGTATCCTCCTATCAAGGTCTGTGGGTTGCTGTTAAAATGCGCGGTCTTCAAGAACCGCCGTAGACAGGTCCTGCTCACCAGGCTGTGCAAGACCCCTGGCAGCAAAAGCCTTGCCGTTCTGTCCAACGTCTTCCTTGATCCAGCTGACCAGGCTACGAGACAGGTGAAGTCAAACACCTTCGTAGACACGTGACTCGGATCCCTCTCCAAAGATGAGCCTATGACAACAGCCGAGGGTTCACAATTCCACCAAAGACCTCAACAGTGCATGAGTTCCTTCTTCATAAGAACGTCATTGAGTGGGATCCCTTGAGAGTGGACATCGTCCTGCAGCAGACGGTCACTACTTTGTCGTCGGCGCCTAAGCAGACTTGGAGCGGTCACCACCTGTAACGGACACCCATGGACATTAACACCTCCACCCCCTCCCCTCACACACACACACACACACACACACACGCACACACACACACACACACACACACACACACACACACATTTTCGTTCTCGGGTTATGTCCCTCAAGCAGTCGTCAACTATTTCAGTCCATACTTTGTGCTGTGTTCTCTGAAGTTATTACTTTAGTCACTATGGGTTCTAGAACCAGTCGCCATCCAGCCAGTATTTCGGGCGAATGTATGGACCATAAGTACAAACTGACAATGAACTTTTTAATTCGTCCTTCTGTCCTGTCTATTCTAATCTCATACCAAAGACACACACACACACACACACACACACACACACACACACACACACACAGGCACGCGCGCGCACTCACACATACACACATGCACGCACGCACGAAACTCAACCAAAAACATACAACGGGAAAGAAAAAACACCAACAAAAAAACAACAACAAACAGAAAAGAAAAAACAGAAAAAAGGTTAAAGATCTTGGCCGAGAGGATTGGAACCTACGAACCAACAATAAATTCTCAAATCCGTCTAGTTCCGACCGCTGCTCATTTGTGTCTGGAAACAGAAGAATTCGGAATTCGGATTCGGAATTCAGAATCCCGTTTAATTTCATTTAGGCCAAGGCCCCTTATGAGGGGAATGTGAACAACAAGAGAATATTGAAGCAGCGCTAGTTATGACTTAATAAAGACATAACAATGGTGATACAAACAAAATTCTTAAGATGTGGCAGTTTCTCTGAACATGTATGCTTTTGAAAGAAACATTGAAAGACCTCTAACAACTTCAACTGATTGAGAAGACATTAATAAACACAATTTAAATAAACACGGTTGATTATAATACTTAGGTTTGATGAACTTTTCACGAATACCATTAAGAACTGGACAGCAAAGAACAAAATGTATTTCATCTTCTTGTGCTACGTTACATAATGGACAAATCAGATCCTCGTTGTTAGCCATTCTGTATCTATAAAGGTGCACTTTTAATTCTGATATTCCTAATCGAAACCATGTTGTAACATACTGTAAATGTCTATCAATATTAGCGGTCAAATATGGTTTCAAATCATGCACACTGCAAAAATTGGTATAGAAACTAAATCTATCACTATTGTGAATATGGTCAGACCATTTTTGCCATGTACAATCTATTAATCGTTGTCTAAAAATACTTATAAATGCTTTGACATTTCCCACTCCCTGATTTAGCCAGGCATATCCAAACCCATATTCTGTCAAACAAATACGAACTTTGGAGGCCCAGTTATTTTTACCTTTAGAGTCCATATCTAGAAGCATATTGTAGGCTTTTCTAGGAATTCTATCGTTACACATTTGCAATAACTTAAGCCAATATCGAATGCAATTAACAGCAGATACAACAGATATTGGGTAGCGATTAGTTTCTCCGTATATCATATCATTCGGCGTACGTCTGTTTACACCAAGAAACTTTTTTAGAGCAAATAAATGAACAGATTCGCAACAAAGTTGCAGCTTTGTCTAAGCCCCATAATTCAGAGCCGTAAAGTACAACGGGCTGTACTTGGGTATCGAATAACTTGATGAATACCTTAAAGGATGTATTATTCAAAACATACAACTTTTTCATAATACATAGTAAAGCATTCTTTGCCCTACTTGCCAAATCTTTACAAGCACCTGTGAAACTCAACCGTGTAGAAAACATTATACCTAAATACTTGTATGCATTAACAACTGGCATATTAACATCATCATAAACCTATCTTTCCCTTGCACCAAGATAGCCCCCCTTACGAAACACAATGATATTACTTTTTGACATATTAACTTTTAATTGAAGTGTACCAGCAGCACGTCGTAAATTATTCAACTGAGTCTGCAGACCGACAGGCGTTTCTGATATCAAAATAATATCATCAGCTAATAAGAGAATAAACAACTCTAAGGTATCAAGAGACAACAAGGCACCATGTCTACCATTATTGATAACTTCTATAGCTAGTTCATTTATAAACAAAGAAAATAAAACTGGACTACATGCATCTCCTTGTCTGACCCCAGCTGTACAGTTAATAAAATCTGTCAGTTTACCTCCACAACGGACTCTAGCTCTGACAACATTATACATGCTTTTAATACACCTATAGAGTTTACCGCATATACCATTTTTTTGTAGTATTGGCCAAAGTATATTTCTATTGATTGAATCAAATGCCTTTTGGAAATCTATAAAAGCAACATATAGCTTACGATTACGAGAAAACTGCTTTTGGATAAGTGCCAACAAAGTAAACATGTGATCCACGGTCGAATAACCCTTTTTGAATCCTGCTTGCTGTTCCCCGGTTATATTATTCTCATCAACCCATTCTTGTATTCTCCTATTAATAATCATTCCAAATAGTTTACTGCTAATGTCACTAAGGGAAATTCCTCTATAATTATTGGGATTGTCCACATCTCCTTTTTTAAATATAGGCAAAATAATTGATTCACACCAATTATCAGGGTACAAGCCCTCATTAAATAACTTATTAAATAATTTATGAAAAAATAGCACAGCCTGCTGTGTTGCGTGTTTAAATAATTCTCCAATAAGACCATCCGGGCCAGCTGACTTGCCATTTTTTAGTTTTCTAATAGCTAAAGTAACCTCTTCCATGGATATTGGACGATTAAATGAACTATCTACATCAGCATCCACCACTTCTTCATTAACACTGTCACTAACATTCTGTTCTAACAAATTTTGGAAATGATGAAACCAAATATCGCTAGTTATCTTATTCTTCGGTTGTTTTCTTTTGAAAGATACTTTCCGAACAGTCTCCCAGAAGTCTTTTTGGCATTTAACTGAGGAAATCAACGTATCTATTAAGAACTTATTATACTCTTTCTCCTTTCTTTTTAACAATTTTTTGTATTCTCGCCTTGCAATACAATAAGCCACTCTATCTTGTGGATCATGAGTACGACAGCTAATTCTTAATAATTTTCTAGCTTTTAGTTTACTAATTCGGCACTCTTTATCATACCAATCATCACATCTGTGATTTCTATTGACACGTATATGCTTCTTCATACACTTAGCACTTTCCTTTACACACTCATTAAACATGTTCAAAGCTTCATTTACGTCGGATTGTATCATATCTATGGCATTTTTAATTTTTCTAACAACATCTACGCTACATAATAGTTCTTGAAATCGATTAGCACAATCATTATTCCATACAAGTTTCTCTTATAACATGATTTACTTGTTCATTATTGACAACAACATTTTCCTTCGGAAAAACAGCAATGAAAGAAACAGGCATGTGATCTGAGTCTATGCGGTCTAAAACTTGAAATTTACATGAGTCATATACCAAAGCAAGAAGATCGCTTGAAAGAATAAAGTAATCATCAACACTGCAGCCAGAATCAGATATGTATGTATAGCGTCCTTCCAGGTCGCCATTACATACCCCATTAAGAATACACAAATCAAAGGCAGTGCATACATTTAGCATCAGCTTTCCATAATTATTTAATGTACAGTCTTCAGAATTACGATTTATACTGAGAGAATGACTATCACATTGACTATCAAAAATGTTTTTTTCCCGAAAAATCCTGAGAAATATTGGATGTTCTGCTATTCAAGTCTCCATTAATTATGACATACACATCTTTTCTTAACAAACATTCTATCAAACAATCTTCAAGTAAACTGATTCCATTTTCAACATCAAAAAAGGTGTAAAAAGGAGAATTTTCCGGATGAATGTAGCAACAAAAATACAAAACATCTTTGTCTGTTCCAAATAATTTTTTGTCAATTATGAATGGACAAAAATTGGAGTGGTTGACATCAATAGCTTTTACAAAGGGAGATAACTCTTTCCTAATCAAACAAACAATTCCACCTGATGCTCTCCCCTGTCTACTGAATTTGACAGCAGGTTTGCAGAACACATCATAGTCAGAAAATAGATGATCAAACTTCCACTCATCAAGAAACGTTTCAACAAGACAGACAAAGTCAAACTTAAAAAGAAATGAAAAGAAATCTGGATCGGCAAGTTTTGACTTTATGCCATGAACATTCCATAACAAAAAAGAAAAAGGTTTGTTTTCATTATATGTACACTCTCTCTCCATCCCTCCCTCGCTCTCTCCCTCATGCACGCACGGGATTTCCGCAACTGGCTCTGGCAGGTTACTGCAACTCACCCGGCAACTGTCAACATGAACATCACTGTCCCTGCCTATTGCTGTTGGCGAGATTACCGGTGTTCTTGTATTTTCCTGACCCTCTACTTTTAATGCAGCATGAGGAAGAAAAACTGGCCGGCCAAACCCCTATCTAGAGTCCTTGAGCCCTCCATGTCCATCAAGGAAATATGATTTTCCGTCGATCACTAAATGATCATAGATCATGGTGGCTCTCTTCCCGTCCGCTCTTGCTCTTTTCAAGTGTGGTGAAAGACCACGCCTGATCTCCCTGACCTTGGAGGAGAAGTCTTCTCCCACAAAGACATTGCTGCCTTTCAGGTTTTTCTTTCCTTTCAGAATGTTAACTTTATCCTTGTAAAAGGTACAGCAAGCAATGATGGGAGAGTCAGGTTTGGCACTAAGTCTGTGAATCCTGTCGAACTCTACCTTCTTAGTCACGTTTAGCTTATCAGTCAACATAGTGTGTACTTTCCCTTCACAGTCATCGTTTGTCTCGTTCTGGTCCCTAGGTATGCCATAAAAAATCAGATTATTGCGTTTTGACCTCCCCTCTAGATCATCAGTCTTTCTTTCTAACTGCTCAACCCTACTCAGGAGATCAGCGTTAGCTCTGACCAGATCTTCATTTTCTTTTTTCAAATCCGCCACCTCATCTCTCAAATTTCTCACATCAGACTGCAGGGCCGAACACCTCTCTCCAAGATCGTCAAACTTCTTATCAACATTGTCAAACTTACAGTTCATGGTGGACAGTACGTTCTGCAGAACATCCATCAACTCTGCTCTTGATGGTTCTTCTTGAGGGGGGTCCCGCGTTGAGGAGGAAGAGGTGGTCGCCTGCGCCCGGTCTGTGACACTAACTGAGCAAGTCGACTTTCACGGCGCTCTGTTGTTTTTGTTTACTTTGGCGTCCTGCATCAGTGTCCAGTACTGTCACTTTGCCAGTAATTGGGTCCAGTACCATGCCTTCGTGCCAGCTGAGTTTTAGGGTGACATGTGGCACCTTTCTCCCCGTCTACATCTACTTTATGTGGAAACGGGCCGTTCGAAAAGCCGCCATGAGAGCTTCCATGTTGACACCCCGTACAAAGTTAGACGGTGTCTTTCTTGGACTGACCCTCTCCTACCTGTTTTGGGGCGGACTCCTTTTGCTGAGGTCGGGGGACGTGGAACGTAACCCTGGCCCCCCTGCACCCCCTCCTGAGAAGGACAACTCTGGGACGCTGAAGGCCATGCTGGAAACAGAAGAGAGAGAGGAGAGAGAGAGAGAGAGAGAGAGAGAGAGAGAGAGAGAGAGAGAGAGAGAGAGAGAAAAGTTACCCAGCAGCTCACTGGTGACATTTCCTCACACATTCTTACCTCATAGAGCATGAACATGTTCCGTGATGTGAGTCATATGATGAGCCACTCTGTAGTGTTTGAATATCGCAATCTTAAGCACGAGCATTTCGCAGTAAACTTCATGATGACCTTGTTCACCTTCGTCTGTTCATTTCTCTCACTCTCTCTCTCTCTCTCTCTCTCTCTCTCTCTCTCTCTCTCTCTCTCTCTCTCTCTCTTAGCAAGAATACGTAAAAAGTATGTAACCGACTTTTACTAAACTTGGAAAGACAGAGCGTACCCCCAAAGACACGCACACAACAACAACCACAACCGCAACCACAACAACAACAACAACAACAACAACAACAACAACACACACACACACACACACACACACACACACAGAAACGATTTTTTAATTTTTATTTTTTTTTGTGAGCGAAATATGGTAAAAAGATGGAATGAGGCCCTCAGAACGAACCCAACAAACTCTGGTGCGGATCTGTCTAGTATGGAGCCGGATACTTGTACTGATCCGAGATCATTCAGCAAGCTCACGCCAAAACTACGGACTGATTTTTCAGCAAAACATGGTAGAAAGAAATAATGGAGGAGCGCAAAGACAAAACGATTAAATTTTGGTGCGGATCTACGGTGTAAATCCGGCGTAAATGGCGGATCCAAGATCCGTTGAGTGAGATGATGCATGAACCACTCAACTAATTTTAACAATTGGAGGAGGCGGACGGGAGTGGAGTGTATGGCCTAAGGACGAACAGATTAAATTTTGGTATGGATCCATGGTGCGGATCTGGATCAAATGGGGATCCAGGATCCACTGGACAGTGGCGAAAGTCTGCTCTCTGCGGAGTGCCGATTTAGTTCTGAGAGTTTCCGCCTGGAGTGATTTTTCATGTGTGTATGTGTGTGTGTGTGTGTGTGTGCGCGCGCGCGCGCGTGTGTGCGTGCGTGCGTGCATGTGTATGTGCGTGTGTGTGCGTGCGTGTGTGTGTGTGTGTGTGTGTGTAGTCTTCAATTTAATGTCTATTCATGCTATTTGATCTTAGACAAAAGAAATAAAAGATTTAAAAAGAGAAAAGAAAAATAGAAGAATTGAAAAAAAAACAAAAAAAAACCGCAGCAACAATAAAAAATAACCCAAGTAACATCAAATACAAATACACAACATCTGCATCTCATTACAGGTGGGTAAAACTCGGACTTTGAGTTGATGCTAATCCATTGTCACATATCAGTGAGGAATTATTCAAAATTTCATCCAAGGAAGATTAAGATAAACTGTTTACATTTTAAAAGTATATACATATTTGATATTTTCCCACCCTAAATACATCTTATGTCATTAGTAAATTTTGTTTTTAAAGCATTAAATTCAAGTCTGTAAATCAAATAAGTCATTGACTTAACATGATATAAGCCATTTCGAGTTCTTAAGATAGTATCATACCGTGGTGGCTGATTTTTTTTTTTTTTTTTTTTTTTTTTGGTTGGACAGAAAGTACCCAGAATCCTCTAGCCTCTTTCTGAAGTGCTTCCAACACGCATTCTGTAATAACCTACATCCCTCTAGAACAGGCAGAGGAATATTTAGGCCTAAACTACTACATGCATTGTCGGCACGTTCTGCTCCACGTTTTGCCAGTCTATCAACTCTTTCGTTACAAAGGATTCCACAGTGTGATGGAATCCAGCAGAACGTAGCACTACTGCCTTTCAACAGTAGATGTGTCAAATATTTGATGTCAACAGTAAGATGTCGTTTAACTGTAGAGTTTGATTTGCTTACAGCATAGAAAACTGACTTTGAATCAACACAGAAAAGAATTTGAAATACATGTTTAGGGTAATCAAGCAGATAATGTAGGGCCATAAGAATGGCAGTGAGCTCTGCCGTGAATATGGATCTGCATTTTCCAACATAAAACGACCTTTTCACTTTTAAAGAAGGAATAGTGAGAGCTGCTCCAGCTTCCTGGTTGTCCAACAGAGATCCATCTGTGTAAATTTTAGATGATCAGGGTAATGATTGTTTATATGATCTTTTACTGATGCACCAAGAAATCTATTATTATTATTATGTTTTTTTTTTTTTTTGTTGTAAGGAATAATGACTAATATGAAAATTTGCTACTTGAAGTTCCTATGGTGGGCGAGGGAGAAATTTAGTTTCTGACTTTACCTCAAATCTATTTCTGATCGTTGGAATAACTCAGAGGTGTACATTCCAATCCTAGCAAGGGAAGCTATATTTTTTTTGCCCATTTTGGAAAATCTGTATCAGATCTTAAACTAACTTCATTTTCAACATTAGGGTTGTTAACTGAGCTAGGGAGAACATATTTTGCAAGAGCAAGCTGTCGATACTCATCCAAAGGTAAAACACCTACTTCCCTTTATGTACCCATAGCTGATGCATGAAAGGGTACACCTAGGGCAAGTCTAAATGCTTTACAATGTCAACTTTGCATTTTTTTAAATAAAGATTTTGGAATGTACAAGACAGAGTGAACGTTGTTTTAATCCTTCAACATCTTGGCCCCAATGTTGTTTGAATACTTTTTTTTTTTTTTTTAATGAAACTTTTCTTGGTTCTCGTTAGTAGACATTCAATGTGACAAATCCACGTCAGTTTTCATGTAACGTATATGCCCAAACATTTTACGAAATGTTTGTATCTTAGAACTTCGTCATTGATTCGTGATGTTGGCAGTATGGGTGGATTCGCCCCATTGTTAAAAAGAGTAACATTAGCCTTCTCAGGGGATAAAAATAACCCATTCACAGCAAGGTAGTTACTGAGCTTATCAAGTCCAAAGCGAGAAATTTTTCAATAGAAATTAAGCCCTCTGTTAGACGTTTTCTTTTTCATGGTTTATTTTCATCCACATGCAGATGTCATCAGCATACTGCACGGGGACAGCATTGCTTGATACACATTTTGGTAAATCATAAAGCATAATGTTGAATAGATGAGGAGCAGTCACCAACCCCTGTGGGATGTCCATTCTTGGAAATCTTAATGTGGAGTAAGAATTTCCAACTTTGAATTGTATGCTTCTTTCTGTGAGGAAATTCTTAACAAAACAGTAAATATTTCCCGACAATCCGATAGACTTTAATTCATAATAGCAATCTGTCATGCCACACATGATCGTATGCTTTTTTTATGTCCCCCAAAAGTAGCTAATACATTCTTTCTGCAGGCAATTTGATGTTTTATTTGAGTTGTGACTTTAACCAAATGGTCAACAGCTGATCTGCCTTTTCAAAATCCTGCTCGATTTATTGGAATCATTCCATTTTTATCACAGTAGTATATTGATCTGTTTAACATGATTTTTTCCCCATTAGTTTTCCAGTGTGAGAGGTTGGTGCAATCTGTCTGTAATTATTTTTAATCACCTTTCGGACATCCTTATTTTGGTACTGGTACAACAATAGAATGTTTCCATATTCGTGGAATGATGAACTGGAATAATGGGCTGAAACGACACAAATCTACCCAGTCCACTAATTAGTCTTGAATCTACTGCCAGTCCCTTAGGGCATCGACGGTGTTCCACCATGGTGCGGATCTCGAGTCACCAACAAAAGGTGGGTGTGTAGAGAAAGCAACACACGATGGTTAGGACCTATATGGATACAGCACAGTGTCTTCGTCTTCCGCGGTGTTGTCCAGAATAGATCTCGAACGTGCCTCCCGACGTCACCCGCGAGAACACTGGATCCTCCTGGGGTCGGATGAAGATCATCCCTCAGACATCATGCGTGAGCTTGTAGGTTCGAGTGGCTGATGAAGGAGACGTTCTCAAAACCAAACAGCTGTGTGCCAGTAAAAGCACTGAAGAGTTTTCTTCTTACTGCCAGCTCAGGATCTTTAACAGGAGCGATCTTACTTATTGTTTTTGCTCTGGGATGGTCAGAAGCGATGCTTTTTTTTTTCTTTTTTTTTTTTTTCATTTTTGCTCTGTGCAAAGCTTTTGCTGGCAACTTTTGGGTCAGATTTTTTTGTTTTTTATATTATGTTATTGACACCACAATGGATGACTATGGCATCCATTGGTGTTCCACTATTTTTTGAGGTTAAGACATTCTTAAGAGTAGATTGTACATTTTCTATCGTGTATGCTCTCCTTGATAGTACCTCAAGCCGAAAGATCGGCCGTCTTTTCCCATGTTGTTCATGACAGAATCGTGTATAAGGACGACGATCTTATTTACATTCCTGATGGTAGGAACAACGACTGAGAGAACCTTTCGCTGTTCTATTTGTATAGGGCGTTGCTTTGACGTCATTTGAAGTTTTTGCGTCATTTGTGAGTTCTGGAATCTTGTTGCTTCCTTTATTCTTTTCATTTTTCTTTCCTCCCGCTTGTAGTTTCTCTACAAGCCTATGTACAGTGGGAACTGACTGTTGGAGATCTCGGCCTAATGATGGAGATTTGGTGGCCTCTACATAGGTAGGTATACGTTGTATATAGGTATAGGTAGGTTGTAAAACTGTATTGTCCGTCCGTATTTGGCTATTCACTTACTTTATTCCATGGATGGTTCTGAGTCTGCATATTTGTTATTGATAACACTTGACTGGGTCTTTTTCAGACCAACTATATAATTTGAAGATTAGTGGTAAAGACCGAAACAAAAAGGGGGGTTAAAGAGAAAACAAAAACAATACACAACGTTTCGACTCTTAGAGTCTTTTTCAAGTGACATGAAACTGAGGACACAGGAATTGTTTCAACAAATTTGAAGTGACAAGAACTCAAAACACACACACACACACACACACACACACACACACACACACACACTCACACATAAAGGGAAGAAAACACACACACACACACACACACACACACACACACACACACACACATGCGCGCTCCCCGCCCTCCGGCCACCCCCCCCCCCCCCCCGGCACCTACCATTATAGAGAGGGAGAGAGAGAGGGGGGGGGGAAGGGGGGGGGGAAGAAGCACGTTTATAACTCATAAAGATGTTCTTACCTTAGGGTGTCTAGACATATATATCATATATACGTGCACAACCGCAATTTTTTTCAACCTCAAAAAACGTTTTGAAAAACAACAACAAGGGTAGGGTAGTGCTGAAGACCACAATCAAGCTATGTACCCTATCTCAGCTGCCGGCATGTTGCTAAAAAAAAAAAAAAAAAAAAAAAAAAAAAAAAAAAAATTTAGGCAGTCCACATTGTATGGCTAAAATGGCGACTCCATCACCTCAGTCCTTGATGTTCAGTCCATGGGGAGTGAGCGTCCCTAGCCTAGAGATCAGAGATGATTCAAGGAATTTACGGTGTATGGCATCTCATCTGAGTGGTTTTGGTGAACAGCAGAGACTGACATATGACATAGCCCTGGACATAACGTGTTTCATATGTCAGTCTCTGCTGTTCACCAAAACCACTCAGATGCCATACACCGTAAATTCCTTGAATCATCTCTGATCTCTAGGCTAGGGACGCACGTATATATCATATATATGCCTAGACACCCTAAGGTATGAATATCTTTATGAGTTATAAACGTGCTTCTCCCCCCCCCTTCCCCCCGCCCCCTCCCCCCCTCTCTCCCTCTCTATAATGGTAGGTGCCCGGGGGGGGGGGGGGGGGGGGGGGTGATGCCGGGAGGGCGGGGAGCGCGCATGTGTGTGTGTGTGTGTGTGTGTGTGTGTGTGTGTGTTTTCTTCCCTTTATGTGTGTGTGTGTGTGTGTGTGTGTGTGTGTGTGTGTGTGTGTGTTTTGAGTTCTTGTCACTTCAAATTTGTTGAAACAATTCCTGTGTCCTCAGTTTCATGTCACTTGAAAAAGACTCTAAGAGTCGTGTATTGTTTTTGTTTTCTCTTTAACCCCCTTTTTGTTTCGGGCTTTACCACCAATCTTCAAATTATATAGTTGGTCTGCATATTTGTTCTTTATGGTCATTCGCTGTTGTTTCCAGTGATGAAATTTTGCCACTTAACATCAGTATTGTTTGTTTTAGTTCACCCATTTCACTCACCAGGTTTTTTTCTTTTTTTTTTCTTCTGAGAATTCGCTGGACAATCTTCATTGGGCACGCTTTCCGAGACCTTGATTCCTTGGAGTTTACTGGCCGTCGGCGTCACAGCAGTTTGCCACAGGCGTCGCTCCAACACTTCTTTTCTTAAATGAAATGTCTCTCCGCTTTTCTTTTCTTTTGCGGAGACTTCTTTGGGTGTCGCATAATTCAGACAACCTCCCACACTTCTAGATCTGGTCGATCTCGTCATGCTTCGTGGTAGAAATGTTCGTTTCAGCGGACTCCGGTCTCACAGTTCGCAACCGTTTCCGCCATCTTGTGTGTCTTGTGTGTGTATGTGCGCGTGCGTGCGTGCGTGCGTGCGCGCGCGCGCGCGTGTGTGTGCTTCTCTCTCTGTCTCTCTCCTAAAGGAATCAACATTTTCTGTTTGATCCGATTGACAGAAAAACTTAGACAAGGATGATGATGATGATAATAATATTGATGATAATGATACAAATAATGATTAATAATTATCATGATAGATATAATTATAATAGGCCTAACAAAAATGATGATGATGATGATGATAATTAGATATTGTTACCTTGTCAAGGAGGGTTTGTGATTTCACCACGTCTTTTCGTTTGTCAGGAGGATGGTGCAAACACCACCGGACCGATTTCAACGAAACTTGGTGGAAAGATCGAATGTGGGTCGGTGCGGATCCGGATCGGAGGGCGGATCCAACATGTTTTCCCCACCTTTAACACTGCGAAGGTGGAACATTTTTGTTGCCGTTGACATTTTTTTTTTTAAATCTTATTTTCTCTTAGGGGGGTGGGAGTGGGGGTGGGGGCAGTTCCCCAAAAATAGTGCATGGAACTAAAGAAAAGAAAAATATGAGGCTTATGTCTGATGTATTCATGTTTTGGAGTATGTGTATGTAATGGTATCGTACCTTAGTGTTAGATCTATTCTCCATGTAGTAACACGTCAGAGTGAATGCCCTTGCTAGATTTACCTCCCTTGTCAACTGCCGGGCAACGATAAACATCAACTGATGCCAGCGCTCTCATATTTAGGCTCCGGCTTCTTCATATAGTTCTTCAATGCCCAACACAGTAATAATTATTACATGGTGGCATCCTGGTTTGCAGCTACAAACACACCAGCTGCACGTCAGCATTCTTTCATTTTACTGTGGATGGGAAAAGAAGGATCACAACTGTCGAACACATGAAGCCTAACAGGAACAGATGCGAAATCCAAACAACATTTGGGAGAAGATGCAAGAGGGAGATACACAGGATAATTTCAGAATACATTGACTTGAACTACAACCGTTTTCCCAACAACCAACAGAATCTGTTGATGACTTGATTTCAAGATGTCGTTTGAAAACTCAGAAATGCAAACTCAGAGACCAGGAAGCTCAGTATCAAGTATCCAGAAGTGCAACGAACACTCCTAGCAAAGGATAACACTCTAAAAATGCCACTGATGTATGTCGCTCACATGAAGCTGGTATCATTCACATGGAGAAAATGACCCATCTTCATCCAACATCAAATCCACCTTCCAACGTTGACATTATCAACAAGAAAAAATTCAGATGTGGAAACTGTGGCACAGACCGTGGACCAAAAAATTGTCCAGCATATGGATCTAAATGCTGTGCATGCGGCAAACTGAATCACTGGAAGAAAATGTCGTTCAACCCCTGACAGAAACAAATACCACATTTCACATAGAAGTGGAATGAAGATGAACAACCAAGGCATGCAGCAATGTGCATTGAGATCACGTCGACAATATGAAATCAACACTAAACAGACTGACAACGATGAAGACGACATGACTGATGAAATGGACAACACGTACTTTTCCTCTATATGGATGACAAATCAGCCAGCAACAGAACAGAAATTTTGTGGATCTGAAGATTTTGCTTCGGAAGAATACACAGCAACTTTTAAAAGTCGACACTGGAGCACAAGGAAACACACTTCCTTTGCGCATATACAGACAAATGTTTCCTGAAAATCTGGATGCAGAAGGCTATCTACAAGCAGGCACTACCACTGTAAGCCACACCACCCTTACAACATACAATGGGACAATCATTCCACAGTATGGACGCATCAAATTTCCGTGTCAACATGAAAAAAGTAATATTGATGCCGACTTTCACATTGCAGATGCGCCTGGACCAGCCATTCTTGGACTGACTGACAGCCAGAAACTCAAGCTTATCACAGTCAATTGTCCAATCACCACACTGCCTGGCCAGCCATATCCACCTCCAATTAATGGTGATGAAGACCTCAAACGGCCATATCCAGACAGATTTCAAGAGAGTTTGATGGAGTATGTCACATTACCCTGAAAGACCAAGCGCAGCCTATAGTACAAGCTCCAAGAAAATACCCAATACAGCTGATACCAGAAATCAAAGAAGAACTATAACAAATGGAAAAGATGAATGTCATCACACCAGTCACAGAAGCAACTGATTGGGTAAACTCCTTGGCTTTTAGCAGAAAGGCTAATGGAGCATTCAGACTCTGCCTAGATCCCAAGGATTTGAATAAGAACATCAAAGGAACGTACCATAAAATGCCTACTGTTGAAGAGATAACAAACAAACTCACTGGAGCAACACTCTTCAGTAAACTGGATGCTAGGCATGGATATTGGTCCGTCAGACACGACGAGTCATCCAGCAAGCTGACTACATTTAAACTGCCCATGTGGTCGATAGTGCTTCAAGCGACTTCCTTTTGGGCTCATTGTCTCTCAAGACATCTTCCAGCAGAAAATGGATGAGATCCTCGACCAATGTCCAGGGACAATAGGTATCACAGATGATGTGATAGTTTATGGCAAAGATGACAAAGAACATGACTTCAACCTCCATCACCTCATGCAAGTAGCAAGGAGAAAAGGACTTGTTTTCAACCATGATAAATGATACATCAAAAGAAAACAAATAAAAATTTTTGGCATGATATATGACACAGACGGAGTTCATCCTGATCCAGAAAAATGTGTGGAAATAAAGAACCTGAAAACACCAACAACAGCAACAGAACTCCAGCAGTTTCTTGGAGTGGTCCAATACATGGCTCCGTTCATACCCACATTGTCAGATCTAACAGTAACATTGAGAAGTCTACTGAAGAAAGAAGCAAAATGGGAATGGAACACTTCACACCAACAGGCTTTCCAAAAAATCAAAGACATGATCTGTGAAGACCATTCACTCAGATACTTTGACGTAAACACACCAGCAGTCACACAAGTAGACCACATCTCAGTTTGGACTTGAAGCAGCACTTCCACAAAATGGAAAACCAATCGCTTTCACAAGCAAAGCATTGACAGAAACAGAACAACGCTATGCAAACATAGAATGTGAATTACTCGCTGTGGTCTTCGGCTGTGAACGCTTCCACACATACATATATAGAACACACTTCACAGTGGAATCCGACCACAAACCACTGGAACAAATCCAAAAGAAAAACCCGGCAAACACTCCACCAAGACTCCAGAGGATGATCCTTCGATTGCAGCCATATGACATGGATATCGTTTACCGCCCTGGTAAGAAAATGATGCTTGCAGACTCCATGTCTCGCATCCATCCATCTGACGGTCCCAAAATAGATCTTGAGGAATCCATTTTTGCAGTACAATTCTCATCTGACTCATCGAAGAACTGAAGGTGTTAACCAAAAATGACCCTGAAATGAACTCTCTCCAAAAATTCATCACTGAAGGTTGGCCACAGACCTGCAAAGAACTACCTAAACCTTACTGGTCATGCAAAGATGAACTGAGTGTAGAAGATGATACAATCGTCTAAGGCGACAGAATCATCATTCCGGCAAAAATGCGACCCTACATTCTACAAACAATACATTCTGGACACCAAGGAGCAGAAAAATGCAGACTGAGAGCCAAAACAGCTGTTTTCTGGAGTGGCATCGATCATGACATTGATGAAATAGTGAGGACATGCATGACATGCCAAACCCACAGAAACAGTCAACCAAAAGAAACTTTACTTCAACATGAAGTTCCTGATCGCCCATGGCAAATTCTTGGCTCAGATATCATGACTTTTGATGGCTATGACTACCTGATCATCACGGACTACAACTCAAAAATTTGTGCGAAAACTTGCAGTAGCAGGCCAGACCAATGCCACAAATGTGATCACGCACATGAAATGCTTGTTTGGAGAACATGGTATTCCTGAAAAGACAGGTGAAGGCGCATGACAGCCCTTGATTTTGAAATGGTCAGGCAAGGTCTGAACACAGCACAGTTTGAAATTGTCAGCCTACAACTCCTGAAGGTTGCTCGGTCCCTTCAACAATCCACGAGGAAAGTCCGATAACTCACTTCCCCGGAGGTCCAGCTTGGTGAAACGGGGATGGCACAGCCTTCCTCCTGACACATGGTTTATGTTGCTGCCAGACAGATTGAGGATGAGAAGCCCAGAGAGGGGCCTCAGTCTGTGAAGCTCCAGCTGTGTCAGTGTGGTGAAGCTCAGGTCCACACTTCGGAGTCCAGGACAGGTCCTAGCCTCGGAAGAGCGGTTGGAGAAGAGAGATACCAGTGGGTTGTTTGAAAGATGCAAGTGATTCAGGTTGCTGACATTCTGTAGAGTCTCTCTCTCTCTCTCTCTTCTCTCTCTCTCTCTCTCTCTCTCTCTCTACACACACACACACACACACACACACACACACACACACAGGAGAGCGACCAAACAACAAAAATCAATTCTTAAGCCTAGAGCTATGGAACAATGCAGTAAATGTTTTTATTTCAAAAAGCAAATCTTTTCTAGTTTTGCCGTCCCAACGCTCTAGTGATTGTAAAACAGATCTGGAATCAACACACAATAAAATCTTATAAAAAGCAATTGGTGTGTCATATGTGTAAGTCAAAGGCTTCAGACAGTCATGGACGCCGTTACATCACGCAAACATCAGTACACGTTGAGCCACCAAAGGGCACTCAGAATGGATGTGGGGATAGTCTGAGCCCGGTTCATAGGTCTGTTGTGTCATGGGGATGGACATACTGCCGATTCTGAGGAAGAAGTCAATGATAGTGGGCAGTCTGAGGTCGTTGTGGATGGACGTGGTGGAGGTTGTTTAGAATGATGGCTGTGAAGAGGTCTGTGACGCTGCTTACCTCCTCCATGGAATTCTTCCATTGAGGGCCAAACATGTCGCACCTTTCCTCGTCACGGAAAGACTGCCACTGAATAGAAATGTGGTGGCTGAAGTGTGTGTGTGTGTGTGTGTGTGTGTGTGTGTGTGTGTGTGTGTGTGTGTGTGTGTGTGTGTTGGGGGGGGGAGTGTGTGTGTGTGTGTGTGTGTATGCGTGCGCGCGCACACGTGCCTGTAACTACCTCACTCTAGCTGATAAAGACTCGCAGGCACACGAGAAAACTTTTATTCACTTTCAACTTTTTTTTTTAAAGAGTCAGCTATCTAACACCCCTCTTCCACCATTCCCTACGACCCACTACCCCCCCCCCCCCCCCCCCCCCCCCCCCCCCCCCCCCCCCCCCCGCCAAAAAAAACAACAAAAAACAAAAAAACCTTCCTATTCCCCCTCCCCCCTCCCCCGCTCCCCCTCCCCGACTTTTTTTTTCGACTTTACTTATTTTCAAAAAATTGTCAAACATTTTTATTTGCTTTTTTTGTTGTTCAACATACAAAAAAAAAAAAAAAAAAAACCCAAAAAAACCCACACACACACACACACACTAAATAAAGCCAAACAAAAAAAAAAAAGGAAAATGAACAGCAACAGTCATAGCTAAAAGTTAGGTATAAAGCAAAAGATGTGTACATGCGTTTGATGAAAAAAAGAAAAAAAGAAAATATACATAACCTTCCACCACAAAACCAGTCTTAACTCGATTTTTGAAAGTTCTGAGATATACACATATTTAAAATCTACAGATTTTTCTGATTAATTTGATATAAAAATGAATGCTATAGGGCAAAAAATAAGAAAGTTATGGTCATTTGAAGTGGGTTACTGTGCCGACGGCCATTTTGAGAAAACGGCTACTAAAGTTTTTGCTATCATCTCCAGCATATTTTCCTTAGCAATGGCATCTTACTTTTTACCATACTTATTTTTAGATGACACACAGAGAAACCGGGAGAGCGTCACACACGCTTTCGAACGGTATATAACACGATGGGGTTCTGTAAGGGTTGCGTTAAGTTTTAGGCGAGTGAAAATGGGTCATTTTGCGTTAAAAGAAGTTCATTTTGATTCGAGGTTAGGCTTTTAAATCTCAATTTTAACTAGTGTATTGGTTTTTTGGAGCAAATGGATAGCGCCACGTGAAAGTTTAGGGTGTAAGGAACACATTTCTGCAAAAAAGTCAAAATGCCCCAGGTAGACCCTCACCAGCTATTTTCAGCTGTAGCCGTGAAGTAGGCCGCGCGAGTTAAGACTGGTTTCGTGGTGGCGGGTCACATATTGCAAGATAAATCGGCATGCATAAACAAATAGTATAAGAAAGACAGACGGATAGACAGACAGACAGGCGATCAGACAAGCAAAGAAACGAGAAGACAGAATGGGTTGGGTCACTGCAAGTGAAGATAATATATGTTATTATCATAAGGTACATTATCTCTCGAGTAACAATATACAAAAATATTTCAGCAGCATACAAGGGCCACACAGGATATCCTCAGCAAAAGATCAAATCAAAACAAATAAAGGGGAAAAATGGCATTAATCAGTCTAGTAATTGTTGTTGTATTATGCATTATGCGCATTTATATATTAATGCAGAAAAGACATGTTCCAGAGACGGTAACTAAAGCAACTAGGTATTAGAAATCAAAGATTCATATGCAAACCATCTGACATGAAAACCCATGTGGTTCATGGTTAAGTATGTTATATTTTTCAATTCTATATCTATAATTCAAAATTTTCAGGAAAACTGCTACTTGTGGAAGACTGCCTTCTAACTTACACTTATATAAGTAATGTTTTGCTAGGAGAATAATGAAGTAAAAAATGTAATCAATTATGATTGTTATGTCGAAACCTAAAAGTATGAGAGACTCTGTTACGCATATATTTTGTGCGTGAGTGCATTTCTCTTTTACTAAATCAATAAACCTACTCCAAAAACATTTGACATGAGTACATTTCCAAAACATATGGTCAATAGAACCTTTAAATGATCCGCAAAAACTGCATTTATCATTATCAGTAACTCTGATTTCTTTCAAAATAACATTTGTACCTAAGCACCTGTGAATTATTCTCAGCTGAAACCACTTAAGTTTTACATCTGTAATCGTACGTGCATAAAAAAGCATACATTTCAGTCATGAGCTTTTGAAAGTTTTATGCCCCATTTGTCACAGCATGGAGCTCTCAACTGATTATCAATCAGTATATTGTAGTAAGTCTTTGAACCTTTATAAGTGGCAAACAATATCTTGTAACAGAATGGAGAAGTAATACATTTGTTGTTTTCGATGATAATGTCAAATTTCTTTATGAATTCAATTATTGCTAACTTATACACTGTATAATTCAGAAAATCAATGTTGACATCATATTTTCCCTTAAAGTGTCCGTGGGAAAGGAAATAACCAATACCATCAAAAAATGTGCAAGATAATAGACACTTTTGTTTTGAAGCATTTTAGAGCAAAGAAACGAGAAGACAGAATGGGTTGGGTCACTGCAAGTGAAGATAATATATGTTATTATCATAAGGTACATTATCTCTCGAGTAACAATATACAAAAATATTTCAGCAGCATACAAGGGCCACACAGGATATCCTCAGCAAAAGATCAAATCAAAACAAATAAAGGGGAAAAATGGCATTAATCAGTCTAGTAATTGTTGTTGTATTATGCATTATGCGCATTTATATATTAATGCAGAAAAGACATGTTCCAGAGACGGTAACTAAAGCAACTAGGTATTAGAAATCAAAGATTCATATGCAAACCATCTGACATGAAAACCCATGTGGTTCATGGTTAAGTATGTTATATTTTTCAATTCTATATCTATAATTCAAAATTTTCAGGAAAACTGCTACTTGTGGAAGACTGCCTTCTAACTTACACTTATATAAGTAATGTTTTGCTAGGAGAATAATGAAGTAAAAAATGTAATCAATTATGATTGTTATGTCGAAACCTAAAAGTATGAGAGACTCTGTTACGCATATATTTTGTGCGTGAGTGCATTTCTCTTTTACTAAATCAATAAACCTACTCCAAAAACATTTGACATGAGTACATTTCCAAAACATATGGTCAATAGAACCTTTAAATGATCCGCAAAAACTGCATTTATCATTATCAGTAACTCTGATTTCTTTCAAAATAACATTTGTACCTAAGCACCTGTGAATTATTCTCAGCTGAAACCACTTAAGTTTTACATCTGTAATCGTACGTGCATAAAAAAGCATACATTTCAGTCATGAGCTTTTGAAAGTTTTATGCCCCATTTGTCACAGCATGGAGCTCTCAACTGATTATCAATCAGTATATTGTAGTAAGTCTTTGAACCTTTATAAGTGGCAAACAATATCTTGTAACAGAATGGAGAAGTAATACATTTGTTGTTTTCGATGATAATGTCAAATTTCTTTATGAATTCAATTATTGCTAACTTATACACTGTATAATTCAGAAAATCAATGTTGACATCATATTTTCCCTTAAAGTGTCCGTGGGAAAGGAAATAACCAATACCATCAAAAAATGTGCAAGATAATAGACACTTTTGTTTTGAAGCATTTTAGAGACAATGTATCTTCTCCCAATTTGAATACGTTTGTTGAAGCAAACTGGTTCGGCAAGTAGTTCAGCGGAATTCTTTGGCAGACATTTGTAATTAAAAAGTTTGTATGCTTCAAGGATGTCAGCCCAGAACGGATTATATTTTGTAAATTTTGAGACAATCTCTGGACCATGTATACTCATATGAGGCGATTCAGGAAAATTACTGAGAAGAATTTGTGGTTTGATCTTTCAGTCCTACGGATCAAGGATTGCTTTAAAAATGTGACATAGGTTTTTACCTCAGGAAGACCAATACCTCCATTCCGTATGCTTTTATGCACTGTTTTTTCGACTGATTTATTTATTTATTTATTATTTTTTATTCCACACAAACTTGTAACATATTTTCTGGCATGTTTGAAAGAAAACATCTGGTGGGTTTGGTGGAAACAGCCAAAGATCAGTCAGCTTTGAAAGGATGATGGATTTCAAAATTGCTATTCTATCTAGGGGCGTAATCTGGCGTGCTACCCATATTTAGAACAAATGATTTACGTCTGCAGGTCTTTCTGCGTAGTTTATTTCCATGCAATCTTTCAAGTCGTTTTTGAACCATATACCAAGTATTCGAAGTTTTTATGGATTCCAGATAATTTCTAAGTGGTCCATGTAGTGGTCTTGACTATTTTTTACACTTCCAAGCCAAACTGCGCTCGTTTTACTCAAATTCATACGAAGATCCGAGACACAGTCAAATCTAAAAAGAACTTCAATACAAGTTTCAAAGGATTTCTTATCCCCTGCGAGTAAGAACTCGGTGTCAAGCATACTTAAATTCAGTTTAATTCATTCTGATTCCCCGAATATCTCGATTTTCCCTTACAATAATGGCTAATATTTCGACACAAATCACAAACAGATATGGTGAAATTGGGTCTCCTTGTCGACATCCTTTGTTTAAATATTGAACAAATGTGAAATCTGTCCGTTTACAATAACACAAGACTTGATATTTTTGTAGAATGTGCTTATTCATCTACAAATATCTTTTTGGAAACCAAATGCTGTTAGGACATAAATTCCCAATTAATCGAATCAAAGGCTTTTTCAAAGTCTATGTTTAACAACAAACCAGGCAGGGAATTTTCATCTAAATAGGATGTAGTGTCAAATATTAATCTTATGTTGTCGCCGAGTATCTATTTCTAATAAATCCAGTGTGATCTTCATTTATGATTTTAGGCAACACAGATTTTGTTCTGTTGGTAATGATTCCCTGTCTTTATACACATGACAGTTCTCCTTTCTTGAAACTTGCATTTACTACTCTAACGACAAATACACCAAGTTCATGTCCGAGTGTGCTTGTCGACGTGAAGTCCACGAGAATCAGGACCACGGCTGGCGAGGACCAGTACAGACCGGTCAGTTGTGCACTGCAATGATCCACATCAGCGCAGCCATTGAGCACCAACAATGTGCCAGTTTACTGCCGTCTTCTGAACTTCCGGAGCAGACTGCACACCAAAAAAATCAATGCGCCAAGGTCTTGCTTAAGAAGTTGACTATTTATAGACTGGTGCAGTTGGATTGTTTTGAGAAATTTTACTGTGTCTTAAAGTCGATTCTCCTCATTTTCTTTCATATGGCCATCAAGGTACAAGCCAGGTGGTTCCAAGCAGACAGATTGAAATCAAAGGAATGGGATTAGTTTGTGCTGTTGAAACTGGCCCAAAGATAGGGTCACGGGGGAGTGTGAAGGCCTGAAATGTGTGTCAACTAAGAGGAAGGTCGTGTATTTGAAGATTGTGATTTTATTGATGGAGATCCCTCAAAACGAGGGAAATAATTGGTAGAGAGTTGTTCTTTTGATCAAGTATCAGTTTGGTATTAAATGCTGGCTCAAATTCATGGCAGGCCTCAAAACGCTTACATGGATTATAGAGTGTTTTAGTGCAAAATCCTAACTGACCAGTCTTAAACTTCTTTTCACAAGAGACAGGGTCGAGAAGACGCGTGTGAGTGGCAGGGTGTTGTGGGTGACAGGGAGAGTAGAACCTGATGGGTTGCCATCCAGAAGTAACATACTAACAAACTGTAGTACATATGCCATGAAACATAAACAGTAAACAAACTTTCGACATTTACATAAACGTTTTTGCTCATGAACTCACCAAGTCTGTCTTCCCAAACCAAAGGGGAAACAAAAAGAAAAGAAAAGAAAACAAAACAACAACAACAACAACAACAAAAGGAGAAGAAGAAAGCTGAAGGTAGGCTCGAAAAGTTCAAATCAACTATTGCTCTCTCTCTCTCTCTCTCTCTCTCTCTCCCCTCTCTCTCTCTCTCTCTCTCTCTCTCTCTTATCCGCTAGCACATTCCTTCCTAGCACCTTCTCTGTAAATTACACACGCATGCGCGCGCACACGCACGCACACACACGCACACACATTCACAGTCGGGGGGGAGTGTTGGTACATGATGGGTTTCACTATACATGGCAACGTGGAAGTCAAGGTCGCTTTGTGTGGCCATGCTGGCGGCGCACCGACTGCCCTGCACGAATAACGACGAACGTTTTCGACAGAAATGATGTCAGTTCGAACATTCGGGTGTTTCAACGCTCAATCCACCCTCACGAGCCTGGCTCAGATGTGGTGGAAAGATCTCGCATGAGACAGGAAATGCTGGCAGATGTTGCAGACGACCCTACTCGCCCGAATCGCCGGATATATTCCACGGCTATTGGTCGCGAACAGCGTCGTGTGGAGGAGGAGACAGGCCGCCAATTCCATCGTATCAATCTGTGAGATCAGCGATAGAGAGAACGAGAAGGACATTGGTGCCACCTCTCCCAGAGGACGTTGATGATGTTCAAATTTATCCACCATGGAATGAAACCTGGAATGGAGATCGATTTCTCCTTCACCTGGATGGCAACTGGGGAATCGCTATTTTTGCAACAGAAGAGAATCTGCAAGCACTCGGGGAAAATGCAAGACGATCTACGTAGATGGGACATTTCCTTCATGTCCTAGACTATATACTCAGATTCTTATCATCCTTGGAGATGTACGTGGGCATATCGTCCTACTTGTATACGCTCTCATGGAAACCAGAACAATTGGTGCATACCGCCAGGTCTTGGAGCGTCTGAAAACGAAAGTACGACAACTGACACACCACTGTTGGGGTGTGCACCAGGTGATACGTGACTTTGAGCAAGCCCTTCACTGTGCTATTGAGACAGAACTTCCAGCCTCAAGAAATTGCAGGATGTTACTTCCATTTCAAGCAGAATTTGTGGAAGCGAGCTCAAGAACATGGCCTTGCAGAGCCGTATCAGAACAATCGTCCAGTGCAGCGGCTTGTCAAGAAGATATTTGCACTTGGGTATCTACCCGTTCCTCTGGTGTGAATGAACATTGGCAACTTGGTGAACTCAAGCAGAACTCAAAGACTGATGCAAAACCGCCCTGGCCTTCGCAAGTTCTTGAACTACGTGAGAAACACCTCAACCCCAATGAAAGTTTCCCGCCAGACCTTTAGAACGTGTATGGGCGAAGAATGGAACAAAGGACAAACAAACATGCTGAAGGCATGGTTATGTATCCACAAATGAATCCAGAACCTCAAAAGAAACGCACGCCGTGTTAAAAACAATTAATTTTAAATACAGTCTATAAAACAAACAAACGAGGAAACAAACAAAAAAGATGGCAGAGCCATGTAACACCCCAAGTCTCCCGTGACTAAAAAGTCCATAAGTTCATTGAGATATACGTATATTGATTTGATCCATGCAGCCTGTGTGACCGATTTCCGGCCGGTTTCGCCCAGTTTCGGTAAAGAGCAGAGCCAAATAACAAGGGAGGTTATCTCTTCTTCCGGTTTGACTAGAATCTAGATCTAGATTCAAGCAGGCCCAAAAACGGATCATGACGATCGTAGATTGAAAACACATTTCTGGTTATTGTGACCTGAAACTTTGGTACATGTCAAATCAAACTGGCGTGCATATGTGGCGCGTACACCTTAAGGTCTGGTAGGGGTGTGGAGATGGGGGATGGGGAGGTGGTTCTTTCTTTTCGCCAAATCGCCTGTCATAACTGAGTTAGAGTTCGTATAAAGGGAAATAACATCCCTCACCCCCATTTCTCTCCTGTCTCTCACACTGTGTGTGTGTGTGTGTGTGTGTGTGTGTGTGTGTGTGTGTGTGTGTGTGCGTGCAAAAACTGAGGAAATCTTTGTGTCTGTCTGTCTGTCTGTCTGTCTCTCTCTCTCTCTCTCTCTCTCTCTCTCTCTCTCTCTCTCTCTCCTCTCTCGCTATGCCTTTCGTGACTATCCAATCACCCTAAAATCTGGTGTGAGGACTAAACCCTAAAATCTGGTGTGAGGACTAAGTGAAGATTCCCAGAGGTCATGATTAACTTGAAAGTTGGCTTTCGGTTCGAATTCGGTGGCAGTGCCAAGGGTTAAGCCAGCTAGTACATGTATAAATCCACTTGCCAAGGGCGGGTGGGTGGAGGGATCCTCTGAGGGGAGGCCAGGGACATTGTCTGCAGGGGCACTTTTTTCGTCCACTTCCTGTCTGTTTTGCTTCACTGACTGCTTCATTCACCTCAATTCTTTTCCTCAAAAATATCTCCCTGCTTCAGAGGTCAGACTCCTTTTATGGTCCATGTATTTTGCAAACGGGAGGCTAATTTTACATGGTATTATTGTATAATTCACTTCTATTATAGGGTTCTTGTACCTGGCATTTATGCCTGTTACGTATTTTTTAAAGTTTTATTCATTTACAAAAGGTATTGTCGGTGGCATTATACTTATTTCTTAATCAGGTTTTGATAAATTGGTGAACACCACCCCAATGTTTCCAGCGTCTCCTAATTCATAGTTTTGTAAACATGACCCATTGTAGGAAGGTTATCCATCTGCGTGTAATGTTTGTCCTGTATTCTGTGGGTTAGATTAGGTTAGAACAGTCCTGAGACGACCTATTCAATAATCAAAACCCACTATAAACTATGAAGAAAGTCTCTTTGTTTGCCGATATGAATTATTATTGGAGGCAGGTAGTTGCAAGAATGCTTTTCGTCCTCAAGATTGGTAGTGGTTTTATGTTCCTCCACTGTTTCATTTGATTTGTCCCAGGATACAACCGCATACTGAACGCCACCATAGGGTTCGTCATCCATCTCTGTGGACATTCCTCAGGCACTTGAAAGACGGACAAGCAGTTGCAGAAAGCCAGCTGACCCGTACGGAACAGGGTGAAGAATCTCCAGCCAGACGGCGGAAATGGAGGAGGTTGGAGAGTCTGTTGCTAAGGCTGCAAAATGACGACATTGCAGGGCGAATGGATTTGCAGTGCTACTGGAATGCCGTGGCCCATGCGGTATAGAAATAGATCAATGAGCATGATCTTTATGTACGACCGAGTTTCGGTCACCACGTCAGGGACCTCAGGTATGTTGGTCAGTACATAATTGCAGCACGAGGGTGGCTATTCAAAATCGTCTAAAAAGGGATTAATCAGGCTTGGTCATGTCGAATTTACTTTATGTGTAGGTATATGAGACAACAATCAACTCTTCTTTTGATGCTTGTACATAGTACTTCCCCACCCCACCACCCCCCATCCCTCCCTCCTCAAATAGAGATTCCATGACTTCAAGAAGATGAATAACATTTTGCACTTTTTTTTGACATCAGGAAGAATAGACATTTTTCGTTGATTTCATATTAAGTGACTTTTTGTTTGAAAAAAAAAAAGTCTTTTAGTTCAGAATTGAGTTCGTCACCCTCCCCCCCCCCCCCTCCCCCTCCCCCCCCCCCCCCCAAAAAAAAAAAAAAAAAAAAAAAAACCACCCTCAAAGATGATTCTTAAAAGAAGATTGGGCATATCATATAATTTTCCCTTTTATTTATATTTTTTTCTCTATTGGACAGAGAGATTAATTTCAGATCAATAAATCTTTTTTTTTTTTTTTTTTTAAATCTGAAACAAAGACCGCACATGATGCTGATTTACCGCCCACTGTCTGCCCCAGTTCCCCCTCTTAAAAGTGATTCTTAAAAAGAAGACTGGTATTATTTCTTCTTTTTTCTGGACAAAGAGATCATACTTTATCTCTTTTTATAGCTCAGATGAAGTGAATTCTTGTTTCAGAACAAGACCCCCCCCCCCCCCCTCCCTCCCCAACACATACACACACACACTTGCTCTTCTCGTCAGTGATTCTTAAGAAGAAGACTGGTGTTATTATTTTGGTTGTTTTTTTTTTTTTTATTTTAGTTTATTAGGACAAAGCGATTATGCTGTATATTTTTTGTTTAACCAAGATTAAGTGAACTTTTGTTTCAAATCTGGAAATCTGGTTTTAATGTGAAATAAAAGACTGCAAATGTTTTGTTTTTGTTACCGCGAGATTCTTCTGGATGTCCACCTTTCTCTACTAGAAGGGGGTGCGAGTGGGGATGGGTAGTTTGGAATTTTACGTTATATCCCCACTTTATAAAGGTGTGTGTGTAAGGTGTGTGTGTGTAAGGGTGTGTGTGTGTGTGGTGTGTGTGGGGGGGGGGGGGGGGGGGGGGGTAATGTCTGTCTTTCCTTATGTTTGCTGATCTAGGTCACCTGATCTTTACTAAAACCACTTTCGACCAATGTCTGTGGCTTGAGTTTCTAAAGTGCTTCTTCTTCTTCTTCTTCTTCTTCTTCTCCTGCGTTCATCAGCTCTCAACTCCCACGGGCACTCCCGGTCTAATCAAACAAGTTCACATCAAACCTACCCAATTCTCGACAGAGACTTGGGTAGAAAAAAAAATCGGTACTTGGGCACTGCATATCTTGCAATTCAATAATTCAATATGGCAATCCTAACCTTGACCATTGATGCACAATCTTCAGAATGAGTAGGTTTCAATGTTTCATGATGATGCATCCTCACATCAAACATCAAGTGATTCCAGACTACCACCCTCCCCTACGTGACGAGGGGGTTAAAATAATAAAAATTATGTCGAATTTCAATCGAAAAAGTATTGCAAGTTAGTTGGTACAGTCCATGAAATATGGACACATCGACACGCGAACACAATGACACGCGGACACAATGACACGCGGACACATCGACACATAACCCCGTAGTTGTAAGTTAAAGTTAGAATGCCTTAATTTTTTCTTCTCTTTCTCTCGAGTATCCCAATTTTCAATGGATGTAAGACAAAGAAACTGCACCCCCTTTTGTGTGTGTGTGTGTGTGTGTGTGTGTGTGTGTGTGTGTGTGTGTGTGTGTGTGGCTTGGCAGATACTGTTGGACAGACATGGACAATTACCAGGCACTGACATATGTGATAAGCTGAACACACTACTACAACACCAACAGCACAACGTCTGGTGGAATACAGAGACCATTGAGAGGACTTCGTTTTTCATCCAAAAATTGTCGCCCCTACCCCCACGCCCCCAACCCCCTACTCCTTTCTGAGTGGCTACTGCAACACACATTCTCTCTCTCTCTCTCTCTCTCTCTCTCTCTCTCTCTCTCTCTCTCTCTCTCTCTCTCACCTACACAGGCGCACACACACACATACACGCGCGCACTCATTGCATGTGACATCAATACATAGGCACATCTTTACAGAATCTGAGAGAGCGATAGAGGGGATAGCCTGGGGTAAGGCTGGAGGAAGTGAGTATCAGAGTAAGACTAAACAAAGTTACTTATTTACGAGATGACGACATAACTGACCGACACAGAGAGAAGACAGACATAAGACAAACCGTACGTATTTCTAACCGAAGACAACCCTCCCACCCCCCACCCCCCAAAAACAACAACAAAACAAAAACAAACAAACAAAAACAGCGAATCAGATAGACAGACAGACAGAAAACACTACAGATAGTCAGAGAGAAATAGACTCACAGAACTCGTCAGAAAACTCATGGTCCCCATCCACAGTTCCCTCCACTATGCGAATCTTGTAGTCCAGCTTTAGCCCCACCATCTGTGTACATAGTCATACACTATGATGTTTAAACCCCACCTTCCGTGTACACTGGCATAATGTATGGGTCTTCAGTCCCACTTTCTGTATACATAGACATACATTTGGATCTGTAGTCCCTCCTTCCGTGTACATAGTCATACATTTGGATTTTGTAGTCCCTCCTTCCGTGTACATAGTCATACATTTGGATCTGTAGTCCCTCCTTCCGTGTGCACAGACATACGTGTGGGTCTTCAGTTCCATTTACTGGGTTCTCTGTCCCACCTTCTGTGTTTAGAGACATACGTGCGGATCCTTAGTCCCATTTTCTGTATATATATGTACTGGCATCACGTGTGGAACTTAACTAGTACTTTCTGCGTACATACATCCTGCCACTTCCTGTCTGGATTTTACAGGCATCTGGGCTAAGATTGTATGCCAGCATCACGTAAAATCGCGTTGCGCTTGTACTACCATTAAAAACACGTGATCTTTAGAACCTAACTTAGGTCAGACTGAAACAATTCTAATCGTGGACTTCTTCCAAATTGCAGTAATAAGCCATTATAAGTCACTCGAGTCACTGAGCTACCGCGGACAGCAATGGGGGTTAGTCACGGGACGCTGCGCACGCTGTGATATAATGTGTGTGTGTGTGTGTGTGTGTGTGTGCGCGCGCGCGCGTGCGTGTTGTGTGGGTGCGTGCGTGCGTGGGTGCGTGTGTGTGTGTATGAGTGTGTGTGTGTGCACGTGTGTGTGTGTGTGTGTGTGTGTGTGTGTGTGTGTGTGTGTGTGTGTGTGTGTTTCACAATGCCGTTTTTTTTTTGTTTTTTTAATTTTTTTTTTTTATTCAAAGGAAACAACACTTAATGTTTGAAAAGAAAAAAAGTGAAGCAGCCAGAAGAAAGGAAGCCGACAAAGAACAAAGGAAAAAAGTGAAGAAACAAGAACAAACAAAAAACAAAAACAAAAAGAAAAAACGACAACAAACAAACAAAGAGACACAGAGCATCAAAAACACACGCAGCAAACCACCTCCAGTCCCCCACCGCCGCAAAATCTCTCTCCACTTACGCCCCACTCAGACGGTCCGCAGCGAGCGACCACGAAGTACCACAATCGCTCACGTGAAGAGCGGAAGGTGACGGAGTCCATGCAGTTGTAGTGGTCCTCCCCATCCAGCTGGTACAGCGAGCAGCCCGCCGACCGCGAGTCCGTGATCCGATTGGTCAGGTCGATGATCTGGTGGCGTGTTTCGGACAGCAGCGACCTCAGCTCGGAGCAGTTCTGAAATACATAAGTAACATCCCATTTAGGTGCAGGCGGACAATGCGTCGACTGCTATGGAATCGCCCGAAAGCGCAAATAATTTTTTTCTGGTTAAAGGCGAGGCCCAAACACGCGAGTTTGAATGCTGAAAAGCACGAAATGGTTAATATCAACTTGCACGAATGGTCAATGTCAAAACGCGCGAACGTGGTCTTGCGATATAACGTACCCGTTTCAGTGGAGTCATCCGGCTCCACGATCTCTTGACAGGAAAGGATTTCCGTGTGTACCCTCTTCCTGCACACCAGCTGTCTGTGAATAATATTGCAGCTGACTGATTCATCTTTAGTGTACTGTATGTTCCCTTGCCATGTTGGTGCATCCTCTACATTCATTTTTTTTTTTTTTTTTGCAACGAAACTCTCTTTGACATCTGACGGAAAGAAGCATTTTGTACGAAAGGAAATCTTTCCTTGGGCACTGAACATAAAGTCCTGCATAAACTGACCTTTCCACACACAACACACTCAAACACGCACGCACACACACACACACACACACACACACACACACACACACACACACACACACACACACACACGCACACACACACAGATATGGGGAGTCCAACGTTCGCTCATTTGGGGCATCAAACTCGCGCTTTTAGACGATTTCAGGCTCGCGTTATTCGACAAGTTTTCAACAACAACAACAACAACAACAATAACAACAGGAACAACACAACAACAACAGCAACGAAGTTTGCCATTTTCAAGGGCATTCAGGAGACAAAACTGGGGCACGCTGCGTCACGAAACTAAGTGAAGCTCTGCCAACACGTACGTGCCTACGGCCCCTGCATGACTTGAGACTTGCACCTGGCGGAATGCCTGATGCCATGCCTGACGCGCCGTCTGTGATCACCCTTAGCTGATCGCCATCACTAAGCGTTTTAGTTATGGACTTTTGACGTTTGATGACTGGTGTACAGTGACACACCGTTTTGAGAAATTTGACTGTTGTATAGTGACACGCCATTTTGAGAATTCTGACTGGTGCACAGTGACAAACCACTCTTAGAATTCTGACTGGTGTACAGTGACACGCCATTTTGAGAAATCTGACTGGTGTACAGTGACACGTCATTTTGAGAATTCTGACTGATGTACAGTGACACGCCATTTTGAGAAATCTGAATGGTGTACAGTGACACGCCATTTTGAGAAATCTGAATGGTGTACAGTGACAGATCATGTTGAGAAATCTGACTGGTGTACAGTGACACGTCATTTTGAAAAATCTGAATGGTGTACAGTGACACGCCATTTTGAGAAATCTGAATGGTGTACAGTGACACGCCATTTTGAGAAATCTGAATGGTGTACAGTGACAGATCATGTTGAAAAATCTGACTGGTGTACAGTGACACGTCATTTTGAGAAATCTGAATGGTGTACAGTGACACGCCATTTTGAGAAATCTGAATGGTGTACAGTGACACGCCATTTTGAGAAATCTGAATGATGTACAGTGACACGCCATTTTGAGAAATCTGAATGGTGTACAGTAACACATGAGAAATCTGACTGGTGTACAGTGACACGTCATTTTGAGGAATGGAAGTCTAAAGATCAGCTGGCTGTATAGTCAGACAGCCCCAAACAATCACTGGAAACGTAACTTCGAGGTTCAAAAGTCGGATCACTGTTGAGTGTTTTAAGACCTTAGCATGCTAGTGAATTGAAAAAAGAAAGAAAAAAAGAAAGAGAAAAGAAAAAGGGCTAGAACAGACTGAACGATATTCTAATCGGGTTTGACGGGGTATAACAGTACTTTCGCGTGTCTCAACCCCCCCCCCCCCCTCTTCCACTTCCCCTTTAGCCCTCCTATCTCATGGCTACACATCACTATAATGAAAAGATTTTTTTTTATCAATGTGCCTATGGATCATTTTCCGTCATAGGTAGCCTGGCGGCTAATGTACACGACTTGCTTTTAAAAGTGTAGTCATGCGAGTCTTCATGCGCGAATGTCGCTGTGAGAGATTTCGACGAGAGAGAGAGAGAGAGAGAGAGAGAGAGAGAGATTTACCGCATGACGCCATCAATCATAAATGACGTGAAGTAGACGAAGAACAAACATAGAACAAACGTCCCGAGACAAGATACACAAGGGACAAACCTCCTTGGACAGGAGGCACAGA
>CM065747.1:35581182-35598682 GCA_033310375.1 Conus canariensis
CAGAGAGATAGAGAGACAGACAGACAGACGGACAGACAGACAATCAGACAGACAGACACATAGAAAGACAGACAGACCGACAGACCGACCGCCAGACAAACAGACTGACTATTAACGATGAAGAAAATAATCTCTTTCTTTGAAGACCTATTCATGGACGTAGGAGACTGACTGGCGTGAGTGACAACAGCCTGGTATCATTTTTCGTCTAGATATCTCATTGAAGGAAATATTGGCTCTGTCACTCCTGCCAGAAGTCTTACCAATTCCGTCCTCTGGTTGGCTTTCCAAAGACCAGTTCAGCGGCCCCTAAAACGGACACTCGCACAAAATCCCCAAATATCTTTCGCACTATCACCCAGGTTTTCCGTGTTCTCGAAGATTTCAAATACTGTGATATATAAAGCGCATGTTCTCTCTCTCTCTCTCTCTCTCTCTCTCTCTCTCTCTCTCTCTCTCTCTCTCTCTCTTCTGCGTGTTTGTGTGTGTGTGTGCGCGCGCGCGTTCGCGCGTGCGTGTTGTTCCGTACAATAATCTACACGTGACGTCTGATCTCCAAATTGGACGTGCGGATTCATGATCATACTGTACTAGGAAGATCAAGAGGGAATCACTTTTGTGCGGGGGAAGGCGAGGGGCGGGGGGGAGGGGGAGGGGGTTGATGGGACGGAGAAAGGGAGAGAGGGACGGGGTGGGGGGGGGGGGGGGATGCAGGGATGACGGGCTGGGGGAATGGGGTCGTGAGGAGGAAAGGGGAGGTGGAAAAGGAGAGCGGGGAAGGGGGGGAACGTGGGGGAGGGGGATGGCTAGTTTTAAATATGTTTTGCTGTTTGTGCCATTCCATGATTCTCTGAAGCATGATTCTCCTAAGGTGTTGTTTTACTTTTTCTTTTCCTTTTTTCTTTTTCTGTATAATCAAGGCGTAGCACAGCCAGTCAAAAAAAATGTACGGAAGATTCTGAAACGTTCGGAAGCCATGACGAAGTGCATCCGATTAAAATGCGTGGAACATTCTAGAAACGATTACTGGAATTTTTTTATTTTTTTTTATTTTTTTTTTATTTTTATTTTTTTGTAGATGCTTCTTGCGCTTTTCAGAAAGTTCCCGGGCCAGAAACTTCACTTCACTCCCCTTCCCCCCCCCCCCCTCCATTTTTATCCTCCCGCCCCATCCTCACACACACACACACGTATAAGCACGTACGCGTGCGCACACAAAAGAGATGTGGAGATTGTCTCCCCCTTTGGAGATTGTCTTCCCCTTGGAGACTATAAGCTTGCTGAAGGCTCATTTTCAGAAGCATTTATCATTCCCCATTCACCCACTCCAGCACATACTGTTAGTTAGGCAGAATTATCTACCACTGCAGATATGAAAGCTTATGCCCCCCTACTTTTCAATCTGAGACATAAGAGCTAGCTTTGTTTATAATCCAGTATCTCTTGCAGTCATTGCAACACCATGCTGCTCTGAAAATTGCTGGAATGGTGCTCAGTTACTTACCCTTGGAATTTATATATATAACCAACAAAGACCTAGACGACCAACCAATGCGCAGGAATCTCACCGCCAAGGGAGGAACATCATACAGTGTAAGGGCCTCCGGGCCCAAGGCTATCAGTATGTGTTATACGAGCAGAACAGGGCCCAAGGCTATCAGTATGTGTTATACGAGCAGAACGGGGCCATGGGAACAGAATGTGCCCTGGAGAAATAACTAGTCTGAACAGAATCAAACATCATCGACACCAAAGAAAGAAAAAAATGGGGTCGAAGGATGCAAAAGGAGATCGAAATGTACAACCCCTGAGAGAGAGAGAGAGAGAGAGAGAGAGAGAGAGACACAGACACAGACACAGACAGACAGACAGACAGACAGACAGACAGACAAGACAAGACAAGACAAATTCTTTATTATCGAGGGTAATAGATAAGCAAGTTCATGCTTTTTTACATCCAGCCCTCGCCCAAGAGGGAAACAAAACAAAAAAATTTGCGAAATGAAAAATAAACAAACGGAAAAAAACACACAAAAAAAACAAAAAGAAACCCAACCAACAAACAAAAGATTGAACACACAAAAAAGTCTGAAAATACACAAAATGGAAATAACATCAAAGAAACGTAACACACTTCCACTTTAACAATCCCCACCCAGAAAACGCCCCTCCCCAAACACCCACCCAAACACTTATACACTTTCGCAAACAAACAACACACAAACATACATAGTAAGCAGCGGGGTGAAGAGAGAAATGGGGGGGGGGGGGGGGGGGGGAGTGTGGAGAGAAGCGGAGAGAGAAAAGCGGAAGCGGGGGTATGGGGTGTGGGCGGGATAGGGGAGGGGAGGGGGGGGGGGAGAGAAAGAAAATACATGTAAAGTACAAATACAAACGGGGAACAAGAGTCAAATAGACGTGAATACACACAATACATCAAATAACGAAATGCAGTTAAGCGATATCATCAGTGTAAAATATGTCAAATAGCTTAACCCATTATTGCTGTGCTTCAAATGACACGTCCAAGATTTCCGTCTAACACCGGCTTGTACTCGTGCAGTATTTTATTTCTATTCACTGAGTCTTTAATAGATTTAGGAATCAACTGTTACAGTTTTTTTTTTATATATCTTTTAACTTACTGAGCAGATATCCTTTTAAGCGCTCTTTGAAAATATTAAAACTTGAGATTTCTTTCAGGAATGGAGGCAAATTGTTCCAGTACGTACCGCCACTGTATACGAGGCTTGATTTGTAAAGGTCAAGTCTGGGCAGAGGCATTATTAACTTGTGGACGTGCCTATTGTCATTCGTCCAGAAACTGTTTACAATGGAGGGAGGTGCATTTCCATTTACCACTTTATGCATAAATATAGCCTTATTATATTCGAGTTTTTGCTTTAGGGGAAGGATATCCAAAGATTTATAATCGTTTAGAGTTAATGAACTAGATTTTAAGAGAACTAATTTTATCGCGCGCCTATGCAATCTTGCTAAAGGTTTTAGAATGTTTGCGCTGGCTGAATCCCATAAAGTAGAAGCATAGTCTATAATTGACTGTATATGGGCATGAAAGAATTGTTTTCTAGCATGCATATTCAGAAAATGCTTTATTTTTGACAACTGGAATATTTTTTGGGATATTCTTTTGCATAGGTAAGCTACGTGATCGGACCATGATAAGTTGTTATCAATGACGAAAATAAATCAGCAGGCATATTTTGACGTTTTTGTCTGCTAGTAATGACCATGCATTTAGTTTTTTTTGCATTAAGAGACATGTGATTGATTTCCGTCCATTTGACGGCACTGTTTAAACTATCTTGTAGATCGGACGTCACAACCTGCAAGCGAGGGTGGTTAGAATGCATAGAGTTGTCATCAGCAAATAATTCGCAGTCACATCGAATACGTAGCGGTAAATCATTTATATAGATCGAAAAGAGTAAAGAGAGAGAGAGAGAGAGAGAGAGAGAGAGAGAGAGAGAGAGAGAGAGAGAGAGAGAGAACCACCCTAAACAATAACGACCACGACAATAACAAATAAACAAAGAGTTCAAGCGCTGACTTGCTCAACCCCGGGCGTTTTGCCAAACCCGGGAGGTACCCGAGCTGAAACACAAAAAAAAATTCACATAAAGGCGTAACCGTAATCACTGAACCCTTCCGTCACGCCTCTCTTCTTTTCTGCGGTGGACGGATCGGGTGTCTGGAGGGGTGGGGGTGGAGGGGGTGACTCACGTAGTAGGAACATTCTCTGATCACGCACTTACGTGTCGTCGTCTGAACATTGGTTCGATCCTTGGATATATGTTTCTGCCCTCTCCTTATCCCCCCCCCCCCACCCCCTCCCTCTTCTATCCACCCCTAAGTCAGACATTCACACGCACATATACACATTCTTCTACTAGCCTTCTCGCCATATGTGGACAGTGAACCGTTTCTTTTTTTCTTTCTTTCTTTTTTTTTTTTTTCTTTCTTCTTACTATTGTTATTTGGCCTTTTTTTTTCTCTATCTGTATACATGCATTTTGGTCGCAAATTTGTGAAAATTCTGACAAACTTATTATAGCTTTTTCCTTTTCTTAATGACTTTCTTTTCACGAATTAAAGATTTATGAAATCCTTCTTTTGATGTTAGGAAACGTATTGCATACAAAGCTCGTTCGGGTGTTTCCTTTGTTTGTTTTTTGTTTATTCGTGGTTTTTCTTTAAAAAAGAAAAATTGAATATATGAGAAAGAGATGTGTGTGTGTGTGTGTGTGTGTGTGTGTGTGTGTGTACATATATGTATGTATGTATGTATCTATGCATGTGTACGTGTACGTGTGTGGTGTGTGGTGTGTGCGTGTGTTGTGCACAGCAGATTGAGAAAGGGTGAACTTGGGTAAGGGGAAAAAGTGGGGGTGAGGAGAGGTGTAGAGACAGGCTGGCATCTGAGACTGCAAGAACCAAATCCTCATCAACATACAGCAATACAAACTGACAGGTCATTCGGATCAGATAAAAAGGCTAGTGTGCTACTGCCTTGCGTGACAGTCACAGTCAGGTAAGGGTTCTTTATGCAACGTCTAAAAACCACTGTGAACTAGGGCGTAAATAGTGTGGCTGCACGCCAAAGATTAATGTGCCAAGGCCCTGGTTAAGCAGAGTCGGGTATTTTATAGTCTGGCGCATTTAGACTGTTTTGATAATTTTTTTTATTGCGTCTGAAAGTTGATTTTCCTTGTTTACTTTCACATGGCCATTGAGATACAAGTCAGGTTGTTCCAAGCACACAGATTAAAAATCAAAGGAATGGGACTATTTGGGGGGCTACCACCTGGCCCAAAGATAAGGTCGCGGGCGAGTGCAAAGGGCCTGAAATGTGAGGTCATGTATTTGAAGATTTCCTTGAGATGTCATCAGTGGAAATCCCTTCCCAAACAAGGAAACGAACTGGTGGGGAGTTGTTCTTTTGATCAATTATGAGTTTAACACGCAGTACTGGCTCAAACTTATGGCAGGCCTTATATCGCTAACATAGCTTGTGTAGTGATTTAGCTTGTGTAGTGATTTAGCTTGTGTAGTGATTTAGCTTGTGTAGTGATTTAGTGCAAAATCCTAATTGTGGAGTGTGGCCTGAGCGGCGTTGACTAAGGGGGATAACTCACTGGCCAGGGAAGTGCCCCCCATACCATTACCAACCCATGGTTTCTCTGCACTAGGTGCTGTCTATCCTTCTTTGCACCTCCTTCGAGCTGGCAGTGTGCTCATCTGTGCACGCACGTTGTTCACTGACTAGTGGGCTGGTTCGTTTGTCGGATCTGTCGGCAAGAGTACACAGAGAACGCACAAAGAAACAAACAAACCTGTTAAATTTCAAAACGGAGTGACTGAGGACGGAGAATGAAGCAAAATTTAGAAAGAGAGCAAGTTAGTTACGCCAAGGACACAGACAAACAGAGTACAGGACTAGACACAATGTATTTCGATCACTTGGGTCCTCTTCGGGCGAAAACAAATAACATTTAGGACAGTGAAAACGAAGAACGAGAAACCACTTATCTTCTCCTGTTCGCCTCAAAATCAAAATGGCCACCGGAAGGAAACGACGCCACCCAGGAGGAGATCATGGGAGAGGAAATAGTGAGGGGGGAGGGAGAAAAAGGGGAGGGGTGTGTGAAACAATGGGGTTTGTAGTGATTATGGTGGATTGATAACAGTGCTTAGTGGGGAAAAATCAATCAATCAATAACTAAACGACTTTAATGGGTGGTGATGGTGATGATAGTAGTTATGGGTGGGTAGCTGTATGTATGTGTGTGGGTAATGCTAATAAAATCCAATGTAGGGGGAATATATATATTGAATTATAAACAAAGCTTGCTCTTGTGTCTTAGATTGAAGAAATAGGGGGAGATTAGCATTCATATCTGCAGTGGTAGATAATTCTGCCTAACTAACAGTATGTGCACACACACACACACACCACACACACACACACACACACACACATATATATATATATATATATATATATTATATATATATATAATATATGCCTGATGTCTTTTTTGCATTTTTTTTTATGTACAATTCAACTTCGCTGGATTTGTTGGAGGGTGGCTGGCTGAGCATTGGGTTGTGAAACAATCGAGTGAAAATGTCAGAGTTCTGTGGTGGTGGGGGCCTGGGTATGTTTTCGAGTGTCGCGATCCAGCGAAGTTTCCTAAAGAATCTTTCCACATCAAGGTGGTTGTGGTATTTGTTGGTGATGGGCTGAATTGGGATGAATTTCGATCCTTTTGCCCAGACCGATCTTTCATCGTCAGAGAGGGGAAGATTCTCAGAGATGCAGTGGACAAAGGGGTGGTGGTGATCAGAGGTGGTAGTGGGGTCAGGATTGTGGATTGGGAGGCTGAGTGGTCAGGGCGAATTGTTGTGTGTTTGTTTTGTAATTGTGATGATTTGTCTTGTTTGGTCTGGTTGCAGTGGTTGTGAATGAGTTGGTTGTGTGTATGGATGAGCTGTCTGAGTTTGGAGGCAGAGGTTATGGGCATGATAATTGTGGTTTGTTTGAAATGTTGAAGAAGGTTGGGGAGAGATTTCAGGGTTGAACTGAGTGTTTTTATGTGTGTCAACATGAGTTTACGGCTGGCTTGGAAGAGAATCTTTGTGGTGGTAGTGATGAGAGTGGTGTTATGGAGGTTGGATGGGGTGTGGGAAAGTGAGAAGCCATGAGGAATGATACGTAGTTTAAGGCATTGTTTAAGAAAGTTGAGATGGGATGCTGATTTGGTTTTCTGAAACTGTGTTTTGGCATAGCCAGAACAAACAGCTGAAAGGTGGGTGGTGGAAACTGAATGGACTTGCAGAACTGGCATGACTACGGGAGAAAATTTGGGCGGTTGGCATTGTGTGGTGGTGTAAGTTGTTGTTGAGCACGTAGTGGAACAAAGAAGAGTTGGGGGATCAGGTATGTTAACTGATTTCAACGAAATTGGACTGAAGAGATAGATCGTTTGTCCCCCCAGAACATATGATTCAAGAACGTATGAATCAAGAACGTATAAATCCTTAAGGCTCCTTTTCTTTTTTTTGTACTCCCAGTTCTTATAGAACAGGGAGTACTTTAGAATGGGAACGAAGAAATGCTCTGTGTGTGTGTGTGTGTGTGTGTGTGTGTGTGTGTGTGTGTGTGTGTGTGGTCAAAATGTGTTCCACTCGCTCCAGACAAAACTACTGGGCCGATCTTTCTGAAAATTTGTAGGTATGTTCATTATGGGTCACGAATAATGCCCGATGTTTTAGTTTACCGTTAAAGCCGTTACTAACGGCTGTAACGGCCTGTAACGGTTTTTCTTCTTTATGGAATATCTCCGAAAGTACTTGGCCGATCTTTATGAAAATTAGCAGGTATGTTCATTATGGGGCACGGATGATGCCCGATGTTTTAGTTTACCCCGTTATAGCCGTTACTAACGGCTGTAACGGCCTGTAACGGTTTTCCTTCTTTATGGAATATCTCAGAAAGTACTTGGCCGATCTTTGTGAAAATCTATAGGTATCTTCATTATGGGTCACGAATACCCCGATGTTTTAGTTTACCGTTATAGCCGTTATTAACGGCTGTAACGGCCTGTAACGGTTTTTCTTCTTTATGGAATATTTCTGAAAGTACTTGGCCGATCTTTGTGAAAATTAGCATGTATGTTCATTATGGGTCACGGATGATGCCCGATGTTTTAGTTTACCCCGTTATAGTCGTTACTAACGGCTGTAACGGCCTGTAACGGTTTTTCTTCTTTATGGAATATCTCCGAAAGTACTAGGCCGATCTTTGTGAAAATTTGTAGGTATGTTCATTATGGGACACGAATAATGCTCGATGTTTTAGTTTACCGTAATAGCCGTTATCAACGGCTGTAACGGCCTGTAACGGTTTTTCTTCTTTATGGAATATCTCAGAAAGTACTTGGTCGATATTTCTGAAAATTTGTATGTATGTTCATTATGGGTCACGAATAATGCCTGATGTTTTAGTTTACCGTAATAGCCGTTACTAACGGCTGTAACGGTTTTTCTTCTTCATGGAATATCTCAGAAAGTACATGGCCGATCTTTGTGAAAATTAGCATGTATGTTCATATAGGTCACGAATAATGCTCGATGTTTTAGTTTACCGTTATATCCGTTACTAACGGCCTGTAATGGTTTTTGTACTCCCACTTCTTATAGAACAGGGAGTACTTTAGAATGGGAACGAAGAAATGCTCTGTGTGTGTGTGTGTGTGTGTGTGTGTGTGTGTGTGTGTGTGTGTGTGTGTGTGTCCATGGTCAAAATGTGCTCCACTCGCTCCAGACAAAACTACTGGGCCGATCTTTCTGAAAATTTGTAGGTATCTACACCATTGGTCACGGATGATGCCCGATGTTTTAGTTTAGAATGGGAACGAAGAAATGCTGTGTGTGTGTGTGTGTGTGTGTGTGTGTGTGTGTGTGTGTGTGTGTGTGTGTGTGTTGTGTCCGTCCGTCCGTGGTCAAAATGTGTTCCACTCGCTCCAGACAAAACTACTAGGCCGATCTTTCTGAAAATTTGTAGGTATGTTCATTATGGGTCACGAATAATGCCCGACGTTTTAGTTTACCGTTATAGCCGTTACTAACGGCTGTAACGGCCTGTAACGGTTTTTCTTCTTTATGGAATATCTCAGAAAGTACTTGACCGATCTTTGTGAAACGGCCTGTAACGGTTTTCCTTCTTTATGGAATATCTCAGAAAGTACTTGGCCGATCTTTCTGAAAATTTGTAGGTATGTTCATTATGGGTCAAGAATAATGCCCGATGTTTTAGTTTACCGTTATAGCCGTTACTAACGGCTGTAACGGCCTGTAACGGTTTTTCTTCTTTACGGAATATCTCAGAAAGTACTTGACCGATCTTTGTGAAAATTTGTAAATATGTTCATTATAGGTCACAGAGGATGGCCGATGTTTACCAGAATAGGCATTACTAACGGTTACATCAGCCCAAGACGGTTTTTCCTCTTTATGGAATATTTCACGCGTATTCAGGATAAACTGGGAGTACGTTTATATGCTTTGCATCTTGTTTTCCTTTCTTTTTTTTCTGTTTGGGCGCCAATCCAGTTCAAGGTGTGGAAGCGACGATGTGCACTCTGAATGAGGGTTTGGTTAACCTCGACGGAGGGTTCCGATCTCCCGCTTGTCCTTCTACTTCTTTCATTTTTCTTTTAGTTTTTTATTCGTTCTTTTTCTTTTCTTTTTTTTTTTTTTTTTTTGTAGTCCGCCCCCCCCCCTCCCCCTCCTGCCCCAACCCTTTTCCCTCTCTCTATCTCTCTCTCTCTCTCTCTCTTCATTACACCCTATGTGGTGGTCCGAAACTTGCGAACTGGGAAAACCACGATAAAAGCCAGGTTCCGATAAAAGCGGTATAACACTTTGTGCGCTCAACATAACCCTCGGTTGCAAGAGAGGGTAGTCCATGGAAATCCTATGTCGCGTAGAAGACACACACACACACACACACACACACACACACACACACACAGAGGAAGAGAGGGAGGGAAATAGTGCAGCAGGGAAACCAAAAAAACAAAACAAAACAAAAAAATGTGGGGCAATACCTACGTCTTGTTCTCCACGGACTAAAAACCGTTAGGCCTATTTCATATGAGGACATCCGTTCACAGATTAATATCATACGACATGAATACAATTCAATACAACCCAATACAGCATGATACAACATAATCGTTGAAATGATTTACCCCCTTCTCAAAGTATTGTTTATTTCGTTCGATTTTTTTTTCTTCCGGTATCACTTTTTCTTTTTTTTTTTTGGTCATGCTTTTTTTTTTTTTTTTCGTTTTCTTTTCCACACGAACACACACACACGCGCGCACGCGGACGAGAGAGAGAGAGAGAGAGAGAGAGAGAGAGAGAGAGAGAGAGAGAACGTCCTCTTTTATTGACTTACTCAACAAACTTGTTCGATATTTCACATACACTAAACACAAAAACTTGTAGAAAAATATATACAATTCACCTCTTCCGTATCAATGGTGCCTTGCACACATGTGGTAGACACAGGAGTAATCACGTAGGCCACAGCAAAGCAAAACACTGTCGTAAGCAGACGACCTCTCCCGCCAGTCAGAGTTGACGACGCCATCCTGGATCTGGTTCGCTCTGATAACGGGTCTGCGCTTGCACCCTACCTCTTTATTGGGTGGTGTGGCATAAGGTCCCGGTCGCCATAGCGACGGCGTAAACAGCGGTGCGAGAGACGTCGTGAATCTTTGTCTGTCTGTGTACCTGTCGGGGCGAAGAAGGGTGAGAGTGAGGTGGGGGTAGTTGTAGTGCTGGTGGTGAGGGTGGTGAGTGGGGTGGAGGTAAGGGCATGACAAAGAAAAAAAAAACTACAAGGGAGGCTCCTTGAAAAGGGGGGAGGTCTGGACTCTAGCGCAGGCAATAGAAATTGGTCAACAATTTGAAATGTCAGAGAAACAACTCCGCATCGTTCAAGATGAGCCTGAAGTAGCTGTGAATGTCGTGAAAAGGAAAAAAACAACAACATGAACCTCACTCAACGCAAGAGGAAACAAAAAACTGCTTTCGCTGTGGTGTCGATTCCAAGCACCCTAAAACAGGAGGAAACTGTCTGGCAATGGGAACAACATGTACACACTTAAAGAAACCTAACCAATGGAGGAAAGTTGGCAGAAGCCGCCATAATGTACACACTTTGGCTGCCGACTCAGAGCCAGATTCAGAACCAAAAGTCCTGATGATTCACATGACCATGGTCAACAAGACCAAAACCAACTACAAGTGGAATCAAATCGTGTCAGTTCATGGAAAAAACATTAGGTTCAAAATTGACCCGGGGGGCAAGATGTAATACACTAACAGTCCAAGATTGCCAGAAAATTTCCCACTGCAGTGAAATCCGCTCCTCGGATAAAATTTTGCGTACCTACTCAAACCACAACATCCAGCCCATCGGTACAGCAGACCTACCTATCCTCTGCAATGGGCAGACCATCAATTCGCAGTTCAAAATTATCAACATTGATCAGGAGAATGTAATTTCTGGCATGACTGCAGAGAGCCTTGGCCTCAGCGCCCGCCTGTCAACACTGAACGCAGTAGACAAGACTCCAACACTACCAGGCTTTGATGAGTTTCCTGAGCTACAGCGTGCCACTGGAACACTCCCAGGGGAGCACAGCATCAAACTGAAACCAGGCGCAAAAGGAGTTGTCCATCCAGCACGTCGCCAACCAGCAGCTCTGCGTGAGAAGATCATCGAGAACCTCCGCGAAATGGAGTCAGTCGGCCACATCATCAAAGTTGAAGAACCTGCTGAATGGGTTAGTTCAATGACTGTCTCTCTTCGAAACGACAAAGTCCGAATCTGCATTGATCCTCGTGATCTGAATGCTGCTATTCAGCGAGAGCACAATCCAATGTGCACAGTTGAAGAAATCATGTCGGACATTCCGGACGCCCAAAGTGTTCTCAAAGCTTGATGCAGAAAGTGGATTTCTACAGATAAAACTAGACGAGGCATCATCCTTTTTGACAACTTTCAACACCCCTATCGGAAGATACTGCTGGCTGCGCCTCCCATTCGGCATCTCCTGTGCCCGAGAAGTGTTCCAGCGGATCATGGACCAAATGCGTGAAGGAATGAAAGGTGCAGATGCAACAATGGATGACATTCTGGTCGCAGGTAATGATACTGATCATCACGACAAAATACTGAAACAAGTCATTGAAAGAGCCACAAGCTACAATCTGAACCTAAACCCTGAGAAACTACACATCCGGCAGTCCAGCGTTCCATATATTGGTCACCTTCTCACAGCTGATGGACTAAAGCCAGACCCTACAAAAGTGAAAGCTGTACAGGACATGCAATCTCCAAAGAACAAAGATGATGTCAGACGCTTCCTGGGCTTCATCACCTCCCTTGGCAAGTTCATTCCCAACCTGAGTGAAGAAAGCGCCTCTCTGCGTGACCTGTTGAAAAATGATGTTTTGTTTGAGTGGCTGAAAAGTCACGAAGACGCTTTCAAAAAAACCATCAAGGGTCTCTGCTGCAACCATCCAGTCCTCAAGTACTATGATGTCAATGCCCCTGTTGAAATACAGTGTGATGCCAGCCAACACGGGCTAGGAGCTGTTCTCATCCAGGATGCAAAGCCAGTGGCATACAGCTCACGATCCATGGCCGACGCAGAAAAACGGTACGCTCAGATCGAGAGAGGAATGCTGTCGATCGTCCACGCTTGCAGGAAATTCCACTGCTACATCTGTGGCAAAGAAGTCACCGTGTACAATGATCACAAGCCACTCGAACAGATTTTCTGCAAACCACTCCTGTCAGCACCAATGCGCTTACAACGCATGCTCCTCCATCTACAGTGGTACAGTCTGCGTGTCAAATATCGGAAAGGCTGTGACATGCAACTACCAGACACACTTTCACGTGCGCACCTGCCTGAAGATTGTACCAAAATATTGCACATAGAGGCAGTAAACACATACGCACCAATCACAAAAGAAAAGTATATCGAACTCCAGGAGTGCACACAGCGAAAACTTGGTCAGCTGCAAGTCCTGATCTTCAATGGCTGGCCAGACAGAAGAAGTGAAGTACCCTAGTAGCACGACAGTTTTGGGACTCAAGGGATGAGCTTGCGGTCTCAGATGGTATCGTTTTCAAAGGGCCTAGGATTGCAATTCCACCCAGTCTTCGGAAACAGATGCTGACTCTCATTCATGAGTCTCACCTGGGCATTGTGAAGTGCAAACAACGGGCCAGAGAAGTGATGCATTGGCCATCAATGAACTCAGACATTGAAGACAACATCAAGAACTGCAGCAAGTGTGCTGAGTTCCAGAGGAAACCATCAGCTGAACCACTTCCACCTGTTCCAAATTTCCCACTGGCTGAAATTGGGCCTTACATATTTGACTTCCAGTGAAAGAATTACCTTCTGACAGTGGACTACAACTCAAAGTTCATTGAAATGGACGAGCTGAAAAACATGAGCGCTGAATCAGTTATCGAAAAACTGCAAAGCCAGTTCAGCCGCCATGGAATTCCATCTACTTTGAGGAGTGACTGTGGAGTGCAGTTTACTAGCCGACAGTTTTCTGAGTTTGTTAAGAGCTATGGTATCAACCACCAGACATCAAGCCCCTACTTCCAAAGTTCCAACAGGGAGACCGAGCGTGCAGTCCAAACAGTAAAAAGGCTGTGGAGAAAAAAGAAGACCAACATCTAGCCCTGCTGGATTATCGGACACCTTTGGAATGTATCAGTCTCTCCCCCGCACAGCTTTTGATGGGACGGCGTCCACGAAACAAGCTGCCAACACCTCGCAACCTTCTTGCACCTGCATATGACCGCCAGGATATCAAGCAACACCTGAGGCTTGAAAAAGCCACACTAAAGTTTTACCATGACAAGCCAAGCACCTCAGAGCACTCGTCTCTTCATCCTGGAGATCAAGTCCGTATGGCTCCGCTCCCAGGCTCCAGGCGGTGGAAGCCAGCTGTTGTGGTGGAACATCATGCATCGCCAAGGTCATACACTGTCCAGTCAGAAGGAAAGCTGGACGCCCTCAGCAAGTGCCTGCTCTGGACTCTCCTACATGTTGTACACGCTCTGGACGTGAGGTCCGCCCACCTCAACGACTGGACCTGTGACTGTCTCGAGATCTCTTCATTCAAGTTTAGCTTCACCGCCGGTGTTACCCTGATTGTTTTCAGTTAACTTTATTTTGTGTTTACCCTAGTTTTTGTTTTTCAAGTTCTTTAATTTCTTTGTTTTCCATGAGAGGGAAGGTGTAACATATTTCAATGTACGAAACTCTGGTACACAACTCTCACTGAACTGTATGCAGCAGCTGTACATGGAAACCACGAGCAAACGCAAAAACAGTTACGTTCCGATCTAGCTACGAACATCAGACGTGGTGTGTGTGTGTGTGTGTGTGTGTGGTCTCAAAACTTAGCGGATGTGGTGTAGCGTATGTGCATGCAGTGACGCCTCCTTGATGAAGCTGAAACTGAAAGTGAAACGTGAGAGAGAGAGAGAGAGAGAGAGAGAGAGAGAGAGAGTGTGTGTACATGTGTGTACGTGCGCGCAGGCGTGCGGTGTATCTATCTATATATCTGTAAAAACACGCTAGAGGTAAAGACGTGGTGTGTGTGTGTGTGTGTGTGTGGTGTGTGTGTGTGTGTGTGTGTGTGTGTGTGTGTGTGTTTTGATGTTATCTTTGTTAATATAATGTTTTGATTACATTTTGTCTTCATATTATTTACACGCTGTGCTCACTTTTTTATTTTTATTTTTTTATTTTTATTTTTTAAAAATATTTTCTTGTTCCATGTCAGATTGGGGAATGGGTGTTTTTGGATGGTGTCTTTCGATACAAGAACGAATGATGCGCTTTTCTCGTATGCATTCAACTGTATATGGAAGTGGAGGTCTTTACAGACAACTGTGTTTAAACTTGTGTTCTATAATTGTAATACTGTCAGATCTAAACATGGTCGTGAACACATACCTGAAAATGTGTACCAACAATTGTAACGGAATCAATAACTGTAAGAAAAGTGAAGATGTCTTTGACTTCGTAAGGAAACGTGATGTTAGTGTTTTCTTTCTTCAATAGTCTATTCTGAAAACAAGTTTAGAAAATGTTCTCTATTCAGCTGGCGGACACTCAGCTTGGTGAGCAGGAACTGAATCAAACAAGAACGGCGCTAGTATTCTATATTCTGAGATTTTCCATAGAGAAGAAAACTGTTATGGGCCGTTATAGCCGTTAGTAACGGCTATAACGGTAAAATAACACATCAGGCATGATTCATGACCCAAATGAACATACCTACACATTTTCAGAAAGATCGGCCCAGTAGTTTTGTCTGGAGCGAGTGGAAGACATTTTGACCACGGACGGACACACACACACACACACACACACACACACACACACACACACACACACACACACACACACACACACACACACTCCCTGTTCTGTAAGAACTGGGAGTACAAAAAAAGCAAAAGGCATGACTGTGAAATCCAGAGACAAGTGATTAATGGAAGGTGAAAAAAAATCTCTACGTATTATTTTGTTACTTAGAAAACCGTAATTTTCTTGATAAATTTATACCCTTTGCTAAGAAAAGATGGAGATGGTATTTTTTTGGTATCAACAGAGTGACATTTTATGTGTAGTACAAGACTTTTATGAACACTTGTGTTTGATAGCTAATGCCGTTTTCAACACTGGATGATAGGGTAAGGAATACACATCAGATTTCGATAGAAACTTACACCGTTATGTAGTGCAGAACAGGGAAAATCGTTCGAATTACTAGCACCATAGAATGATATGGAGAGAGAGAGAGAGAGAGAGAGAGAGAGAGAGAGAGAGAGAGAGAGAGAGAGAGAGAGAGAGAAAGCTTTTGCTTACAGATACATCGGTCCTTAAAACAAGAGAGAGAGAGAGAGAGAGAGAGAGAGAGAGAGAGAGAGAGAGAGAGAGAGAGATACGGATACGGATACGGATACGGATGCTTTATTCATACAGGCCATGGCCCCTAATGAAGGGGGTGTTGAGATCAAATCGTTCAGACAGAAATAAGCAAATCATCAAACATCTAGGCATCCACAATTAAAAGCATACTCGATATTAAACAACATACAACAACCAATGCCTAACAACATGCTATACATCGAATTTTAAATGCCTTGTACAAGAAAATAGCAAAACGTTTTACAGTAGTTTCATTTGTAGATGCCATTAGTAATGAAAGTCGAAATGAAGAAGGATGTCTACAATATTTTTGATGAATGAACTGATTCCTCAGGTCACTTAGAGCGGGACAGCACAACACAAAATGAACTTCATTTTCTTCGGCACATTTACAAAGCGGACATGTCAGTTCAAGTTTGTTATGCTTCTTATAACGATAATAATGAACAGAAAGATCAGAAATACCTAATCTGAACTTTGTCATGATATATTTTAAATGATTATCCATTTCAATAGATAAATATACCGGCACACAATGTATAGATCTGAACTGTCTATAAAAAGCAAATCGATCACTTTCATGAACGTGACATGACCATTCTTGCCATCTGCAATCTGTCAATCTATTCCGAAATGCACGAAGAAATCCATGATGGGAGAGAGAGAGAGAGAGAGAGAGAGAGAGAGAGAGAGAGAGAGAGAGAGAGAGAGAGAGAGAGAGAGTCGACGTAGAAGCTGTATTGTTTACAGATCTTTTACACAAAGGTAGGTAAACTCACAGGGTTGATAAGAACGTTGAAGCAGGATAATGAACTCAAACGCAAATTGATTTCATACGGTAATAATAATGGCGACCACATTCCCTTATAATCAGACATGTTTGTTAACATAAGTACACTATTTCAATGCTAACACCCTTCTTTTTCCTTCACATCATATTTACACACTGACATACATACACGCGCGCGCACGCACACGCACGCACACACATACACATGCTCTCTCTCTCTCTCTCTCTCTCTCTCTCTAATATTACTCCTATTGAAAAGACGTTAAACGGAATAACAACAACAACAACAACAAAACACACCCTCCAATTTTCCATCTCAAAGCAAAATGATGTTCCGAAGAAAATAACCAAACTTTGCTACACACATTGGATTCCAGAACATGGGCTGACTGTCTGTCTAAATATTTAAATTGGGGACATCGTGTGAAACTTTCTTCTCTTCGATTCTGTATTAGAAAGGGAACAAGATTTCAACTGAGCATTTGAAGCATATCTACATTTATCACACTTCATATTTTTCCTTTCTCTCTCTCTCTCTCTCTCTCTCTCTCTCTCTCTCTCTCTCTCTCTCTCTCTCTCTCTCAAGACCTCTTTGGTAATGACAATAAAGTGTCAAAGTGTCAAAGTCTCTCTCTCTCTCTCTCTCTCTCTCTCTCTCTCTCTCTCTCTCTCTCTCTCTCTCTCTCTTTTTTTTTTTTTTTACACACTTCATTTCATTTATACCTATGTATCAGAAATCTTGCGACGCAGTCTTATATACTTCCACATCTGAGCCGTAGTGAGTATGGCTCAATTTGTAGATTTTGTTTAAAATTTCTGTGCATAAAAAAAAACTTATCGCTGTCATCTAGTTTACTATGCCAGTCCTGTTTTGAGCAACTCTATTAGACGTTTCTACACCACTTTGATGAATACTGTCTTATTCACTTCCCCTTGATTAAACTAAATTCAAATCCATGCGAGAAAAGACATCGGATAATCTCGCCGACCAAAATTTCTGAATCCCTCTCATCCAGTTGCTCAAAACGACTCATACACAGCTTCAGGCATTCTACCGTCTTCCAGTTCCAGCAACCAAGACTAGTACTTAAGAGCTTTTATGTCTGTAATCACATACCAAGGATACCTTCCCGATTCA
>CM065747.1:35603682-35608682 GCA_033310375.1 Conus canariensis
ACTGGTATGTACTTGACGACACAAATGTGCGATTGATCCCCCACAGTTTCTGCACACAGGCTGAATAAATCGATGATATCATTTGTCATAACTGACCTATCAAGAACGACGACCTGACAATATTGTGACCGCCCGACAGGAAACATTCAACTGTAGTGCTGGAACGGTAACGACAGCTGTAGTTCGTGCCGGTACTTTGCCAGTATTTCATGCTGGCGTCAGTCTTTTATGTCAATAAACCATCAGCCACTAAATCGTCATGAATTATGGCTCTATGACGTCTCGGTGAAGGACAGGGAAGACAACTCCATCCCCCCTCCCCCCCCCCCCCCGCCACCCACACACCCACACATACAGCAAGCTCATTATCTAAGAGTTTTTCTTTTCTTCCTGATTAAGATTTTGTACAGTTAGGGTACGCCAGGGTTTGGAAGAGGGTTTGGGTTAGATCAGGTTAGAATTTGCAGGGGCGGATCAAGTACTAATGGAGGGAGGGGGTCTAAACTGAAACAGGGTGCTAGACTCCGCCTCGGGCCCAAGACGCTGAAAAATATACATTCATGAGGTGCACAAAAGGCTGGGCCTGACGACTGTCGCCCTATGGATTTTTGTTACGTGAAGAATGACGATATTCATGCGGTTGGCATGGCATTCGTTGGGGGGGGGGGGGGGGGGGGGGGGGAGAAGGGGGGCGGGGGAGGGGGGGGGGGCAAGATTGTTATAGAGTAACTTTTCTCTCCCTTCATCACTAAAGAAATATCGTCTTGAATCATCTGCGTGCTGAAGGTCTCTCTCTCTCTCTCTGAATCTGTCTGTCTGTCTCTCTCTCTGTCTGCTTCTCTCTCTCTCTCTCTCTCTCTCTCTCTCTCTCTGGTGGTCTGGATTCCCAGGAAACCACCTTCCAAATTCGCCTCTGGTTTGAGTTAGAATTAATGTCTGGTTAAGGTTGGAGTCAAAATTGAGTTATGATCATGCATATCGGAATTGGCGTCTTCCAGTTTCATTATCACAGTTCCCATTTCCATTGTGTGTGTGTGTGTGTGTGTGTGTGTGTGTGTGTGTGTGTGTGTAAAGGCCCCAAAGTATATTTATGCATGATTGAAAGGACTCGTACCATCGATTTCTTTAGTAATACATGAGAGACAGGAAGAAAGAAATTAGAAAGGAGGACGTCTTCGTTTAGTCTTGTGGTAGATTTTAAATCAAAATTGGGGGTAGGGACGTCGGGTAATAGTTAAGGAGGCCGAGGGATAGCGGTCGCTAAATCTTGATAAAAGTCAAAACGTTTGACTCAAAACTGGCTTGTGATTGTATTGTCATACGTGGTGTGTATTATGTCACTCGAAGTTAAAGCCAGTCACTTCCGAAAGGCCAGACTTAAACTCACGGGACGTAAACGAAGCCGATGATTGTGGAACGCGTTAATAGACGTAGAACATCCTTCTGCTGTTTGTCGTATACTGTGGCAACAGTAGGTGCACATCATCACATTATGACATCACACTTGAAGCTCCCGGCGAACATTGCCCTGCCAAGTAGTGTCAGGATGTTTACGTAAATTATATGTTTAACAGTGGTTGACCAAGTCACGCTCATGCAGACACAACAGTGTAGATCTATATCAATTCAGTCCATGCTGGCTAAGTGGAGTGGAGGCACCGTAATGGCTGCATGTAAAGGCTCGGTGATGGATCAGGCCTGCTCACGACTCGTTTTGCAACATAACGTATCAAAGAAATTATGTAACCTGTACAGCGGCTCTCTCGCAAAAAAAAGAAAAAAAACAACCCCCCCCCCCCCCACTGATTTATCATGTAGTCTATTTAAGAAGTTGTGGGGGTGCTTACACACACAAGAAAGGTGCCAACGACCGGATGTGAACATACTGAAGACTGTGGTGTTGACATTCAGCAGTATTTCTTTGGAGGATTTTTTGGTCAGAAATTGACACCACAGCGGACGTCGCGCGCGTCGTCCTGCAATGGGGGAGCTGCCATTTCCGCCCAAGACCATGATAGTGAAAAAGACACGTCACTGCCACCGTTTCCTTCTTTGCAGGGGCGAACCGAACATCTAGGTCAGGCGGTCAGCCGACGATCGATCTTCACCATGTTGAGACCTACCACCCTTCAGAGACGTATCCAGACACACACTGTTGGGTTGTTCGCGTACCTGATCTTTTACCTCGCTTTACGCAGGCGGACTCTGCAGGAAGGCTACTGTTCAAACGAAGAAATTCATAATTCTTTCGTTGAAGTCATTCAGAAATGGTTTCTCATCAGCTGCTTGCTATGTGCACAAAACCAAGTGAAACAGAACATGCCCATGTAATTTGGTTTTGTTCGTCTGAGTGTAATAACATTTGGTACACCTTTATGAAACAGTCGATCTATATGGAGTATCATCCCATTTCACCGTAAACCAAGGTACTGGGTGTTTTTACATAAGTGTTCAAAAACTTCTCCAAAGCAAACAATGAACTTTTCCAGAAAGACGCATGTCAGCAACTACACCCCAAATTTCACCCCATATGTAGGTTAATAGGGTTTTCAACAACAACAAAAAATGCTTGATAAAGAGGTGTGCATATATCTTCCAAAAATCCACAGTAATTTTTAAATTTCAATAACTTCTTTCTTCGCACGGTTCCTAAGGCCATTTAGTGCGTGTGAAGAGAGAGAGAGAGAGAGAGAGAGAGAGAGAGAGAGAGAGAGAGAGAGAGAGAGAGAGAGGAGAGAGAGGATTTCATCATACCTGTCAACTGGTCATGCTTAATGTTGACAATCACCCAATGCTAACACCTGGCATTCAAAAGACCTGACGTCAACATTAACGCAGGCCATTGTTCCGGATGTTGACATTCAACAGTTTGCTTGCTTAATTTCAACATTAGGCAAATTATTATGTCATAAGCAAGTGCCATTTGACAACATCTCGACAGAATTCTGCATGAAGTTGGCTATTTCCCCCTCCAAATGTTAAAAAGTGACTCCAAGCGTCATGATTAGAAAACGACCTCCAGCAAATAATCAGTGTTCTGTTCACTGGCCACCTAAAGGGCCACTGAGTACTACTTAATTCTGCCTCTTACATTTAAGTGTTTTTATCTTCTCACTAGTGCAAGAAAGAGTTCAATGCAACATAAACGTGTAACAATGCAACATTCTTCTTGCAAAATATATTAGCAAAGCGCTTTGGACGAAAACGCAACAATTTTACGGTTTTCGTCGAGACTGCTGCTTTCTTCGGAAATTTAACAATCGTGGACCAAAGAACGAGGTACATTCTGCTATCCACTTCATGAGTAGAAACCTGGCAGCATTCTCCACGGGAAAATTAAAAACCATTCGTTTCATTGGTCGTGCGTAACACACACAAAAAGGGGGGAAAAAAAAGAGAAAAAATTCTGGTAGAGCACCCACCAAAAATTCAAACGTTGTCGCTTTTTAAGTTTTCTGTGGAGACTGTTGCATCGTTGCATTAATATTTTTACGTTGCATCATATCTGTTCTGCCAAGTGACCCGATGTACTGTAGTTACTGGTACAACATGTGTGATGTCTGTGTTCGTCTGTCTGTCTGTCTATCTGCCTGCCTGCCCCCCCCCCCCCCCCTCTCTCTCTCTCTCTCTCACTGTCTCTGTCTCTGTCTGTCTGTCTGTCTGTCTCTGTCTCTGTCTCTGTCTCTCTCTCTCTCTCTCTCTCTCTCTCTCTCTCTCTCTCTCTCTCTCTTTGCGGTGTGTGTGTGTGTGTGTGTGTGTGTGTGTGTGTGTGTGTGTGTGTGTGTGTGTTTCTCCCATGCATGCCTGCTTGATTATAAAGTGATTATAGGTCTACGTAGATTATGCGCATGTGTGTACAAGTGCATGCTTGGTTTTACATTTCAAGCACTGTGTGCGGCTGTCCCATGCACCAATAATATTTCTTTCAAATGTGCACTCTTTACTTACGTACACAATCGCTCTGGTGACTCGGCATGCAAGAAAAATGTTCATCATTATTTCCCTTTACCAGCAAAGGTCGACAACGCGCCCAAACGCAGGTTCGATTTCTCCCGCTTGGCCGAGTCCGCCACCCAAGACTGTGAGGTCAAACCTGAGACGAAGTCAGCTGAAGAGTGCGTGGCCACAGTGTCCCGACTTCACCCTGTGCCCAGGTCGTGGTAGGACTGTGTGGAATATTGCCAGTAAAGAGGCACACTCATATGCATGGACACCCTTCTTCAAATACCTTACTTAGCAGTAAATCTTTTATTCCTGATTTGTATTTAACTCTGCAGGTTGTTTTTACAGTTGAAGTAATTATACATTTGCAATATTATTGATCGTTTGAATGGTGCTATTGTTTTTGTTGTTGTTGTTGTTTTGTTTTCTTTCTTTTTTTATACTTAACTTGAGCTTATCTTGGAGCGTTTCTGTTTTACAGTTGGTGTGTTTGTTTAAGTGTGGTGTTAATATTGTATATGTGATGGTGGTTTGTGGTGGTGATGTGCGCGCCTCTGTGTGTGTGTGTGTGTGTGTGTGTGTGTGTGTGTGTGTGTGTGTGTGTGTGTGTGTGTGTGACTCTATTTTGGCGGGGTGTGTGCGTGTGACTCTGTATTGGTGTGGTGTGTGTGTGTGTCTGGGGTGGTGGGGGGTTGGGGAGGGGTGGTAGGATGTGTGCGTGCATGTGTTAATATTTATAGCTATGTACAGCCTGACACAAGATGGATAAATGAATTGACAAGGAATGAGCGAGCACAGTGGAAAGAGTGGAATATTTTTTAATGATATACATGTTTATAATTTGTTTATGATATGTGAATTTTGATGATGGCACCACAAACAAGTTTTCCTTGTATTCTGTGAGGACAAATAAAATATCGTGTATCGTGTATCGTGCGAATACAATACACATGCAGGAACGCACACACGTGATATCAGCTCTGCGTAAACTCGGGTGCGCACGCACGCACGCCGCACACACAAACACACACACACACACACACACACACAACACACAC
>CM065747.1:35613682-35628682 GCA_033310375.1 Conus canariensis
CTGACATTGTTTCAGATACAGACGAGTGGAGATGCTGACATTGTTTCAGATACAGACGAGTGGAGATGTTGACATCGTTTCAGATACAGACGAGTGGAGATGCTGACATCGTTTCAGATACAGACGAGTGGAGATGTTGACATCGTTTCAGATACAGACGAGTGGAGATGTTGACATCGTTTCAGATACAGACGAGTGGAGATGTTGACATTGTTTCAGATACAGACGAGTGGAGATGTTGACATTGTTTCAGGCAGAGAACAGAGGACATCTGACTTTGTTTCAGGTAGAGAAGAGAGAAGGTCTTACATGTTTCAGGCAGAAAACAGCAAAAAATGATGACGTTGTTTTAGGTATATAAAAGTTGAAGTATGACATCGTTTCAGATAAGGTAAAAGAAAGACAGCGACATTTTCCAACTGAAAGGAAGTGAAGATGATGACATTGTTTGAGGTGGAGATGAGTGAAGATAATGACATTGTTTGAGGTAGAAAAGAGTGAATAGAATGCCATTGTTTCAGGTGGAGACGAGTGAAGATAATGACATTGTTTGAGGTAGAAAAGAGTGAATAGAATGCCATTGTTTCAGGTGGAGACGGGTGAAGATAATGACATTGTTTGAGGTAGAAAAGAGTGAATAGAATGCCATTGTTTCAGGTGGAGACGGGTGAAGATAATGACATTGTTTGAGGTAGAAAAGAGTGACTAGAATGCCATTGTTTCAGGTGGAGACGAGTGAAGATAATGACATTGTTTGAGGTAGAAAAGAGTGAATAGAATGCCATTGTTTCAGTTAGAGACGAGTGAAGATAATGACATTGTTTGAGGTAGAAAAGAGTGACTAGAATGCCATTGTTTCAGTTAGAGACGAGTGAAGATAATGACATTGTTTGAGGTAGAAAAGAGTGAATAGAATGCCATTGTTTGAGGTGGAGACGAGTGAAGATAATGACATTGTTTGAGGTAGAAAAGAGTGAATAGAATGCCATTGTTTCAGTTAGAGACGAGTGAAGATAATGACATTGTTTGAGGTAGAAAAGAGTGAATAGAATGCCATTGTTTGAGGTGGAGACGAGTGAAGATAATGACATTGTTTGAGGTAGAAAAGAGTGAATAGAATGCCATTGTTTCAGGTGGAGACGGGTGAAGATAATGACATTTTTTTTCTGATAGAGAAGATTGAAGGGTAATAACAATGTTTAATGTAGCGAAGATTGAAGATAGCGGCTTGACATTATCTCAGCTACGGCAGAACAAAGTTGTGTTGTTTCAGGCAGGAAAGAGTGAGGGTAATAACGTAGAATCAGATACAGACGACAATGCTATTGTTCCAGGTGCAAATGAATGAAGATTATGGCAGTTTTTTGCTTACAGAAGAATAAAGATAATGACATTGTTTTAGGTAGAGAAATGTGACATTGTTTGAAAGAGAGAGAGAGAGAGAGAGAGAGAGAGAGAGAGAGAGAGAGGAGAGAGGAATGACAATGACATTTTATTCCAGTAGGGCCAAGCCCCCTCAGAAGGGGTGTGTGTGCACAGAAAAGCAACAAGAACTTCAAGATTTCGGCAGAAAGAAACAAAACATAAAGACCAACTATACATTTCATTATCTACACTCTTAATTATAAATCAATTTAGGAAATTGCAGTCTCTCTTGCTTCAAAGGCTTTGTACAAGTAAATGCAGAGGTTTTTCACAGTCTTTTCATTAACTGAGGATAACAATAGATTCAGAAGGAAAGCACTTGCTATTCTGTAATATTTTGGAGCGATCAACTTTTTAATTTAATTTATCGTTAAATGGACAACATATAACAAAATGAACTTCTTTTTTTTCGATATTGTTACAGAATGGACATAACAGGTCACTGGGTGTAGGATTCCTGTATCTATAGTAATGAACAGCAAGGTAGGGTACACCAAAACGAAACAATGACATTATATGTTTTAAGTGGAGAGAGAGAGAGAGAGAGAGAGAGAGAGAGAGAAGGTACTGGCATTATTTGAGCTCGGGAAATAGTAAAGACACCGTCACTTTTTCAGGGAGAGAATGAATACTAACACAATATTTCAGATCGAAAGGAATTGAAGATAATGACATTTTCAGGCAGAGACGATCGAGCGATGATCATGACATTGCCTTAAACAGAGGAAAGACTAGATAATTACATTGTTTTAAGTAGAGAAGAGTGACGATAACATTATTTCAGTTAGAAAAAAGTGGAGATAACAACTCGACATTTCAGGTAGAAAGAAGTGAAGAGAACGATGATGTTCCAAGTAGAGACAAGACAACAACATTGTTTTAGGTGCAGAAGAATGAAGATACCTGCATTGTTTCAAGGTCTGTTCCATTTACGTTGTTTACAGCCTAGCCGACTGCAAAGGAACATATATCAGGGCCGTTGTTTCATGTGCAGAAGAAGGGAGATCATGCGGCCGTTTTAGGGAGAGAAGACTGAAGATTTTTTTTTTTTTTTTTTTTTTTTTTTTTTTTTTTTTTGCGTACGCAGGCTAATACTCCTGCGGATCCTCTCTGTATAGACAGGCAAGGATGAATCCCATCTACCCAACAAAGGGAATGGAGTTTTGTGTGTATGACCATTTTAGAAGAATGAAGATGATCACATTGTTTCAGGTACGACTTTGTTTCAGGTAGAAAAGAGCCAAAACAGTGACGATGTTTCAGAAAGTTGTGAGTGAAAGTATGATCAATGTTTCAGGTAGAAAAGAGTGAAACTGTTGACATTGTTTTAGCGGGGGAGAAGACTGAAGACAACGACTTTGTTGCAGGTACACCCATTTCTCCCAGAAGCCCTACACCTGCGTGGAATGTGGGAAGGGTTTTTGCCAGCTTCGAACCCTCACCGTTCACAAGACTTCTCATGCCCATAGCCACGCCTCCTAGGTAAAAAAAAAAAAAAAAAAAAAAAAAAAAAAGGGGCTTTAGGTCTGTAAACCTGTGTTTCTACCTCCCTCCGAATACCTGTAGAATGGCTGTGTTAATCATTATCATCAACCTTGTCGTCGTCGTCTTGGACGGACTTTCTGGGTAGTGTATCTGAAACAGTTTTGTCTTCATCATCACAGTGACGTCGGAATCTGCGAGCAAGGTTGGGAAGGGAGGAGGGGAGTGGAGGGAAATAGGGGAGGGGGTGGCAGTGGAACCCTCCTTCCCCAATGAAAATGGTGTGTGTGTGTGTGGAATGGGAGGGGGGGGGGGGGGGGGCCAGACTACCCCTCTTCCCCTGCTGCCAAATATTTGAAGCCACAAAATATGGACGGCATATTATGGTGCGTCTTTCCACCACCCTCTCCCCACACCTACCACCCACAAACACACATCCTCTCCACCCCACATCTCTCTTCTCCCCCCCCCCTCTCTCTCTCTGTCTCTCTCTCTCTCTTGTATTTTTAAAAATTCTATTTCAGCCACTGTTTTCTTCTGTTCCTCTTTTAAATGTAATGTAATGTAATGTAATGTAATGTAAAAGGATATTTATAGAGCGCTTTACCTCGCAAGAGCCCAAAGCACATGTATATTACAGAAAAACATGATAAAATACTAATTCTAATTCAAAGCACACACACACACACACACACACACACACACACACACACACACACACACACACACACACACACGTGACAATGATTTCTTTTTGTCTCAGTATTATTGACAGTCTTTTATAAATACTTCGTTTCAGAAGCGAAGGCACAAAGCGCATGGAGGCTGGCTCCCAGGACAGAGTGGTCTTTGGGACGATCAAGCGAACGAGGTGGAGGGAGTGGGAGGTGAAAGGGTGGGGTTGGGGTAAGGAAGAGCTGTTGAATGGGGATGGGGGTGATGGAGCTGGAGAAGGAGGGAGTGGGGGGGGGGGGGGGGGGGCTTTCGACTGATAGTTGATAGTTGTAACGGTGGTGCTTGCGCATGGGAAACAGCATTTGACAGTCGAAGGATAGAAGTGAAAGAATCGAGGACAAAGAAGGAGAGGTGGGGTTGTAGGTAGAGAGGGAAGGGTAGGTGGGCTGGGGGGAATTTGTGTTGTCTTTTTTTTTTTTTTTTTTTTTTTAACCGTTATTGATTGAAGTCAAAGTTATAGAGAGTCAATTACTGACCTCAGATTCACAAGTTGTCATTGAATGATTCCGTAGACGGCAGTTGATGACATCAAACTCATAGAGGGCTATTGACTGACGTCATGTTCACGGATGGTAATCAATTAACGTCACACCCACAGATGGTTCTTCACAGACGTCAGATTCGGGCATGGTTGTTTGACTGACGCCGAGCCTCATAGATTTTGTTTACTGACGTCAAATTCATGGATGGTTTTTGGCTGACAACAAATCCATGAATATTATAGTTGACGGCAAGGTTGTCCATGGACTGACAACAGTTACGCACAAAGAAGGACATTGTACCGGTGACATTGTAAAGGTAATACGACATTGCAGCTTGATGACAAAAACAACATCTTCTTTTTGTACTCCCAATTCTTATGGAACAGGGAGTACTTTACAGTGGGAACGAAGAAATGCTGTCTGTTTGTGTGTCTGTGTGTCTGTCTGTCCGTGGTCAAAATGTGTTCCACTCGCTCCAGACAAAACTTCTGGGCCGATCTTTCTGAAAATTTGTAGGTATGTTCATTATGGGTCACGGATGATGCCCGATGTTTTATTTTACCAGAATAGCCGTTACTAACGGCTGTAACGGCCCAAAACGTTTTTTCTTCTTCATGGAATATCTCAGTGACGAATACATTATGACGCATGTTTGATTGTGACGCTTTTTTTTATTTGACAAAGATGTATGAAAGTACTGTATTTGACGGATTTTGAAATAGCATCTAATAACTGATTGGTAGATCATGGGTTTTTCATAGTAAACATGCTCTTGACATGTACACGCGTATTCAAGATAAACTGGGAGTACGTTTACGTGTTTTGCATCTTGTTTTTTCCTTTCTTTCTTTCTTTTGTCTTTTTTTTCCCTTCTATTCGTCTTCTTTTTCGTTGCTTTTTGTGCCTTCAGTAGCTTTTCATCTATCGGCGTTTTATCCGAACAATCGAAGGCTTGTCCTGTTTTTCTTTTTTCTTTTAATTGCGCTATAAAACTTGCTTCGACAAGTGTTCACTCGGGTTCCGTACTTTCGATGTTGACTTTCTTGTGGTTCTGATGTGGTGATCGTGGTCGGCAAACTACAAACTCGATGATTTGCGTTCAGTGATTGGTTCTATATTTCGTCTTGAAAAAATTAATGCAACTGTAGCAGTTAATATTACTGGGGTGTATTAAAGTCAAATGACTTTTTTTCAGAGATCATTTTGTGTGTGTAATTATTTGAATCTAGATTAAACTGCGTAGAACAATCACACGTGATGTCTCTGTGTGTGTAGAACGGGAAGTTGGTGAGAGCAATGTATAGCCTACAGCTGTTTACACACACACACACACACACACACACACAACACACAACACACACACACACACACACACACACACACACACACACACACACACACACACGAACACACACACACACACACACACACAGATACATGCACATAAAAACATACGTGCACACACACACAAAAAAAAGCCCGCTCAAACATATGCGCATACCCATCTCTCTCTCTCTCTCTCTTCCTTTATCACTCGCACACATTAGGTGAGGCCTGCCACTCATGTATGGCACAGCTTCTACGTATGGATTTTCATGGAGAGTTCCCGTCTGTTTTCAGAACCCCGTTTCAAAGGTTATGACCGGTGGTTTCATTTAGGGCTCCCAAAACGACAGAAAAAGAAGAATGTTCGTGTCTGTAAAGTAGGTGACGATTACTTTCCCAGTTTGGACACTGACGGACAAAACGCATAATTATGACAGTTCATTTTCAGCCCTGTATCGTTCCCATGGAAATGCTGGAGGCCGAGTCATTAAAATATTGTATACCCCGCCTTCCAGAAAATCTGCGCTGGTGTTTCAGTTTCAGTTTCATCAAGGAGGCGTCACTGCGTGCGGACTAGTCCATATACGCTACACCACATCCGCTAAGTTTTGAGACCACACTACGCATGATTTGAAGCTGATGGATAAATGAATTCACAACCAAGATGAGACCATTGAAGAAGAGGGTCTCGTGGCTACGACTCAGCGGATGTCTGACCTACGCATTAGCCCAACGCGCTGGTCAGACCTTGAGTGCCTACCTACCATTTGTTTTTAATGTGTGTGTAATGAATGTACACGTGTGTGTATCATGTGTGGGCATAGGCCCATGTGTGTGCGTGGGCGCATGTGTGTGTGTGTGTGTGTGTGTGTGTGTGTGTGTGTGCGTGTGTGTGTGTATGTGTATGTGTGCGCTAGTGATTTCCTCTCTCTGCTATCACTGTCTTTGACTTGACTAAAAAAAATAAAAAAGAAATTCTGTTAAATTGAATCAATCAGTCTAAAAAAGAAATTCTGTTAAATTGAATCAGTCAGTCAATCTGTTGATCGATCTATGTATCTGTCTGTCGACCCATTTATTTGTTTATCTAATTATTGATTTGTGTATCGATCAGTTTATGCTTGTCGACCGTCCACAGTCTTTGTGCCTGTATTGCCCAGTCAACCGTCGTGTTCTTGACACAAGTCCTCTGTAGAACTCACACCATGGGCTCTAGGGGGTGAAACTATTCACACTGTTCAGACTGGACACTCACTGTCCCTTGCGCAGTGTCTGGTGGGTCCTACGGCCTTTTCAATGTTTTTCTTTTTTCTTTCTTTCTTTTTTTTTTTTGCATTGTAGCGTTCAGCTTTGATGTTCTTTTCTTACTTTTCTTTCTTTTCTTTTTGCATTGTAGCGTTCAGCTTTGATGTTCTTTTCTTACTTTTCTTTCTTTCTTTTTGCATTGTAGCGTTCAGCTTTGATGTTCTTTTCTTACTTTTTGTTTTTTTGCTTACGCCCTCACCGCGGTCTAGGTTTTTTTTTTTTTACTTTCGAATTGAAAAAAAAATTTTTTTTTTTTTAAGATATCAGTAAACAGGTTATCACGTTATGAAAGTACTATATACAAAATATATATATATATATATATATATATATATATATATATAAAATATATTGTCCCTTTTCCAGGACAAGACTTTTTCCTTTTTTTTTTTTTTTTTTTAACTTAGAGTGATGACAGCTCTGAAGATTCGTGGTCAGCCGGGCTGTAAAATAATATCAACAACAACGACGACGACGCTGCCAACACTACTACTACTACTACTACTACTACTACTACTACTAACAACAATGATGATGATAACACGCAGACCCGGTGCAATGCGCTGGAATCCCGCGACATGAAGAGTTACCTTCGTCAATATGGCATTCAGCAGTCAACGCTGTGAAAACTGTACCATAGCGCATGCGGCTTGCGCCACAAACACAACGGTCGTTGCATGCGCTTGCAGCACTATACTACTCCAGCCTACGCGGATAACATTTACTTCGAGCTAGAAACACTCCCCACTCACACGCTTACAGCACTATACTATACCAGCCTACGCGGATAACATTTACTTCGAGCTAGAAACACTCCCCACTCACACGCTTACAGCACTATACTATACCAGCCTACGCGGATAACATTTACTTCGAGCTAGAAACACTCCCCACTCACACGCTTACAGCACTATACTACTCCAGCCTACGCGGATAACATTTACTTCGAGCTAGAAACACTCCCCACTCACACGCTTACAGCACTATACTACTCCAGCCTACGCGGATAACATTTACTTCGAGCTAGAAACACTCCCCACTCACACGCTTACAGCACTATACTATACCAGCCTACGCGGATAACATTTACTTCGAGCTAGAAACACTCCCCACTCACACGCTTACAGCACTATACTATACCAGCCTACGCGGATAACATTTACTTCGAGCTAGAAACACTCCCCACTCACACGCTTACAGCACTATACTACTCCAGCCTACGCGGATAACATTTACTTCGAGCTAGAAACACTCCCCACTCACAGCTAAGCAAACTACTCACTCGCGAAAACATTTACTATCGAGCTAGAAAATCGACTCACACTTACAGCACTAACTATCCAGCCTACGCGGGAAACATTTACTTCGAGCTAGAAACACTCCCCACTCACACGCTTACAGCACTATACTACTCCAGCCTACGCGGATAACATTTACTTCGAGCTAGAAACACTCCCCACTCATGCTGAAAACATGAAAACTTTTAAAGGGGCACGAAAAGGGAGGTAATTCGAACTTCTGTAAGTGGGAGAGAGAATTTTGAAGTAGTGTCCATTTGTTCCCCTCTCCCCCTCCCCTCTCCGCTAAAACCAATTCTCAAAAAAAAAAAAAAAAAAAGAAAAAAAAAAAGAAGAGTTTAGATGATCATGTACAGACGTTACTGAGGCTCAAATCAATTTGTCAGAATTAGTGGGGAAAGTCAAAACAAAGTCCGTGGAACTGTTGGTTTGGTAAAGCGAGGGGTAATGCATTTGCCTCTCGAAGCCGATTTAGAGCTATTGGCCGGAGTCCTTGCCGCTTAAAGAAACTGTTTACAGTGTACGCGAAGAAAACATGGGCAGGGGTCAGAACGTACGTACGACGGTTGTGGCACGTTTAGTGTGTGACGTCAGATCAAACCAGAACCCATTCGACCTTGGCCGAGGTCCGCAGTATCCATCTAGTGCATTGCGATAAGCTTTGGACCAGTTCCGCGCCGACAATAACTGCAAAACATAGACGGCGAGAACAATAGACTGGCGAGAACAAGAACAATAGACTGGCGAGAACAATAGACTGGCGAGAACAATAGACTGGCGAGAACTATTTTGAAGATCGGGGTAACGAACCGATGCACAGTGTCGTTAGATTTCACGTTGACTACGCCAGTCTGAAGTAGACTTGAGCGGTACATGCCCTGTTTGAACTGTGAACTTGATGAGTTTTTTTTAATTTTATTTTATTTTTTTAGGCTAAAGCCACGCAACGTAACATTAAAAACCATAGCGGAGGTGGTCGGGGATAGGGATAGCAGCATTGAGGGGAAGAGGCGTAGAGGGGGAGGGGGGGGAACCTTCAAACTAGGCCACTGGTCCTCACCAAGGATGTAACAGAGTCGGTAATAATAATAATAATAAATCGAGCTTATATAGCGCTCTTCGGTCAGAGAAAAAGACTCATCCTCAGAGCGCTTCACAATACAGGAAAAATAAAAGTTTCCATAAACATTGCACAATATTGAGAAAAAGGCATCAAAACAATAGGTCAGAAAGTAAGCACTAAAACAGATGCACAAGCCACATCCCCCCCACTCCCACTCCATCTTCTTCCCATTCTCCCCCACCGCCACCCCCCCCCCCCCCCCCACACACACACACACACTACACACATGACATTTTATGAACAACGCTCGATAAGAATTTGGGAATAGAAGTGAAGAACCAACCCCCATCCCCACCCCCACACCTCCAATTTCGTGAACACTGCACGGGGTACAATTTAAAACATGCAGAAGGGAGCACCCACACCCACCCACCCACACCCACACACAAAGGGCAAACTCAACACGAAGCAACAAAAACCCACGCGCGTAAACGCACACACACGAACGCACACACGCAAAAGCACACAAGCATTCAGGTACAGAAGCGCGCGTGCACATACAAGAGGTGAAGGGATGGAGAATGCATGGATACAGTGTTCACCTATTGCTTTCCTACCAAGTCCCCTTTGTTGGGAGTCATGTTCACTGGTGCAGGTCACTGTAGCCACTTAGGGGCACCACAGTCACCACCTACACCACGAGAGAATTGTTCAGCCGGTGGGCTGCCCGCTCAGGTTATCACGCATTTCAGCGTGTTATCGTCTGCTGTTTAACAAAGTCCCCCAACTATCTGCACGTGGCCTTCCCACGCCAGTGCTTGAACCTGAACACTGTCAGCGGTAAGTGTGGCGTACAGGCAACCTGCCAATGAACAAGAGGCAGACGGTGAGCCAATCGGATGAAAGGGGGAGTGGCCAGTGTCGTTAGTAGCGCAATGGAAGTCTCAACCAGCGAATGATGAAGATAGTAATCCGTCCCCTCCCTCCACCCCCCCCCCCCCCCCCCCCGCCCTGTGTGTCAATTGACTTCACCGACACTTGTGCATCAATCGGTGGTGCAGCACAACGATTAGAACTTGACATTTTGCCGTATTTCGTCATGTAATGTTTTTAAATAAAACAATTTCGAAATACCTAATGCTCGATTACAACAACAACAGCAGCAGCAGCAGCAGCAAACAACAACAGCCAGCAGCAGCAACAACTACAACGAAAGAAAACTGTCGAATGACAAAGAGCTTTCCGCGATTGTAATCACATCGTAGTTCGCCACATCATTTATATAGGTTAGTTTTTTGAAGGAACGGAAGGGAGACAGTGGAGGGAGGGGGCTAGGGATGGGAAGGGGGAAGTGGGTGGGGGAGCTTTCGCACAGTTCTAAGACACCCATGTGGAAAAAAGGAATCTGTCACAATGAAACGATCAGCTCACAACCTGCTTACATATCCGGACACAGTCATAAATGAAATGACCATTGCATTGATGTGGCAATCATGCCTGCGTACGAAGGATCGCGGCCACTAACGCATAGCCTGACTAACATCCATGCACCTCAGCATAAGCAACACACAACACACTACACAGATCACACCACACACACTGACAGACGCGCTTTGCGCACTACAGAGAAAAAAAGGAAATAGCATGCATGCACAACAAGTGTCACACACACACCCACACACACACACACAGCCGACACAGGTACGCACGCACACACAGCACGCACGTACTGATCGCGTTGCACGCAAGCACGCAGAGTACAAACAAATGTACGGAGAAAGAAAGACGCATCACAGAGACCGAGAGAAATAGATAAGGTAGTGGCCTGTTTTCTGAAAAATCACAGTGCACATCTGCTGCAACTGTTGGGCACAGTATAGCTTATCTTGTCGAAGCTGAGCAAAATAAACTGACAACAGCAATGTGATATGGTCCAAGTCAAATAGCAGCAGTGACAGAAGGATCACATGCCACGTGAAACAAGGCTGCAACCAAGTTCAACCGCCCATACACTGATGCGGGATCGACGTGCATTTTGGCATGGTAAATGAGCGTAATTGGATGTGGATTTGTTTGCTTGTTTGGAAGGTGGAAGAGTCGCCACGCTTTAGTTACTGTATATCATGGTCACTTCAACGTAGCAGGCACTATATAGACAGGATCACAGCCATGCATGTGATACCGATAAGAAGTGGAGTGTAAGTGATGCGCACATGATGAGGTCAGTGTCTATGCTGTGCCGCGCACGTGACAAATCACGTGAGCTACTGCAAAGGATACACTAGTGCATAGCACATGTTGTGTGGGTAGTGATAGTGCGGTCCACGGCCAAGCAGCACTGGTGACAGGGATCACAGTGGCTGGTGAAGTGTGATAGGTGAGAGGGTGTCGACAGTGCCAAGGCAGCATGACGTCCATACAAGACTGCAGGACATGTCACAGTGCACATGCAGCACGAAGGTACAGTGCACACACTGCAGACAGGGATCACAGTGCACATAGCAGCACTGATAGACAGGGATCACAGTGCACATACTGAAGACGGACATGCAATGCATGAAGACAGGGATCACAGTGCCACATAGCAGCACTGACAGACAGGGATCACAGTGCCACATAGCAGCACTGAAGACAGGGATCACATGCACGAGCACCTGAAGACAGGATCACAGTGCCACATAGCACTGAAGACAGGGATCACAGTGCCACATAGCACTGACGACAGGGATCACAGTGCCACATAGCAGCACTGACAGACAGGGATCACAGTGCACATAGCACACTGAAGACAGGATCACAGTGCCACATAGCAGCACTGATAGACAGGGATCACAGTGCCACATAGCAGCACTGACTAGACAGGGATCACAGTGCCACATAGCAGCACTGAAGACAGGGATCACAGTGCCCATCACTGAAGACAGGATCACAGTGCACTAGCAGCACTGAAGACAGGATCACAGTGCCACATAGCAGCACTGATAGACAGGGATCACAGTGCCACATAGCAGCACTGACAGTACAGGGATCACAGTGCCCATAGCAGCACTGATAGACAGGGATCACATGCCACATAGCACACTGAAGACAGGGATCACAGTGCCACATAGCACACTGAAGACAGGGATCACAGTGCCACATAGCAGCACTAAGACAGGGACACGGCCATAGCATCAGTGGCCACGTCACAAGCACTGATAGACAGGGATCACAGTGCCACATAGCACACTGATAGACAGGGATCACAGTGCCACATAGCAGCACTGATAGACAGGATCACAGTGCCACATAGCAGCACTGATAGACAGGGATCACAGTGCCCATAGCACTAGACAGGATACAGTGCCATGACTAAGACAGGGATCACAGTGCCCATAGCAGCACTGAAGACAGGGATCACAGTGCCCCATAGCATGCATGATCAGGATCACAGTGCCACATAGCACACTGATAGACAGGGATCACAGTGCCACATAGCAGCACTGACAGACAGGGATCACAGTGCCACATAGCAGCACTGATAGACAGGGATCACAGTGCCACATAGCAGCACTGACAGACAGGGATCACAGTGCCACATAGCAGCACTGAAGACAGGGATCAACAGTGCCACATAGCAGCACTGACAGACAGGGATCACAGTGCCACATAGCAGCACTGACAGACAGGGATCACAGTGCCACATAGCAGCACTGACAGACAGGGATCACAGTGCCACATAGCAGCACTGACAGACAGGGATCACAGTGCCACATAGCACTGACAGACAGGGATCACAGTGCCACATAGCAGCGACAGACAGGATACAGTGCCCATAGCACTGACAGACAGGATCACAGTGCCACATAGCACTGACAGACAGGGATCACAGTGCCACATAGCAGCACTGACAGACAGGGATCACAGTGCCCAATAGCACTGACAGACAGGGATCACAGTGCCACATAAGCACTGACAGACAGGATCACAGTGCCCATAGCACTGACAGACAGGGATCACAGTGCCACATAAGCACTGACAGACAGGGATCACAGTGCCACATAGCACATGACAGACAGGGATAACAGTGCCACATAGCAGCACTGACAGACAGGGATCACAGTGCCACATAGCACTGACAGACAGGATCACAGTGCCACATAGCACACTGACAGACAGGGATCACAGTGCCACATAGCAGCACTGACAGACAGGGATCACAGTGCCACATAGCACATGACAGACAGGGATCACAGTGCCACATAGCACACTGACAGACAGGGATCACAGTGCCACATAGCACTGACAGACAGGGATCACAGTGCCACATAGCAGCACTGACAGACAGGGATAACAGTGCCACATAGCACTGACAGACAGGGATCACAGTGCCACATAGCAGCACTGACAGACAGGGATCACAGTGCCACATAGCAGCACTGACAGAAGGGATCACAGTGCCACATAGCAGCACTGACAGACAGGGATACAGTGCCACATAGCCACTGACAGACAGGGATCACAGTGCCACATAGCACTGACAGACAGGATACAGTGCCAATAGCATGACAGACAGGGATCACAGTGCCACATAGCAGCACTGACAGACAGGGATCACAGTGCCACATAGCACTGACAGACAGGATAACAGTGCCACATAGCAGCACTGACAGACAGGGATCACAGTGCCACATAGACACTGACAGACAGGATCACAGTGCCACATAGCACCTGACAGACAGGGATCACAGTGCCACATAGCAGCACTGACAGATAGGGATAACAGTGCCACATAGCAGCACTGACAGACAGGGATAACAGTGCCACATAGCAGCACTGACAGACAGGGATCACAGTGCCACATAGCAGCACTGACAGACAGGGATACAGTGCCACATAGCAGCACTGACAGACAGGGATCACAGTGCCACATAGCAGCACTGACAGACAGGGATAACAGTGCCACATAGCACTGACAGACATGGATCACAGTGCCACATAGCAGCACTGACAGACAGGGATAACAGTGCCACATAGCAGCACTGACAGAGAGGGATCACAGTGCCACATAGCAGCACTGACAGACAGGGATAACAGTGCCACATAGCACTGACAGACAGGGATCACAGTGCCACATAGCACTGACAGACATGGATCACAGTGCCAGATAGCACTGACAGACAGGGATCACAGTGCCACATAGCAGCACTGACAGACAGGGATCACAGTGCCACATAGCACTGACAGACAGGGATAACAGTGCCACATAGCAGCACTGACAGACAGGGATCACAGTGCCAGATAGCACTGACAGACATGGATCACAGTGCCACATAGCACTGACAGACAGGGATAACAGTGCCACATAGCAGCACTGACAGACAGGGATCACAGTGCCACATAGCAGCACTGACAGACAGGGATAACAGTGCCACATAGCAGCACTGATAGACAGGGATCACAGTGCCACATAGCAGCACTGACAGACAGGGATAACAGTGCCACATAGCAGCACTGACAGACAGGGATCACAGTGCCACATAGCACTGACAGACAGGGATCACAGTGCCACATAGCAGCACTGACAGACATGGATCACAGTGCCACATAGCACTGACAGACAGGGATCACAGTGCCACATAGCAGCACTGACAGACAGGGATCACAGTGCCACATAGCAGCACTGACAGACAGGGATCACAGTGCCACATAGCACTGACAGACATGGATCACAGTGCCACATAGCAGCACTGACAGACAGGGATAACAGTGCCACATAGCAGCACTGACAGACAGGGATCACAGTGCCACATAGCAGCACTGACAGACAGGGATCACAGTGCCATATAGCACTGACAGACAGGGATCACAGTGCCAGATAGCACTGACAGACAGGGATCACAGT
>CM065747.1:35633682-35738682 GCA_033310375.1 Conus canariensis
CCGGTACCGCACCGGCATCATTTTTGGAGTTATGAGTCTGTAACTGAATCACCAGGAGAACCAAAGTTGTGTCTTTTGTTTGTGACTCTTTTCAGGAATAAAGAGAAAAAGAAAATGACCTTTTGAAGCGATGGAAGTACCGTAGAGCATTCTGGTTTGCAGCAGATCAGCAGCGGTGGTGACGCTGTCCCTGCTAGGCCTGATCTACGCATGCTGCGCCCCCGAACATTTCTACGGTCCTGTCCGAGTCCTGCGGACCACTGTGGCCCCTGGCATGCCCGACACCGACGTGGTAATGAGAATATGAATTACCCCCGGAACCAATCAGACGATGTTACTATTTGTGATACAAGGGGAGAAAATCATATCGGTACAAAACAGGACAAGATGCGTATTTTGACCTTCAGCGTTTGAAGACAGCAACGGTCGTTTTGGTGCGTAGCTGTTAGCATCGAGGGTTCCTGGCTTGGAGGTCGTAGGTTCGACTGCCATCACAGCCATTTACCTGTGTGATTTTTCTGCCACGACCGGCTCCTACCCACAGTCGAGTTTGTTATGGGCTCAGTTGGAAAGGCTGGAACCATACAGTCGAATTTCATCAACTTAATGAGTGCCTTTCTGAGAGTGTTGCTCAGATTTCCTAACCAACTCTGCAGGCGTCTGTATCTCTCGGGACTGGTTGACACCGGGTTATGTTGTGAATGTAAGCGTATGTTACAGCCTTGTCACGCAATATCAGACCAGAATAGAACTCTATAGCATCACCTTTATCATCCTCATCCATCAAAAAAAGGAAAATTCTAAAATTCAGTGTCCCTTCTTGCCCTGCTCTCATGGTGACCACAGTTTCAATTGATTCTCCACATTTATGCACTAAGCATCGGGTAGTTTACGAAATTTTCGCTGGACGGACGTGGTAGCGCTCCTTGGAGGAAGACGCTCACCCGTGTTGGCTCCGCGGCGACCAAGCAACTACTGTCGTCAATAGAGAAGCGGTTCAGCAGATGTCCTGCAGACGTTGGATCAATACAGGCACCACTAGACACCATTGGAGTATCTTGGCAACAGTGCAGTCCCTCTTCTGGTGGGCTGCTCTCTGTCTCTGACTGCTCCCTCTGGATTGCCGGTACCAGGGCTATGGCGGGCCGGGCCGGGTGTGGGTGTGGATGGGGAGCTGGAATGAGCGCGTGGCACTGAAGATGAGACAGGAACAAAGCTGTTCATTCTGCTGGTCTTGAAGGCAGAATGTTCATTTGCTGGTCTGAAGCAAATGTTCATTCTGCTGGTCTTGAAGGCAGAATGTTCATTCTGCTGGTCTTGAAGGCAGAATGTTCTTCTGCTGGTCTTGAAGGCAGAATGTTCGTTCCGCTGGTCTTGAAGGCAGAATGTTCGTTCCGCTGGTCTTGAAGGCAGAATGTTCGTTCCGCTGGTCTTGAAGGCAGAATGTTCGTTCCGCTGGTCTTGAAGGCAGAATGTTCGTTCCGCTGGTCTTGAAGGCAGAGTGTTCGTTCCGCTGGTCTTGAAGGCAGAGTGTTCATTCCGCTGGTCTTGAAGGCAGAGTGTTCATTCCGCTGGTCTTGAAGGCTGAGTGTTCATTCCTTTGGTCTTGAAGGCAGAGTGTTCATTCCGCTGGTCTTGAAGCAGAATGTTCATTCCATTGGTCTTGAAGGTAGAATGTTCATTCCGCTGGTCTTGAAGGTAGAATGTTCATTCCGTTGGTCTTGAAGGTAGAATGTTCATTCCGTTGGTCTTGAAGTTGAAATGTTCATTCTGTTGGTCTTAAAGGTAGAATGTTCATTCCGTTGGTCTTGAAGGTGAAATGTTCATTCTGTTGGTCTTGAAGGTGAAATGTTCATTCTGTTGGTCTTGAAGGTAGAATGTTCATTCTGTTGGTCTTGAAGGTGAAATGTTCATTCTGTTGGTCTTGAAGGTGAAACGTTCAATCTGTTGGTCTTGAAGGTAAAATGTTCAATCTGTTGGTCTTGAAGGTAAAAAATGTTCATTCGTTTGGTCTTGATGGTAAAATGTTCATTCGTTTGGTCTTGAAGGTAAAATGTTCATTCTGTTTGTTTTGAAGGTAGAATGTTCATTCTGTTGGTCTTGAAGGTAAAATGTTCATTCGTTTGGTCTTGAAGGTAAAATGTTCATTCTGTTTGTCTTGAAGGTAGAATTTTCATTCTGTTGGTCTTGAAGGTAGAATGTTCATTCGTTTGGTCTTGAAGGTAAAATGTTCATTCTGTTGGTCTTGAAGGTAAAATGTTCATTCTGTTGGTCTTGAAGGTAGAATGTTCATTCGTTTGGTCTTGAAGGTAAAATGTTCATTCTGTTGGTCTTGAAGGTAGAATGTTCATTCGTTTGGTCTTGAAGTTAAAATGTTCATTCTGTTGGTCTTGAAGGTAAAATGTTCATTCTGTGGTTAAGAGTGTTTCTGTGAAGGTATAATGTTCATTCTGTTTGTCTTGATGTAAAATGTTCATTCTGTTGGTCTTGAAGGTAGAATGTTCATTCTGTTGGTCTTGAAGGTCAAATGTTCATTATGTTGGTCTTGAAGTAAAATGTTCATTCTCTTTGTCTTGATGTAGAATGTTCATTCGGTTTGTCTTGAAGGTAAAATGTTCATTCTGGTTGGAAGGTAGAATGTTCATTCTGTTGGTCTTGAAGGTAGGTAGAATGTTCATTTTGTTTGTCTTGAAGGCAAAATGTTCATTCTGTTTGTCTTAAAGGTAAAATGGATTTCAAACGGAAAGAAGGGGGCCGGAATAGCTCAGTCGTAGAGCGCCGGACTCGTAATCTTCGTGATCCTGGGGTTGCGGGTTCGAATCTCCGCCGGGCCGTTTCGGTACAGGGGGATTTTTCCCTCGGAGTTATCATTGGTTCTGACTCCATTTCTTAAATAGTCCTTCGAATGAGACAACCGAAGTTCCGTGTGTAAACGCACGCATGACATCTTGCACAGACGTAAAATCCCAACACCAACTTTCGGAAAAGAAGACCAGTTTGGCCGTTGGTATGGATGACACGTTACACATAACATGCACTTTCCCCGAAGTTGGAGTATGGCTGCCTTAATGGCGGGATAAAAAAGGTCATACACACAAAACTCCACTCTCATTGTTGGGTAGATGGGGTTTATCCATGCCTGTCTGTCTATACAGGGAGTGTCCGCAGGAGTATCAGGCTGCGTACGCAGAAGAAGAAGAAGAAACGCAAAGAAGCTGAATCAGATATTCAATTTACATGTATGTTCTGCTTACGTAGGAGTCCTTCGAATGAGACTATAAACCGAGGTTCCGTGTGTGAACGTTCGCATGATATCTTGCACACGCGTAAAATCCTATCACCAACTTTCGGAAGAGAAGGCCAGTTTGGCCGTTGGTGTGGATGACACGTTACACATAGCATGCACCAGGCGTGAGAAATGGAAAGAATGAAGGAAGTAAGGAAACTGAGTGAACGATATTGAACGATATTGACTGGATGACACGGGATAAGATAAGATAATGTTGCTTATAGCCCAGCCGACCGCAAAGGGCCACATCAGGGCTGTCACCACGTTAGGATGACACGGGAAACGACTGAATGAAGTGCCAGCTGGCAGCTTTTCCGTCAGCACTACCCAGGTAGGCAGCCCGTTGTGTAAACGAGTGTGGATTGTAAAGCGCTTAGACCTTGGTCTCTAGCCGAGAATAGGCGCTATATAAGTATTCATTATATTATTATTATTATCATCTATTATTATTATTATTATTATTATTATTATTATTAATTATTATTATATTTAGGAGTTACCAGGACTTTGAAGCTGGCCTGATGAGTCTTCAAATGGAATGAAACAGCTGTGGCTTGCTGGTTCGCTGCCTTTTTTTTTTTTTTTTTTTTAATAAGAGCAACAGATGTACAGCGTAGATGATTCTTTTTCCCACCCCCTTCCCTCTCCCATAATGTGTGTGTGTGTGTGTGTGTGTGTGTGTGTGTGTGTGTGTGTGTGTGTGTGTGTGTGTGTTTATTTTTTTTTGCATGTAGGATACTAGGATGGAGTTTCACGTTTGCTTATAGATTTGTGTTTGAAAGAATTGTCTTCTAGTGTGGAAATCATGAAATATTTAAGCTTTGATTAATGAAAAATGTGTAGAGATCGCCTTAAAAGTATGTGACATGATCTGACGAAGTTGAACTATTTTCATTATCTCCATAAACCTTACAGACTATACCTTTTTTTTTGTTTTACCCAAGAGGGAAAACGAAGTCGTCATCCTTTGTGTTCAAAAGTATTGATCACAGTGACAGTCTCTGACTAAGTGACTTACGACAATCATTTCTGGCGCTATGACTGTGCACGGAGTACCACAGTCATTTTTGGTGATGGATTGCAGTCTCCATGACTGTGTATGTGTATGACAATCATTTTTCAATGCTGTCTTGTATTCTTTGTGAGTGTTTATGACGTATGACAATTTTTGGTGCTATGCTGTATTCTTCATTACTGTATATGGCATTTGTCACTGATCTTTCCTTGGCGCTGGATTGTAATCTTAAATAACAATAATAATAATGAATACTTATATAGCGCCTATTCTTGGCTAGAGACCAAGCTCTAAGCGCTTTTAAATCCACACCCGTTTACACAACGGGCTGCCTACCTGGGTAGTGCCGACTGAAGAGCTGCCAGCTGGCGCTTCATTCAGTCGTTTCCCGTGTCATCCAGTCAATATCGTTCAATATCGTTCACTCAATATCCTTACTTCCTTCATTCTTCCCATTTCTCACGCAGGGTGCATGCTGTGTGTAACGTGTCATCCATACCAACGGCCAAACTGGCCTTCTCTTCCGAAAATTGGTGATGGGATTTTACGTGTGTGCAAAATGTTATGCGTGCGTTCACATACGGAACCTCGGTTTATAGTCTCATTCGAAGGACTGTGTGGGAAAATGGAGTCAGAACCAATGTTAACTCCGAGGGAAAAATCCCCCTGTACCGAAACGGCCCGGCGGAGATTCGAACCAGCAACTCCAGGATCACGAGTCCGGCGCTCTACCAACTGAGCTATTCCGGCTCCATCTTCAGATTGTCTATGGCGTATGAGAATCATGTTTCGCGCAGGATGGCAGTCTTCATGACTATGTGGTATATCACAATCATACTGGCGATATGTTGTTACCCTCATGAATGTCTAGGGTGTATGACAATCATTGTTGGCACGATAGAGCAATATTCATGACTGTCTGTGGGGTGCTACAATCATTTTTAGCACGATATAGCAATGTTCATGGCTGTCTGTGGGGTGCGACAATCATTGTTGGCACGATATTGCAATATTCATGACGTCTGTGGGGTGCGACAATCATTGTTGGCACGATATAGCCATATTCACGACTGTCTGTGGGGTTGACAATCATTGTTGGCACGATATAGCCATATTCACGACTGTTGTGGGGTGTGGCAATCATTGTTGCACGATATAGCAATATTCACGACTGTCTGTGGGTGTGGCAATCATTGTTGGCACGATATAGCAATATTCACGACTGTCTGTGGGGTGTGGCAATCATTGTTGGCACGATATAGCAATATTCACGACTGTCTGTAGGGGTGTGGCAATCATTGTTGGCACGATATAGCAATATTCACGACTGTCTGTGGGGTGTGGCAATCATTGTTGGCACGATATAGCCATATTCACGACTGTCTGTGGGGTGTGGCAATCATTGTTGGCACGATATAGCCATATTCACGACTGTCTGTGGGGTGTGGCTATCATTGTTGGCACGATATAGCCATATTCACGACTGTCTGTGGGGTGTGGCAATCATTGTTGGCACGATATAGCAATATTCACGACTGTCTGTGGGGTGGGCAATCATTGTTGGCACGATATAGCAATATTCACGACTGTCTGTGGGTGTGGCAATCATTGTTGGCACGATATAGCAATATTCACGACTGTCTGTGGGGTGTGGCAATCATTGTTGGCACGATATAGCAATATTCACGACTGTCTGTGGGGTGTGGCAATCATTGTTGGCACGATATAGCCATATTCACGACTGTCTGTGGGGTGTGGCAATCATTGTTGGCACGATATAGCCATATTCACGACTGTCTGTGGGGTGTGGCAATCATTGTTGGCACGATATAGCATATTCACGACTGTCTGTGGGGTGTGGCAATCATTGTTGGCACGATATAGCAATATTCACGACTGTCTGTGGGGTGTGGCAATCATTGTTGGCACGATATAGCAATATTCTGACTGTCTGTGGGGTGTGGCAATCATTGTTGGCACGATAGAGCAATATTCATGACTGTCTGTGGGGTGTGACAATCATTGTTGGCACGATAGAGCAATATTCACGACTGTCTGTGGGTGTGGCAATCATTGTTGGCACGATAGAGCAATATTCACGACTGTCTGTGGGGTGTGACAATCATTGTTGGCACGATATAGCAATATTCACGACTGTTTGTGGGTGTGACAATCATTGTTGGCACGAATAGCAATATTCGATTGTCTGTGGGTGTGACAATCATTTTTGGTGCTGTGGTGTAATCTTCATGATCCTTAATGGCGTATGACAATCATTGTGTATTATGACAATCATTGTGTGCTATGTTGTAATCCTCATGACTGTCTATATTACTTAGTACTGTTTAGTACTACTTTGTACTCTTTATGACCGTCTATGGTGAGTAGCAATCAAATAGTACTACTTTGTACTCTTTATGACTGTCTATGGTGACTGACAATCATTCAGTACTACTTTGTACTCTTTATGACTGTCTATGGTGAGTGACAATCATTTAGTACTACTTTGTACTCTTTATGACTGTCTATGGTGAGTGACAATCATTTAGTACTACTTTGTACTCTTTATGACTGTCTATGGTGAGTGACAATCATTTAGTACTACTTTGTACTCTTTATGACTGTCTATAGTGAGTGAAATCATTTAGTACTACTTTGTACTCTTTATGACTGTCTATGGTGAGTGAAAATCATTTAGTACTACTTTGTACTCTTTATGACTGTCTATGGTGAGTGAAATGCATTTAGTACTATTTGTACTCTTTATGACTGTCTATGGTGAGTGACAATCATTTAGTACTACTTTGTACTCTTTATGACTGTCTATGGTGAGTGACAATCATTTAGTACTACTTTGTACTCTTTATGACTGTCTATGGTGAGTGACAATCATGTTGGTATTACGTCGTTGTCTTTGACTGTCTATGGCTCTGACAATCATTCTGATGCTATGTTACAATCTTCCTAACTGTCTGAGATCTATCTCTTGGTGCAATGTTTGAATTTTCATGTCTGTTTATGGTGCATGGCAATCAGATTTTGATTATACAATGATGTAACCTTCATGACTAACTATGATGTATGACAATCATTTTTGGGTTCCATGCTTTAATCTTCATGAGTGTTTTAGACGTATACCTCGCTGCTAGGTTGAATCTTCACGACTATCACGTGTGGCAGTCAATTTGGGCGTTATATTGTATGTAATCTGACGACTGTCCCTGGCGTACGGCAATCAGTTTTGGCTCTCAGTTGTAATCTTATCGACTGTCTATAGTATATGACAATCATTTTTTTTTTGGTGCTGTGCGGCTTCTTCATGGCGTTTACTTCGCAAGACAATCATTTTTGATGTTATGTTAAAAATCTTCATGACTGTCTATCGCGTACGACAATAATTTTGGGTACTGTGTGGTCATCTTCGTGATTACCAGTGATGTATGACAATCATTTTGTGTTGCCGTGTGTCTTCAGGACTGACTATAATGTACGACGTAACTGCTCATGCCAGACAGCAGTTATTTGTTGTTGTTTTTTTTCCGGTGCTACACACACTTCTCTGGCAGTCTGAACTGTACGACAATACATGCATAGTGCTTTTTGTAATCTGTATTACTATCACACTCAAAGGTGTGTGTGTGTGTGTGTGTGTGTGTGTGTGTGTGTGTGTGTGTGTGTGTGCACGTGTGTGTGTGTCTGTGCGTGCGTGCGTGCGTGCGTGTGCGCGCGCGTGCGTGCGTGTGCGTGTGTGTGTGTGTGCTTGCGTGCGTGGTGTGTGTGTGTGTGTGTGTGTGTGTGTGTGTGTGCGCGCGCGCACGCGCGCGCATGTGTGTATATGTGTGTGTGTGCGTGTGTGTGTGTGTGTGTGTGCGCGCGCGCGCGCGCGTGCATGTGTGTGTGCGCGTGCGTGTTCGTGCAGAACATCTACGTGACAGCCTACGATGCCAAAAACAAGCGGGTGGCCATCGGGTATGAGCAGAGCAAAGATCACAAGACTGTGTACACCCGGAATATCCTGGATTATGGAAAGGTCAGTCTGTCCCACTGTGTAGCGTGGTCTGCTCTGAAGCAGGGCACGCAGTACTTCTGTCTTCTGCGGCGTGTTCTGTCTGTCTGTCTGTCTGTCTGTCTTCTGAAACACTGCGCATTATGGAAAAGTGAGTCTATCATTGCTTGTGTTCTACGCGAGTACTTCTCTCTCTCTGTTGTCTTTGTTCTTCTTGTGTGTGTGTGTGTGTGTGTGTTGTGTGTGTGTGTGTGTGTTCATGCGCGCGCACCACTTTTATGTTCCACCATGTCTATGTTCTACCATGTTCATGTTCCCTTATGACTATGTTCCACCGTGTCTGTTATCCACTGCTATGTTTTACCCTGTCTTGTTTTACCCTGTCTATGTTTTACCATGTTCACGTTCCGCCATGTGTATGTTTGGCCGCGCCTGTCTTCCGTCAGGTCTCACTGATCATTCCACATCACCACAGAGGACAGGCCTGTAACAAGTCAATATGACTGGTACTGTTTTCAAGATAGACTACGTTGGTCCCCACATGCAACCAGTGAAGGATTCTGTATTGTAATCTACCGCCCTAGTTATTTTTCATTCCCGTTTTCTTTCTTTATCCAACCTCCCCCCACCCCTCTCCCCCCTCCTCAACACCCTACCCTTTATTCCTTATGTTTTTTCAATCTTTGCCAAATCACTATTGTAATCAGGGAGGAATTATTAACCTGCACTTGTTTCCCCCTCTAGTAATTTATTCAACAGGACATGGACGTGGTGGAAACACACACACACACACGCGTGCGCGCGGCGCACACACACACACACACACCACACACACACACACACACACACACACACACACACCACACACACACACACCTACCTCTGTCTGCCTGTCTGTCTGTCTGTCTATACAATGTAAATGTTTCGTGGCAGATACTGACAGCACACCACAATGTCGGTGCTGGAGATTAAGATCAATAACCGAATAACACAAATCAGATACTGACAGCACACCACAATGTCGGTGCTGGAGGTTAAGATCAATAACCGAATAACACAAATCAGATACTGACAGCACACCACAATGTCGGTGCTGGAGGTTAAGATCAATAACCGAATAACACAAATCAGATACTGACAGCACACCACAATGTCGGTGCTGGAGATTAAGATCAATAACCGAATAACACAAATCAGATACTGACAGCACACCACAATGTCGGTGCTGGAGATTAAGATCAATAACCGAATAACACAAATCAGATACTGACAGCACACCACAATGTCGGTGCTGGAGATTAAGACAATAACCGAATAACACAAATCAGATACTGACAGCACGCCACAATGTCGGTGCTGGAGATTAAGATCAATAACCGAATAACACAAATCAGATACTGACAGCACGCCACAATGTCGGTGCTGGAGATTAAGATCAATAACCGAATAACACAAATCAGATACTGACAGCACACCACAATGTCGGTGCTGGAGATTAAGATCAATAACCGAATAACACAAATCAGATACTGACAGCACACCACAATGTCGGTGCTGGAGATTAAGATCAATAACCGAATAACACAAATCAGATACTGACAGCACACCACAATGTCGGTGCTGGAGATTAAGATCAATAACCGAATAACACAAATCAGATACTGACAGCACACCACAATGTCGGTGCTGGAGATTAAGATCAATAACCGAATAACACAAATCAGATACTGACAGCACACCACAATGTCGGTGCTGGAGATTAAGATCAATAACCGAATAACACAAATCAGATACTGACAGCACACCACAATGTAGGTGCTGGAGATTAAGATCAATAACCGAATAACACAAATCAGATACTGACAGCACACCACAATGTCGGTGCTGGAGATTAAGATCAATAACCGAATAACACAAATCAGATACTGACAGCACACCACAATGTCGGTGCTGGAGATTAAGATCAATAACCGAATAACACAAATCAGATACTGACAGCACGCCACAATGTCGGTGCTGGAGATTAAGATCAATAACCGAATAACACAAATCAGATACTGACAGCACACCACAATGTCGGTGCTGGAGATTAAGATCAATAACCGAATAACACAAATCAGATACTGACAGCACACCACAATGTCGGTGCTGGAGATTAAGATCAATAACCGAATAACACAAATCAGATACTGACAGCACACCACAATGTCGGTGCTGGAGATTAAGATCAATAACCGAATAACACAAATCAGATACTGACAGCACACCACAATGTCGGTGCTGGAGATTAAGATCAATAACCGAATAACACAAATCAGATACTGACAGCACACCACAATGTCGGTGCTGGAGATTAAGATCAATAACCGAATAACACAAATCAGATACTGACAGCACACCACAATGTCGGTGCTGGAGATTAAGATCAATAACCGAATAACACAAATCAGATACTGACAGCACACCACAATGTCGGTGCTGGAGATTAAGATCAATAACCGAATAACACAAATCAGATACTGACAGCACACCACAATGTCGGTGCTGGAGATTAAGATCAATAACCGAATAACACAAATCAAATAAAAACAGAAATCACACAAAACCCCTCAGTCGCCGCCAGCTCATAAATGACTTACCACACACACACACACACACACACACACACACACACACACACACACACACACACACACACACAGAGCTCATAAATGACTTCACGGTGGAACGTTGAGAGAGGTGCAAGTAAACATGCTGCTTCATAAACATGCCGGATTTGTAGACATAGCAGAGCATAGACATTGTGTCATATAAACACAGCAGAGCATAGGCATGGTGGAAACTCGGTGGAACATGTGGAGACCAATGCATGTAGACATGCTGGTGCATAAACATGTCGGAATAAAAACATAGCAGGGCATAGACATTGTGTCAGATAGATATAGTAGAGTATAGATACTGTGTCATACAGATATAGCAGAGCATAGACATTGTGTCATAAAGACATAGCAGAGCATAGACATTGTGTCATAAAGACATAGCAGAGCATAGACATTACGTCATATAGACATAGGAGAGCACAGACAGTGTTAAACACAGATAGCGAATAAATGCAAGATACACACACACACACACACACCACACACACACACACACACACACACACACACACACACACACACCCTCTCTCTCTCTCTCTCTCTCTCTCTCTCTCTCTCTCTACATATAATGAATACTAAAACAAGTTGAACATCTTTTCCCACAGGGACGATTTTATTGATCCAAGCTTTCGCCACAAGGGCTTCTTCAGGAATAGATACACTACAGGGCAATAGATGTGGTGAGGTGTGCGTGGTTTTCTCACTCACCTTGCGCCCTGATTCAGACTGTCAGACACCCGGAACCAAAACGAAAGTTATAACAATGATTGATTTATTAGGTAAAGATGTGATTTGATTTGAAGATGAATGATGTGAAAATGGACGATATGATTAAGACAATATATGACAATGTTTATAATTAACACGATCCCTCGCTGTCACGCATTCAAGCTACTTAAAATTTTTTTTACATGGATTAATGCCTGTGTGCAGTGTATGCGATTGTGTATTTATGTGGATGAATACAGAGGTTCCTTAACATTTTTGGGTGAAGGTCCGCACTCCTGTAGAAATCGGGCCAGCCGGCGTTCAGCTCTTCAGCCTACATGTCATTTAGAAACCTTGAGGCACAGATTAAAAAGACAATTTAAAACGACACTGCGGCAGTCTTCGTACGACCTCAACGCCTTGTCGACGGAATAGTAAATACATTTGATGCAGTCACAAATCTCTTCCAAAACAATACGCGTTCAGCGCCACAATCTTCCAGAATAGCTTCAACACAATGATTGTTTAGACCGTGACCAAATGTATCACCAGAAACACTGACGAAAAATTTTATATAGGCACCATGTACCCACTGCATAGCCCCTGGAGACAGGGTGCATGTGTACCCGGTAAAAAAAAAAAATAAATAAAAAAAAATATATAATAAAATAGACATGGCGGAACATAGACACGATGGAACATGGACATGGCTGAACATAGACATAGTGGAACATAGACATGGCGGAACATAGACATAGTGGATCATAGACATGACGGACCATAGACATAATGGATCATAGACATGACGGACCATAGACATAATGAATCATCATAGAATAGACATAATCATATAGAATGCGGACCATAGACAGTGGATCATAGAGGACATAGAATAGTGGATCATAACCGGCGGACCATAGACATAGTGGATCATAGACCGCGACCATGACTTAGTGGATCATAGACACGGCGACATAGACCATGTGATCATAGACAGGCGGACATGACATGGTGGATCATAGACACGCGGCCTAGACATGTGGATCATAGACACGGCGGACCATAGACATAGTGGATCATAGACACGGCGGACCATAGACATAGTGGATCATAGACACGGCGGACCATAGACATAGTGGATCATAGACACGGCGGACCATAGACATAGTGGATCATAGACACGGCGGACCATAGACATAGTGGATCATAGACACGGCGGACCATAGACATGGTGGATCATAGACACGGCGGACCATAGACATGGTGGATCATAGACACGGCGGACCATAGACATGGTGGATCATAGACACGGCGGACCATAGACATGGTGGATCATAGACACGGCGGACCATAGACATGGTGGATCATAGACACGGCGGACCATAGACATGGTGGATCATAGACACGGCGGACCATAGACATGTGGATCTAGACACGGCGGACCATAGACATGGTGGATCATAGACACGGCGGACCATAGACATGGTGGATCATAGACACGGCGGACCATAGACATGGTGGATCATAGACACGGCGGACCATAGACATGGTGGATCATAGACACGGCGGACCATAGACATGGTGGATCATAGACACGGCGGACCATAGACATGGTGGATCATAGACACGGCGGACCATAGACATGGTGAATAGACAGCGACTAGACAGCGGGATCATAGGACCGAGGACATGAATGGTGGATCATAGACACGGCGGACCATAGACATGGTGGATCATAGACACGGCGGACCATAGACATGGTGGATCATAGACAACGGCGGACCATAGACATAGTGATCATAGACACGGCGGACATAGACATAGAGATCATAGACACGGCGGACCATAGACATAGTGGATCATAGACACGGCGGACCATAGACATAGAGGATCATAGACATGGCGAACATAGACATAGTGGATCATAGACATGGCGGACCGTAGATATAGAGGATCATAGACATGGCGGGATATAGACATAGTGGATCATAGACATGACGGAACATAGACATAGTTGATGATAGACATGGCGGAACATAGACATGACGGAACACAGACATAGTGGATCATAAACATGACGGAACATAGACATAGTGGATCATAGACATGGCGGAACATAGACATGGCGGAACATAGACATGGCGGAACATAGACATGCCGTAACATAGATATAGTGGATCGTAGACATGGCGGAACATAGACATGGTGGAAAATAAACACAGTAGAACTTTGACACTGCGGAAAACAATGACATTGTGGAACAGGAATTAAGCCACCAATGAAGTGGGGCATAGACATAGACATACTAGACACAGACATAGACACAGACAATGGAACTATAGAGCGTCCTTTAAAATGAGGTCAAACTTATTAGAAAGGTCGAATATAGCCAGTGTGGAATATAGACGGCGTTTTATTTGATTGATTGTTAACTTAAAACTGTGTTTCTTCCAGGGTGTGCAGTTTCAGGTGACAGGGTGGTATTACACCCCAGACCCCGACAGCACGTGCACCATGTACCCACTGCGCAGCCCCTGGAGACAGGGTGCATGTGTACCCGGTAAGTGCAACCGAACCCTTGTAGATCATTGTGGTTCGCGTGACCTAATTATGTTAAAGCCAACAAAAGAAGCAACGTCGAGGCTATGATTTTTTCTTCTTCTAATTTTCCGATTAATTTGACTGATTGATTGATTCTCGATCTCGGGCCAAGTCTGCCGGGCACAAGGTCTGTCTGCCTACCTATCTGTCAGTATCGGTCAATCTGTCTGTCTATCTGTTTGTCTGTCTATCTGTCTGTCTGTTTACCAGTCTGTCTGCCTCTCTCTCTGTCTTTTGTCTCTCTGTGTATGTGTTTGTGTCTGTCTGTATCTCTGTCTGTGTGTCTGTGTGCCTGCCTGCCTGCCTGCTTGCTTGCCTGTCTGTGTATCTGTCTGCCTGCCTGCGCGCGCGCGTGTATATATGTATATATATATTATATTATTTGTATTATATGTGTGTGTGTGTGTGTGTGTGTGTGTGTGTGTGTGTGTTTATATATCTGTCAGTCTGTCTTTCTCTCTCTGTATCTGTCTCTCTGTTTATGTGTCTGTCTGCTCTGTGTCTCTCATCCGCCCCCCCCCCCCCTTACACACACACCTCTCTCTCTCTCTCTCTCTCTCTGTTTCTCTCTCAACCTCTACCAAGAGGTCTATGTTTTCATCAACGTTTTTTTGGTTGGTCTGCCTGTCTGTCTGTCTGCCCGTCTGTCTGTCTGTCTGCCTGCCTGTCCGTCTGTCTGTCTGCCCGTCTCTCTGTCTGTTGACGAGACTGCCAAGTTCAACTGAACTTAGAACAAAGAAGGAATGGAAGCCATATAGAACCCTATTGAAATTGACAAATGGATCGATTGATGGATTAGTTGGTCATTGTGTTCCATTCCTTCTTCATCTAGCTCTGGCTACTGGGTAGGGTCGCCATTTAAAAAAACCCCCAACAACATGGATTATCCTGTTGATCAGGGAAATGGGATTGACGGACTACCTTGCTTGACTGACAAAATGAACTGATTGCTCGATTGATTGAATATCTATTTCATTGATTGATTGATTGATTGATTGATTGATCCCGACTAACTGACGATACGACTGAATCCACAGTCGAGCGGGCAGGAAGTGAACCGCTCTCTTGGCTAGATGGGGGTGGATTGATGGATCGATAGATGGATCGGTCTCGTTGACTTATTGATTGACTCAGTGGCTGTATTTGAAACATTTTGATTTGACTGAAGGTTTGTTCGATTTATGGGTCGCTGGATGACTGGTCCCCAGGGCCACATCACCAGGTGTGAGGGTCCTGTATGGGTATCCTGTTGGTCCCCAGGGCCACATCACCAGGTGTGAGGATCCTGTATGGGTATCCTGTTGGTCCCCAGGGCCACATCACCAGGTGTGAGGGTCCTGTCTGGGCATCCTGTAGGCCATGGATTGGGTGGATCGCTACGTCGTTGATTGATCGTTTAATTAATTGATCGATTCTCCACCCAGCGTCACCCGTACTAAGGAGGGGAAGCGGGGCTGGGGGCAGCGGGGAGGGGAAGAGGGATCCACATGGAGCCCCCCCCCCCCCCCCCACGCCCTAGTTGTGATTCATTGGCTCACATACTGATTATTCGTTTGTTGGACGGATAGATCGACGGACGGATAGATCGATGGGACGATGACGTTAGATGGGGGATTCAGATATCGGCTTGCGCCAGCAAGAAGTGAGGGGCTGTACATGATTGATCGACTGATGGATTGAAATTGATTGTTGGGCTGTTGATTGGATTGATCGATCGTTGGATTGACTGATTGATGGATGGATTGGTTGATCGTTGGATTGATTGATTGATGGATGGATGGATTGATAGTTGGATTGACTGATTGATAGTTGGATTGATTGATCGTTGGATTGACTGATTGATGGATGGATTGATTGATAGTTGGATTGACTGATTGATGGATGGATTGATCGGTCGTTGGATTGACTGATTGATGGATGGATTGATTGATAGTTGGATTGACTGATTGATGGATGGATTGATCGATCGTTGGATTGACTGATTGATGGATGGATTGATTGATCGTTGGACTGACTGATTGATGGATGCATTGATTGATCGTTGGATTGACTGATTGAGGTATGGATTAATTGATAGTTGGATTGACCGATTGATAGTTGGATTGATCGATCGTTGGATTGACTGATTGATGGATGATGGATTGATCGTTGGATTGACTGATTGAGGATGGATGATTGATCGTTGGATTGACTGATTGATGGATGGATGGACTGATCGTTGGATTGACTGATTGATGGATGGATGGATTGATCGTTGATTGATGATTGATGGATAGATGGATTGATCGTTGGATTGACTGATTGATGGTGATGACTGATCGTTGGATTGACTGATTGATGGATGGATGGATTGATCGTTGGATTGACTGATTGATGGATGGATTGATCGTTGGATTGACTGATTGATGGATGGATGGATTGATCGTTGGATTGACTGATTGATGGATGGATGGATTGATGTTGGATTGACTGATTGATGGATGGATGGATTGGTCGTTGGATTGACTGATTGTGGATGGATGGATTGATATTGATCTGATATGGATGGATGGGTTGATCGTGGATTGATGATTGATGGATGATGGATTGATCGTTGGATTGACTGATTGATCGGATGGATCATGGAGTGGGTAGACGGACAGAATTCCCCCAGCCAACGCCACCGGAAGTGAGGGGCGGAATACATTGCGGCCCGTCGCGCTGGTTATTGATTGACTGATTGATTGTTTTGTCGTTGAATTGATTTGTCGATGGATTGACTGATTGACTGATCGAGGGGGGGGGGGGGGGGGGGGGTATTCCCCAGCCAACGCCGTCAGAATTGACGGGCTTTATACGGAGCACCCTTCGTTTATTGATAGATTAATTGTTTGCTTGACAGGTTAATTAATTTGATGGATTGATTGATGGATTGATTGATCGATGGAAGGGTGGATGGATGGAAGGGTGGATGGATGGATGGATGGATTGTGATTGACTGATTGATTGATTGAGGGGTAGATAGTTTGATTGATTGAATGAGGGTAGATAGTTGTTTCTCCAGGGAGTGAGGTACTCTGTATGGGCATCCTGTTGGATATTATTTGGGGATTAATTGCCTGTTTGATCGATGGATGGGTCATTGATTTTTCAGCCAAAATCATCACGGGCGATGTGTTTTACATTGCACTGACTGATGATTGATCACTTTTTTGATTGATTGATTGATAATTCATGGATTTCCTGGCCAACATTATCAGAAGTGAGGGGTTCTGTTTTTAGCACGGTGCCTTGACCAATGGATTACGTGTTCGACCAGTTGATTGGTGGACTGGTGTTGTGATTAATGACTGAGTTCCAAGCCAGTCTCACCGGAGTGAGAGGGTGCTAGTTATGGATTGACTGACAGACTAACTGATTAATGATTCGATCGATTGATAGACGATTTATTTCCCAGTGAGAGGGTGCTAGTTATGGATTGACTGACAGACTAACTGATTAATGATTCGATCGATTGATAGACGATTTATTTCCCAGTGAGAGGGTGCTAGTTATGGATTGACTGACAGGCTAACTGACTAATGATTCGATTGATTGATAGACGATTTATTTCCCAGTGAGAGGGTGCTAGTTATGGATTGACTGACAGGCTAACTGATTAATGATTCGATTGATTGATAGACGATTTATTTCCCAGTGAGAGGGTGCTAGTTATGGATTGACTGACAGACTAACTGATTAATGATTCGATTGATTGATAGACGATTTATTTCCCAGTGAGAGGGTGCTAGTTATGGATTGACTGACAGACTAACTGATTAATGATTCGATCGATTGATAGACGATTTATTTCCCAGCCAACATCATTGAAGTTAGTGCTCTCTACAGTTATTGACCGATTGTCTGACTGATTGATTGATAGACAACTGACTGACGGATGGGTCGATGGGTGGGCGAGTGATTGACTGATTGATTCCACGAGCAACGACGTCGGATTGATGAATTGATCAATGGATGGATGGATGACTGATGGACGAATTGATTAACTGACAGACTGAAATTTGATTGGTTGATTGATTTATGGATGGATGGAAGAGAGAGAGAGAGAGAGGGAGAGAGAGAGAGAGAGAGAGAGAGAGAGAGAGAGAGAGAGAGAGAATGGGGGGAGGGAGGGTGGAGAGAGAGAGAGAGAGAGAGAGAGAGAGAGAGAGAGAGAGGGGTGGATGAATTGATGCATGTTTGGATAGATGGATGGGTGGATGGATGAATGAATGGCTGGATTGGGGTGGATGGATGGACTGATTAATCGCAGGGTTGACTGATTAAAGGATGGATGGGTGGATCAATGGATGAATAGATTGATTTTTAATTGACGAAACTGACTGATGATCCGAATGCATGATTGAAGATGCATAGATGGATGGACGGACGGACGGATGGAAGGAAGGATGGATGGTTGGATAACTGGTTCTCCCGCCAACGCTCCAAGAGTGGGAGATTCTATGTAGTGCATTATCCTGTCATATCATGAAGCTCTCAGCAGGAAGATCCGAAAGTTGGGAGTCAGTGTCCACGCCAAGCCCACCAACAAACACCATCAGAAGCCAGTTAGTCCACCCCAAAGACAAAACAGACAAACTGGATAAATCAGGGGTGATATACAAGATAGACTGCCAGGACTGTGACCATAGTTACGTTGACGTTGGTGAAACTGAGCGCAACCTGCACAAGAGACTAAAGGAACACAAACGTGAGTCCTCTCCAGTGGGTGAACATCTGACCCACACCCAACATCACTTTGAAAAAGGACAACGTGCAAGTGCTCGACAGAGAAGCAGGATGGTTGCAGAGGGGAGTAAAGGAGGCAGTCCACATCGCCGCCAGAACCCACCCTTAACCGCGACCGGGGCCGACACAACCTGTCATCGGTGTACTCCTCACTCATTCAGTCACATTGTCGTGAGTTCGCTCACGGCGGTGCGCACTGAATCCAGTTCTCAACCCAGCAGTTGCGCTGAAGAAGTCGGCCGGATTGCCGACGAAAGCTACGCACACAGTGAGTAGCCTTCTTTGACTGAGTGACCTGTTTAGTCGGTAGCCATTATCCTGCCATATGTTAACTGAATGATTGATCGATCAATGTTCTATTGATCCTCTCCAGCCAACGCCACCAAGAGCGAGGGGTTCTACATGGGGCATCCTGCCGGTCAGTACATTCGGCAGATGAACGCTGTGACCTTCACCCTGACCCAGGGGTCACTGACGGCCAAGGCCATGGTCACGCAGGATCGGTGCGCGCTCGTAGGGGAGGTGGTGTACGACACCAGTGACCCTGGTGAGTGAATGTCAGTGTGTGTGTGTGTGTGTGTGTGTGTGTGTGTGTGTGTGTGTTTGCTTGTGTGTGTGTGTGTGTGTGTGTGTGTGTGTGTGTGTGTGTGTGTGAGCGCATACGTGTGTGTGTGTGTGTGTGTGTGTGTGTGTGTGTGTGTGTGTGTGTGAGCGCATACGTGTGTGTGTGTGTGTGTGTGTGTGTGTGTGTGTGTGTGTGTGGCGCGCGCGCGCGCACGCTAGCGCTTGTTTGTAATATCTTCAGTGATGGCGTTATTGTAACTGATTTGTATTCTATAATGTATTCTATTGTATTGCATAGTATTACTCTGTTGGGAGAGGGGATGACGGGGAGTGGGAGGGGCTCCGGGGCAAGGGATGGATGGATGGACTGTTGCGTGTGTAGGACACTCTAGTTGGCTTCCCGACTAAGCAATTAGCAGGTGGTGTCCAGCGTATGCTGGATCAGAACAGGAGCACTTGTAGCCGGCCGTTTTGTCCGACCCGGCCGTTTTGTCCGAGGTTGGACAAAATGGCCGGGTCGGACAAAACGGCCGGCTCTAAGTAAGCGGCCGTTGTGTCCGACATATTTTTTAATTGTTCTTTGCCCAGTTACACTGGCAAAGAAGTATAAATTCGTCGCGTTCTGGTTTTTGTTTTTGTTTTTTTGTTTGTTTGTTTGTTTTTTCTGTCTGTCGCAAGGATATCTTGCGAACGGAAAGTCGGAGTCGCGTCAAACTTTGTGTGGTGGTGTGGCACAAGAATGGCAAGAGATCCGAACAAGAAGGTCATGACCTTGACGTACGACCTTTGTAGGCCAATCAGGGTCAAGGTCAAGGTCGAGGAGATACCTGGACCCTTAAAAAATTTGAGGGTGGGGAAATTTTTGTTGCAATCATGTATTCTGAACGAGTAGACAGAAGCAATTCAAATTTTATGTGATGTTGTGCCACCTTAATTGGAAGATATTCCAAACAAATATTTCAAGGTCAAGGTCATGACCTTGGCGAATGACTTTGAAAACTGAAAACCTATTTTGAGCCATATCTCGAGCACTGGAAAACATAGGATGTTGAAACTTAGAATGCAGGTGATTTGGCTTATGGTGCATCCAAATATTGTAAACCGAACAAGGTCGTAGTCTCTTCAAATTTTGTGTGGTGGTGTACCACATGAATGGCAAGAGATCCGAACAACAATATTCAAGGTCAAGGTCATGACCTTTTTTTTCTGTCTGTCCCAAGGATAACTTCCGAACGGAAAGTCGGAGTCGCATCAAACTTTGTGTGGTGGTGTGCCACATGAATGGCAAGAGACTGGAACAAGACGTGTGTGTGTGTGTGTGTGTGTGTGTGTGTGTGTGTGTGTGTGTGTGTGTGTGTGTGTGTGAGAGAGAGAGAGAGAGAGAGAGAGAGAGAGACAGACAGACAGACAGACAGACATACCGACAGACAGACAGACAGAGACAGAGAGAGAGAGAGAGAGAGAGAGAGAGAGAGAGAGAGAATCTATAACTTCATGTGACTTATAAATGTCAGTGTGTGTCAACTACTCAGTGTTTGTGTATATGTGTGTGTGTGTGTGTGTGTGTGTGTGTGTGTGTGTGTGTGTGTGTGTGTGTGCACTGTGCACGTATGTATTGTGTGTATGCGTGCGTGCGTGCGTGCGTGCGTGCGTGCGTGTGTGTGTCCAAAAGTGAGAAAAGTACTTTCAGTAGTCATGTAGCAGTGTGAAAGTCAAAGACAGTTATTGAATGGATGTCAGTGCGTGTCAGCTACTCGGTGTGGAGAGAGACAGAGAGAAAGGTGGGGCTAAGATATGAGGGTAAAGGAAGGCAGGGGTGGGGGGGAGGGGGGGGGGGGCGGAACGGGCAAAGAACGTATCTGCCGTGCGGCGTTGCAGCCGCTCGGCGATGCGCTTGTTATTGCTGTGCCTAGTTCATGCTACAATTTGTACTTAGGCTTGCTGATGTTGCACTTAGCGTGATGTTTCATCCCACCTACATTCAAGTAAAGGGTGACGTCACCCACATTTTGTCGATCAGGAAGGATAAATCCCAACATGTTTTTTTAGGCGGAAATCGACCATTACACAGTGCTATTATCATGACTGTCAGTGAAGTGGGTCAGCTCTATATGGGTGTGTGTGTGGGGGGGTGGGGGGGGGGGGGGGGGGGGGGGGGGGGGGGGGGGGGGGGTTATGTCAAATAAATCGAAGTTTTGAATTATCATTCAAGAACAACTTTTAGCTCAAAAGGCAGATGAAAGACAGCCCTATCTACGCTGAAAAAGGCAATACTGCAAATACACAAAGAAGCAAGAAAACAGGAGGGGGTGGCTTAAATACACCTTTTCCAAATTTTTAAGGTCAAGGTTATGACCTTGACGTGTGACATTCAAAACCGAAAATTTATTTTTAGCCATATCTCGGGCAGCGGTCGACATAGGAAGCTGAAACTTGGTATGAAGGTTGTTTGGTTTATTGCTCTCCAAATATGTCAAAGCAATTAAGGTCAAGGTAAAGGTCACAGACAACGTCAGACTCTCAAAATTGAGGGTGCGTCAATTGTTTGTCCCAAGACCCCAACGGTTTGACACAGTCACCTCAAATGTTGTATCCTGATGTGCCACTGTCTCTGTCTGTCTCTGTCTGTCTGTCTGTCTGTCTGTCTGTCTGTCTGTCTCTCTCTCTCTCTCTCTCTCTCTCTCTCTCTCTCTCTCTCTCTCTCTCCTGCAGCCACGTAAAGAAATCACGAGAATAAGACCCACTCGATAGTCATGGCCCCTGACGGCCAATGGTCAGCTGAAGACGCCAAATTGACCACCTGGGTGCATGACGGCCGAATGGGTTTTTTCCACGTGATTTCTTTACTTGGGGGTAAACAGACAGAAAAAAAAAAGAAAAAAAAAAAAAAAAGAAAAAGAAAAAGAAAAAATAGAACGCCACGAATTTATACTTCTTTGCCATTGAAATACCGGACAAAACGGCCGCTTACTTAGAGCCGGCCGTTTTGTCCAACCAGGCCGTTTTGTCCGACAAAAGATTGAAAGTCGGACAAAACAGCCAGCTACAGCACTGAACACCACTGAAGTGACTCAGCAGCAGCGCAGTGTCTCCTCTGGTGGGTTGCCTCATAGTGGCTATAGATAGTGGTTACATTACGTAGACTGACAGTTATGGGGCTGTGGTACGAATCACTCGGGTGTGGGTGTGTATGGGGGGAGTCAGAATGACAAAATGGGAACACAGAAATTGAGAAAGATGGAAAAAAAAAGAAAGACAGAAAGAAAGAAAAGAAAAGGGAAAAAATAGCTAAGAAAGAAAGAAAAGAAAACACAAGGGGGGAAAACAGCGGCGTTGCGTACGTTGCCTGTATTAGCAGGTCTGAAACTCTGTCACGTGTCCCTGAAATGTGTCTTCCCGGTGATCCTGAGCGCATTCTGGGTCTTTGGGGCAGGGTATGGACGTCGTTTCTTTCTTCTCCATGCGCAGGATCACTCAAAAGCTGTTGGATGTACCATCATCCCATGTGACTCGCTGGTTTGCAGGCTCAGTATGTACACGTGATCAGATTAAATTTTTTTTTTTTTATCCCATTTCAGGTCGTGGTTTGCAGGCTCAGTATGTGCACGTGATCAGATTTTTATCCCATTTCAGGTCGTCGTTTGTGTGGTCAGTATGTGCACGTGATCAGATTTTTTAGGAATTGTTTTTAATATTTTTTTAAAAATCCCATTTCACGCTGTGGTTTGTAGGGGTCAGGATGTACACGTGGTCAGGTATTTTTCCATTTCACGCTGTGGTTTTTAGGGGTCAGGATGTACACGTGGTCAGGTATTTTTCCATTTCACGCTGTGGTTTTTAGGGGTCAGGATGTACACGTGGTCAGGTATTTTTCCATTTCACGCTGTGGTTTGTAGGGGTCAGTATGAACACGTGGTCAGGTTTTTATCCCATTCTGCAGAATGGATTGAAAGGTCAGTATATCTACAGGTAGTCAGATCTTCATTCTATTTACAGAGTGGTTGGTAGAGAGATCAGATATCTATCATCCCATCTTGCAGGCTGATTTTTAGGGTCTTCTCCACAGGTGATCAGATCTCCGTCCCATTTTATAGGGTTACAAGGTGGTTTGTAGGCCTACAGCTGGTATCTGCAAATAATCGGCTCTTAATCCCATTTTACAGAATGTTTTTTTTTAAACTCAGAATCTAGCCTACAGTGATCAGATCTTCATCCCATCTTTCAGCGTGGCTTTTCAGAACAGGTAGTCAGATCGACATTCTATTTTAAAGAGTGATCAGATCTTGGTCCCATTTTACGAAGGGATTTGCATGGTAGGATTTCAGTCCCATTTTACAAGATTGTTTACAGAGTCAGCAACTTTAGTGATCAGATCTTTATCCCTCTGTGCAAGGTGGTTTGTAGGGTCATTGTCTGCAAGAGATTCAAATGTGAGACTTCTGTTCCCCATAACACCGACAGCAAAACCCCATCGCACCAAACGATGAAATGTCCTGGTAAGGGAGTGAAATTTTCCTTCGTGAAAGAAATGCCTCCAATATTTATCTGTCTCTCTATAGATACAGTGTGTGTGTGTGTGGTGTGTGTGTGTGTGTGTGTGTGTGTGTGTGTGTGTTTGTGTGTGTGTGTGTGTGTGCGGGCGGGCGTGCGTGCGTGTGCGAGCGTGCCTTTTCGCTCAGTTTGAAACTGTTTTAAACGGTGGTTATAACAGCGTTCCAAGCTGCGTCGTGACAAGCAGAGAGATCGTTTTGACTGACAGACAACTGGCCGAGATCTTTTTTTGTTAATAATCTGTTTTGTTTGGGATGTGCTGTTGCAGCGGGAACCAGGGTGATCAACCGGCTGTATGTTAACCAGTCCTTCTACGACAACGAGGATTTCTTTAGACTGCCCAACGTGACGTGTCTGTCTGATCCGGTATGGAAAGGCCAGGGATGGGTGGGTGGGTGAGGTGGGGAGGGGGGGGGGGGGAATGTGTGTGTGTGTGTGTGTGTGTGAGTGTGTGTGTGTGTGTGTGTGTGTTGTGTGTGTGTGTGTGTGTGTGCGCGTGCATGTGTGTGCGTGTAGTCAGTGCGCATGTATGCGCCATGAAAGATCCTCTGTGTGTGTGTGTGATTGTGTGTGTGTGTGTGTGTGTGTGTGTGTGGGCGCGTTTTGGAATCAGATTTCACATGTGTTTGTGATTATTTCTGAGACTGAGGATGTGTTTGTGTGTGTGTGTGTGTGTGTGCGTGCGTGGTGTGTGTGTGTTTTGGTGTGTGTGTGTGTGTGTGTGTGTGTGTGTGTGTGTGCGCGTGCGTGCGTGCGTGCGTTCCCATGTTCCAGAATCCGCCCAAGTTGACACCCTGGCAGCGAATAGGCCTGTTCGGTTGGTTGCTGGGGTTACCAGACAACTGAATACCGCACACCCTGTCCACCATGCCAAGTATTACAGAGGTATCAGACAGTTGAACCAGTCATGTTGTATATTGTCGGCCAGGCCAAACACTGATGGACAACCACACACCTGAACGCGTAACATAGTACACCGCCAAATCCGACGTTACCGGTCTACCGAGAATTATTTTTGTGCCGGAGGAATGTCCATGAGGGTGCATGGAGAAAACGCAAAATCAATACATTGATTCCTCTCGTGAGAATGCTAGCTAAGACTTTCCATTCTTATAATTATTGTGTATGATCATCATTGCAGATACCTTTGAAGAAATAAAGGTCGCTCTCAAAAATGTAGGCTTCCAGCATTATGACAAAGACGCCCCAAAGTAAAAACCTGGGAACCATTTTTTTTTTAATGACATAAGTACATTTCATTGTACTGTTCCTTGAAGCATCTGAAGCCAATAAACAAACGCTCCCGTGTCCATATAAATAGAAGGAACATTTTAACTATTTCTAATTTAAGGTTAGAAAACAGACAGATGTATAGATCTTGGACAATTAGACAATTGTACGAATTATCTTTATGACTGTCATGAGAAACATTCACCATAAAAACGGTGCAGCTGTTCTAAAAAGACGGATTAATCTCGAAGTCTGCTCTGTGTTGCCATTCGCCATCGGTTTGCTTGATAACGTCATAAAGAATATAGGACTGAGTTTGCAAGTGACGACATGGGAGAAAAACACACGCGGTCATTTGGTTTATGTAAAATGTTTCTTTTCAACTTCAAAACTTCCACAAATTTCGAGCACACTTCATTTCTTCAGAACGTAACTTGTACGGTTAAGCACACACACACACACACACACACAAACACACACACACGCACGCCCAGTATGTTTTACATTTCCGAATACTTTTAACTATGAGATCTTTAAACAAATTGGTTAGAGTTATGTGCTAACAAATAAGCTTTTTATCCGGGAAGAGACCCGGTGATTTTCTTTGGTCTGAAAGGGCAGTGAGAGGCTGTTAAAACTGACAAACGTAGATTTTCCATAGTATGCTTTAAAAAGTTCCCAATGGCTCATATTAGGCCTACTTCTCTTTTCCAGATAAATTCCTCAGAGAAATAGTCCAATTTGCCCCCCCCCCCCCCCCCCCTATCTTTCTGTCTTTTCTTTCTTTCTTTCTTTCTTGTTGATCATGTGGGTAGCGATTCTCTCCAGCGGACAATCTTTGCACAAAGCAAAACCAAATGTTCCTTACTGGTCCCCTTAATCTTCCATTGGGTGAAATGATGAACTTGCAGAGCTCTAACTGATGGAGGATCCTTTCTCGTATCTCCTTCTCCTTTATCTTTGGCCTGTCACTGAACGTCTGGTGACGTGTTTGTTTCATTCTGTATAGATCAGGGTCTTTACATTGCTGGAGCCGTTTCGGTTATTCTCTGGTCTTTGGTTGCTCACTGCTCCGAGATGGAAATCTTTTCGGCACATTGGCTGTTTTTGTCCTCCTTTGAGACGAAGCGTGTTCCTTTCTGTGTGCTTTGGCTTTGATTTGTGTGGGTTTCCATCCTATGCTGAACATTGTGGTCAAAGTTATGATCTGTGCACTTTCACCGGTCTGAATTCCTTTTGATCCCACTCGACCTTTAAAGTGGCAACTCCAATGTAACCGATTTCACTTTCAGATGGTTTTGAACGTTGTAATAGATTCAAAATAAGGAAAAAAGATGACAGAATTGGTACCAACACGAGAAGAACAAGACATTTTGTTAATTCAAACTGTATTATATTATGTATATATATATATATATATATATATATTATATATATATATAATATATATATATATATATATATATATATATATATATTATAAAAGAAAGTTTTCACTTAACAGAAAAAGAAGTTGACCAAGGTCTATTGTGTGGCTTTGTGGGACATTTTTTTTTGAGCAACCGTCTCTTTAATGCCGCCATTTTTAAACACCAGTACAGACACATGAGACTTTTATGGAAACATTTGAAGCCCGATGTGCATTGTCCATGTTGACTTTTCTGAGAACTATGTAGGAAAAATGCACAGAGAGCTACAAGCAAGACACTTTGGAGCATCTCAGGCTCGGATAACTTTCAACACAGGTTGCTATGATGTGGGAAACAACAAAGCTGAACTCTCCTGTGGAGTGTCCGACTCGCTACGTCATGATCCTCCAGCTGTGTGGACGTTTCTCCATGCTGTGTTGACGGAGATAAAAACAAAATATCCGGCTGTTGAGAAAGTTCATTTCTTAAGTGATGGCCCTACCACCCAATATCGGTAAAAATGAACCTTTATCTGTTCTCCCCAAAGACTTTAGAAATGGGATTTTCATGGGCAAGCTGGAACTTTTTTTGCAGTCGGCCATGGCAAGGGGATTCCAGACGCAATAGGTGGCACCCTGAAGAGGACAGCAGATCGTAGGGTAATGGAGGGCTGTGATACCTTAAATAGCAAGGATTTTGTAAAATGTGTGTCACCACGCACAGGCATAAAGCTATATACAATAGAAGACTGACATCATGGCCATGGAAGATCCTCTCCTGACAAAAAGAAAAACTCTTAAAACTGCTTTGGAACCATGAAATTACATCAGGTTCTTGTTGTTTCACCAGAAAACATCCAACACAGAGAGGTCAGCTGACCTGCCTTCATAAGACTTGCCCGGAGCACAGCTTGGGTGACTCTAGTTTGGCACCGTGAGGTTCAGTTCACGAATCCGCAGGACGGAAACGCAAACTAAAGAAATGAAGAATCTACGGAAGAAAGAGGAGCAACCTTTAAAAGCGAAGTCTGTGAACAGTCTGCAGAATCTCTAACAGAAGACCAATTTGAAAACCATATAGAACTCGAGTCTGCAAATATTGTGTATGGATTTTAACGTAGGGTGCAGAATTCAAGGCTCACATAGGTACATTGAGGAAGACAATCTTGCAGTTGACTACCAGGGACTGCGGATTTTACCTGCAGATATTCCAGCTCCTAAGACATACCCTGTCATTGTCAGAGCAGATGGCAAGTGCCTTCCAGCATGTTGGAGTGTCTATGCTTTTGCTTATGATCAGAGGCACGCAGAAACCAGAGCAAAGATTGTGCATGAATTGGCTCTTAATCCAGACTACTACCTGAACGAAGAAAACTTGGAAAAAGGGTCTTGGAGCCACCAAACAACACAACAGAAAAGATTCCAGTACCAAGGACCAACACCAAGGATCTGTCTTGAATGCTTTTGCAATGTATTCAGATGAACATATTCCTGGAACACGTCTAAACAAAGATAACATCCAAGAAGTGTATGAAAAGGAGGTTAAAAATTTTTCCAAAAATGGTACCTACATGGGCATCTGGCAAGTGGGTGCTCTTTCTAGTGTGCTTCAGATGCCAGTTTTCAGTGCTTACCCACCTCTCGGAAATCCCACTGTGCGTGGTCACTTACACAGGCTAGTTCTACCCAGAACTCATACTGAAGAAAAGACAAGCGAGGGCCCTCTTGTAATCATTTAAACAAGAAGAAGACTCGACATGAACACTTTGCACTGGGTTCCAAATCATTTTAATTGGCAGTACCAAATGCATCCCTAGGGAAAAACTGATGTCACTGAAACTGAAGCAGGCCAAAGGACACTGAAAGACAAAGAAGACACAGCAGAGAGGAAACCAGACACACCCAAAGGGACTCCGAGCCAGTCAGATAGGCCTGCATACTCCACAGTCCCTGATAGTGTGCCTCCACCAGGAGAGTGTTTGGAACAACGGGTAATAGTCAAATATGACAAGTCATATCCTGGATATGTGGAAGGGGGGGGGGGGGGGGGGGGGGGGGCTGTATGTCAGCTGCATGCACACTGTTGGGAGAACTGCTTCTACTGAGCAAAAACGTTTAATGATGTGCTCAGGTATACATATGAAAATATTGTAGCTGTCATCTCCAAACAAGCTCTCAAAGAGTGGCACCTCAGAACACTGCAGTGTGGATCCTGAGGTGTGGGATACTGTCTTGGACATTGTGAAGAAATGATACATGAAGTAATGGCTGCCAGACTAAACAAGTCACTCAGTTAAAGGATACTCACTGTCTTCAGCCGACGTCTTCAGCGCAACTGCTGGGTTGAGAACTGGATTCAGTGCGCGCCGCCGTGAGCGAACTCACGACAATGCGACTGAATGAGGAGTACACCGATGACAGGTTGTGTCGGCCCCGGTCGCGGTTAAGGGTGGGGTTCCTGGCGGTGATGTGGACTGCCTCCTTTACTCCCCTCTGGAACCATCTTGCTTCTCTGTCGAGCACTTGCACGTTGCCCTTTTCAAATTGATATTGGGTGTGGGTCAGATGATCACCCACTGGAGAGGACTCACGTTTGTGTTCCTTTAGTCTCTTGTGCAGGCTGCGCTCAGTTTCACCAATGTAACTATGTAACACCAGTGTAACATGATGTGTTGTTGCCAAGAAGGCCCTGCACTGACGACAGTTAATGAAGCTGACAAAGAATGCCGACGGTTATCTAAGATATAACAACATGGTTTTCTTGAATTCAGTATTCAAATTGCTGAATCGAATTGGAAAAGTGACTCGGTCGTGTTACTCAGTGGTGTTACTAGAGTAAATATTGGTTAACGATGCTTGCAACATGTGCTTATATGCATTTTTTTTTCAAAGTTTTGTTCTGTGCAGCTGGACCTTTAGCATTTTATCATGGTGTTATTTGTTGCAGGGTGACAAAACACGACTAACATAAGCAATGTCAGTTGTGTTTCTTATTATGTTATGTTGGTCGTGCTACTCAGTAGTGTTATCACATGTCAGTCGTGTTACTCAGTGGTGTTACCACATGTCAGTCGTGTTACTCAGTGGTGTTACCACATGTCAGCCATGTTACTACCTATCAAAGGGTGGCATTCAAAAGTAAAAACAAAATAATGCAGTCCCTGTGTTTTTTGTCGAAAGCATTTGTGTCCTACAGCTATTTGAAAAACAAATGTAAAAATTTTCTCATCTTTTTCAGCAGTTTGGTGTTTTGATTCATCAGAAAACATAATACTTTTCACTTCCAAAGCTCCTTTCATATTAATGTCACAAATCGCAAATATTTTACTTCGAAAGATTAGTTCACTATCAGCATGAGATCCAACGCAAACTGCATAATGTAGTGAATGCAATTGAAACGCATTTCGCCTAAATTTAATTTCCGTAAAAAAAAAAAAAAAAAAATGGTAACACGACCGACGTTTAACATGTATCATTTTCGTTTTATTCTCTTATCTCAGTAGGTAAGTTTCAACAAGACTGGATAATTTAGCCTTTGTTTCTGTGGTGTTCCTGTTACAATCTGAGAATGTTTTTAAAGCCTTAGGTAAAAGTCATTTTCGATGTTTCTCTGGCCATGCTTTTCATACTTTCTTGAAAAAAGTCATATATTGATATATGTGTGTATATATATATATATATATATAAACCATCACAATTTTAAAACAGTCTAAAGATGTTGCTTACATGGCAACACTGCTCACTAAATATTTTCATTGAGGAGGTTAAGTTTTTTTTCCCATTCTTTTTTTTTATTCAAAGGAAAACCGACGCTAGTCATAGTCGTCAGGCAGCTGGATCTCTCTCTGTCTCTGAAATTTCAATGTACATGAAGGTTCCTCTAGGTTCACGGAGGACTAGACTATAAGCCTTTTTGTCCATGCTTACTTTCACTTTCCAGTTCATCATCAAGTATTTGGTTTCCAGGTGAAAGTTTTCTCTTCCAAGGCCAGTCCATTTGGTCCATCCTTAGCACCTTCACCCCCCCCCCCCCCCCCCCCCCCCCCCCCCCCCCCCCCCCCGCCCCGAGTCTTTACAAGAGTTGTGGACACTTTGGTGATGATGTTAAGGCAGAGGATTTTCATTCATAATGTTGAACAGTCACAACAACGATCCCCTGTAGGAAAACGTCAGCCAGGTTCCGACGGCTCCTGAGTGGCATGATCTTGCCCTTCTTCCCTAGCAAGAGCCTCAACCCTAAACAGCAGTTCTTGACGATAACCTTGCCCCAGCTAGCATCCAATCCCAGACCCAGAGGTTTGATGGAGGAGCGGAGTGATCGTCTTGTTAGAGCTATCAGAATTTATCTTCAGAGGACCGAGTCAGGATTTCATTTCCCTTCCATGACATAGCTTGGGAAAAGCCGATTCTCCAAACTCTGGCAATGAAGTGGTGTACATGGCAGGCGATTCATCAAACTGTTGTCTGTGGCCAGAATTCACTCACCCCACTGGACATCAGGAAGCGACATCTGGGCTCTCTCCTCCAGTTACACCCTCTGGTGGGACATTGCAGGTCGACTTTGCTGTGGTGTGTGGGTTGCCTTGAATGCATCACGTTCCCACGGCGTGCTGTTTATTACAGACAGCGGTTACCGCATAAGCGTCACATTCTCACAGTGAGGATTATTGTTCGTAGATTGTCTTGAATGCTCATTATGTGCCGATTTATTATGTTGGGATTGTAGTTGACTTATCAGCACCAGGGATTTATTATTGCAGTGGGGTTTAGAGTGCCTCGAATTAATCACATTTTCGTTGCGTGGCTGTTTATTGCATGGGATTGTAGTTGCCTCATTGCATCTCCCCCTCAGCGATGTTTTCCCCCATTGTCATGGTTTGTGGTCGACTCGAATGCATCACATCCTCTTTTTTTTCTGTGCGACTGTTCATTTTCCAGGGGTAGTAACTGCCTCATTGCAGCTCGTCCACACTGATGGACTTTTTGAGTGTTTGTACAGGGAAGTGCCTTTCCTTTCCCGATTTTGATGCATATTGATTTTTTATTTTTTTTTGGCTTTTAGCCATTATCCATATTCAATGGACAGCAAGTTATTTTGTAATGGGACTGAGCATTTCTCTGGTCTTTGGCTGCTCACTGCTCCAGTGTGTTTGGTGTGGTGGGGGGGGGGGGGGGGGGGGGAATCTTAGCTTAGGGGTAATTTTGGCTTTTTTAATGCAGTATTGGTTATGGGCTTTTGACACTGGCTCTCGTGGCTTCACATCCTCCTTCCTGCATGATAGTATGTTCAGCTATCTTCTTTTTTTGTTCATCTTGCATTTGTTTGGACGGGCAAGTATGCTTGGAATGAATTTTCCTGCTAAAAATAAAGTTTATGAAATGCTCAACTCTCCAAACACTAGGGATACCTTCAGAAACTTATTCATCAATTCAGAAATGGAAGTGATAATTCACGGACAACTCTAACAATGGTAACTCAACTGGAGGCATGATTAGGTCCCTTGCCTTTTTCTTTTTTTTTCCTTTTTAAAGTGTGGGGAACTCAAGATGTTCACGGTAAATAGGATTAAATAGGATTAAGGCATTTATTTGGACAGGTATTTTATAAAACTGCTTTTTGTAGGAAATTTCCCGTGAGAAAAATCTTTAAGCATTAAAGCCTCCATGATGCCATGCCAAGTGTCACAGGTAACGGGCAAGGAAGTTGTAGGATTGAGATCCATCAGAGATATTGACCCTACCCCGAGTTCACTGTGTTATGGGCTCAAATTAGAAGACTTGAACCACATCTAGTTTCATCCACTTACTGGATCTTTGAGAAATATATCTCCAGTTTCCTTTCCAAGAGGGCAACACACTGTATCTCTCAGGCCTGGTCGATGCCATGATAAATTACAGGAGTCATTTTTGAGCACTGAACTTTTTACCTCTCTTGATCAGTAGTGCCAAGATTTTACCCGATTCCACAGCAAACATTCGTGCATCGAGCAGAACTGGATTTATCCACTTCTGATGTATACAATGGAATATTTCTTTACTAATCCACCGACATAGATTTTGATTACCTCAGCAGAAAGAGTACCAGCAGCAATTGAGAAAAGGATAAAAATGTGCCATACCAGAGATGATAAGCAAGCGCAGTACGCATCACCTTGGAGGTGCTCAGAGCAGACAATGTGTTCATAGATCATGTGTTTAAGCGTGTGTTGATGTGCAATAGTGATGTTCACTCTGAACTTGGTTTTCATTGGCCATAACCATAAATTCCTCTGCATGTGTGTTTGTGATATTCACTTTCAGCTGCAGTTGTTGTTGGTCATAATCGAGAAACCCACTGTGTGCGTTAATGTGTTTGTGAGAGAGAGAGAGAGAGAGAGAGAGAAGAGAGAGAGAGAGAGAGGGAGAGAGCGCATACTCAGATTCAAACTTCAATTGTAACCTGTGTGTGCTGTGTATGAAATCCATATTTACTTTAGTTTTTTGTAGTTCATAATACTGTTGTCAATCCGTGTGTGTGTGTGTGTGTGTGTTGTGTGACCCGTAAGAGATGATACTAAAGGAAACTGGCGATGCCGTTCCTGAAAACTGCACAAGCAGTGATTTGGGCTTCTGTCTGTCCACTGGAAGTAACTTGGGACTCTGAAAGCATTGCTTCTGAAGTTGGCCGAGTTGAAGTGTGGACCTACGCAATGAACCTTGCAGATTGAGCAGGGTCGATTGCGTGGGCTTGCAATTTCCCCCCCCTTACCAAGTTCTCTTCCAGCTGAAGTCACCGTGAACAAAGGCTGTAAACTGCTGCACTGGCTTCTTCTGCGTTACTCGTGTGGGGGGTCAAAAAGTTGAATTCAATACAGTGACTTCAGTTCTTCAAATCGGATTGGAAACCAGGCATCAGATCAAGATTTTTGTGTTTTTCCTCTTTCATAATTTTGTGTGGAATTTATAGGAAAAACAACAACAACAAAAACCAACCCCAATTAACATGGATTTGTTGTCAGTACCAGTGAAAATCACCTCTGATATTGGGAAAAGAAGTGTCTAGTACATTATGGTTCTGTGACCGTCATGTCCTCTTGGACCAGAAAGGAACTGCTCAGCATCATCTTGATCCTTTTAGATCCATCAGTTAGACATACTTACTAGGTGGGAACCCATTGGTAGGTACTGGCAGCTTGACTTTAACTTCTACGGTAGGTGCATTTTCACCTGTGTCTGTTGCTTTGATTGCCTGTGAACAGGATGATGCAAATTGTACCATATAGATTTTAATGAAACTTGGTAGAAAGATGACATGTAGTCCAAGGACAAGCTTGTTTGACTTTGGTGTGAATCTTTATGAAATGGTGGATCAAGGAATTTTTTCAAAAATTGTCCTTACAATTGCAATATGTGTTCTTTACCCTTGCACTGGTTATTTAACAATGTACTGTTAACCCTTATGCTGGATGTCGCGACACAAGTCGCGCGCCACGTCATGACCCTTGACTGGTTGTCGTGACGCAAGTCGCGCTGTGGGGTGAAGCCTTGCAAGCCTATTTTCACCGACACACAGATACGAAACTATGGCTCAGTGACAAACTAATTTGCATGAATGATTGAAAGAAGCCCGAAGCATGGATTTTCAGCATTTTAGCTTGGTTTATAGTTAGTAGCAGCTTGTAAATGCATAGCACAACTCCACTTGTCTGGCAAACAAAAATGGCAGCGCCCAAAGGAGAACCTGTTAGAATTAGGAACTTGTTTTGAAGATGTTTTTTGCTGAATTTGTTGTGGAAAAAGCAGGTGAAGAAGTTGTGTTGGCCATTTTGAATGAAATGGGTGTGGTGGGCGATAGTTTTGATTTAGATCAAGCACCATGTAATTATGATTTATAGATCGACATGGGCAATGACTAACATTTTTTATTCTGCATGTCATGTTCAAATAGTAACCGTTTGAAAAGTTATGCATATTATACAAATGTAGCTATTCCTTTCAAACTTTTCTTCTGGAAATTTACCAAACAACATACTAAACCCTTACACTGGTTATTTAACAATGAAGTATTAAGTATAAAAGAAGGAAAGTTTGAAAGGAATAGTTACGTTTGTATAATATGCATAACTTTTCAAACAGTTAGTATTTGAACATGACATGCAGAATAAAAATTGTTAGTAATTGAATAAAGAATAATACAAAACAGAACTGGTGTGTTTGTGAGTATTTGATTAGGTGCTTACCTGTCTAGAATGTGAAAATAACAGGTGAAAACGGGTGGCACATCCTGCTTGTCATTCTCAAGAGCTTGTTCACAAATAATCCAGTCGGTGATGTTCCACAGTATCAAGAAATAAGTTACAGCCTTTATGAAAGGAAAGTCAGTGTGGATTATACCAGTCTTCCATGCAGGTAATCCAGGTAAGAATGAATGAGGTACAGTTCAGTTTTCACACTGAAATCACGTGCTGATAACACACACACACAAAAAATGGTCACTATCAACATACATAATAGCCCACACTGTCGTCATTTACATTTGAAAGGTTTAGGATCATCTGGAAGTGTTACACCGAGTTTTTCTTCTCCGCTGAATGTCACGTTGAAATATTTGTTTTCACATTGAAATTACGTACTGATAACACAAACACCCCAAAATGGTCACGATCAACAAATGTGATATTTACCCCACACTGTCCTTGTTTACGTTTGAAAGGTTTAGAATCATCTGGAAGCGCTACACTGAGTTTTCCTTCACCACTGAGTGGCATGCTCAAATTCCCCTCACCCTTAGGCACTCATCCAGTCACTGTCCGTGTTGATCTCAAAATCACAATTGCATGGTGCTTGATCTAAATCAAAACTATCACCTACCACATCCAATTTATTCAAAATGTCCAGAACTACTTCTTCACCAAGTGTCCATAACTTCTTCACCAAATGTCCGTAACTTCTTCTTCACCTGCTTTTTCCACAACAAACTCAGCAAAAACACCTTCAAACAAGTTCCTAATTCTATTAGGTTCTCCTTTGGGCGCCGCCACTTTGGTTTGCCAGATGAGTCGAGTCACGCTATGCACTACAAGCTGCTACTAACTATAAACCTAGCTAAAATGCTGAAAATCCATGTTCAGGGGCTCGTTATTCATGCAAATTAGTTTGTCACTGAGCCATAGTTTCGTAACTGTGTGTGTTGGTGAAAATAGGCTCGTAAGGCTTCACCCTACAGTGCGACTTATGTCGCAAAAACTAGTCAAGGGACATTATATAATGGTATGACAACCAGCGCAAGGTTTAAATTTCTAATAATATAACGCACCCATTTCCATGAAAAAAATTCAGTCATTTAAATCGTTTTCTTATCAACCATGACAAGTAAATCCATATACCATGTATGTACAAATGTCATGTATGTACAAATGTCATGTAGGTAGACAAAACCCCGTATCTTGTACAATCTTTTACTGGGTCACATTGCTACATGAATACTGTCCACTACTTCCATGTTCATCGCACATCAAAATGCCAAGTAGGAATGTCACAGTAGAAGTCATCACATTTCTTTCTTCGAATATGGCCTCGGCTAAGACATAAACGAGAACAAGATCCGTTCCCCAACGGCTTGAAAGTCAGTAACGATCACAGGACAATGAATATTGTAAATATCACATTCCAGCACTAAGTCTACATTCTTGTCCTGCCAAATTTCCAAACATTTGAATACCCAGTGGCACCTTTACAAACGTTTCACAACTAATATCCACTTTTGCAACACACAAAAATCGATAACAATCAGCAAATAGGAAGGCACTCTGTTTTGTAAACACCACCAGCACTTCTTTTACACACCCATTCAAATGGACTAGCACCTGCAAATACAGTTTTGTTTTTGCGAACTACATGGAATGACATTGTCATTTTCCTCTTAAAAAAGGCACTTGTTCTTAGCGACATACAATCACACACACAACCTGAAGTCTCCTCCATTTCTGAATAAATCTGTCTGTATTCAAACAAACCGAGTCTAGAGAATTAAATATATCTTTTCCTTCATTCTAACCAATTTAAGTACAGATCAATGCCAATAGCTGTGAAAAGGATCCCGGCAGCAAATTCGTATGGCCTGGATGGCAAATTTACCTTTTTCTCTCCCAGCTACTTGCTGATTAAGAAAATGTCTACAATTCACTAGTATTCCCCCCCCCCCCCCCCCAACCACACACAACACAAACGAAAATGAGTAAACAAAAACAAACACATAAAGAAATACAGTTTACAAATCACTACCCATATCAAGAAGTATTGCTGGTCCCTGTTGTCAACTTCATTTTTTCTTTAGATACTCCCCCCACCCCTTTCACTTCCTCCCCTTTTAGAAAAACAACCAGATCTCTACAATCTATAATTTCTATGTTCTTTGGTGATTACAGTTAGAAAACCTGAAACCCACTACCACAAAACATATCTACGCGGATGACGACGATGGGGCGAAGTGTTGTGGAGGAAGGCACCTTCACAACAGCGGCAGACAACTCTGGATTAGCTCCTCACTTCCGCCATCAGGCTCCCCCCTTTGGGCTGGTCCTCCGTCATCTTTTTGCCCAAATATTCCCTGAAATCATTCACACTATGCAAAGCATGTGAGAATAAATGTTAGTAAAAATTTGTTGAAATCACAGTGAACACAGTTAAGAGAATATTCTCTGAGCAATAATTGTGTTAATAGTAAAAGGCAATAGTACAGTGACAATGTTGTGATGACATTCTGCTGTATATGGTGAAAAAAAAAAAAAAAAGCAATGAATGAAGAATGGTGAGATCAGAGATACCAGGCACACAAACAGCCACACTCACATACATCGGCTCTGGCCACACCCCACCTTAGGGGCTGGCTTTCAGCATGAATCACTTACTCTCTCATAAACTCTGTATCTCTCTATCTAGCTGTCTGTCTGTCTACACGCAGATTCAATGGATAACTGATATGCTTGACAGAAAATAACAAAACAACAAAGGCCATCCGTTTTAATTGTGTGTGTGTGTGTGTGTGTGTGTGTGTGTGAGAGAGAGAGAGAGAGAGAGAGAGAGAGAGAGAGAGAGAGAGAGAGAGAGAGAGACTAGGGGAGGAGAACAGCGAAGTGCCAAGCACTAAGTTGATTTGCAAATGTCCAGAAACTCAGCTGATAAACAGCTACATCTCGATAGACACAAGACGGTGATGAAGATCTTTGGAAATGTATTGGACATAAACAGGGCCTATGCTGCATTCCAGTTAATAGTTAGTTACTGATATTTCTTCAGTAAGTCTGCGACTTCGTAGCCTAAGGAAAGGCAAAGCTTGTTGGATCCTTTAACCACTAAAGAGGAGGATATTTTGCATGCTCTTCACCAATCACTTGGCAAGCGCCACAGTATCTTGTGCATGCGTGTGTGTGTGTGTAGAATCAACTACAACCTTCTCTTTATGGCAATACAAGTCAACACTGTAAACTGTTACATGCATTCACATCAAACAGGAGCGTAAAATACTGAGGCAAAGCACAGACACAAATATAGACAAGACACCATAATCACCCCTCTCTCCCCCCTTCCCACTCATACCCATACACCACATTGAACATACATGTCACTTCCTCACTAGTAACTGAATTAACTTCACTTATAACGCACATTCAATTGCAAACGACATAACTTACCGTATCACCAATAACAGTTGTAGGCACTAAGGGGTTACAAGAAACAGAATTAATAACGGCCTGATTTCATGCAATGATGTTGAAAGCTGAACTGTACTGGTGATCAACTTTTGTTAGCATTTGATATGTGTGTGCATGAGTGTATGCTTGTGTGCGTGTATGCATGTGTGTGTATTTGTGTATGCATGTGTCTGTGTGCCTCTGTGTGTGTGTGTATGCATGTGCCTGTGTTCCTCTGTGTGTGTGTGTGCCTGTGTGTGTGTCTGTGTGTGTGTGTGTATGTGTTTATGTACGTGTGTGTCTGTGTGTGTGTGTGTCAGAGACAGAGAGAGAGAGAGAGAACCAATGAGTGAAAAAAAACCAGTTTCATTTTAATCTGCTAATGGATTCCGCATAAATGCTTTTTTTACATCCAGCCCTCTGGGCAAGAAAAAAACAACATATATAGTAAGAAACAAAAACAATACACATGAGAAAATGCAACAATCAATGCATGAGTACCTCTGAAAAAATAAAAATAACAATGAACAAAAAAATGAACAGGGCGAGAGGGGGGGAATGGCGAGACAGACAGACAGACAGACAGACAGAGAGAGAGAGAGAGAGAGAGAGAGACAGAGAGAGAGAGAGAGGAACCAACCGACAGATGGTCAAGTAGAGATAAAGACAGAGAAAGACAATGAAGCCGAATTGGATAAACAGAGAGAGAGAGAGAAAGAGAGTTGAAACACCTGATCAGGGCTTATTACTGAGGAGCAACTTTTATCTGCATGTTGAGGGAGATACAGAAAGAGTGAGAGAGAAAAAGAATAAGAGACAGAGTGAGTAAGAGAACTGGAGAGTTGACTCATCTGTGTACATGTTCATTTAAGTCTAACTGTACAAGTAATCAACTTTCAGTTAACATGTTAACAGAGATAGAGACAAAGAGGGAGGACAGAAAGAGAAAGAGGCAGGAGGGGGGGGGGGGGGACAGGAAGGGGGGGTGGACAGTTGAAACACCTGTTAGGATCATTATCGAAGTTCAACTGCGTTAGCAATCAACTTCCATCACCATGAGCAGACAGAGAGACGGACAGACGCAGAGAGAAATGCAGGACGGGTGTCTCACCAGTTGTGCACCATCAGTTTCTGCAGGGCCAGCAGGGACTGGTACCGAAGGTTGGGGTCCTCATGGGTCAGGTACATCATGATGCGCTGCTTGGCCCCCAGCTGTTCCAGAATACTGTACACACACACGCACACACATGCATGAATGCATGCACATACAAACAGCAGCATAACTTCCTACACACCGATCTCAACGCACAGTAAACTGTTTGTTAATGCAGATGCATTTCAGTACTGTTCCAGCTGGCTGTCCATTCACAACCTGGTCAGGACTGCCACCGCAGAAAAACGATGTCGCTCCCCTCATGGGGAAGTAACCATAACATCTCGCAACAGCCACCCCCCACCGATATCAACAGTACATACAATACATACATCAATGTAAATACTGACATCTTTAATCAAAGCCATGTTGAGTGGGGCCTCCATTAACATCAATGTAAATACTGACATACTTAATCAAAGCCATGTTGAGTGGGGCCTCCATTAACATCAATGTAAATACTGACATACTTAATCAAAGCCATGTTGAGTGGGGCCTCCATTATGTTTTGTTTGTTACAATCAGATTACAGGCATATTGTTTAGGAAAAAAAAAAGACCATGCTGGCTTACAGCACTGCAGAATGGAGTAGCTAGTCCCCATTCAAGTAGTTCAATTCTCACTATCTAGATGCAAGATGACAACAAAAAACAACAAAAAAAAAAAAGAAAAAAAAAAAGGAAATTGTAATAGTGCACAGAGTTTCTATGATAAAGACAAATGAAAGAGCCACAAAGACTGAAGACTGCAGCAAAAGACAATCAGGTGGGAAAAAAATCCCTTACAAGATTTTACATCATATTTTATGTCATGAATATAACTGAAAATAATTTAAGACCTGTGTAGTTATGTCAAATATTGAAGAAAAATTACCATTGTGGCCTGTTGTCATTTGCCACAACAAAACGAACACTGAAGATCTACTATGGTTCCCTTACAATTCTACACACTTTCGGCAACAGCGGCAAGAACACGTGTGTACAGAAAATGTGAACGCGTTGCATCCTCTGTCTGTGGCACTAATATTGTGTGGACAGGTAAATAATTTGGTCTCTCGTGAAATCTCTGAATTTGAACTGCCCTGATATGGCCTCATGCCGTCTGCTGAGTTACAAACGACAAGAAATTACCACCTCTTGAAGAAATTTTCATGAGTAAATGCTGAAAGAAAGGCACTTTTATCGCATTATATATATCTATACATACATATATATATATATATATACTACGCACAAAAAGTTAAGGATCGGTATGTGAAAACAGGTGCGTAATAAACTCAGTTCGCTACTGTTATTTATTTCTTAGTCCAGCCAAATTGTCATGAATTCTTGTTCAGCTGAAAGTGGGCGATGTTGTGTTAGTGCGAAAATTGCACGGGATTCTCTACTACTGAGCTGGGCCGCAAACGGAAAAGCGGAAACTTGCGAAAAATGACCTTGTTTTGGACCGTTCTGCCTGAACACATTGCACTTGCCAGATGGAAAAACCATTATGCACGTGCAAGCACTGCTGTTTATGTGTGAGATGCTGTCGCTCGCTTGGCTATATAAGAAGACATTCCACCAGTAGTAGGCCTGATCTGACAATGCCTCCACGACGAAAATTAAGCGAGTTGGATAGAGGACGAGCTGTTGCATGGTTCCAAGATGGTGTTCCCAAGCGAGAAGTGGCCAGGCGACTTCATGTGTCCATTTCGGTCATTGTCCGACTGATTCAACGCTTCACAGCCACTGGGATTGTCCATGAAAGACGCAGATCTGATCGACCGAAGAAGACAACCCCACGTGACGATCGTCTCATTGAATGACAAGCCCTGCAGACAAGAACAGCCTCTTCCAGCATAATTCAAAGGCAGTTCAGGGTGGCTACTAACATCAACATCAGCCAGCAGACCATACGGAACCGCCTACATGGGTTTAATCTCCGTTCTCGTCGCCCAGCAGTACGGCCACGCTTAACTCCAGCCCATAGGGCAGCACGCCGCGCCTTCTGCACACGTCACGTGAGGTGGACACGTCAGCAATGGTCCCAGGTCCTGTTCAGTGATGAATCACGCTTCACCCTTCACCACAACGACGGCCGACTGAGGGTCTGGAGGCGCCCAGGGCAACGCTTTACTGACGCCACTGTCCAAGAAAAGGTGGCCTTTGGTGGAGGTTCTGTAATGGTCTGGGGGGCCTTCAGCCTTCACCACAGAACACCCTTGTATCATGTACAGGGTAACCTGACTGGCATCCGATACCGGGATGAGATCCTTCGACCGCTGGCTGTGCCTACACTGCAGCAGATGGGACCGAGGGCTGTCTACCAGGATGACAATGCTCGCCCCCACTGGGCAAGGGTGGTCAACGACTTCCTGCAGCAGTCTGGAGTCAACAGAATGGAGTGGCCAGCATGCAGTCCCGATCTCAACCCGATTGAGAACCTCTGGGATGAGCTGGATCGCAAAGTGAGGAGCCACCCCCCTCCCAGGGATGCCCAACACCTCTACCAGATGCTGCAGGCTGAGTGGCAGGCGCTTCCACAGAGGATCTTCACCAACCTGGTCAACTCGATGAGGACTCGCTGCGTCGAGTGCCAGAACAGCCATGGTGGTTACACGCATTACTGAGCTTTTGGGAGCATCAGTATGCCCTGTCTTGTGATTTCAATGACTTTGGGAAATCAAATTTGGATACGTACCCACTTTAATCAAATGTACACACCAAACGATTGCTCGAGATTGAAGGCAATTGTGTATCGTTATCACTAAAGAATGGAATTAAATGTTGGCCAAACTTCAACGCATTGACTTTCTTATTTTGACAGTTATGAATGTTTGTGAAAGTGATCCTTAACTTTTCGTGTGTAGCTTATATATATATACACACTTTCTTTTTTGTTTTTTAATCTGAAGCTTACAAGACTGATCTGTATGCTCCTACCAATTTTGGGTGTGACTGGGACAACAAAGACAAAATATCTGCCAATCAGAGAACTTACCAGAAAATTTTTTTGGAAACTTTGTGTCAAAATGGTGTACCTACGCCTAAGTGATATACTGACTACTTTCCAGTGGAACCATGACCAGGATTACTTGTTCCTAGGCCTTTGCTGATCCCCTTTACTTTTGCAGCAACTTGTTGATGCACAGTGTCAGAGCATGACATGATTTGCCATCCATGGGGCAGACAACCTGGCAACTGCCTGGTCTTGCCATGAAGTTTACACAAGACCTTGTGTCATCAGCATTGTCTGCCATGCACACTGAAAACACCATGTCTGAAAACATGACCAGTGATCCCTGAAAACACCATGTCTGAAAACATGACCAGTGATCCCTGAAAACACCAGGTCTGAAAACATGACCAGTGATCCCTGAAAACACCATGTCTGAAAACATGACCAGAGATCCCTGAAAACACCATGTCTGAAAACATGACCCGTGATCCCTGAAAACCCCATGTCTGAAAACAGGACCAGAGATCCCTGAAAACCCCATGTCTGAAAACAGGACCAGAGATCCCTGAAAACCCCATGTCTGAAAACAGGACCAGAGATCCCTGAAAACCCCATGTCTGAAAACAGGACCAGTGATCACTGAAAACCCCATGACTGAAAACAGGACCAGTGATCCACAGATTCCACTGCCATGTTTCCTGTCCCCCCGACTTTTTTCACCAATATGAACAAAAATTTCTATTCACTCCCGTTTCTCATATTTACATTTGACTGAATCTGTGAATTCATGAAAAAGAGGGAGCATTAATGAAAAAATAGTAATCAGAGAAAACGACAAATACACATGTGCTTTTGTCTGACATTGAACTTTTCTGTGGTAATACTGGCTGGGGTATAAACATGTCTGACATTCAACTTTTCTGTGGTAATACTGGCTGGGGTATAAACATGTCTGACATTCAACTTTTCTGTGGTAATACTGGCTGGGATATAAACATGTCTGACATTCAACTTTTCTGTGGTAATACTGGCTGGGGTATAAACATGTCTGACATTCAACTTTTCTGTGGTAAAACTGGCTGGGGTATAAACATGTCTGACATTGAACTTTTCTGTGGTAATACTGGCTGGGGTATAAACATGTCTGACATTGAACTTTTCTGTGGTAATACTGGCTGGGGTATAAACATGTCTGACATTCAACTTTTCTGTGGTAATACTGGCTGGGGTATAAACATGTCTGACATTCAACTTTTCTGTGGTAATACTGGCTGGGGTATAAACATGTCTGACATTGAACTTTTCTGTGGTAATACTGGCTGGGGTATAAACATGTCTGACATTCAACTTTTCTGTGGTAATACTGGCTGGGGTATAAACATGTCTGACATTGAACTTTTCTGTGGTAATACTGGCTGGGGTATAAACATGTCTGACATTGAACTTTTCTGTGGTAATACTGGCTGGGGTATAAACATGTCTGACATTGAACTTTTCTGTGGTAATACTGGCTGGGGTATAAACATGTCTGACATTGAACTTTTCTGTGGTAATACTGGCTGGGGTATAAACATGTCTGACATTCAACTTTTCTGTGGTAATACTGGCTGGGGTACAAACATGACTGCAGTGATGAATGCTTCATTTTTGTTTGCACTTCAAGGGCGAGATAACTGTAACTGCTGCAATCTTTTTCCCAATCATCTCAATACCTCTCTCTCTCTTTTCTTCTCTCATCTTATGCGGTTAAAAAAAAATTAACACAATCAATATCATCTAATTTGTTGGTGATCATGTCTAATTAAAAATATGCTAAGAAGAAAAAAAAACTGTCAGTTGACTTGTTCCATACTGCAAATTCACCCCTAGAATTTTTGCCACGGCTGAGTGGAAAAAAATACACATCATCGGTGAGGTTATACAATTTTCAACATTGCTCACACCTTCATTTAGTCAGTGGGAAAAAAAGCAGTGAAAAACCACTCACCTGAAAACATTCGTCCTGTAGAGTTAAGTATCCAGGGTTTTTTTTCTTGCTCACCTTTCCAAGTCCTTTCAGTGGTCTTACTTCCATGCCACTGACTTCAGCCCTCTCAAACACAGCCACACCCGGCACTATCCCCGTCATGTCTCTACACTCGCCATCAACAGACAGCTGTCAATATCAAGTCATCATGAGCCATCCCCCGAGAGAGAAGACACAGCACCGAAGCTGAATCACTTCACTGGTGTTCAGTGGCGCCTTTCCTTGTCCACCATACTCAGGACACTCCCTACTGATCCCTACACTGAGGACAATAACTGCTTGGTTAAAGAGCCAATGTAACTCAGTGTTCTTAGCTGGAAGACACCGAAGACTTGCACACAGTCACCATGTGGGGATACGCATGGATATGGAGAGGAAATTGAAGCTCGGGGTATCGAAGAGCACAACATGAAGAACATGCTATGTGAGACCTATTTGAATATGCTCATTGCGAAAGACCTTGATGAAGACGTTGCTCTAGAGTTCCATACTAATCTGGACTACATGACCATAATGTACTCCATGGTTCTTTTCATTTCATTATCAGACTTGTGTACTCAGAATTTGATGTTGGATAAATTCTTGCCCAAGATTAGTTTTTTTTTCCTGCAAACAGATTGATTTTGAAAACATCTTTGGTTCGAATAGTTTCTTTAGTGAAAAAGGTGCTTCTTTTTTCACTGAAATATTTGTTCAATTCTGAAGGCTTCTCATCTGTTGATGATTTGCAGTTGAACGCCATTCAAATCACTGCTAAAGTACAGCCATTTGAAACAGACAGTGTAAGAGAAACTGACTGGCAAACCAACTGTGAATACACTATACAAATGTATTTTCGGTGCAAGAAGAAAATTTGTTGTAAAATGGTGTAAAAAGTACACTGACAGCATATGAGTGCACAGATCAATATCAAATATTGGTGTTATTCAGGCATGAGAAGTACAGATATCTGTAATGTTAGCAAAGAAATTTGAGCACCACTCTCACAGACACATCTCTTCAATAAATAAAACTCTGCCCTGTGTTCCAGTCTTCCCATTTCAGCTGCTGCACAATCAGCAACTGTGGGTAGAGACTGATCAGGGCAGAACAATTCCACAAACATAAATGGTTTCTGATAGGGCTCGAACACATAACCTCCTAGCCTGCAACCCACAAGGCTTACCACTGCAACACAATGGACGTCTATATAGTTTGGAACGTTTGTCCGAAAGCACTGCAAACTGAAGGTTCACAGGTCAGAGTGTCTGGGCTAAGAGTACTTTCAGCTTAGTTTCAGCAGACATATAAGAAGTCAATGAGTTTTCGTGAGCATACAAGTTTGTTTCTTCAATGATGGATTTCAGAAAGCCTGGGCACTGAACACACTAAAGGAGACGCAGCCTTCATTTGACGCAGACCGGACGATCTATTTGTTTCCCCTTTTTCCTGGTCTCTGACCAGTGGTGGGTGTCTGGAACATTCCGTGTATTGTGTCTCTGACTTAAAGTGCTGTCTTGAAAACTCCATTCCTTGCAGCAAGCGAAAATGCAATGCACACGCTGAGGCACATGTCAAATAAAACAAAGAAAAAAAAAAAGGAAAACGATTTTCGTCTGGGTCAATTCTATAAACATAATTTCTGTCAACAGACGGAAAAGTGTAATCCATACTTTTGCTAAATGTTTCATTCGAGCCTAAAAGGGTTAAAAAAAAAAAAGCCTTTGTTTTTTCTTTTAGTACTTACAAAGTGTTCCCTCAAGTGACAGTGGTAACAGATTGTCCAATATGACTCCTCAGGTGACAGTGGTAACAGATTGTCCAATATGACTCCTCAGGTGACAGTGGTAACAGATTGTCCAATATGACTCGACAATAAAGAAGTGTGGGCGCTGCTGAACGTGACGCCACACTCAGAATGGTGCAGATCGCACAGGAGTGCCTGACATCACTTCTACCTTCAGTGGCAGTGCTTGAAGTGACCAACAAGCGGGGAGTCAGTATTGATGTACTGATCAATTGCTGTCATTCTGACTCAAAGCCAGTGAACACAGTGATTAGTTGTTAAACACCACCACCACCAGACACATGCACAGCCAACAACATTCGTGTCTTCATTTCCATACAACATTTGTAAGATTTGGACATGTGGCATTCAAGCTACTGAGAAAGATTAGAGCATGTTACACGAGGAAAGAAACAAACAAAGAACCATGGTGGTGAAAAAGTTAATGCAAGCAAGATCCTTACACCTGCATTAATCTGTTACACCAAGCAATGCTCTACTGGCATTGCTTTCTGCAATGGCAAGTTTATAGCAAAACAGTTGTCATTTTCCTGAAGCAGTGTTCAATCTTCTGACAAAGCAGTAGGGCTGCCTGTGGACCGAGGCCACAGCCACCGTCCTCTTGCTTCATCAAATGCATTCAATGCCCAAACATTTCTTTCTGAGGCTGCCTGTATCTGGTGACCCTCCTGTCTACAATCAATGCATGGTCAGGTACCACTTCACTACAGCCACAACCCAAACCTCCACACAGAAGAGCATGCTCACTTTTTGCCTCGTGGGTAATGGCGTACATACTCCCCGACGTCGTGAGCAGCCACGGAGAGGACGAGAGGGTCGCGGCTTGATTCCAACAGTCGCACCAAAATCCTGCAACAACAGGCAACATTTACTCCTCTTGAACATTTGCAAACATTTTCGTATTTCCGTCTTTCCAAACTGCTTCTGTCCCCAACATGAGTGACTGTGCAGGAGGGCAAGGAGTACAGGTAGAGCAAAGAATGTGAAGGGATGTGACTGGCAGACATGTCTGTCGGTGCGTCTACATGTATGTGTGTGAGGGGGTGGTGTAGAAGGGGTAGGGATAGGGAGGAGGCAGCAGGGAAGAGAGAAAGAAGCTGGGAAAGATCAAGAAGCTGAACATATAAACCAAGTGAGAGAGAGAGAGAGAGAGAGAGAGAGAGAGAGAGAGAGAGAGCAGTGTTGTACCTGAGCAGCTCGTAGTTGTTGTCATTGAAGTGGATGGCGTTCTCCCCCCAGAAGCGGTCCGACTTGTGCACGGGGCTCCATTCCAGGTCCCCTGATCTCACCTCGCTCACGTACTCGTCAAAGGAACTGAAACAGACCCACCCAGCCAATGCTGTTACTCTGGAATCCTGTCCTACGAAATAGCACACATCCTGATAGGCAAGAGAAAGGGGTGAGAAAGAGGGGTAGATGGAGGAAGGAAAGTGGGAGTGGGGTGGGGGGGAGGGCCGGTATACAGAATAAAATCAAAACAAAAAAACCCTTCTCACCAAAAGATCTGTAGAAGCAAAAATATCTTGAATTGATACTAATCATGTTCTTTAAATCAGTGTTGTCGGCCAATCTGCAATATGAAAGGCACTCTGTACAATGATAGTTTCCATCTCATGATCTACAGTTTGGAAGACGTCTTGAACAGGCATTTGTGATACACACACTGAAGGTCAGATGAGATGGGATGTGTGTGCCAGGTGCAGTTGCAAGAAGAGGTGAGTGCACATGATGTGTATGGTACTATTGGGTTGGATGAGCAAGGGAACATTGAGATGGAGAGCATATGCATGCCTCTGCACATGTGCAAAAACCATAAACCCACGACAAGTACCTAATGGTAACAAAAATTACCAGTGACCAGGGAACGGGGGAAATGGATGGGTGGCAGGATGAGGGAAAGCATCACAGAACCTAATGAAAGGGCAGCCCAATGTACCACTTGGGGTATTCTCTCCCAGTGAGCTATCGTAAAATTTCAGCACAATGTGTGTGTGTGTCTGTGTGTGGTGCAAGTGCATAATTACTAAAAAAAAACAAAAAACAAACCCACTGAAAAATGAAAAACTGTCATGTTTGATGAGATTCTTCCCCAAAGACTCCATCTTTTCAAAATCGGAAATGAAATGATTTTGTTTTGATTAAATTGAGGTTATTTGTATTTGTTTCTGTCCGTCTGTGTGTTTGTCTTTTGATCTCCCTTGCATCTTTGGGTGGATCCTCAAGCGCAGGCTCAAAGATTGCCCCCTACATTTTATACTATTTGCATAATGTCTTTAGTTTTTCAGCAACTCTTTTCCTCCCCACACTTTCGTTTGGTTTCATTTACTACTCTTCGCTGGCTGCTTTGGGGGTGCTACTGGATTCTTTTTTGCACCCTTGGTGGTGAGAACACCACAGTATTATGGACTGTGGTGTGTCTCTATTTGACGCCAGGAGCGCAGACACAACCAGCCGTGTCTCCCTGATGAGTTCCGACCCAGTGGACGAAAGGCCTCGGAGCAGGCAATACAAATATATCTGCCTTCAAAAGGGATTGCGATGGTTCCCTTATGCAGCTAGTGAAGAGTTTTCATATCTGTAACATATTTTCTTAATTTCATGTTGCCAAGTCATTACTGTGAAGACAGTTCAATTGTTGGCCTGCGCTTGTTTTCTTTTTCCCCACTATTAGATTGTTCGTCTATGTATTTGTCTGACTTTATTCAAGTTTAAAAGGCTGTGCCAGTCTTGAATAAAAGTTACTCTGTGTTAGGTTTTTTTTGATCTTTTCAGCTAAACTGAGATCTGTTGAAACCCTTTTCAACAGCCGCCACCTTCCCTTCTACCCCTTTCCAACTTCTTCTTTACACAGTCACCCGAGGCCAGCTTAACTCATTGCCACCTCGTCGATCACCTGGCGGGAGACGGGTTGAGTGCTTGGCACCGACGCGTCGCCCGCCAGGTGATCGACGATTTTACTCGAATGTTTAAAAGTAGCTGTGCGGTCTAAGGGAAACAATCTTGGTATCTACAGAAAGCTGAGGGTTTCCTCAATTGGGTGGTACTCTCCCTTGGTGTATATCTCGCGTTTAATTCTTTTTCGCTCATATTATGGGATAGCCAGAGATAACTTAAGCCGCCTGTGTTCATCATGGTGTCGGCACCAAAGTGTCAGCGAGTGGTAGCGAACAGAGACATCTTATTTCAAGAAGTAATTGAAAGAATAATGGAAGGAGGATTAGATGAAGAGCTGGAACTGTTTTCAGAACTTGCTGAATTGGACAGAGAGGATATGAGTGACTATGGTGAGTTGCACATACCAAATGATGATGAAGTTTCTGCATTTTTTCTTCAAATATGTGACAGCAGCACTCTGTTTGAAGTTTGGACCATGCACACAGCTGTGTGTGTGTGAAAGATACATTGTTTTATGTGTTTATTACACATTTGTGTTTACTACAGTTATGATCATATTGATTTTCATCCATACTTAAGTGGAGAAAAAGTTTTTGCCGATAGCTGTTTTCCTACACTTTTCACACCAGTGGTGAGTGAAGTGTGTACTGAGCACAGGATTGTGGTATTTCTTCTCTAAAAGAACATGATTTGAAGTTTTCAAAAACATATAATTATTGTTGTATTCGGTTTGGTCTCAGTGTGTTGCGGTTGTGGCAGAAACCTGCGTCTGCACCGAGATAAAGACTTGTTTAACTCTTTGAATACTGAATACAGGCTGTCATTACTTCCCTTGGTTCCCGAGTTCTTACTACAGTACTCTTCCTTTCATTCCCAGGTTTCTGGAGGGAAATTCAGTATACAAGAGGTACTTATTTGAACCCAACTTTGGTTTTTCTTACATCTAAAAAAATATGAATTATTTCATACTGTTGTATGAAGAACTGAACAGAGATTTTCATGAGAGTGAAGGATTGAACTCGAGTCCATGCTGTGACAGACAGACGAAGACAAACATGACATTTACAGTGTCACATGTAAACAAAGTGAGACAAAGCAAAACTACCACCGGTACTTATAAAATATAACCAGGAAACTTTCTCATGGGAAGGGGGAGCCAGCACTAGTTTTATCTAAACATGTCCTGCAGTACCGCTAGGAGCAATTTCCGGCAGGTGGACAGGTTTATAAACAACTCTCATGAGGTCCTGCTCTTGCCGAAAAACCAGCTGGAAGAACTGTGGGAAGGGATGGGAGCTCGCAGGTTTAGCTCTGTGTCGTATTCAAGGGTACTTCTTAGCCTCGCTGATAAACCGGCGTGTTGTATTCAAAGTGTTAACAACCCGTACCCTCCCCCTTCACCACTGCATGCCCACCATCTCTCCCTCAGTTCCCCCTCCACACATGGACCCGAGGTTCGTTGGAACCCTTTGCAACAGTCACAGACCCCCGCCTTCTTCCTGCACCTCCCATCCCCCCAACCCTACCCGAGGCCTGCTGAAACCCTAGCCATGCCCACCCGACTACAACGCCTCATTCCCCTCCAACAACCCCCCCCCCCCCCCCCCCCCCCCCCGGAGTACCTGAGGTCCTGCACGCAGGTCTCCAGCTTCTCCATGACCCAGGCGATGTCGTCTGTGATGTCGGTGTCTGTGGAGTGCTTGGCATCCCAGCTCTCCATGTGTTTGACCATCTTGCAGCGGATCATGCCCAGAGCGTAGTCCTGGATCACCGCCCTCTCCTCTGGCTTCTCCAGCAAGTTCTGCAACCAGCCAGCAGAGAGAGATGTAAGTTTAAAAGAAAGAAAATTCAATGACTGTGAAAAGAGTACCGGTGATTTTGGCAAAGATTCACCAGACAACTGTGCCCACAAGTGGAGAACATAGCTGGGGTCCATAGAAAATTAATGGAAGCATCTCCGAGCTGACGGCGTTACATACACTTTCTGACCAAAACTACAGGTGCCTCCATCTCTCATGCCTGACAGAGGCCAGGGCATTTCATGGCAAGAAAGACAGAGTGCACCTGTGCTGTTTAATCTCTTGACCAGAATGGATCTACCCTGCATTTTCTCCATCATCCTGCCTCATTGTGATCATCATAACCCCCTACCCACAAAATGCCTCATGGTTTAATAATTACACCACATTTGAACCTCCTCCTGCACTGTTTCCAGAAACTACTGAAGTTGCTATGACTTCACTCTCTGCACCTTATGCCCCCTGACCAGAAGTAAGATGCTGCTGAACAAGTTTGCTATAATGGTTCTGCCTATGCCCCGGAACAGAGGGGGACATACAATCGTCATAAGTTATATATATATATATGCAAGTTGGGAAGATCAACTCTTGTGGGCTTTCTGCTGACTTTCATGATAAAAGACAAAAAAGCAGAAGAGCACACAAAACAAAGTGTGAAGTAACGCAGTTTTAATTCACCACTTTGGCTTCACAAGGGGAGTATTGTGCATGTTGATGTCTGTACTGTTTTTATTTTTTTGTTGCTGAGGAAGGCATATTGCCGGAAATTTCTTGTCCTGTTTTGTGTCGTGCATTAAAACTGCGTTACTTCACACTTTGTTTTGTGTGCTCTTCTGCTTTTTTGTCTTGTTCCAGTAACGCTGCAATTTGTTTCATTTGCCATTTCATGATAAAAGTTTGAATAAGAATTAAAAAAAAAAAAAAAATCACTTTTTTTTTCTCTCATCAAGATACAATTATGATGTTCTACTCTGAAAGTTTGAACAAGAATTAAAACAAACAAAAATCATAATTTTTCTTCCCATCAAGATCCAATTGTGATGTTCCACTCTGTCAACAGATGGCCACTTACCCCCTATACCACTAGCTAGATCGAAGCATAAAGGATGGACAGATTCTGAAACAAGGTGCTTAACCCTGAATGACCAGTCCAGTAAGGTGGTCCATGCTCCAATGCATGAAGGCTGAAAGGGTTACTTACCCTGAACAACCAGTGTGAATAACTTGCTGTAAGCTGCTAAGCACACTGGGACGAAAGTGCAAACATGGTTGACACAAACTCTTAAACTGATCGTTGTGCTGTGTTTATACTGTAGCAACGGCACATAAAATTTCCTCAGGACACCTGATTTCTACCTCCGTTTCTTCATCAATGTTCTCAGAAATCCTAAACCTAGCACCGACGGAATTTTGATTCGATGATGTACAGTCATCTTTTATCTTTTTGATGATCTGTGTTTGAAAAGGCAAAGTAACTGTATTGTGTTTGAAGGAGCTGAAAAATGTCACACAAGCAAAACTACGAACTTTATCTCAGCTATCTGCAGCCCATGCAAACACATGATTAGGTCGATTTCTCTCCAAATTAATCCGTGAAAACCACCGTTTCTGGTTTGCTATTCCATGCTGTACGGCATATGAAGGACCGAGTGTGAATCACCGATTCAAAATCCTCCGGAAAATCCAGTCACAGCTGTTCTCAGAATGACCATCACTATCACTCTTGCAACGTGTCCTGTCTGACCAGCTGCCTGCCTGAACTATTCCTGGAGTGCGCTGGGCCAGTCACCCACTATGGCATTCCCTGCAGTGTGTGCTGCCGAAAAAGCCTGAGCCACTCACTGTGAACACTCAGCCCAGACCAGCTAGTCCATGCTGCAATGCACCCAGGGCTGAAAGGGTTAAGGTACAGGGCCCTTACACTGAACAACCAACCCAGGGCTGAAAGGGTTAAGGTACAGGGCCCTTACACTGAACAACCAACCCAGGGCTGAAAGGGTTAAGGTACAGGGCCCTTACACTGAACAACCAACCCAGGGCTGAAAGGGTTAAGGTACAGGGCCCTTACACTGAACAACCAACCCAGGGCTGAAAGGGTTAAGGTACAGGGCCCTTACACTGAACAACCAACCCCGATAAACTGGTCAGTATGGCAGTGCATAAAGGACTGAAAGGGACAGATACGCAGCTCTGAACAACCAGTCAGGATAAGGTGGTCCACACTGCAATACAAGCAGATCTGTAGGAGTGAAAATTCAGCTACTTACTTCAAACAACTGGCTCATCATAAGCTTGTCCAAGTTGCAATGCATACAAAGCCAAAATGTCTAAAACATGGGCCATTTACCCTAACAACTAGCCCTGACAACTTGGCAAAGCTGCAATGCATACAGGGCTGAAAAGCTGAAGATTTGGCACATGGTAAAAAGTTGAAGATAAAAAGCTGAAGATATGGCACAGTAAAAAGTTGAAGATTAAAAAGCTGAAGATACAGGACATGGTAAAAGCTGAAGATAAAAAGCTGAAGATTTGGGACATGGTAAAAAGTTGAAGAATTAAAAAGCTGATAAGATTGTGGCACATGGTTAAAAGCTGAAGATAAAGCAAAGCTGAAGAACATGGGACATGGTAAAAAGCTGAAGAATGGAAAGTAAGCTGAAGAAATGGGACATGGTTAAAAAAGTTGAAGATATGGCACATGGTAAAAAGTTGAAGATAAAAAGCTGAAGAAAATGGGACATGGTAAAAAGCTGAAGATGGGAATGGAAAAAAGCTGAAGATAATGGGAAATGGATAAAAAGCTTGAAGATATGGACATGGTAAAAAGCTGAAGATATGGACATGATAAAAAGCTGAAGATATGGCACATGGTAAAAGTGAAGATTGAAGACATGTAAAAAGCTGAAGATACAGGACATGGTAAAAAGCTGAAGATATGGACATGGTAAAAAGCTGAAGAAAATGGGAAAGGTAAAAAGCTGAAGATACTGGACATGGTAAAAAGCTGAAGATATGGGACATGGTAAAAAGCTGAAGATATAGGACATGGTAAAAAGCTGAAGATATGGGACATGGTAAAAAGCTGAAGTAAATGGGACATGGTAAAAAGCTGAAGATATGGGACATGGTAAAAAGCTGAAGATATGGGACATGGTAAAAAGCTGAAGATATGGGACATGGTAAAAAGCTGAAGATATGGGACATGGTAAAAAGCTGAAGATACAGGACATGGTAAAAAGCTGAAGATAACGGACATGGTAAAAAGCTGAAGATATGGGACACAGTAAAAAGCTGAAGATAGGACACAGTAAAAAGCTGAAGATATGGGACATGGTTAAAAGCTGAAGATAATGGGACACAGCAAAAAGCTGAAGATACAGGACATGGTAAAAAGCTGAAGATATGGGACACAGTAAAAAGCTGAAGATATGGGACATGGTAAAAAGCTGAAGATATAGGACATGATAAAAAGCTGAAGATATGGGACATGGTAAAAAGCTGAAGATACAGGACATGGTAAAAAGCTGAAGATATGGGACATGGTAAAAAGCTGAAGGTATGGGACATGGTAAAAAGCTGAAGATACAGGACATGGTAAAAAGCTGAAGATATGGGACATGATAAAAAGCTGAAGATACAGGACATGGTAAAAAACTGAAGATATAGGACATGGTTAAAAGCTGAAGATATAGGACATGGTAAAAAGCTGAAGGTATGGGACATGGTAAAAAGCTGAAGGTATGGGACACAGTAAAAAGCTGAAGATATAGGACATGGTAAAAAGCTGAAGATATAGGACATGGTAAAAAGCTGAAGATAATGGGACATGGTAAAAAGCTGAAGATATGGGACACAGTAAAAAGCTGAAGATACAGGACATAGTAAAAAGCTGAAGAAATGGGACACAGTAAAAAGCTGAAGAAATGGGACACAGTAAAAAGCTGAAGAAATGGGACACAGTAAAAGCTGAAGATATGGGACATGCTAAAAAGCTGAAGATATGGGACACAGTAAAAAGCTGAAGAAATGGGACACAGTAAAAAGCTGAAGATATGGGACATGGTAAAAAGCTGAAGATATAGGACATGGTAAAAAGCTGAAGATATAGGACATGGTAAAAAGCTGAAGATAGAAAGCTGAAGATATGGGACATGGTAAAAAGCTGAAGATATAGGACATGGTAAAAAGCTGGAGATAAAAAGCTGAAGAAATAGGACACGGTAAAAAGCTGAAGGTATGGGACATGGTAAAAAGCTGAAGATATGGGACATGGTAAAAAAGCTGAAGGTACAGGACATGGTAAAAAGCTGAAGGTATGGGACATTGTAAAAAGCTGAAGATAAAAAGCTGAAGATATGGGACATGGTAAAAAACTGAAGATATGGGACACGGTAAAAAGCTGAAGGTATAGGACGTGGTAAAAAACTGAAGATATGGGACATGGTAAAAAGCTGAAGGTATAGGACACCGTAAAAAGCTGAAGGTATGAGACATGGTAAAAAGCTGAAGATATGGGACATGGTAAAAAGCTGAAGGTATAGGACACCGTAAAAAGCTGAAGGTATAGGACGTGGTAAAAAACTGAAGATATGGGACACGGTAAAAAGCTGAAGGTATGGGACATGGTAAAAAGCTGAAGATATGGGACATGGTAAAAAGCTGAAAGTATGGGACATGCTAAAAAGCTGAAGATATAGGACATGGTAAAAAGCTGAAGATACAGGACATGGTAAAAAGCTGAAGGTATGGGACATGGTAAAAAGCTGAAGATATGGGACATGCTAAAAAGCTGAAGATACAGGACATGGTAAAAAGCTGAAGATATAGGACATGGTAAAAAGCTGAAGATACGGGACATGGTAAAAAGCTGAAAATATGGGACACGGTAAAAAGCTGAAGATATGGGACACGGTAAAAAGCTGAAGATATGGGACACTTACCCTGAACAAGGCAAGGACAATACGCTTCACTTTCTCTCTCTGGGTGCCAGCGAAGATGTCCGTTATAAGGGGGATGGGGTTCAAGCTGCAACAGACAGTTGGGCTGGTTTACCAACCCGTTTGCTTAAAGAATATTTTTCTGATTTCCTTAGCTAAAAATCCCCTGCTCAAGCATTGGTAAGATTCTTGCTTATGTGACTGGTTTCTAAAGACGCAACAAGTGTCTTTTTCCTCATACTTACCTGTCCAAACAAATGTCTGTATTGCATAGCTTTAATCTATGCCCCACCAAACTTTACTAAGTGATGGGAAGGGAGCTAATCAAAGCCTCCTTGAACATTATCCAAGAGTGATCTCCCTCGCATAGTCAACCTCATACAGATGTGCACAGTTCACATCAGTTTTCTTTCTTTCCTGATGCATGAACACTCTTTATCGTTTCCCTCTGCTTTGCTACTTAATGACAGATTCTTAGAAGAGGCTCCACCACTTGGCTTTGTCTCACAGCCTCAATCTTTGTTCATGATACTCTCTCAGGACCACATTTCCGACCAGAATGTGAAAGTCAATGAACTTGCTGCAGCTCTACAGACCTTGTTGTCTATGAACCCTCATTACGCCATAGCAAGTTCCTCATCTGTGTCGACTGCTCCTTTGTCATCTGCTACCGGCACTTCCATGTGTCGAACGTGTGTGATGAGGTGGTGTTTCCTTGCACCGGACTTATGTAATTTGCATGTATGTTCCTCATTCTAGGTGCATGTGAGATCTGGTCAGTCAAAACTTGAAAGTTTTTGTTTATACTGAGAGTCAAGCATTAAAATTTCAGTACTATCAAAGTCAATCCACCATCTTTGATTTGAGTCTTTCGACCATCCCAGCCGCACCAGATTCCAAACGGCATGGAGGCTTTCCAAGGCCAGCTAGCTCCTCAGCCTTCCTCACCTGTCTCCCTTGTCCTCTGAACATCTTGCAAAAAAACCTGCGTTAGGATGGCAAGTGCCTCCCTTGTCCTCTGAACATCTTGCAAAAAAAACTGCGTTAGGATGGCAAGTGCCTCCCTTGTCCTCTGAACATCTTGCAAAAAAAACTGCGTTAGGATGGCACAGTGCCTCCCTTGTCCTCTGAACATCTTGCAAAAAAAACTGCGTTAGGATGGCAAGTGCCTCCCTTGTCCTCTGAACATCTTGCCAATAAAACTGCATTAGGATGGCACAGTGCCTCCCTTGTCCTCTGAACATCTTGCCCATAAAACTGCATTAGGATGGCACAGTGTCTCCCTTGTCCTCTGAACATCTTGCCAATAAAACTGCATTAGGATGGCACAGTGTCTCCCTTGTCCTCTGAACATCTTGCCCATAAAACTGCATTAGGATGGCACCGTGTCTCCCTTGTCCTCTGAACATCTTGCCCATAAAACTGCATTAGGATGGCAAAGTGTCTCCCTTGTCCTGAACATCTGCAAACTGCATAGGATGGCAAGTGTCTCTTGTCCTCTGAATTGCCCAAAAACTGCATTAGGATGGCAAAGTGTCTCCCTTGTCCTCTGAACATCTTGCCATAAAACTGCATTAGGATGGCAAAGTGTCTCCCTTGTCCTCTGAACATCTCGCTAATAAAACTGAATTAGTATGGCAAAGTGTTTCATCAGGGAAACTGTCATGTCCTTGGCTAAGCACCGCACTGGGAGGGACTTTCAGTTGAGGATGCAGCAGCTTTGAAGGGCACACCCTGCTTCCTGTAGAGCAGGAGGACGGGACAGCTTTGTAAAAGACCAAATCTGACTCATCTTTCTCACATGTGTTTGGTGCGAGTCCTTGTATGAATGAATTTTTAGAGGAACATGGATGGGATTGTTCTGATGATGATAATATTACTGTCTCCTCTTCCAAGTCGGCACTTCCTTGTTTTGCCGTGAATAATGCTTGGTCGGCTGTTCAAGTGATGCTACCCACCTCTTTTTTTACGGACACCACCCCTTCCTCAGGACAACGCTTTTGGTTAAGATCAAAGGTTTCTTCTCTCTGTCTCTCATTCTTTTTTTTTTTTTTTCCTCAAACCCTCTCCCTCTCCTCTGCTGCAATACTACTGTTAACCTTTCACTCCTTGATCATCCCTATTCCTTTCCACCTATCTTTAATATTATTAACATTACAATATTTATCCTCTCCACCTTCTCCTTGCTCCAGCAGCACTGTTAACTTCTCGTTGACCATCTCCATTCCTTTCCACATACTATTACTGGTAGTGGTACTATTATTATTTTTTTTAATTATCATTGCTCTCAGAAGCACTGTCATCACATCATCATCATCAGCACTATCATCATCACCTTCATAAAAAGAAAAAAACACACAACAAACTTCATTATTCTTATTATCTCGCTCTCCATGTGCCTGTGTGTGTGTTTGTGTGTCATGTACTCTGTGTGTGTGTGTGTGTTTGTGTGTCATGTACTCTGTGTGTGTGTGCGTTTGTGTGTCATGTATGTGTGTGCATGCCTGGTGAGTGTATGATAGAGCAAGCGTTTGTGTATGTGTGCATTTGGGGTGTGTGTGTGTGTGTGTGTGTGTGTGTGTGTGTGTGTGTGTGTGTGTGTGTGTGTGTGTGCATTATGCATGCTTGTGTGTGTGTGTGTGTGTGTGTGTGTGTGTGTGTGTGTGTGAGTGTGTGCATGTGTGTGCGCATGCACATGCACACTTGTGCGTATGAACACTGCATTTAGTGCATGCAATAAATGACCATCAGCTGACAATCCACAGTCATCAATCACTGGTTAACACTTTACCTGTTCATGACCATCAGCTGACAATCCAGTCATCAATCACTGGCAACACTTTACCTGTTCATTCTCTCAGCCAGCACAGGGTTGAAGGACAGACACCAAAGACAGAAGATCAGCTGGTATGTTAACTGGAACCCAATCTTTTCATAGTTGGCCAACACCGACGCAATCCTGCACAGTCACAGCGACAACTTCACATCGTCAATACATGCAGCTCATTTAGTGACAACTTCACGTCAATACATCCTGCTCATTTAGTGACAACTTCAATACATCCTGCTCATTTGATTTAGTGACAACTTCACGTCGTCAATACATGCAGCTCATTTAGTGACAACTTCACGTCAATACATCCAGCTCATTCAGTGACAACTTCACGTCAATACATCCAGCTCATTTAGTGACAACTTCACATCAATACACCCAGCTCATTAAGTGACAACTTCACTTCAATACACCCAGCTCATTTAGTGACAACTTCACGTCAATACACCCAGCTCATTTAGTGACAACTTCACTTCAATACACCCAGCTCATTTAGTGACAACTTCACGTCAATACACCCAGCTCATTTAGTGACGACTTCACGTCAATACACCCAGCTCATTTAGTGACAACTTCACATCAATACACCCAGCTCATTTAGTGACCACTTCACATCAATACATCCAGCTCATTTAGTGACCACTTCACATCAATACACCCAGCTCATTTAGTGACCACTTCACATCAATACACCCAGCTCATTTAGTGACCAACTTCACATCAATACACCCAGCTCATTTAGTGACAACTTCACGTCAATACACCCAGCTCATTTAGTGACACTTCACATCAATACATCCAGCTCATTTAGTGACACTTCACATCAATACATCCAGCTCATTTAGTGACGACTTCACATCAATACATCCAGCTCATTTAGTGACGACTTCACATCAATACATCCAGCTCATTTAGTGACAACTTCACATCAATACATCCAGCTCATTTAGTGACGACTTCACATCAATACATCCAGCTCATTTAGTGACGACTTCACATCAATACATCCAGCTCATTTAGTGACACTCACATCATACATCAGTCATTTAGTGACCACTCACGCATACATCGTTTATGTTGATTAGAAAAAAAGCGTTCAACCCAAAATTAAAAAAAAAAAGTGCACAGTTCACACAGACACAAAATGTTAAAAACTGAAGGAATTTTCTTCCACACAAAATTTCAAACCCAGTTTTTTTTAATGTCACATAATCAGGTAAAAAGTCTTTCAATCCTATTCAATGGTGGAATAATGTTCATCATTAAAAAATGGATCTTGTACAGGAAAAGCAAGAATCTGCCAAAACACATACAGAAAAAAATAATGTGTCATCCATACCAACGGCCAAACTGGCCTTCTCTTCCTAAAGTTGGTGATGGGATTTTACGTGTGTGCAAGATGTTATGCGTGCGTTCACACACAGAACCTCAGTTCATAGTCTCATTCAATGGACTGCATAGGAAATGGAGTCAGAACCAAATCCGAGGGAAAAATCCCCATGTACCGAAAGGCCTGGGGGAGATTCGAACCCACAACTCCAGGATCACCAAAATTATGAGTCTGGCGCTCTACCACTGAACTATTCTGGCCTACCCATCAATACTGTTTGAATGCCAATATTTTGAGCCATCTGCTCCGTGGCTCATCTTGGTGCCATTATGCTTCCAGATGTGGCAAAAATATTTACTATCCCCACCCCCCCCCCCCCCACCCCCCATTATGTATGTAGTGTGACTGGCAAAAAGCAACGAGTGACAGTGACAGAAGATAGTCCGTTTCGTAGATAATTTACCAGCTTGGGTGCTGCTGCTGATGATTCAGATGTCAGTACAGATTTTACAGATCTTTTTGAAACAAATTGAAACCCAAGTTGCAAATGACTTAAACGACCAAAATGTGGTGACTAAGCATCAGTGTTTGAAAAGGTATTTCAATTTTCCTTGTGAGGGCGAGAGACACCAACAGTTGGCCATAAAAAATTATCATCACAAAGACAGACGTGCACATCAAACTAATCCACGAGTAGATTTTAACATAGATTTGGTGTACAAGATTTACTGTTGCAAGGGTTTTTCTGCAATGCTATTAATACTATCTAACTGGGCGGCATGCACGGCACGACTCCCTGGTCCCGAACGCTCGTGCATGGCATTCAGTCTTTGCTGACATGCATATTTTGCCATTTGAAAATATTTTTTACAGCAGCTGAAAAAAAACAACTGACAGTGTTGTGTTAGGTGTCATAAAAAGAACAAACATTAACTAATCGTACAAAGTAATTTCGCTATTGTTTGCATTGGCCATGTTATGATCAAATGCATTTGTGTCCGAATTATCTGAATTGACCTCATTGGTGACATGTGACATAGCGGCATCTGCTGCAGTTGATGATTCATCACCAGGATAATTTTTTTTCGGCTGCATCTTCAAATAATTCACTTTCCTTTTCGCTATCATAGTGTTTGATCTCTCAATCACTGCCCTCATCGTCAGATCTACTTTGTAATATAATTTCAAGCGCTTCATTGAGTGAGAAACTGATACCACCCTTCGCCTGACCGACATTTTTTGGACAGGAAATACCAGCCGCACTTAGCGGGAAAACCCAGTGCCGCCAGTTCCTTTGTTTCAAAGCTGCTGGGGTCAGCCAAGTTCATGATGGAGCACTGAAAGTAGGGTCTACACTTGCTAGGACATCCTCCAAGACTAATTATTGAGCTTATTTCCCCTAGACCATTTCAAGGAAAGTGTAGCAATTCTTTTATGTTCCCGTCCGTCGGAACGTACTATCTGCCCGTCCGCTGACCTTGGCCGACACGACTGCAAGGGAAAGAAATCCCATCCGCCACTCTCGGTGGACTCGGCTGCTAAAGGTTAAAGACAGTACCCCAGATTCATGAGTTTGGTGCTCTTCAAATTTTAATTTGGTAGTTTGGTCAATATTGTCAAATTGATATGGTTGCTAGATGGTTTAATAAATATCCTAGTAATGTGAAATCAACAGAGACCATGACATACTTAAGTTTTTCACTTACACAGCCATGCCATCAATGTCGACAAAGACGTGGCGGTAGGCATCGATCCTCAGCATCATTTGAAGACAGCGAGCCACAGTGATGTGGTATTCATTGTTCTGCAAAAACATGTAACACTGATTTTGACATTTCACTTTAGAAAAAAAAACAACAATAAAGAACAAAACAACAAACAAAAAAGCCCTGTTATCTCAAATTCTCACAATGTTGTTTCCGACCTGCTTTCCCTGAAGTTACTACTGATTACTTTTCAACCAAACTGATTGTATCTTCTGCAAAGAAAGTGTACAAATCTTTCAAAATTTTTGCAAAAGTGGGGATGGGGGTGGGGGTAGGGGGGGGGAGGGGGAGCAGGGTTGGGGTGTGGTGGGGATTTGTTCCATCTGCCCATCACACAGCAGAGGGTAGAGGGATGCCTGATCTTCTAGCTACTACAGTTACATTTTTTTTTTTCCAACTAAAGTTACTTAAAAAAACAACAACAATGCTTTCAAATCTAATTTGTTAAGCACACACTCATTCCCTCTCACAAGTTTTTGTTGCTGATACTTTAAGGCCTGTAGTCATAATTATTCCTGCCTATCGGCACATTGTTGAAGAAGCAGACACAGCAATACACAACTTTTCACACACGACCTAATATGAATCGTCATTCTTTGGTCAAACCACACCAAAACACCACTATGATTAAATTCTGCAAGTGCAATTACTGCTAAAAAAAAAAAAAAAAAAAAAAAAAAGAAAAAGGCTGATTTTTTTTTTTTACAGACTATTTTCACAGTTTGTCGTAGTTGTCATATTTTCTTGGAACATGCGTATAAAATATGGCAAAATCACAGGGCAAACAAGTCTAATGTTTACCATAAAAATAATTACTCATCTCAAACATCTACTTGCATAACTTATCTCATGTGCTCACACTTGTTCATTCCAGTGCAATGGAATATGTATGCACAAACACAACATACAGGTTTTGAAAAATGACCCATGCTGAATAACAACAAGGTGAATTTGACCACAGGATTACAAATCTTAAATAAATGTTAGCGAACCGTCCAGAGAACGTGGACAAATGAGTCACAAGACAAAACACAACGCGTTTCGACCTCTTAGGGTCTTCTTCGGGTGAGACATAAACGAATAAAACAACGAAAATTCACTTAGCTTTGATCGCTTCAGATCACTTCACAGGGTTCAGCGCAAGGGTCTCACCCGAAGAAGACCCTAAGAGGTCGAAACGCGTTGTGTTTTGTCTTGTGACTCGTTTGTCCACGTTCTCTGGGCGGTTCGCTAACATTTATTTAAGATTTGTTTAGATTTCCGCCTGCAGTCGTCTCGCTTTGCAACCAGAACCACAGGATTACACAATGAAAAAATGAAAAATGAAAAAAACAGGGTGGAAAAGGTAATCCAAGGAAAAAATATGAATGACCGAACATTTCGGACCTTAAACCCTTTTTCAATAGTAAAGAACTATGAGAACATAGCAATTTAAAACATGGAAAGGTGAACAGAAATCATGGTGACAGCAAACTCAAGCAAGTGGCTGCAGGGCCAAGCAGAAATCAGATGTGTTAGGAGAAAGGAAAAAGGAAAGTGAAGTTGAAGAGAGAGAGAGAGAGAGAGAGAGAGAGAGAGAGAGAGAGAGAGAGAAAGAGAAGAAGGGGGAGCATGCAGAGAAGAGAGTGAGAGAGAGAGAGAGGAGGAGGAGGACCCATGCTGAAATGTTACATATGGAAAGAATTAAACACTGTGCAGTGTCTGGTCATCCATCCAACAGGAATTAATTCCAGACTTCATGGGCAAAAACCACCATACCATTAATCAAGTCTGACCGATGGACATCAACATGGATGTACAAGGACAAGCGTTGACATGGAAGCGCATGGAAAAAACTTAATGCCAGTCAAAGCTTTGAGAAACTGACCCCTGACTGGAAAGTTTGTGGTGCGTCCATTCATATTTTGGGAAACAAAACAAACAATAACTAAAAAAAAAAAAACATTACACACACAAAACATGCTCACAGCACCGACATAACAAAACTGTTTTACCGTCAGAAAATTAGTTACATAGCATGGATTTTAAGCATTAACAAAACAAACCGAAAAAAAAAAAACAAGATGCGAAGCATATAAACGTACTCCCAGTTTTCCAAACTGCTTATAAATCGGCCAAGTGCTTTGTGAGATAAGAAATAATGGCAAAATAACGGTTTTAAACGGTTATTTAACCGATGTACACTTTTGAAACTGGTATTTTAGTCCTCACTGGGCTAAAGCCTGTGTACATACCAAATTTCATCCAAATCGGACAATATGTCAAGAATAACGGTTTTTAACGGTCAGATTTTGAAACACTACATGGAAGTGCCATTTGTGTGTGATAACCTTTCTATATACAAAATTCCATTAAAACCCACCAATATATAAAAAATAACGGCAAAATAATGGTTTAACGGTTATATAACTGATATACACTTTTGAAACCGGTATTTTAGTCCTCACTGGGCTAAAGCCTGTGTACCGTACATATCAAATTTCATCCAAATCGGACAATATGTCAAGAATAACTGTTTTTAACGGTCAAATTTTGAAACACTATACAGAAGTGCCATTTGTGTGTGATAACCTCTCTATATACCAAATTTCATTAAAATCCACCTATATATAAGAAATAACGGCAGAATAATAGTTTTTAACGGTTGTTTAACCTGTTCGCTGCTTGAAAATGTTACAAACAAAGGCTTTCCCAGTGCCAGGGAAATCTAATGATTTGGGGGTAATAATTAACAAAAAATTCTAGCTCAGAAACTACAAAAGATATAACAATGAAATATATATGATTTTTGAAGGAAATTGAATGAAGATTTTGAATCTGGGCTTCTTTTGTTTTAATTTTGATAATAAAAAAAGTATTTAGACAATTAGATTTGGATAGATTTTTTTGCACGATCAAAAGCATATGTATTTACCACTACATCTTCACATCCAAACAAGAACACAAAGCAAAAAAGTTGAAAATAAAGTTTGTATTGTCACACTACACCTGTAAATGAAAGTAAAACAGTTTAGAAGTCTATCAAGACGCTCACACTCTATGCAGACAGGTCAGTCCACGACCACGCCCCCCTCTCCCCACCACGCCCCCTTGCTGGACTTCAACCCTCTCTTTCACTGCTCCTCTTCCCCTACCTTTCCCTCTGCCCTGTGCCGCGCCGCGAGCAGGCCGCGCTCCCCTCTCACGCTGACTACCACGTCACTGACCACTGGCACGCAGTGCAGAGTACACACTAGGCGAGCTCGTTCGACGCTGGCAAACCAGTCAGCTGAACACACATTGAGGTCACACAGCCCGACACAATAACTGACGAATACGGTTGGCAATTCCATCACTATCATCATCTCACCTTCATGCTCGAGTGAGTCGTTGAATAAAAGATTATTGTCTTTGTCAAAAATCATTAGCAGAGCCTGCTCAGCTGTGTAAATACGTTGATTTGGTCGCTGCGCTTGTCGAAGGTTGCGCCGCCATCTTTGCAAGCGAGATGAAGTGCTGGCTGGTCATCCAGTCAGTGATGAGAATAAATGGGCTTTCCCCTCACGTGTGGTCATTTACATATCATTTTAATACTACAGACATATAAGGCTTACTACGCACACTCTATTTAAGTCCGTTGATAGAAATAGTAACGAATGAAAATTCAAGAAAAATGCATGATGTCAGTGGACAGCCCATAGGCACTGGGAAAGCATTTTTAATGCGGCGTCAGCTGACGGCTTAAAGGCACTCTACGGGTTAATCCATTTTCAGCATTACATCACTTACATATGGACAGAGACTCCAATTTGTCACAAGATCATCCAAACCGCTTATAAATTGGCCAAGTACTTTCTGATGTACTTTCTGAGATATTCCATAAAGAAGAAAAACTGTTACAGGCCGTTACAACCGTTAGTAACGGCTATAACGGGGCAAACTGAAACATCAGGCATCATCCATGACCCATAATTAACATACCTGCTAATTTTCATAAAGGTCGGCCAAGTACTTTCTGAGATATTCCATAAAGAACAAAAACCGTTACAGGCCGTTACAGCCGTTAGTAACGGTTATAACGGTAAGCTAAAACATCGGGCATTATTCGTGACCCATAATGAACATACCTACAAATTTTTAGAAAGATCAGCCAAGTACTTTCTGAGATATTCCATAAAGAAGAAAAACCGTTACAGGCCGTTCAGCCGTTAGTAACGGCTATAACGAGGTAAACTAAAACATCGGGCATCATCCGTGACCCATAATGAACGTACCTGCTCATTTTTACAAAGATCGGCCAAGTACTTTCTGAGATATTCCGTAAAGAAGAAAAACCGTTACAGGCCGTTAGTAACGGCTATAGCGGTAAACTAAAACATCGGGCATCATCCGTGGCCCATAATGAACATACCTACAAATTTTCAGAAAGATCGGCCCAGTAGTTTTGTCTGGAGCGAGTGGAACACATTTTGACCACGGATACACGGACACACACACACACAGACAGCATTTCTTCGTTCCCATTCTAAAGTACTCCCTGTTCTATAAGAACTGGGAGTACAAAAACGAAAAAAAAAAGAAACAAACCAAAAAAATAAAAAAAAAACAAGAAGAGAGAGAGAGAGAGAGAGAGAGAGAGAGAGAGAGAGGACAAAAATAAGAGACCGTGAGCCTCAGCTGTTCCTTCAGCCAGGACAGGTAACTCTGCAGGCTCCTCGTCTCCATGGGATCCTTGCCCCAGCAGGCAATTTTGGCAACGATGCGACTGGACTACAACACACACAAAGGTCATTTATTATTGCAGCTGTCCTCATCAACCCTGAGCCGATTTGGTCTGCACTATCATCTTGCCATGCATCTCACCATCTACATCAGGTAATAACTATGCCAACAGCCGAAAGGCTCAGCCATTTGTCAAATGCTTTTCTGAAAACTGTGTATACATATGTGTTTGTCTATGCTGTGTGTGTGTGTGTGTGTGTGTGTGTGTGTGTTTTGCACGCATGTGTGTGTGTGTGTGTGTGCTTGTGTGTGTGAAAATGTGTGTGTGTGCACACATGTATGAGACAAAGACTTTCCAGACCCGTCCACCTCCCACCCGTCCATTCCTGTTGTACCATCTTCAAGAGGGTTTTAAAAAGCATGATACAACACAAGTCTACGACTATATTTCAATTCATCATAGCAAACAGAATTCAGGAAGTTAAACGGTGCAAAGCTTACACAGCCCCTAACAATTTATAATAACAATTCATAATTTAAAAAAAAAGCACACCAAAAACAAAAAAAAACTTGCGTCAGCAACACACACATATAAATGTATTTTTTTTTCTTTCCTAAGGAAATGGGAAGGAGGAGAATTACTGGAAGAAGAGACAAATGGCGGAGTTACAGACCCTTAGCCTTTCTTAAAAACTTCAAAATCTAAAAGCACCTCGACCAGTGCATTTAGCAAAAAAGATTTAAAAAACTTATTGTAAAACAGGGATGTGACAATGATCGGGGGAGAACAGCTTACAGATAGTTTGCGTTCCTCGTGCATGACAACTTAACACACAGCTGAGCTGATCAAAGCTGGCCAACCAAAACAAAGCTCACAAAATCCAGCCATGGGAATGCATTGCACGTGAACTGCTATCCAACCACTTACTAGCATGCTCACCGTCGATGTCCATGTACAACAGAAGCACGTCATCGTTTTTGTTAAATTTCTTTAAATTAAAAAGCATTTTTACACATTTCCCACATACTTTTTACACCCTGCATAACATCAGGTCTTGAGAAAAAATATCACCATGCACAAATTATGCATATTAAAAAAAAAAAAAGAAAAAGTGGGTAGGGGAGCTCACCTGGTGTACAGTGAACATGTCGCTGCGCTCCAGCAGCTGGAAGAAGGGCTGCCAGACCGATTCCTTTTGTTTCCTGGCAAACTCCCTGAGGATCTCCACCCTGCTGGGGTCTTCCTGAGAAGTGAAGGAACAGTGAGGAGTGGGGAATGTGGGGGTAGTAAAGCATCAGCGCAAGGCTGGGAAGAAAAACATTTGCCAAGAAAAAGAAAAAAAAAATCAAGTAAAAAATCTTCCCCAAACATGGAATTCTTTACCATGATGCGAACACACAATTAATAAAGCCACATAAAGAGAAAGGAAGAGATAATCTTTCTAAGACATATGCATTGCATCTCCTATACATATGCATAAAAAGCGACAAATGCAGACACACACACACACACACATGCATGGACATGCCAAAACAGGTACACTCTCATGTTCTTAGCCAATCCAAACGTACATCAGATACATAAACCCATGCACTCGGCTAAATATATCCACAAATAATCACTCTCATATACAAATATAATGACCCCCCCCCCCCATCCCCCACGCAAGAAAGCACATACTTGCAAATGCTCCCACGCACACAATCACACCACCCAACAGACACACTGACCCACCTGCAGAGCGTCATCCAGCAGAGTCAGGATGTATTGCAGCGTCTGGTCTTTGGCGATCTTCTCTATCAGACTGCGGAAGATCACAGCAAACTGTCCAAACACACAACCAACATTCCTCATCAAACATGAAGGAGCTGTCATCTTCTCTATCAGACTGCGGAAGATCACAGCAAACTGTCCAAACACACAACCAACATTCCTCATCAAACATGAAGGAGCTGTCATCTTCTATATGAGACTGTGGAAGATCACAGCAAACTGTCCCCAACACACAATCAACATTCCTCATCAAACATGAAGGAGTTGTCATCTTCTCTATCAGACTGCGGAAGATCACAGCAAACTGTCCCAACACACGACCAACATTCCTCATCAAACATGAAGGAGTTGTCATCTTCTCTATCAGACTGCGGAAGACCCCAGCAAACTGTCCCAACACACAACCAACATTCCTCATCAAACATGAAGGAGCTGTCATCTTCTCTATCAGACTGCAGAAGACCCCAGCAAACTGTCCCCAACACACAATCAACATTCCTCATCAAACATGAAGGAGCTGTCATCTTCTCTATCAGACTGCGGAAGATCACAGCAAACCGTCCCAACACACAACCAACATTCCTCATCAAACATGAAGGAGCTGTCATCTTCTCTATCAGACTGCGGAAGATCACAGCAAACCGTCCCAACACACAACCAACATTCCTCATCAAACATGAAGGAGTTGTCATCTTCTCTATCAGAATGCGGAAGATCACAGCAAACTGTCCCCAACACACAACCAACATTCCTCATCAAACATGAAGAAGCTGTCATCTTCTCTATCAGACTGCGGAAGATCACAGCAAACTGTCCCCAACACACAACCAACATTCCTCATCAAACATGAAGGAGCTGTCATCTTCTCTATCAGACCGCGAAGATCACAGCAAACTGTCCCAACACACGACCAACATTCCTCATCAACATCAAACATGAAGGAGCTGTCATCTTCTCTATCAGACCGCGGAAGATCACAGCAAACTGTCCCAACACACGACCAACATTCCTCATCAAACATGAAGGAGTGGTCATCTTCTATTACTATGTGAGACTGCGGAAGATCACAGCAAACTGTCCCAACACACGACCAACATTCCTCCTCAACATCAAACATGAAGGGGTTGTCATCTTCTCTATCAGACTGCGGAAGATCACAGCAAACTGTCCCAACACACGACCAACATTCCTCATCAAACATGAAGGAGTTGTCATCCTGCCCAGGCAGTGTTCCCCATGACATGGAACTGTACCTTCTAATATGCACTGAATTTGAAAAGGATGCACAGATAGATTTACAGCCAGTGTGTCTCAGGGATGCCCATTTTTCTGCCCTCTGCTTGCCTACCACTTTCCTCTTCTCACACAAACCATACTCAGTTCTCTCTGGTTGCGTCGTGAATGCCGTCAATCATCTTAACAAACAGCAGTCACTTTCATCATGTTTGCTACGCTTGTTTTTCATTGGTTGTAAAATAAAGGGAGGGAAGTATTCTTTCCCTCTGTCTTAAGAACCATGGTATGTGAAGTAACACTGCAGCAATCAGACATAAAGTTGATGTAAAACATATGGTATGTGAAGTAACACTGTAGCAATTAGACATAAAGCTGATGTAAAACATATGGTATGTGAAGTAACACTGTAGCAATCAAGCTGATGTAAAACATATGGTATGTGAAGTAACACTGCAGCAATCAGACATAAAGCTGATGTAAAACATATGGTATGTGAATTAACACTGCAGCAATCAGACATAAAGCTGATGTAAAACATATGGTATGTGAAGTAACACTGCAGCAATCAGCCATAAAGCTGATGTAACACATATGGTATGTGAAGTAACACTGTAGCAATTAGACATAAAGCTGATGTAAAACATATGGTATGTGAACTAACACTGCAGCAATCAGACATAAAGCTGATGTAAAACAATCACATCATGCCTTTAATCCGATGGCTGGCAGGGTCAGAAATACACTGGCAAGCTCAAAGCGACAGTGAAGTTCGAGAAGATCCAGACAATTTTCCAAAGTGATACAGCACCTTTGCTCAGTCAGCACAAGTCCAACTTCAAGCAAAGCTGAAGCCGTCACATTTTTTCTTCAATTCACCTTCAACCTTATCAAGAGGAAGCACACGGGGGAAAAAAAAGGGAACAAACATTTATGACCACTGGTAACAGAACTATTTATATGGTATTGGTGGCACGGTGGAAAACCGAAACACTCAGTTTGTAGACCAGCCAACAGGCTAGGCAACAGCCTGAAAAGAAATATTCAGGGGCTGGAATAGCTCAGTTGGTAGAGCACCGGACTCGTAATCCAGGGGTTGCGGGTTTGAATCTCCGCCGGGCCGTTTCGGTACAGGGGGATTTTTCCTCAGAGTTAACATTAGTTCTGACTCCATTCCCCATACAGTCCTTCAAATGAGACTATAAACCGAGGTTCCCTGTGTGAACGCACGCATAACATCTTGCAGACACGTAAAATCCCATCACCAACTTTTGGAAGAGAAGGCCAGTTTGGCCGTTGGTATGGATGACACGTTACACATAGCATGCACCTTCCCCGAAGTTGGAGTATGGCTGCCTTAATGGCAGGATAAAAAACGGTCATACACACAAAACTCCACTCCCTTTGTTGGGTAGATTGGTTTAATCCTTGCCTGTCTATACAGGGGGTGTCTGCAGGAGTATCAACCTGCGTACGCAGAAAAAGAAAAAGAAGTCCCAGCAGCAGGCATTAATTTGTGTAATTTTTTTCAGCTCCAGTCTGCTGGTAACTGGTACTGAGAGCACTATGGGCTCAAATTGGTGGACTGGAATCAAGTTTTTTCCACAGACGCATCTTCTGAGACTCTCAAATTTCCTGACCAACACCGCAAGTGTCTGCATCTCTTACATGACTGACGCCAGAATGTATACTTCATTATGAAAGGAAGCACTGACCACAGCCCTGTCATATGGTCCACTATCAAAGAGGAAGGGTTGGACAAAGCCATACTTGTCTTAATAATCTTTACTGATCATAAAAACAAACAAACAAAAAAAACAAATAAAAAAAAATGCATTTTTCCATGGACCTTGGTTTTTAAGTTACATCATCAGGATTGGGAGGGAGTTACTGTAAGCACAAAATGGGGAGTTTGTGTTATACTCCCTGTTTGGCTAGTATACTTACCATGTCAGACCATAGCATTCAACGGCAGTTAGCCAGCTCTGTCAGGCCGAATTTTTTCCGTGGCCAATGCAGTCATAAGACAGTCACGTGATGTCACCCCACTTCCGGCCCCGGAAGAAGCCAGTGTCAACTTCCTATAAGTCATTCAGCGAGGCCTGGTGTATGGTGACCCCGAGAACCTTGGCGCCAGAGGGGAAGGTAGGGAGGGAATTAGAGTCTGACATGGTAAGTATACTAGCCAAACAGGGAGTATAACACAAACTCCCCATTTTGGCGTCATATACTTTACCATGTCAGACCATAGCAGAATTTAAAGGAATCGGAGGAGGGCGAGCGCCCTAGTGGTTCTTGGGGTTGACCGATATGGCTGCATTGGCCGCCACAAAGGAAATCCCCTTAGACCCATCAGCTCTGGTCATGCGGATATCCCTCAGGTAAAAATTAATGAAGGGATTTTCCGAACGCCAGTAGGCTGCCTCCAGCAGGTGGCGCACGGGGACAGAGTACTGGAACGCTGTGGAAGTGGCCAGTGCTCTGACCTCGTGGGCCCTGGGTGATAGGACAGGGAGATCCTTGTACGCCTGAGCGTAGGTAGATCTCACCGTCTTGGAGAGCCACCTGGAGATAGTTCCCGCCGAGATATCTCTAGTATTGTTGGGGTTGAGGGAGATAAGGAGTCGTCTCTGGGAGGAGCGCCTGGGGCGTGTGCGTTCCCAGTAGTACCTGAGACACCTGGAGGGGCAAAGGTCCATGTCTCCATCTTTTTCTCCCTTTCCCAAGATGTCAGAACTCCGGAAGGAACTTGAGAGAGACTGAGCCGTCCCTGTGGAAGGCGATATCTGTGGGGTCACCGCTGAGGGCGTGAATCTCACTTCGTCTTCTGGCCGAGGCCAGGGCGAGGAGAAAGGTGGTCTTAAAGGAGAGGAGGTCAAAAGGAATAGAAGCAATGGGTTCAAAAGGGGTTTTTCTGAGGGCATCGAGGACCGTAAAAAGGTCCCAGAGGGGAATGCGCCTAGGGGACTGAGCTTCCCGTAGAGCAACTCCCCTAGACACCTCTCTGAGGAGAAAGTCATTGTCAAAAGAAGGGCCCCCCAGTTGACGAATGGTAGTGCAGATAGCTGATCTGTAGCCCCGAATGGAGCCAGCCGACAGCTTAAGGGAAGAGGATAGGTGGGAGAGGAAATTTCCTATTTGGATGTTGGAGGGGCAGTCATGGGGAACAGAGTTATCTGAGCACCAGGTTATCCATCTCTCCCAACGGTAGTTGTAGAGGGATTCGGTGCTGGCTCTGCGAGATGCCGAGGCGAAGTCCCGTAATCCCTGAGAGGCCCCTGCCCGGCTAGTGTGTCTAGGACGGACTGGGGTCTCTCCGAGTGGGGGGTAGATGCAGATGTTCGCAGTTGGGCTGGCATAGAAGCCACGCGTGTAGGCGAAGCATCTTGGGATTGGAGTGAGGAAGACCTGACCGGGGTTGTCTCAGCATGTCCCAGCGAGGGCTGAGCCGGAGGGGGGGAACGTGGGTGAGGGACTTGGGGTCCGGGAACCAAGACTGGGTCGGCCACCATGGCGTTACGAGGATCAGCCTGGGTCTTTCCAGCCTTGCCTTCCTGATCACCTTGTGTAGGATGGGGAAGGGGGGAAAGGCATACGCCAGTAGGCCCGTCCCGGGGAGGGATAGTGCGTCGACTGCATCCGCCTGGGGATCTGGAACGGGAGAGACGTACAGGGGCAGGTGATGGTTGAAGCTGGTGGCAAACAGGTCGATCATGGGCACAAACCAATGGTTGCGCGACACCAGCGAAGGAGGGCCTCTGTTCTGAGGGAGAGGCCTATGGAGCGGGCCTCTCCCCCTTTGTTGACATAGCAAGCTACCGACGTATTGTCCGTGAGGAGGAGAACAAGTCGGTGCGCGACCTTGTGCTGGAGTTGGAGAAGGGCTAGCCTGACCGCTTCCAGCTCCCACTCCCGAGGCGTGACTGTCCTCCACGTGGGCCCCCAGCCCAAGTTGGAGGCGTCTGTATAAAGTTCCAGTGGTTGGGTTGGGTTGGGAGGGAGATGGGGACCCCGGTGGAGAGAGTGGCTGGAGTGAGCCGCTCCTCCGTCGCCGAAATGAACCAGTGTCCGAGGGGAATGACCTGGTCCCAGCGGTCGGAGGTCTGTGACAAACGTCGGCGGAACTCCCTCTGAAGTTGGCGTTTGGGGACCCGCCGCAGGGGAATGAGGGGAGACAGGGACTCCATCATTCCTAGGAGGGAGGACAGGGTTCTGGCCGAGGTGTGGGGTGCCTGTGACAGGCAGGAGATGAGGTCCACTATGCGTGCAGGCCTCTCCGGGGTCTGCCAGACGAACCGTAGGAATCGTCTGTGGGCCGGGTGAATCAGGATCTGAAAAATAGGCGTCCTTCAGGTCTACGGATGTGGCCCAGTCGCGATGATGGATGGAGTCTCGGATCTGGGTGGGGGTCTCCATCTTGAACTTGGTGGGCCTGAGGAACTTGTTGAGGGGCGAAAGATCTAGAATGGGCCTCCATCCTCCCGAGGCTTTTGGGATCACAAAGAGTAGAAGCCGGGGTTTGGGTGGGAAATCTTTGAGATGGCCCCTCTTTTGAGGAGGTCTTGGACTTCCGTGCGAAGAGCTTCTGCTTTGGCGGGGGAGGGTTCGTTGGGGGAGGGAGGGGGAGATAGCATGAGGGGGGGGACGCTCGTGGGCCCAAGGAAGGCGAAACCCTTCCTGTAGCACCGCCACTATCCAGGGGTGAGGCGTATGCGTCTCCACTGGTGGGCATGCCGGGAGAGGCTGCCCGCCAGGGGGGGCGAGGGTCTGGGCTGGTGGGTGGGGGATAGGGCGAGGGGGGGTGCTACCTGATCTAAGTCCCCCTCGGGCTGTCTCCCTAGTCAGCTCCGGGAGCGTGACTGTTGGCCTAACCGAAAATTTTGCTGATGGGGTATTGGCTTAGGCCTTGGGAGAAGATTAGGTCGCTTGGCGGGCCGTGCGGTGCGGGAAGGCGATTGTCTGGGATAGGGTCTGTGCCTGGGGAAGGAACGAAGTGGGGGTCTAGCAGGGCGTGGCGGTGGCCTGGGCGCAAAGGACACAGCCTGCTTGCGTTCCTCAACTGCTTGTGCTATGACGTCAGCCGAGTAGTCGCCAAAGAGCGACTGGACCTGGCCCGGGATGCATCGCAGGGCTGCCTTAAGCGTCGGGGAGAGAGAGGTCCGCGCCAGCACGGCCTCTCTCGCGACCAACAAGCAGTTGAAGTGGCTTCTGGCTGCGCTGTCCGCCGCAGCCGAAAGGTGATGCGAAATCCTGTTAACTAGGTGTCGCATGAAAGGATCGCTGAACAAGCGAGGGTCAGGCTCTTGGTGCGCCTCAGAGCCCGGGTCCCCCGGTACTGGGATGGCACCATCGTCCTCCGGCCATAGAGCCTCCGCTCGCTGAAGGGGCATGTCCAAGTAGGTGTGTCCCGCCGTGGTGTGGAGGATGCCCATCCTGGCTACTCGGACCCATTCCTTTAGGTTCTTAAAGGAGATGGCGCCGGAAGTAGGGGGGGGCAGGTGGGGGATCAACCGACGGTCCGACTGGGAAATGCCCATCTCCCTGGTCACGGGATTGTCCGTAAACAAGGAGGCGACTGAGGGGTTCTTGGGTAGATTGGTCTAGATCTCTGGGCCGGGGGAGAGGGAGAGAAATTCGTCAGCGGGTGCGGCCTCCCTCCTAACGAGGTCTGGTCGCCACCGTTCTATCGTGCAGACATCGTACAATGAGGTGGGGGCTAGCTCCTCGTCATCGTCCGCCTCAGGGAGGTACTGGTCCTGAGAGGGTTCATAGCACCCGTCTTCAGGAGGTAAGTCGAGGGGTGCCTGTAGTGTGTCCCCGGTGGCCCTATAATCGGCGGCCGGGACATCGTCCTGCCGATAGGACAGCGCCCGAGGAGGGAGACCAAGGTCGACCCAGGTAAGTGAGGCCGGGTGCCACATTCGACCATGTAGCTGGTCGTGCTGGGTGTTGGCGTTAAGCCACTGGTCTCTCTCGGGGGCATAGAGCCACCGGTCCCCGGGGAGGTAAACGGGCTGTGGCGGCCCTGGGGAAAAACCATGGTAGGTAGGCCGCACTCAAGGTCTGACCAGCGCGTTGGGCGAATGCGTAGGTCAGACATCCGCCGAGTCGTAGCCACGAGACCCTCTTCTTCTTGTAGGCAGAAAGTCCCCGGGGACCCGGGTAACCTGAATCACTGTTGGGGGGGGGCTTGAGAGGCCGTGGCCTGTCGTCCCCGTCCAGGTCCGTGCACTGCACCATACACGTCCTTGGAATGGGCCTGGGAGGGCCATAATGGTATGGAGGAGGATGCGGAAGTCGAGCCCCCAACCCGCGAAAGTGCGGATTGGTCAGGATGCGGTCCCGTGTTCCTCCCCCTGGAGGAATATGTCAGGTTACCCTTGGTCCCGCTGGTAGATCCTCCCCCGGAGGAGCGGGACCGCGGACGTTGCCCAAATGGGGATCCGAAAGGTCGGTTCCCCAACGTCCAATACCCCTAGGGAAGAAGGTGACGTTCGATCGGGGTAGGTCGACCGTCCTTGTGCATGGGCACGGCCGGGCCCATGGCGCGGCGTGCCCGCACGCCCAGGATTATGGACACCACCGAGGTCGTGCGTCGGGGTGACCATAAGGCTGCTTCCGGAGTCGAAGCGCTCCTCGAGCTCAGGTGTTGGCTGCACCTGTGCCCGGTGGGGCCGAGCGCTATGAGTGCACGTATCAATTTGGGGGGAAAAAGAGATACGTGACTCATCAAGGCGAGTGACGGATGGTGATTCCATCCCAGATCCGTCACCCGTGCTGGTCCGCGGCTCGGCAAGGTGCCCGGGGGCCGAGATTCGCGTGACTCAGCATGATAGTTAGAAGTCTCCGAGCGAGTCCGTAGGCTAGAGGGCAAGCTGGCCGATGGAGAAGGGGTGGGGGAGGGCGAATTCCGTTGGCTAGTCTTTGCTCGGCCGGGCCCCTTGAGGGGAGCCTTGCCATTAGACTTTCTGGGCAGCACCTTGAGGGGAGCTTTGCCCTTAGACTAGCAGGCAGATCAAATGAAAGGCATTTTGAAATGGTGGCCGCTTGCCTATCAGCCTTGGGACGCCGCGGTCGTGCGTCCGTCGGTTTGGTAGACGAGGAAGATCACGCGTCCCTTCCGCGGAGAAGTCGTCTCTGTCTACCCGAACCGTACGTTCATCAGTGCGAACGGATTGCTCCGAGATGGAATCGACCCGCGGGTTCTCCGGGAAATTGAGCGAACTCCGAGCAGTGGAGTGGCTCGACCCGGCGGTGTCCTTCACCATGTTGGGCACAGGTGGATAGAGCAAACCGGAACACACGACCGCAAAGAGGAGACAAGGTGGCCGATCGAGAAAATCAATTAATCTCGATCGTCCGTGTGGTGTCGTGCAAAGTGCTCGAGAGATCGACTGAAAACTCGAACTACCCGTACACGCCACCGGTCGTGTGACTGGTATGGCTATTAATAGTAATCTCTACACGTGGAGTATCACTGTGTATAGGTGTGATAGTTCTTGGGCACTAAATCTTAATAAGCAGATCAGTGTCACACACCCTTACTCGAACACGTTCTACCTGTGAAGGGTAAAGAGTACAGGTGTGATAGTTATTGAGCCCTAAACCTTAATAAGCGGAACCAGCACAAAATGCGTGCTGAACCCGAGGCTCGGCAATATGGTGGGGGAACACGACCGGCGAGCGGTGCCGACGATCGCGAGTAACAAAGTCGCGAGAGTGCCGGTAAAAGAGACAAATCTTTAATAAATACGCTCCCGAGAGTGCCGGTAAAAGAGACAAATCTTTTAATAAATACGCTCCCACCAAGAGCCTCACACGGCAAAAATACTCAGGGTCTAGTGCAAGCCGGAACCAGCACAAAATGCGTGCTGAACCCGAGGCTCGGCAATATGGTGGGGGAACACGACCGGCGAGCGGTGCCGACGATCGCGAGTAACAAAGTCGCGGGAGTGCCGGTAAAAGAGACAAATCTTTTAATAAATACGCTCCCGAGAGTGCCGGTAAAAGAGACAAATCTTTTGATAAATACGCTCCCACCAAGAGCCTCACATTTGCAAGCCACAACTGAATCAAGTATAGAACAAAACACAGCAAAGTTAACACAAAGGCAAGTATAGGCGAGACAGAGCACAAGACTTATCTTGCTTTGACGGCAGGCCGAAGATGAATGACTTATAGGAAGTTGACACTGGCTTCTTCCGGGGCCGGAAGTGGGGTGACATCACGTGACTGTCTTATGACTGCATTGGCCACGGAAAAAATTCGGCCTGACAGAGCTGGCTAACTGCCGTTGAATGCTATGGTCTGACATGGTAAAGTATATGACGCCAAATATCAGTTCTGATCAGAAAATCTCGTCTAACGTGGTTGTTTTGAGTGCGAATAGAACCGTGGGAGTCATACTTACCACCTACAAGACCTACCAGCTCCCCACCCCTACTTTACAGGCAACACACTTGTCTCACCACTTTTTACCTGAGTTGGGTTTTGATTGATCAGTTCAGCACGAGCCTCAACGCCAGCACGGTCAAATTTGATCATGAAGTCATAGATCTCCTTGGTGATCATCTGTCCCCTGGAGAGACAGAGAGAAAAAAAAGGAAAGGAAAACACACACACACACCCACACACACACCCACACACACACACCCCATGCAGTCTGTATAATCTGTGCTCATGTTGTAAACTAGTATGTAGAAATGAAAGGAAAGGAAAACACACACACACACACACACACACACACACACCCCCCCACACCCCATGCAGTCTGTATAATCTGTGCTCATGTTGTAAACTAGTATGTAGAAATGAAAGGAAAGGAAAACACACACACACACACACGCACACACACACACACACACACACACCATGCAGTCTGTATAATCTGTGCTCATGTTGTAAACTAGTATGTAGAAACGAAACAGCTTAAACAACCGTTAGCACAATTTACAGTTTCACCATTTCTTTCGTTATTTGTTGTTGCTGTTGTTGCGAGTTTTGCTTCCAGCCTTATCACATACACACAGGTAATAATATTCCTTTTGTTTGGTAAGAAAACCATCTTCCTTCCCCTAACTCCACTCCCCTTCCCTCAGGTAGACCACCAGTTATTCCCATGCATGTGAAGAATTACAAGGAAAAACAGGTTCAAGGATTTAAGGATGAAACAATGGCTCACTTGGCAATGATCCATCATGGATGACATATCTCACCACCTTGCTTAATTCAAGTTACACCGATTTCCCAATCATCTGGCTGATGTGCAGAATGTGAGTGCAGAATGTGAGAGCACAAATACTTCCGAGCTGTAAATCAAATGACGCAAAACATGACCGTTCTCACTTCATGGCAGCCATACATGTATTAGCAGCAACACTTTGCCCATTCTGGCTTTTCAAACATCACAAGCCAACTGCTTTGTTTGCAGGCGTGTCCAAGGTGGTGTTCCCTTCAACAATGGTACACAAGGTTTTTTCAAAAATGTTTTTAGGAGAAAATTCTAACAAGTCATCTGTATGGTCTCTTTAGTTCAATAGTTGTCTACTTTCAATAGTGTGCATGAATAATGCGGTAATCCTACTAGGACTATTTCTTTCATTCAGTATATGGACTTTTATTTTCATGGTTGAACGCTTATACTGCTCAATACTCTACTCTACAGTGCATGTAATTTGATTGGTAAAACATTTAAAAAAAAAAGCCTTGTGCTAGACTGTGTGTAGATATGAATGTACATGTGCATGATCATGAAACAAGTTTCAGTTCTTTCATGATGTATTCTAGGATTTGTGGTTATATTCCAGTTCACCATGCAATTGAAAATCAACAAATTTGTTCTTTCAATTCCTGTGCTTATAATGCAATCAGTGGGACTTGATGTTCAAAAAAGTGTCATGAGTCAAGCCCCCCCCCCCCCCCCCCCTCCCCTTCACATATTCTTAAGAGAAAGTTCTTCAACTCTTATGTGACACAATCAGGTGCAGGAGCTGATGAAGCCTGATGTGTGTGTGTGTGTGTGTGTGTGTGTGTGTGTGTGTGTGTGTGTGTGTGTGTGTGTGTGTGTGTGAGTGAGAGTATAGATGGTAGACAGTACAGATCTGTGAAGTATCAGGACACAGGACTCACTGCAGGTAGGACTGCCAGTTGACTGCGTTGCTCCGGACATCCTTGGCACGCTGCTGCAGGATGCTTGTGGCCACTCGGGCTTCTGTGGTCCACACAAGCCAACAAACAAACAATATATATATACATGTTCTATTTTCATCTGTACCTACTGGGGAAGCTCATGCCCTGGGAACTTGAATCACAGAGCAGAGAAAAAATGGTGACAGTGTTACTTCACGGGATATGAACGTTCATGAAATGGGGAGAGGAGGGCAAGGACATATGGAGAAGAAGGTGAGGGGTGAGAGAGAGAGGGCAGACTGAAGGGTTGGGATGGTTGAAGGTGTTGGGGGGGGGGATGGGGGTGGGGGATGGGCGACTTGTGGTTCTTGGGATGTGACTGGGTGTGTAGAGGTTGGGGGAGAGAGGTGTGTAGGGTGGGGGCTGGGGGTGAGAGAGTGAAAATATCTGTGAATTGTTTTCAGCAGTTAATGACTGGATACCTGGCTTCATTCTTGTCATTAAAGTCCCCTGAGGAAGACCTGTTACAGGCCGAAATATTGGGAATAATTCATGAGTCCATTGTTTTCATCTTCATATATATCTCAATAACAACAGTGTTCTGTATTATTCTATTAAACTAAAAAAGGGGGGAAGAATTTCACTTAGTGAGCGGACAGAGAGAAAGAGAGAAACAGAGAGAGCGACTTATAAGACAAATAAGCCTGAAGGTGGAGTGAGGAGGTTATGTACCCTGTAAGTGAACTGCTGGAAGCAGAAGGAAAGGAAAAAATGTGTGTGTGTGTGTGTGTGTGTGTGTGTGTGTATGCGTGTGTGTGTGTGTGTCCGTGTGCGTGTGTGTGTGTGAAGGGGGGGCACAGTGAGGTGAGGAAGGAAAGGTGGAGAGGGTTATTGAAAGAACTGCTTAACTGTGGAGCCATTTCATCAGAGTAAACCCATTCACCACCCAAAAGAGCCCCCAGAATTTGCATTGGAGCATATCTCACCTGTGTTTATGCTTATAATATTGTCCTATAACTCTAAATGCTGGTGAATTTGGGAAGTTTCTTTGCTCTCAGTTTCAACGTTTCTTTTTAAAACACATACACACACACATGCACACACACACATACACACACACAGCTTCTTTTAAAGTTGAAAATTTCTCATTTGAAGACAGTTTGTGTTGCCGATATGATCAGAAAAACTTGCCAAGTCAAAAGATACAGAGATTGAGAGAAATTCAACTGTCATACTAATTATGGGTACATGTATTCTACATTTGCATCATTATATCTATAGATTAAAAAACACACTCTGTAAACAGAATTAGCAGGGAAATAAAGGGAGTTAATCTGCTGTTCACATTAAATGGAGCAAAACACAAACACTTATTGCTGACACATTTTACTGTGAAAATGCTTGCCTCATGGCACTCTAGCAGCATTCGCCAAATAACCCAAAGGCAACCTTTACGAGTTTACCAGCTATTTCCAAGTCCTGCGGCGATGGAGAAGTAGTGACAGGGACAGGCGAAGGATGTTGCTGGAGGTCCCTAGCTACAACTCTGTACATAGGCAGCTGTAGGTTGATGGTCGCTCATCATACACCAGGGCAGATGCGGCAGAGCTGCCCCATTAAGGGACAGCACTGTTCTCGCCACATTGGGATGGGGAGATAAAAGGATCCCCAAACAAAGCCTGCCCTTCACTGTACCTGACAGATGACCACGCCTGCCTTGTCATCCAACATGGCAGTCAAAGACAAAGCACAAGAAAATGCATATGCCTCTTGACATTTGGTTCATGTTCAAACCCCCCCCCCCCCCCCCCAAGTTCAAATCTTTGCCAAGTCATTACTCAGTAATTTACTGTGATGATGGAGGGGTTGTTGGCCTGCGCTCGTTTTTCCCCCACCATTAGATTGTTTAAGTTTAAAAGGCTGTGCCAGTCTTGAATAAAAGTTACTGTGTTAGGATTTCTTATGGGAGCAAGCGTTACCCTACTTGTTTATTGTTTACTGTTCCCTGCCTCATTTTATTTTCAACAATATATCTAGTTTAGAGTTCCCTCCTTCAGTAATTCACCTTTTCTCTTGTTGTAGAACAAAGTCCTTCACCTCAATGAAATAGTTGTAAAGTGACATTTCACTATTGCTGTCACCATGCATTGTGCCACAGCTTGTAAAAGGCCTTTCTACTGCACACCACAGGTAGTGTGACAACACAGCATTTCTCATGAATTACTTACGATTCCCAACCACATGATGTAGTCAGTTGTGTACTGATCGTCATTCTGATGTTTCTCCATGCCTACCTCCACAAATTCATATGGCACCTGTTCAGTCCTTGTAATCTAAAATGGTTGTGGATTGTTAACTTTGTATCAAGTTCCATGTAATTATATGTTCACAAGCAGTTCAGTCATACCTTCCTTACATTCAGAAAGTCTGAAGCATTGAGATGGCCGGCAAGTGAAGTGCGACAGTCATTGTTACTCCACCTGCTGTCACTTGCTCAGTTGCTGTGACCTTTATTCTTGGGGACTAACTGACCACAGTTTTGCTCTCACACACCTTATGAACATTTCAACTTCTTTTTCAAGGGTGAAATATTTTCGCTTAAAAAAACAAAACCTTCCTCCTCAAATGCCTGCTTATATTCTTTGCACCTTTCAATTAAACAAGAGCTCTTTCTGGTCATATTTATTTTTCTTTATGACTGGCTCAAGATTAAAAAAAATTATTCTTTCTTTTTGTGTGCAGATAAGACGAGTTTTCCCATAATGATAATCCGAGTGCAAAAATGACAATCCTAGAGTTTGGGGTCCTGAAACATACTATTATGGTCGAGTAAGCTGAAACGAGGCATTGGCAAAATATTCGTTACGTTCTGTGCTCCTTTTACTGCCTTTGGGAAGGCACCTACTCTGCAGACCATTACACTCACTCACTGAACTGTGCACGAGTGTAGAAAACTGAAAGTAAAAAAGAACTGAGAAAGTGGAACGTTTCTTACCCTTTTCTAAGTCCTCAATATCCCTGATTTCCTTCGTTGTCATGTTTTTAAAGTTGTGAGCAGTTCTTCTCGAACAATCTATCAGAAATCTTCTAAAATGACACTTGTTGGCCCGTTCGGCTGTCCTCAAACGAGAGTGAATCTTCTGTCATGTGAGATGTGTTTGCAGAGCCAATCGAATCGTACGTACCCTTTCCGTGTGATGGAGATAGAAAACGTCAAGACTTAAAACCGAAATCATCCTGAAATGTATTACATTCACGTTCATGAAAGGTAACAAAGGGTGATAACCTGTCACAAAATCTACAAGAAGCATTTATGAATTGCGATTTTACACAGATTGTGTCTCTGATTTATGTTTCTACTGTGCCGGCCCACTTAAAGCCTGACTTGAAGAAAGACATAACTGAGCGCTGGCGTCACCAATTCTCTCCCCTCTCCGTCTGCAATGTGTGTGTGTGTGTGTGTGTGTGTGTGTGTGTGTGTGTGTGTGTGTGTGTGTGTGTGTACGTGCGTGCGTGCGTGCGTCCGTGTGTGCGCGCGCGCATGAAGGTGTATTGTGTGTGTGTGTGTGTGTGTGTGTGTGTGTGTGTGTATGTGTGTGGGTGGGTGGGTGGGTGCGTGCGTGCGTCCGTGCGTGCGTGCGTGCGTGCGTGCGTGTGCGTGTGTGTGTTGTGTGTGTGTGTGTGTGTGTGTGTGTGTGTGTGTGTGTATGTGTGTGTGCGCGTGCACGTGTAAGCATGCATGTGAATAAGTGCGCGAGCGTATGTGTATATGTGCTAAACGAAGGATTTTCCAAATGGAGGTACAAAAAACAATGATCTTCATTTTTATTAATGCGATGCACACAAGCACATGCGTGAGACAGAGAGAGGGGGGGGGGGGGAGGGTGGGAAGAGAGTGAGCGAGAGAGAGAGAGAGAGAGAGAGAGAGAGAGAGAAGTATGTGCGTGCGTGTGTGTGTTGTGTTGTGTGTTGTGTTGTGTTGTGTGTGTGTGTGTGTGTGTGTGTGTGTGTCTGTGTGTGTGTGTGTGTGTGTGTGTCTGTGTGTGTGTGTCTGTGTGTGTGTGTCTGTGTCTGTGTGGTGGGTGTTGGGAATGGATAATAGAATAAAGAGTTCACACACACACACACACACACACACACACACGCACGCACGCACGCACGCACGCACGAACACACACACACCCACACACACACACACACACACACACACGCACGCACGCACGCACGAACACACACGCGCGCGCGCGTGTGTACCCACACGGTATTTCAGACAAATCGACCATGAAAACGAACCTCAACCAAACAGTGAACACTTTTTTCTTTTCGTTTTTTTTCTTCTTTTATTGGAGCTTGAAGCTAAACATCCAAAAGACAGAAAATACACAGACCCCCTGACAAGTTCAGTACGTACTTAGATGATCAATTCATGTGACGCGAGCGCATCAGGGTATTCCCCAACACCAAGACACTGGTGTTTGTTTAAACATGCGGATGGCTCACGCCCCAGAGCGCAGACTAACAAACCGGTTGCAAGGACCCACTGTTCGTCGATCACTGCTATTTCTCAGAAACATGAACCAGACTCGAGATTCACAACACATGCACAGGTTTCGACACAACACAGAATCAATTGGCCAAGTGTAATTCAATATTGATTTTCATTGATTACACACAGCGATAATGAGTTCCCATGAATGAATTATTGATTGGTAATGAAGACAAAAAAAAAAAAATGGTTGAGCCATTCTCATGGGTATATTTTCTTTCACATTTTTCAAGGACTGACTGACACGACCACAGAGCATATTCATTGACCTCAAATTATTGCACGTGCAACATGTTCTCAAAGGAATGAAGTCTTAAGTTTAAAACAAAGCAACATTACTATCTAACAACAAAGTTAAAATATGTTAATGATCACGAATCTAACTCATTTCCTTATGCAAATCATGCTAGCACCCCTGGTGTGGCCTTCGTGGTCGGCTGGGCTATAAATAACTTGTGGGAACGGTCAGACCTGTGTGGTCAGCTTGACCGCCATCTCCGTAATCACATTATCCCATCTCATCATTTGGTCACCACGGTGCCGGGGCACACACTTGGACAACACCACCACCGCGTTTCCATGAGCAACGGATAACCCTGTCTTGGCGCTAGCAGCGCCCATCCCCTCTCCAGTTGCTGTCATGCTTGCACAACCTGTTACTCTCAAGTTTCCGAACCTTGAATGGAGGCCAGAATGGACCACCAGATCTTCAACGGTTCTACAGAGGAAGGGAGCCCAGCCATAAGCAGGTCTGTGCATTAGGTCAACGGTTCTACAGAGGAAGGGAGCCCAGCCATAAGCAGGTCTGTGCATTAGGTCAACGGTTCTACAGAGGAAGGGAGCCCAGCCATAAGCAGGTCTGTGCATTAGGTCAACGGTTCTACAGAGGAAGGGAGCCCAGCCATAAGCAGGTCTGTGCATTAGGTCAACGGTTCTACAGAGGAAGGGATCCCAGCCATAAGCAGGTCTGTGCATTAGGTCAACGGTTCTACAGAGGAAGGGATCCCAGCCATAAGCAGGTCTGTGCATTAAGTCAGTTCGGGAAATCGGGGTGGAAAAAAAAATCCCACTTCACCGGCCTGACAATGCCGATGTCAGGACCTGTGATCCTCAGAATGACAGTTCAGTTTCGTATCCAACATGGCCATAGCCCCCGACGTCCGTTGTCTCTGTATCAGAGAGAACAAGATCAAGTTGTCGAGGTCTTTCTCATGTGGGCAGATGGATCATTCTCTATTTGACCTTCACAGGTCAAGGTCATTTTGAGAATGAACCTCTGACCTTTAAGGTCATCCGAAGCGCCCGCAGATGGCATAGTCTTTGTCGTTTGTGCCTCCACTTCCCTTTTATTGCTCTGAATGAGCAGGAACCGGTATTTGGTTGACTCTTACGAGGCATTCACAACTTTTCGACCTTCACCATGGCTGTATTAACTGGAGCGTAAAGGTGAAGGTTGAGCAGCCACAACTAGGTAGCAACAAATTCCAAAAGAAATTCCATTGGACACAGTTTGATCACTAGCATGTGATCGAGTTTAAGGGAAGAAAACGGAGAAATACTACCCAGAGCACTGCTGCCACCGCATTGACGAGTTGAACTGATTCGCCATTTTTGACTGTGCAGTCCTGTTCTTCCAGGCATGCGTGTGGTGGATGATGTTCAATGCGCACTACCATGTCACGTGAGCAATATCCGTTTATTGTCATGGCAATGTCTACTTTTCTGTATAATCCTTTGTTGGCTGCCATGGGAATTTCACTGGACTGTATGTAGTTTTCTCACACTGGAGTTATAACTCCAGTGTGATTTCAACGCTGTTATATGGCTGTGAAACCTGGCAACTGAAGACCACCCAGGAGAAGAAATTCGACGCTTTTGATACTAAGTGCCTACGTAAGATCTTGGGCATCAAATGGTCAGACTATACAAATGAAGACGTCAGGGAGAGGTCCAAACAGCTCCCCGTGTCAACCATCGTCTGCAGACGGCGCCTCCACTGGCTGGGTCGTGTCTTAGGATTACCCTCTTCAAAACCTGCAAACCAAGCCATTAAATGGACCCCAGCAGGCCAGAGAAAAAGAGGACGACCCAGGATGAGCTGGCGACAGACAGTGGAGAGAGACCTCAGACTCACTGACAGAGCATGGAGTGACACTACCAAACTGGCTGATGACCGTGCGCAGTGGAGCGCCTTGACTGCCTCATGCGTCGCAAGACGCGGGAGCATCTAAGTCTAAGTAGTTTTCTCCCGCATGGGGTGAGAATCTGCACTGAACTGTGAGTGACTTGGTCCCTGTTATACGACAAACTGATGGACCGTCACTGCTGGAGCCATGGTTACCGAACAGTCTCACTCAGGAGACGAACGTCGTCTGTGGCCAGGCGCAGTAACTGGTTCTGTCCGCATGTAAAGGTTCAATGGATCCCATGTCAGTAAAGAATTTAATGTTCATATTTTAGCGCACTCTTCTTTCTTTGTCTTCTCCACTTTCCTGTTTACAGTTCCCCGCTTGCCAACTCCCCAGCACCTAATCTTTGCTAAGCCATTTTCAGAATGACCAAATAATTGTACCCGTACTCATTTTCCTCCATTACTGTTTGTTCTACATTTACCCATCTTTCCATCAGTCTGTTCATATTCTAACTATCGGTCTGTCAATACGCACTTTCCTGCCGAACAATGTCGAATTTATATTCGCAGAACGATTACATCTATTTCAGCACTCTGATCTGCAATTAAACCCAAAACAACCCATACGCTATTCATTTCAAGTCTCAGCTGGTCGAATGCACAAATAGCACTGTGTACTTAACAACAAGGGCATATGTCACGTGCCATGCTAAGCGGAACCTGGTCAAACCTAGTTGGGCTCCACGAACCACTTCTGGCAACCGTCAAACGAAGAAGATGGCATGGTTTGGCCACGTCATTCGTCATAACACCCTCTCCAAAACCATCCTTCAAGGTATCGTTGAAGGAGGGCGCAGACGAGGACGGCAGAGAAAGAGCTGGTCCGACAATATAAAGGGACTGGACCAAAATGACCATGCCAGATCTCCTCACGACAGCCACCAACAGAAGAGCCTGGAGAGAAACGGCGGCTGCCTCATCACGTCCCCCCCAACGACCCCAGCGGTCAGGGGAATGACTGACATGCTTTGCCTACACCAAACGTCCTACACAGCAGAAAGGTGTACTTTCGAAAGAGGTAGGAAAAAAAAGCAGTGAGACTTCTGCTGGACTGAAAGTAGCCTGAGGCGGGCCCAACAATACATGTAGCTAAACGTAGGAAACATCAGTAAGACTTTTTCCCCAGTTCAAAGTAACTTGAGGCTGGCTGAATGGTAAATGTAGTATGAAGAAAGAAAAAGTAGGCCTTGTTTAGTCCGACTGAAAGTAGCCTTAAAAAAAGGCTGAGCAAATCATATGGTGAAAAGTAAAAAAAAAAACAAAAACAAAACACACACACACACACACACACACACACACACACACACACACACACACACACACACACACAACTAGTAGCATTTCTTGTTGGACTGAAAACAGTGTTAGGCAGGTTCGATAATGCATGCAGTCCAAAGTAAGAAAAGGTAGCGAGGTTTTCCGTCTGACAGAAAGTCGCTCGAGACAGGCTGTCAAAAAGTAGGGAAAAGCAGAATAAAGTAGTCGAAATGCAGTCAAAAGTAGGAAAAAGCAATAATTCTTTTTGTAAGCCCGAAAGTAGCCTGACCGATTAGCTTACCTGTAGCCGAAAGTAGGAAAAAGTAGTGACATTTTTGTCCGACTGAAAGTGGCTTGAGGTAAGCTGGACAGTGCATGTAGTCACAAGCAGGAAAAAGTGGTGACAAATTTCATAGTGAAAAACAAGAAAAAACTAATGTTGGCGGCTTTATTGCACTCATGAGATACACAACGTCTATCCAGCTGCAACTAGAACCAGCCACCATGCTACGTGTTTATACCTCTAATCTCTTCTCCCTTCTTTTATACTGCTGCCAGATCTGACATTCGAAACTTTGCCAGGACAACACACTGGACTCGTTCAACATTGTGTCTTAAGAATACAGGCCTACTGGGTGTCCGATGAGATGACTTCGCCTCGAACGATGAAGTCAAGAACCGGACCAGTGAAACTCCAGCGCCAGCACCAGTTTGTCAACGGTCTGAACCGGCTGGGCTACGTCGCAAGACTTTCGCCTTTAAACCCTGCACATCAGGTTCTTCACTGGAAGCACAGTGACGGGAGCAAGACGGGATGGTCACGGAGGGTCTGGAACAAGACGGTGGACATGGACCACTAGGAAGTGGACACACAAGGGAGAGAAACCACCAGTCCGGCTGCTGACGGGAAATGCTGGTTGGCGTTGTCTGTCTCCTGTGTCGTTTGACGTGGGAGGGACTACATCTATCTAACTGTATAGCTAGCTTTGTCAAGGTTTCATTGACCTGTTCCTGAGGATGTGGAGAACAAAAAATCAACAACAAGCCTGAGTGCTTTGACTTGAGATTTCGCACTGATCTCAAAATTAAAATGATCCCTGGTGACGCAGATTACGATTACGCTGACGTCCATTCTGTAAGCATTCGAGGTTCAATGAACTGCTGCACTGTAACAAACGGTAACGTCGCCTGTTCGTTTGTCTGATGACAAAAATGTTAGAAGCCAGGACTTCTAAATGTGGAAAATGGTCGTCAGTTTTTTATTTATTTATTTATTTCGAAAGAAATGGGAGGGTAAGGGGAGACAGGACGACAGGGTGAGGTGCGAGAGAGGAGTAAGGAGGGGGCGACAGTTGCCTGAATGGGATGGTCACGCTTTTATTGAAAACGAAAAATGGGTGATTAAAGCAGACATGGTCAATTTCCGTTCCAACTTTGTTCTAACCCAGCCCAGGACCACGATCAAGCCACGACCCAGCCGAGCAAACACGACCTAGCCACGACCCAGCCGAGCAAACACGACCTAGCTACGACCCAGCCGTACAAACACGACCTAGCCACGACCCAGCCGAGCAAACACGACCTAGCTACGACCCAGCCGTACAAACACGACCTAGCTACGACCCAGCCGAGCAAACACGATCCTAGCCACGACCCAGCCAAGCACACACGACCTAGCCACGACCCAGCCGAGCAAACACGACCTAGCCACGACCCAGCCAAGCAAACACGACCTAGCCGCGACACAGCCGAGCACACACGACCTAGTCACGACGAAGCCGAGCACACACGACCTAGCCACGACCCAGCCGAGCAAACACGACCCAGCCACGACGAAGCCGAGCACACACGACCTAGCCACGACCCAGCCGAGCAAACACGACCTAGCCACGACCCAGCCGAGCAAACACGACCTAGCCACGACGAAGCCGAGCACACACGACCTAGCCACGACCCAGCCGAGCACACATGACCTAGCCACGACCCAGCCGAGCAAACACGACCTAGCGACGACCCAGCCGAGCACACACGACCTAGCGACGACCCAGCCGAGCAAACACGACCGACCCACGACGAAGCCGAGCACACAGGACCCTCTCTGGGCTGCTACTACGTTAAAAAAGTGTTGTCATGAGAAACAAAACAATCACCCCTCCCGCTATCCCCTAAAACAAACAAAGAAAACAAACTAACACAACACTATGTGTACGAGCATAATCATGTGTACGAAATCAGAATATGGGCACAAACACAACACAACAAGAAACCATTTATCAAGCAAAATTATGAAAAAAACAACAAACAACGTTTGCTATTGAGTAGTAAGTCCATGATCATTTTGCTTCAGCTTCCTTGGAGCTGAACAGTCTCGTCTTTGTGCAGGGGATCTTCTGCTCCAAATGCACTCCACACAGGGTCCAGTTCATGACCTTTGGTGCGACGTTAGCAATGAGATGTTTTTGTGCCACTCCCTCAAACAATCTTCTGCATGAGGAGCACATGAAAAACAAACAAACAAACAATGACAAGTTGGTCATATCTTTTTTCTTTTCTCTTTACCTTGGAAATCCATCCATCTGTGTACCAAAATTAGACTGTTGATGATGTGTTACTGAACGGTTAAAATGATTACACAATTATAACATTTGTTCTTCCCTCACTCAGGCATTCCCAGAGAAAAAAGTCTGAAAATAAGAAAATGAAACAACATCAAATCCTGTGTAAACATATACTGTTTGCCGGGACGAATGTTTGGCACACTGTTTCTTGAACAGCGTGAGGCAGACTGTAACAACACGGTAGAAAGGACTGGTGGAATCAGTTGTATCTTCACAACGCTTTTGACCGTGACGTCACGAATGAAAAACAACAACAGACCAAACAAAGCTCACCAAGCAAGACACATTTACAACCAAAACTATCCCTGGTTGTTATCTGTATTCAAGCCAGCTTGTTAGTGTGAAAAACAATACAAATGATGTCAACCTCCTTTCAAAGTGAAAACGGAAATTTGTTGAAAGTATACAAGTACATTTACACGCGATCATAATTTCTAATTATTGCGATGAGTTATCACAAAGAACTTCACAGACAATGATTCTCAACGCAGCTAGAAACGACAAGAATTCAAGATCAACTGGTCTTTATTGTAGCCGGACTGAACTGCCCAAGCATAAAGACGTTAACCCTTGCACCACCAGGGAGACTAGAAGTCAGTGTTTTCCAGAGACAGCTATCTTTAAGTCACTTTGTACAAATGCTGGTCACTTCAATACTTTCACGCTACTTTGAGTCAGAAAAGTCATTTCTCTCCCCTGAAACTAACCGTCATTCGTCTCTACCAGATATTCCACCTTTGTTTCTTCCGTGGGGACTGTGTTGTATGGTTTGGTAAATGAAAAAAAAAAAGGTTTTAACTTTTTATACTGTTGTAGGAGGAAATTGCAGGAGGATGTATATGAAACTCAGAGTGTGCTTTGTAGGCAAATTGTTGATTTGAGTCATAAGGACAGGACATGTTTTTCACGATCACGAAGCGAAACAATCCCTTGCTACATCGAAACTGCCTTGTCATTCCTGAACAATGATTTTTCTTATAGTGTGAGTTAACTGCAGGTGGGAGCTAGGTGATTTGAAGTTTTGAATGAAACGCGTTTGCGCTGCACGGCCCGTTTTCAAAGTCCTGATCCACTTATGTGGAGATCAGTACGAAACCGACATGCATAGACTATCCAGATATGCGGACATTTTTAGGGAAAGAGTTCAAGCCAAACGACTGTAATCTACACCTGCAATGAGGTTTTCTTCTTGTTTATAATGGAATTCTTATCCAGTAATTTTTTCTCTTCACACATACATACACCTGTACGTGACATAATTCGCACAAGGTCAGTCATTTTCAAACCTGACTCCATCCCTCTACCGTTTTCCCTGCGATTGATCATTCGACTTGTGATACCTCAAGACAGTCTGAAGCTCTGTTCAGGGTATTTGTCGCCATACTGTTACCTTCAACCGCTAAAGATCTGGTCAACTAAATGAGTTAACTGAAATTTATTTCTCAGTTCCAGAAGTCTGAGAAAAAGAATGTGTGAGAATGAGTCAGTCCTTGTTATTTTGCCTTAAAAAAACTGTCTAAACAAAATCTTTTAGTCCTTTGTTCACAATTGTTCATATGCTGTTAATCCTGTAAGATTTTTGACTTTGTTCTTATTTCTAAAGGGGATACGGGATGGGGGACTGACCATCGTTTGCCCTCCATATTGAGCCAAAAGTAGTCGTTGTTTACTTTGTGTTCTAGCGTGTTCTGAAACAAGCAAAGCGACATAGTGGATAGTATGCAAACAGCTAATTTCCATTCCAGCAAAAGTACAGCACTTCGTAAACACCTGCCTCAACTATTTCTCCAGCACGGCATTTCAGATGGGTGACTGTACACATAGTACTTTAAGATACTGAAAACTGCTCGCGCCATCCAGTCAGCCCCACATGAGTACAGAAGTCAATACACAGATGGACAAGATCAATGGAATATATGTGATACACATGGTCTTTTTTTCCTGGGGAAAAATATCATCATCATCATCTCATATTGCGGTTTGACCCAAGCATGATACTGATTATACACGTACACTGAGCTTCCCATGTCAACAAAGCACGCTTTCCTCTGATAATCATTTGCATTACAGCTTTGGTAAGGTTTCCAGAAACCATTATTATGCGTTTAAATATGGATACACACACACACACACACACACACACACACACACACACACACACTCACACACACACACACACACACCACACACACACACACACAGAGTCATGCACAGACTTATGATTATGAGCTCACGGACGTCCAGGGCTAGAAAGAACCCACCAAAAGGAGAAAGCACGGCGAACGCACAACATGGAAAAGAAAGCACGCAAGCAAACGCAGAAAAAAGCAGAATGTCCATGGAATTCGTCTTTAAGAAAAAAAGCACGTTGACGTCACAACATCATTCTTCAAAGAAAGCAAAAGAAATACCGTCAACGACAACATGACGACACTCATAAATCTTCATAATCCACACCATAAATACTCCGTTTTCCAGCCATCAAAGGAATGAAACATGAACACACGAATCGGTGTATGTACAGGAACAGCACGGCCGGACAGGTCAGCCTGGTCACTCTACAGGCTAGGTACCCAGCATAATTCAGCAACATGGCCAACAAACTCAGTGTATCACCGAGCGCTTTCTTTTAATGAAGCAATCGCTTATGGTTCGACAGACAAAATTGTAGAAACACTTCATATGTCTTGAATGATTCCTTAAAAAAAACAAAACAAAACCAAACAACAACAAACAAAAACGAAACCCCCCAAATCCGTACATCTTTGTGAAGATACCACAAACATAAAATGCATCACTGGATTTGAAATGCATGATATGTGCTGCAATGATGATTAGTTTCTATAGGTCATGACACGGGAGGTGTGATGAAGAGGTGTGGGAGCTGAACCGATCACTGAGAACAATACATTATGAAACGTTTAGCACTGTGCTCCTGCACTTTAGGAATGGAGCTTCTTTTTTTTCTTTTTTCCTTTGGTATCTCATTTCTTGGTGGGTGAGACAGAGGAGGGAGGGTGGGGGTGGGTACACGGGCAGCTGGGAAAAAGAAAGGAGTTTTTCCAGTCCCACCCCTTCTGTTGTGTGTGTGTGTGTGTGTGTGTGAGTGAGTGTGTGTGTGTGTGTGTGTGTGTGTGTGTGTGTGTGTGTGTGTGTGTGTGTGTGTGTGTGTGTAAGCTGATGGGTTAGCATTCGTTTGAAGCCTAGGTTTCGTTTCAGGATTAAAAAAGGTACGTCATATGTTTTATTCATTCAGTGAGGGAAAAAGAAAAACACCAACAAAAACAGACAGAAAACCCAAGTACTCTCATCAAAAAATAGAAGAGTGCTTTGGGATCAAGACCTGCGGCCTTGGGGTAAGGGTTGGGGAGAGTGGGGAGAACGGTGACACGAGGGACAGGAAGGAGGAGTGGGGGAAATGGAGGGCGGGGGGTAGTACACACTCTGTCCCTGTGTCTGAGAGGAGGGGGTCATAGTCCTAATTAAGGGTAATATGGACAGGGCGGTGTGAAAGCAGGACGCAAAACCTGCGCGCTCTAAGGCTTTGTCGCGGCCAGTTTTGACACTCGGCACGTTTTGTGACAAAGTGATTTAATGTGTCTGTATGCACGGCGCATTTTGTCAGTCCAACACGTTTTGTTACAAAGTGACCAGTGTGTCTGTATGCACGACGCATTTTGTCATTCCAACACGTTTTGTGACAAAGTAATTTAATGTGTCTGTATGCACGGAACATTCTGTTAGTTCAAGACATTTTGTGACAACGTGATTCAATGTGTCTGTATGCACAGCGCATTTTGTCATTCCAACACGTTTTCTCACAAAGTAACCAGTGTGTTTGTAGTCACGGCACGTTTTGTCACTCCAGCAGGTTTTGTCACAAAATGACCAGTATGTTTGTAGTCACGGCACGTTTTGTCAATCCAACACGTTTTGTCACAAAGTGACTTAATGTGTCTACAGGTACGGCACGTTTTGTAACGTCAGCACGTTTAGTCACAAAGTGGGTCTGTAGGTACGGCATATTTTGTCATTTCAGCATGTTTTGTCACAAAGTGACCTTGTATCTTTAATCGTACCGCACGTTTTGCCATCCCAGCATGTTTTGTCACAAAGTGACCCAATGTGTCTGTTGGTACGTCACGGTTTGTTACTCGGGAACATTTTGTCACAGGTGTAAAATCGCGCCCCGGATGTAAATTCAGATCTAAACCGAATACTTTTGAGTCTGTCTGTCTGTCTGTCTGTCTGTTTCTCTGTCTGCCTGTCTCTCAATGTGTTTCTTTATCTGTCTCAATGTGTCTGTCTGTCTGTCACGTACTGATCAGTGGTCATATGCACTCTATGCTTTCAACGCACAATAGTTCACAAAATCGCTGAGACAACTCTATGTAGGGAACATGTACACGAGTAAAAATCAGTGATTTTTTTGCCAAGCCGATAGCTGGAATGTTACATTGCCCACTCATAAACACACACACACACACACACACACACACACACACACACACGTACGTCCCATAGCGATTTCGGCACCTAACATATTGTCAAAGACCTTTGATAGGTCCGACTAACCGGTGCTAGTTCCCCTCCAGTGAGTCCAGCTGAAATGGACAAAATGGGCCAGACCAAAACAGACACATCCTGTCTACCGCAACAACACGTGCCCGGGTGTAGCGCCTGAGCACAGCCACCCCCAAATCTACCCCGTCAACCAGCAGTGTGTGAACATCACAAGCTGGCTGCATGAGGCTGAGCCAGGCTGTGGCTGTAGGGGGTGTGGGGGGGATGGTCCTTTCAGTTTGGTAACAGCTCACCCGACCACACTATCTGACCATTACAATCTAGAAAGCAAACAAAACCAACCAACCGAAAGGTCGCTCACAGGAATGACTCCAGTAAATAAATTATTCAGGTTTAGTGCTAAAATGAATTCACACACTGCATTTTTTTCCTTTCTGTTTACATGGTTCCTGGAGACCTTAGAGCGGTGGAGACCTGAAACGGATAATGTAATATGGCTGAATGTCGCCACCTCCAAATGTCATGATGTATTTGAAATCAGATCGTATATGACATGTTTTGAAATAAGTTAGATGTTTCCAAATACTATCACTGTTATATACACTAATTTTTCTCTCTCCATGTGTGATTCTTTAATTAGAAAAAAAAGGAGGGAGGGGTTGAGGGGGATGGGGGGGGGGGGGGCGGGCAGGGGGTAGTCACTCCTGTCACGCAACTATGAGATTGACGCTGAATTTTACTAATAATTTATTCTTTTACATATTGTATCAGCGACGTGGGACTAATGCCATGCGATGCCTACTGGGAGTCACAGAATCCGCCCCTCCCCGCAAAAAAAAAAAAAGAAAAAAAAAAAGGCGAGCAACTTGTGTGAGGTGAAGACAGGGTGGGGCAGTGTATGGGGAACTGAATGAGCATCATGGGCGCAATGCCACTGAAGGGCAAGGGAAGGGGGCACTGAAAGTGAGACAAAAAAAACCCCAGATCATGTCGATCAGTCTCGTGCGTCAGTGTAGGTACGTTCTTACACCTGTGCCAGCATTGTCATAGACAGTTTAATTTTCTACATACATGTCGCGATCATGAGACAAAGAAATTTACAGTGGGGGCAACCAATCACAATGCGAATTTCGCCATCATGAGACAAACAAATTTACAGTGGGGGCAACCAATCACAATGCGAATTTCGCCATCATGAGACAAAGAAATTTACAGTGGGGGGCAACCAATCACAATGCGAATAAATGATGAAGAAAAAAAAAATCAATCACAGACACAGTCACTGCAAACGTAGCAGCTTAACCACCAATCACAGAAGCCGTTAGCGTTGAAATCACTTTGGAAAAGAACTCAACGGATCACAGAACGGAAAAACAACACCAACAGCTATTGGCCACGTATGTGATGATTTTCAGACCCAATCGGAAAAAAAAGAGTTGTCCTTCACAAATTCTTTCAGGAAATACCCTTTGATACGTCAATTGAATATCAACTGAAAAAAAAAAAGTAAAAAAAAATGTACCGCTGTCCTATGGCGCCATGCTCTCCCTGAACAGAGTACCCCAAATGACGTCAGAGAATGAGAAGTGATCCTGATACTGACCACACTCAAGGAGCATTGTTTTGTGCTGTATTTCATTCTTTTTGTTTCTTTTTCCTTTTTTCTTTTTTTTTTTTTTTTTAAATATCTTTCGTTTCTAACGTTTAAGACGTATTTATCGAAAATTCTCTTGCCTGTTTCGTATTCTATGTCAAAATTAGCATTACGTTGCCACTTACTTCGGTGCGTTCAATTCTATTTCGCATCGTTTTCAGCGACGGTGCAGTCTCTTTCATTTTTCTTCGATATTTCGTTGCGAGAGTAGATGAAATAGGTACCTGCATGCGTTTTTTGTTTTTGTTTTTGCATACGTATAAAGAGGGGGCATGACGCCGCTAACTCAATTTAAGAGTTTGATACATGTGCGAACAAGTGAAGGAAATAGATCAGCACTTGAAAAGTCAAGTGCAGAAACGTGTGAATCAAATATACGCATAACTACAACATCTGTATAAGAAGTGGACAAAAATGTTCCGTTCGTTTTTTACTCTTAGTCATAAGAGCTCAAAGCACATACGATGGCCTTTAATCAAAAGCGGTTACCATGCATTTTATTCATACCTGGCATCTCTGTAGACAGAGTGTGGGTACCTTAATGGTGGGACTAAGAAGACGATAATGCTGAAAAGGCCCACAATACTGGTGTTTGTGTGTGTGTGTGTGTGTGGTGTGTGTGTGTGCGTGTGTGTGTTGTGTGTGTTGTGTGTGTGTGTGTGTGTGTGTGTGTGCGTGCGCGCGTGTGTGTGTGTGTGTGTGTGTGTGTGTGTGTGTGTGTGTGTGTGTGTGTGCGTGTGCGTGTGTGGTTTGTGTGTGTGTGTGTGTGTGTGTGTGTGTTGTGTGTGTGTGTGTGCGTGCGTGTGTGCATGTGTGCCCACGGGCGTGTGAGACAGTGTAGGTATGTCTTTCATACATTACGCTATTCAATTAAAAGATGCACACAAAATTATATACAAACATCAACACAACATGCACATTAACAATGCCGTATTCCAAGTCATCTTCATTAATTTCAACGATGACAGTTTCACAACGCTATTTTCGTCATCATTTTATATCAAAACTTTCTAGTACCTGACTAGAAATCGTCAAAAAACAAAAACAAAAACAAAACAACAACAACAAAAAAAAAACCCATACACTTGTCATCATACCATCAGAGCATTTTGGCATCCATTCTCTCATTCTATATCCTCTTTTTACTCTCATTATTGCACAGTAGCACCCCTCTCCCCTACACACACACACACACACACACACACACACACGTCAAACTGAAAACCAAAGGGGTGGGGGGGGGGGGGGGGGGGGGGGGTGGGGAGGAGCAATTTCTCTCCGTTACCTACCCACTTTACACTTTGTTTGTGGTCTAATTTTGCTCAACAGAGTACAAGTTCAGTAACTACATAGTCAAGCAAATGGAACAAATAAATAACACACAAGCAACGCACGTTGACCCTAGCGTCTTTTGTATGGAATGCACATAGACGTCAAAAACAGGGGGGGGGGGGGGGGGAGAGATAGCCCCTGCCCCCACCCCCAAAACACACACACACACACACACACACACACACACACAAACCACCAGCAAAGAAAAAGCTTGGTTGTGACGGGGCGTGTTTACAATTCTTCTTGATCACACCTATGATAAGAGTTACCTTCTCTCGGGTAATGAAAAGTCAGGACTGAGGAAGAAGGGCATTATCTGGCCAGCTGGAGATATAATGAAACGATTTAATGGAAACTCACTTGAGCGCAACTTTTCTTCTTACCCTATTTCCCCCTCTACACAAGTCTACCACTTGAGACAATAAAATGTATGTCACGACGAATAGACAGACAGCGGAATGGAAGTAGACACAAAAAGGAGTTTCAAATAAATTCATAATTAAATTCACAAAGGAAGAAAGAACATAATGAATAAGTGAATAAAACAAAGAAAGACACAAAAGTAAATAAATAAATAAAAGGGAAGGTGTCTAACCATTACTCATCCTACTGCCAACACCTATCACCTATCACCTATCCCGCAGTATTGAAGACCGTTGGCGTGCCACAGAAGATTTTGCAACCAGCTTCCTCCAATCTATCATACTGCTACAAATAAATAAATAAATGAATAAATAAATAAGCAAATGATAAATAAATAAGCAAAACTAAATTAATCGAAATAAGGCATTTAATTCAACCATTTTTGACTTGCTGCTGCAGAAGCAGCTGCAATTTCTTATGCAGTCGCGGCTAATGCTACGACTGCTGCTGGACTACTATTCGGTGGAAGGGTGGCTTTGCAGAAGAGAGAGAATCCCTAGTCCAGGGTGCGGATCTCACTATAGTGAGCCTTTTTTTCTCTCTCCCCCTTTCCACAAGATCTTCGGTGTGGTCTGAGTGCTAGTGAGCCTTTTTTCTCTCTCCCCCCCCTCCCCTTTCCACAAGATCTTCGGTATGGTCTGAGTGGCAAGCCTTCTGAGTGTGACAAGACACCGAGGTTCCGGTGACAGCATTTGTCTAGCGCACGTGACAGAACTTCAGGCAGTCAGGGGGTACCGCTGGTTTCAGCATGATTGTGTTGTGTCTCATTTGGAATGAAGCTTCGGCTGATTCATTACCTACTGTATGGTCTTCCGGTCAAAACCTCAAGAAGACTCCATAGCGCAGCCTCAAATATTGGAGGTGTTCTTTCATATTTGCTGCCCCAGCTTTTCGCCAGTCACTACCTCATACTTTGCCGCGAAACAGGAGAAAGAGAGAAGAGATAGAGGGGGAGGGAGAATGTAGAACAAAAAGCGAAAAAAGAAAAAGAAACTGGGAGAGAGAGAGAGAGAAGAGAGAGAGAGAGAGAGAGAGAGAGAGAGAGAGAGAGAGAGAGAGAGAGAGACCCAGTTTGAAAGCAAGAAATCCTAAATTTCGATGCATGCATATTGATGTATATCATTTTCGAAGTGCGTCTTGCTTGGAGACACGGAGAATCCTATTGCACTCAATACAAATAAATCACCACAACACACACACACACACACACACACACACACACACACACACACACACACACACACACACACACGCATGCACGCACGCACGCGCGCGCGCGCGCAGGTGCACATTAACCCTGGTTCTGAATACAAAGAACACTGAGGTTTTCAAAACGTTTGGAACATTTCGTTCATCCCCCCCCCCCTCCTAAACCTTTACCATTCAAACCAGTGAACATAGTATATTCACAAGACTGTCCTGGGAACTGGAGTTCTTGGGTTTTTTTTTACCGTCATTAACACGCGTCTGTGTCGGAATGCATTAAACATACGACGTCTGCTTTTCTTATTTACAAAAAAAAGCCGTTCCACTTCCACAAAAAGCAGGAAAAAAATGAAGCAAAATATGTGCAATTTTTGTTCAGTTTCACAACACATAACAAATCCCTCTTCAGACCAAGACACACAACTCACGTGGTGTACGCATCTGATATCTTGTTCTACGAAGAAACTGAAGTGTATCCTACATCAATCAAGGTACAAATCATCAAAAAAGGACACACAAAACTCCACAATGTATCCTGGCTTAATGAATGTACATTCTTCACCAAAAAGGAAGCAAACAACAACAACAACAACAGCAAAAACTCGCAGTGTATCCTGATTCAATCAGTGTACATTTATCATCAAAAAGGAAGGAAAAAAGCCCCAGTGAATCCTGATTCGATCAATATACACTTCCCACATAAAAGCAAAAGAAAAAAGAATTGTATCGTACCCTAGCCGAACTTTGAACTATTGCTTTTTGCCTAAGCCGGCAGTTAGGGGTTTGGCATACACCTGGGCGGACAGAGAGCGTGAGGCTTTGGACAGCGGAAGTGACGTCTCCAGGATGGAATCACTCACACTAGACACGCTCCGGCGATGGCCAGGGTGACTTCCCTTGCGAGCCCCTCCCTTCCGCTTGGTGTCCAGAGTGACTTTGTCGGGTCGCACGAAGACGCCGTGCCGGCTGCGACACTGGAAGTAGCGTATGCCCTTCACACTCCCGTCATTCTTGCCTGTGGGGATAGAACAATAAAGGCGCGCTCACACGTTGCCAAGAAAATACTGTTTCAATATTGACACAGTTATCCGTGACCACACACGCAGATATTCAGATATTGTCTTGCCATTACGGTTACCCCTACACAAGATTTGTCTCTCACTGTCACATAAGCACACATGCTCGAAGAAAATCACCGCATTCCGTCTCTCAGTTCATGTTATTCTGCAGCTGAACGCTTTTCAGCTTAGCTATCATATCGGCAAATTATTGCATTGATTACTTTTAGTGTTTTGAATTAAAATACCCTTTAACTGAATAGCATATAGTCCATTTAATAACATTACAGCTTCTGAGCAACATTCTAACATTCTAGCTTTTGAGCAACTTATATCCTTACAGCACTTTCTTTTCGTTTACTTTTCTGCTCTTTGCTTTGCAGTGCTGTTGGATTCTGTTTTTGAACCCTTTTTGGTGAGAATACCACAGAACTATAGACTGTGGTGTGTCTCCATTTGATGCCAAGGGTGCGCAGACACTATCGACTGAGCCTCCTCGACAAATCGGAATTAGCAAACGGAAGGGCACGGAGCTAGTGATATGAATGGTTCTGTCTTCAAGATGGACTTCAATGGTCCCCAAAAGCTGCTAGTGTACATGTTTATGTTTATAGGATTTTATGTTTATGATCTATTTCCTTGGTTTTTCGTTTTCATTTTCTTTCTTGCCGCTGCCCGCCCCACCCCTTTTTTCCCATTTCTTTTTGAATTGTTGCCAAGTCATCTATTCAATGACGAAGGTACTGTTAGCCAGCACTTGTGGTTTTCCCCACTACTAAATTATTCAGTAAAATAGTATGTCAGACGATTGTAACAAAATCAAGAACATCGGTCATAGATTTTCTTTGATTGACCCTTGAATGATGAAATCAATCTTGGTCACAAACGAACTCGTTGCAAATTTGAGTAGGTGACTTCTTTCAAATAATCCACGAAAAACGAAGATTACGCAAAGTCTGTGGAGTTGTAGAGGACGAATTCAGTTTTCTGGATGATTGCTCTTTCTTTCATGATTGGAGAAACATTCTAGTTAGAGACATACCGAAATCTACTCGTGTATTGAACATAGCAACTAATAATTAGCCGAAAGCAAGCGATCTGTAAGTTGATGATGACATTCAGAAATCTGTTAAGTACATATTTGACAGCACGTGTCTCTTTTGACAATTTACATATCATGTCTACATTATATAAACTCTTTCGGTTTTCATAACAATAAAAACTTTAATTAGGTCGCGTCGCAAATTCCGCTCTCCCCCCTCTCCATACACACACTTGCGTTAAACATTCCACAAGGGGGTTCCTTATTTTTGAAATGCGTTATTAACTAGGTTACATTCATGAAAAAAAAGCCATGCTTTATTTGTGCAGTTTAAGATTATCATCCTTCATTTAAGTGCCGTGATGGTGCTCAACAATCAGTTTTCTGATTTTTTCGACATTTTACGAAGATCAGTTTGAAATCTACTTGTGAAACATTATTTTCTTATTCATATATATCCAATCTGGAACTTGTAGATTACTTTAAAAATATTTTCAACAGTATCAAACCAACATGATCTACGTGAAAAAGGGTCTGTGAGAAAAAAGAGTAGGTTAACGCAAAAAGATCCCATTTGTCGGGCTTTGATGAAACCTCGTGCAGCCATTTCATCTGTTATGCAAGCACATGCATAAACGTGCGCGCACAAAAACACATACGCATACACAAACTGACACACACGTGCACGCCCGCCCCCGCCCGCACGCGGTGTGCACGCGCGCGCACACACACACACACACACACACACACGCACAACACATCACAACACACACACAGCACACACGCACGCACACACACACACACACACACACACACACACGCACACACACACACGCACAACACAGCACAACACACACACACACACACACACACACACACACACACACACACACGCACAACACAGCACAACACACACACACACACACACATACACACACGCACACGCACGGACACACACACACACACACCACACACACCACGCACAACACAGCACACCACACACACACACCACACACACACACACAACTCACCCTCAGGCAGGTCGAGCTCCACGCCGACCCAGTTGCCCGGGGCGAAGGCCACGGGGCCGGCAAAGCGGACCAGGCCGCTGCGCACCGTTCCTGAGGTGGACACCACCCTCACCCCCTCCCCCTCCTTCACCCACCACGGCACCGGCCCTTCCAGCAGTCGGTCCAGGTCGGCACGGCTGCCGAAGGAACAGTCACTGACGTTGTCCTCTGGCATAGCTGGCAGACAGTCATCATCATGATGATAGCGATGAGGAGCACACAAGAGAACGTGAACAGGAGCAACAGAATAGAAAACAAGATGCAAAGCATATAAACGTACTCCCAGTTTATCTTGAATATGCGTGAGATATACCATAAAGAGTTAAAAACGTTCTGGGCCGTTATAACCGTTAGTAACGGATATAACGGTAACATAAAACATCGGGCATCATCCCCGACCCATAATGAACATACCTAGAAATTTTCGGAAAGATCGGCCAAATACTTTCTGAGATATTCCATAAAAAAAGAAAAACCGTTAAGGGCCGTTATAGCCGTTAGTAACGAATATAACGGTAAAATAAAACATCGGGCATCATCCGTGACCCATATGAACTTACCTACAAATTGTCAGTAGTTCTGTCTGGAGCGAGTGGAACACTTTTTGACCATGGACGGACAGACAGACAGACAGACACACAGACAGCATTTCTTCTGGGAGTACAAAAAAAAAAGAAGAATAGGAGAGAAATGAAAAAAAAAAAAAAATGAATGAATGAATGAATAGAAGAGAAAGAAAATATGAACGAGGACGAAAGAAGAATAAATAAATAAGAAAGAATAAAAGAATGACTAAAAGAAAAAGAATGAATGAATGAATACGAAAGAAATATACGTTTATGAACAGGAAAGAAAGAACGAAAATGAATAATAAATGAACCAGTTGGGGGGAAAATGAATGAACGAATGAACGAACAGAAAAGAAAACCAGTGCGTAAATGAAAAGAACGAAGGAAAGATAGACAAATACATAGAAAACAAAAAGAGGACCCCACCCCAGAAAAGAAAACAGTACCCCCATCTCAGAAAACAAAAACAGGACTCCTATCCCTGAAAACCAGAAACAAGAGGACCCTATCCTGAAACGAAGATGACCCAGAAAAAAAGGACCCCTATCCCGAAAACGAAAGATGACCCCATCCCAGAAAACGAAAACAGAGACCCCATTCCAGAAAACGAAAACAGGACCCCCATTCCAGAAAACGAAAACAGGACCCCCATTCCCAGAAAAGAAAACAGACCACTCCAGAAAAGAAACAGGACCACCATCCCAGAAAACGAAGAGAGGGACCGCCATTCCAGAAAACGAAAACAGGACCCCCATTCCAGAAAACGAAAACAGGACCCGCATTCCTGAAAATGAAAACAGGACCGTCATTCCAGAAAACGAAAACAGGACCCCCATTCCAGAAAACGAAAACAGGACCCCCATTCCAGAAAACGAAAACAGGACCCCCATTCCAGAAAATGAAAACAGGACCCCAATTCCAGAAAACGAAAAGAGGACCGCCATTCTGGAAAACGAAAAGAGGACTCCCATCCTTGAAAGCGAAAACAGGACTCCCATCCTTGAAAGCGAAAACAGGACTCCCATCCTTGAAAGCGAAAACAGGACTCCCAATCCTAGAAAACGAAAACAGTAACCTCATTCTAGAAAACGAAAACAGTAACCCCATTCTAGAAAACGAAAACAGGACCCCCATCCCAGAAAACGAAAAGAGGACTCCCATCCTAGAGAACGAAAAGATGACCCCCACCCCAGAAAACGGAAAGAGGACTCCCATCCTAGAAAATGAAAACAGTAACCCCATTCTAGAAAACGAAAAGAGGACCGCCATCCTAGAAAACGAAAACAGGACCCCCATCCCAGAAAACGGAAAGAGGACTCCCATCCCAGAAAATGAAAACAGTAACCCCATTCTAGAAAACGAAAAGAGGACCGCCATCCTAGAAAACGAGGACTCCCATCCTAGAAAACGAAAAGAAGACCGCCATTCTAGAAAACGGAAAGAAGATTCCCATCCCAGACAACAAAATGAGGACCCCCATCCCCCCAAACCACGATCCCCATCCCACCCCGTGCCTGCATTTACCTGGCAGCGATTCGTCGGACCTCTGGAGGCCGCTGCGGACGCACACGTCTTCCTGCCAGGCACGTGCGGCCGTTTCCACTTTGGGCGACACCACCATGGACTTGGGGCGCGAGCGCATCCCAGACCCCCAGCGCTTGCTCTTGGAGCTCCCGCCTTTCTTCTCCACGCCGTTGTCCAGCACCACCACGGGTTCGGACTTGGAAGCTTTCTTGTT
>CM065747.1:35743682-35746182 GCA_033310375.1 Conus canariensis
TTCTTTACAACACTATTCCACCTGTGGTGTGCGCGTTAAAGAAGGCGGTGAGGTACACACTGACCCCCGACCAGTATTCAACCTGTGGTGTGCGAGTTACACTTTCTTTCCTTCTTTCTGCTTACGCAGGCTGATACTCCTGCGGACACTGCCTGTATAGGCAGGCTGTGGAGTTTTGTGTATATGACCGTTTTTTTTAAATCCCGCCATTAAGGCAGCTATAGTCCATCTTCGGGGAAGGTGCATGCTATGTGTAACGTGTCATCCATACCAACGGCCAAACTGGCCTTCTCTTCAAAAAAGTTGGTGATGGGATTTTACGTGTGTGCAAGATGTGTCGTGCGTTCACACACGGAACCTCGATTTAGTCTCATTCGAAGGACTGTATGGAAAATGGAGTCAGAACCAATGTTAATTCCGAGGGAAAAATCCCCCTGTACCGAAATTCAACCCGCAACCCCAGGATCACAAGTCCGGCGCTCTACCAACTGAGCTATTCCGGCCCCCTGCGCGAGTTATAGAAGGCGGTGAGGTACACAGGGACCCCCAACCAGTATTCCACCTGTGGTGTGCGAGTTACAGAAGGCGGTGAGGTACACAGGGACCCCCAACCAGTATTCCACCTGTGGTGTGCGAGTTATAGAAGGCGGTGAGGTACACAGGGACCCCCAACCAGTATTCCACCTGTGGTGTGCGAGATATAGAAGGCGGTGAGGTACACAGGGGCCCCCAATCCCGTATTCCACCTGTGGTGTGCGAGTTATAGAAGGCGGTGAGGTACACAGGGGCCCCCAATCAGTCAGCCAAATCTCACGGACAGGTAATGTTGTGCACCAGTCGGGCACTGAGCAGTGCAGTGCAACACGCCCAAAGCTGGGGTTTTGTTTATTGTGTGACACGTCTTAAACCAAACAATTTCAAACCACTCAACCGTTCCGATTTATGCTTGAATCTCTCGGAAAAGCGTGCCTCCATCCCCCCTCCCCACCCCCGTTCCCCTCCACTCCCTTCACGCAAGTCATTCAATCCAGCCATGCACACCCACACCCATTACAGTGTCATGTTGCAGACCCAGCGCTAACAGTCCGTCCACTTGGAGCAGTCAGGGTCAGGTCGTCGTGTGGCAACCCACCTGAGGAGACACTGCACTGCTCTCAAGTGTCTGTTCGATGGTGCCCAGTGGTGCCTGTTCTGGTCTAACATCCACAGGATACCAACTCCTGAGTCTCCTGCTTAGAACAGTGATTGTTGTGTCGGGGAAGCAGCGTGAGTCAGCGGTCAGAACGGCGCCTTTACGTCTGTCCCACGACAGCTCCCGCCAACGTGCCGAATGTGACACGGACTCCCTACAAGACTGGGTGTAGGTTTGTAGTGGAAACAGGTCGCCACGACAGCCGGGCAAGGTTACTTGGCAATATTGTTGTCTGACATGAGATCATCCCCCCATCGCTCACACTCCCCAATCATCCCCCCCCCTCTCCCCCAATCCCCTCCACACAACAGTCCAGAAACTGTACCCACTGACCCGTTCTGGGGCATGGGGTGACACAACGTAAAGTCGCAAAACAAGAATTACCTCTGAAACAATGAGTCATTTTGAAGTCTTCAGTTTGACATATATTACGTATAATTACGTAATGAAAGCATGCAGTGATTGCACAAAGAAAGAAACAGGCTATGACGATATCTTTCCCATCTTAATAGATTTGTCTGAATAGAAACATGCACCCGCCCTGCTCTGAACAGCACGCAAAAAAAACAAAAAAAACAAAAAAACAACAACAAAAAAATTTTGGTTCTCAACAGTTTCTTGGAATTAACCTATTTTTTCGACAATCGTTAAATTTTGAACATTTCATTATGAAATGAAAGTGGTCTCCAATCATATGCTTTTCACAATCAAACCAAACACGTTGTTCTCGTGCAACAGTGTAACGCCTTTAAGCTTCGATTGGGCAATTTGCGACGGCTACACATCAAGCTACAAGTTGTTGTATATGTAGACTATCTGGTGAGTTTACAAACTATTTTTCTCCTCGTTTTTGAACTGGTCGCCACTGACAAGGCAGACAGACATGGACACACACGGCTCATTGACACACCTCCTCAGTGTCATGGTGCAGCAGGGGTTTGACCTCTCGACTGTGCTGCTCCTCCAGCAAAGTCTTCATGGGCTTGACCGCTTTGGCCACGCCTCCCACCGACAACGAAGTGGACAGTTTGCTGGTAGCTGCAAACACACACACACACACACACACACACACACACATACACACACACACACACACACACACACACACATACGCGCGTGCGCGTGCGCGCGCGCGCGCACACACACACACACACACACACACACACACATGCACATTCAAGTACACATAACACAGGCGCACTACTATATGACATGTAAACAAAGTATACACGGTCTCACTCTTTGATTTGTATTTCTCTCGAACTACCTCCCTCATACTGATACGCTCCTTCTAACTGTTTGATTTGT
>CM065747.1:35758682-35786182 GCA_033310375.1 Conus canariensis
GGTGATGGTGATGGTGATGGTGGTGGTGATGGTGATGGTGATGGTGATGGTGGTGGTGATGGTGATGGTGATGGTGGTGGTGATGGTGATGGTGACGGTGGTGTTGGTGATGGTGATGGTGAGGTGGTGGTGATGGTGATGGTGATGGTGATGGTGTGGTGTGTGATGGTGGTGGTGATGGTGGTGGTGATGGTGATGGTGGTGTTGGTGATGGTGATGGTGGTGGTGATGGTGGTGGTGATGGTGATGGTGGTGGTGATGGTGATGGTGATGGTGGTGTGATGGTGATGGTGATGGTGACGGTGGTGTTGGTGATGGTGGTGGTGATGGTGTGGTGATGGTGGTGGTGATGGTGATGGTGATGGTGATGGTGGTGGTGATGGTGATGGTGATGGTGACGGTGGTGATGGTGATGGTGGTGGTGATGGTGTTGGTGATGGTGGTGGTGATGGTGATGGTGATGGTGATGGTGGTGGTGATGGTGATGGTGATGGTGATGGTGACGGTGGTGTTGGTGATGGTGATGGTGGTGGTGGTGGCGGTGGTGGTGGTGATGATGGTGATGGTGGTGGTGGTGGCGGTGGTGGTGGTGATGGTGATGGTGGTGGTGGTGGCGGTGGTGGTGGTGATCGGGACTGTGGAAGAGAAGGATAAGGAGGGAGGAAGACATGGATGGTAGGTTACAAAAAAGACGTGGGATAGTCAAGAAGCGAAGAAAAAGCCAGTGGTGTGAGTCTGCCACGAGGCAGTGTTTTTTTTATTGTTACCTTTCTTTCTTACCTTTAGTTTTCCCACTGGCTTGACCTGAAAGCTGATTTGATTTCCTTCTTATCTCTCCTGTATCTAACGGTCTAATTAATTGATCTTTCTCTTTCCCAATTCTATACCAATAGGTGTATTTTTGCCTCTCCTCTCTCTCTCTCTCTCTCTCTCTCTCTCTCTCTCTCTCTCTCTCTCTCTCTCTCCCCTCTCTCTCTCTCTTCGATAAAACTTTGGATACTTATGGCTTTTCTTTTGTTTGGGTAAATGGTGGAGTGAATTAAGAAAAACTGTTTTTACGTGAACTTAAACAACGCGTGATTGACTGTTACAGACAAAATTGGGATAGTAAAACACTTAATAGTGAGAGATATTCAGCATATCGTTCCTTCAAATCCTTATGGCAGCCTGAGAAATATTTAACTGATATTACAATTCCTAAATTTCGCAACGTGTTCGTGAGATTTCCACCTGGTACTAGTGATTTGAATGTCCATCAAATATATGCACTAAACTCCAAAAACTGTCCATTCTGTAATCAAATCGAGTACGAAATACATTTTTTGATTGTTTGTCCATCCTATAAAGATTTAAGAGATAAATACATTTTGCCTCATACTAGAAACGTTCATCAAGTATCATTGTTTCTTTTACTGCACAGCCCTGATATGGCCCTGTGCGGTCGGCTGGGCTATAAGCAACATTACCTTACCTCTTTTACTGCAAAATGAAAAGAGAATTGTAACTCGCTCTGTAGCTATGTTCATTTTTAAAGCACTAAAACGAAGAGAGGAACTGTTGTCAGTTAACACACAAATGCCAGAGTAATTTCAGGAAGAACACTTTGTCATGCAAATATTTTCTTTCATAATTTTCAGTATATGCGCCGAGCGCGTGTGTGTTCTACTTTTGTTCTTGACCTCATTGCAGATAGGTCGGTGGCCTTTGCAATCAAACTATTTGAGTTGAGTTGAGTTGAGTTGAGTCTCTCTGTCTGTCTGTCTGTCTGTCTGTCTGTCTCTCTCTCTCTCGACCCAAACTTGATTTGCTTTTCTCTCCCAATTTTCAACTGGATCCAGAGCTAACTCGTTCTTCTTCTCCATCTTTCCACAAACTAGACCCAAAGTTTTTTTTTTTTTCTAAATTCTTTTGACGATCCCACCAGGCAATGACGGTACTCTTCACATCATTCAACACCATGATATCCCGGCAACAACAAGGCACAGTGTTGGTCGGGAGATGGGAGTTAACACGCTCAGCGGCGCATCCATCACCTGAATGAAACTCGACTTGTGTGGTTCCAGGCTTCCCATGGCAACCCACAACGAACACAACTCTGGGTCGGGGCCGGCCCGGGCCGAACCAGTCCCCCCCTCCCCCCACATTCGCTGGCACTTAGGCATTAAGTCAGTTTTGGTAACTGATACTATTACAATACTGTGGAGTTCGTTGTGTCATCCTGCTCAAGGGACAACTTGAATCCTTGCAGTGTCTTTTCGTGTGCTACTATCATATTTTTATGTTGTTGACAACTCTGAGCTCATTTTTTTAGGACGTTTGATTTATATATGGAAAAACAGAATCAGAACATCATTAAGAGATTTGAGCTCTCTCTCTCTCTCTCTCTCTCTCTCTCTCTCTCTCTCTCTCTCTCTCTCTCTTTCTCTCTCTCTCTCTCTCAGATGTTAAAAACTGATTTTTACATTGACAACTGATGTACAGTAATTTTTCTTTCCTTTCGTATTTCACGTTTCATGTTACTGATTGCAAACAAAAAATAAATAAAAATAAAGAACATGCACAAGACCAGAGATGCGGTTTGGAGCCACGGACATCCAAGTCGGAAATGACTTACAAAAACCAAGGACAACTCGGGAAAGCGTAGAAGTGCGCTAAAGTCAAACGAATCCTAGATTCGTCATTTGATTCTGGCCCGCTTTACAGATTCGCATAGAAATGACATGACCTCAACCTTGGGCAGCAAACATTCCATCTCTCCACCGCGTTTTGTTAGAAATCGGTTTTCACGTAATTTTGGTGACAGACAGACAGACAGACAGACAGACAGACACAGACAAACCAACAGACGTCGGATGACAACATATCATCGTTAGTAGAGGTCATGACGAAATGACACAGGTCACGAGCGTGACGCGGACTCACGTTGTCCACCTCGGTGAAGTACTTGATGATGGGCAGGGCGACGAACTGTCCGCTGTGCTCTTTGGGCAGGATGGAGTTGATGCCCACGGCCTGCACGCCCTCCTTGGCCTTGTTCAGGCTCATGTCGTCTGCTGTAAGGCAGGAGCAGACACAGTGGTTACGGTCCTCTGTGTGTGTGTGTGTGTGTGTGTGTGTGTGTGTGTGTGGTATATGTGTGTGTGTGCGTGTGTGTGTGTGTGTGTGTGTTGTGTGTGTGTGTGTGTTTGTGTGTGTATGTGTGTGTGTGTGTGTGTGTGTGTGTGTGTGTGTGTGTGTGTGTGTGTGTGTGGGAGTATGTGCGCGCGCGCTGTGGTGTGTGTGTGTGTGTGTGTGTGTGTGTGTGTGTGTGTGTGTGTGTTCAGTACACGGCATTCCAGCATTTGTGTACCTTGTATCTATCTTCTTTGCATGTCTTTGCCTCCTCTCTCTCCTCTCTCTCTCTCTCTTCTCTCTCTCGCTCTGGCTGGCTGTTTGTTTCTCTCTGTCTGTCTGCCCAATCTCTTTCTCTCTTCTCTCGCTCTCTCTGTTGAATAATCTATCTCTGTCTCTGTATCCTTGTCTCTCTGTCTCGGTCTCTCTCTCTCTTTCACACACACACACACACACGCGTGCTCGCGCGCGCGCACGCATATACAACCACCTATCTATCTATCTATCCAGATACAGATACATGGATAGACAGACGATTAGAAGAATAGATAGAAAGATAGGTAGATAGAGACAAAGAGAGAGAGAGAGAATATATATATAGAGAGAGAGACAGACAGATAGATAGATAAACAGACAGACAGACAGACAGACAGACAGACAGAGAAACAGATAGAGAGGTATCACTTTCGAAACAGAAGAAAGACATGACCGAGGCTTTACCATTGAGATCCAGGAACAGGACAGGAGAGTGCTCCTCCACATTGGGGGGTGGTTTCCTGCATGGTCAACAGAGACACAAAGAACATTGGGGGGTGGTTTCCTGCATGGTCAACAGAGACACAAAGAACATTGAGGGGTGGTTTCCTGCATGGTCAACAGAGACACAAAGAACATTGGGGGGTGGTTTCCTGCATGGTCAACAGAGACACAAAGAACATTGGGGGTGGTTTCCTGCATGATCAACAGAGACACAAAGAACATTGGGGGGTGGTTTCCTGCATGGTCAACAGAGACACAAAGAACATTGGGGGTGGTTTCCTGCATCGTCAACAGAGACACAAAGAACATTGGGGGGTGGTTTCCTGCATGATCAACAGAGAAACAAAGAACATTACGGGGTGGTTTCCTGCATGGTCAACAGAGACACAAAGAACATTGAGGGGTGGTTTCCTGCATGGTCAACAGAGAAACAAAGAACATTGGGGTGGTTTCCTGCATGGTCAACAGAGACACAAAGAACATTGAGGGGGGTTTCCTGCATGGTCAACAGAGAAACAAAGAACATTGGGGTGGGGGTGGGGGTTTCCTGCATGGTCAACAGAGAAACAAAGAACATTGGGGTAGGGGGGGTTTCCTGCATGGTCAACAGAGACACAAAGAACATTGGGGTGGGGGGGTGGGGTTCCTGCATGGTCAACAGAGAAACAAAGAACATTGGGGTAGGGGGGGGTTTCCTGCATGGTCAACAGAGACACAAAGAACATTGGGGTAGGGGGGGTTTCCTGCATGGTCAACAGAGACACAAAGAACATTGGGGGGTGATTTCCTGCATGATCAACAGAGATACAAAGAACATTAGGGGGTGGTTTCCTGCATGGTCAACAGAGACACAAAGAACATTGGGGGGTGGTTTCCTGCATGATCAACAGAGACACAAAGAACATTGAGGGGTGGTTTCCTGCATGGTCAACAGAGACACAAAGAACATTACGGGGTGGTTTCCTGCATGGTCAACAGAGACACAAAGAACATTACGGGGTGGTTTCCTGCATGGTCAACAGAGACACAAAGAATCATTGGCGGGAGGTTTCCTGCATGGTCAACAGAGAAACAAAGAACATTGGGGTGGGTGGGTGGGTTTCCTGCATGGCCAACAGAGACACAAAGAACATTGGGTGGGGGGGGGGGGGTTCCTGCATGATCAACAGAGACACAAAGAACATTGGCGGGTGGTTTCCTGCATGGTCAACAGAGACACAAAGAACATTGGGGGGTGGTTTCCTGCATGGTCAACAGAGACACAAAGAACATTGGGGGGGGGGGGGGGGGGGGTTCCTGCATGGTCAACAGAGACACAAAGAACCGTGTCAAGCAGTCAGATGCTTGGCTGTACACCCACCGCAACCTAAAATATTACATTCCACACACTCAAAAAACTTGCGTCCACTCAACATTTGGACAGACGGGGATACATGCACGTACAAGAAGACAGACAGACAGACAGACACTCATTCATTTTCAAACATATTCACACACACACACAAACACGGATGCTCATACCCCAACAGACGCACACATAGAGATCATCCCACATAACACACACATAAACACACGACAGCGAACACACACACACACACACACACACACACACACACACACACCACACACACACACACACAACACAACGTACGCACACGAGTGCGTGCGCACACGACACGCACACCAACACCGAGAGAAACCAGTTCCTTGTCATGTTAACTTTTGGTTGTACTGATTCACACACCACACACACACACACACACACACACACACACACACACACACACACACACACGCACACTGACCAATCCGCCGGCGCGCCAGGGATGCAGCTACCGGGGGAGGGAACCAGAACAGCATTTCGCTCTTCCGTCAAACACACCCACTGCTCAATCAGCGCTCTCTCGCGCTCACAGTCCGCCTCTGTCTTGTCTGTGAAGTCATTAAAACAACAAAAAAAAGACTATAATAATAATAATGATAGTAATCATCATCATCATTATAGCATCACCGTAATCATATCAACAATCACGAAGAGGTGATAATGTGTAATCTTGACTGTTACGTGAATAACAATAATGGTTGTTATGATAAAAATGACAGTGGTCGTCATCATCATCACATCATCATCATCATCATTATCATAATCATAACAGTAAGCATGAAGAGGGGATAATTCACACAAAAATTCACATAGAGAGAAAAAAAATCTTTTGTGATCATGATGATCATCTTCATCATCACATCATCATCACATTCATAACAAATATGATGAACAGGAGATAATACGTAAAAACAGACAGACAGACAAACACACACACATACACAAACACACACACTCACAGAGAAAAAAAACACCTCTTTACTCCTAATCATAGTATTTATGATTTCACAAGCTTGTATAACCACACACCACACACACACACACACACACACACACACACACACACACACACACACACACACACACCACCACGCACACACACACACACACACACACACACACAACACACACACACCACACACACACACACACACACACACACTCCACTCACCCCCACCCATCCGTAGGTTCTTCCAGCACGAACGTCACGTCCAACAGCACCTGCTTTGTGGATCAGTCTCTGGATCTGCTCATCCAGGTACTGCTTCCGCCGGGCCAGCGCCGAGGACCAGCGGTCCCTCAGGATGCCGAGGTCCTCCTCCTGGTAGGAGTCCAGCCCCCTCTGCAGCTTGGAGCGCACGGCCAGGCAGCCGATGTGCAGGGACGACACGCCCTCACAGATCAGGGGCAGCGTGCCGGAGTTGGCCACCGGCTTCACGCGCACCAGCACCCGTCTGGAATGACCCTGGAGGAAGCAAAGTGCCGGTAACAGGAATGGAAAGAGGAACGTGACGTCTGGAATGACCCTGGTTAAAACAAAGTGCCGGTAACAGGAATGGAAAGAGGAACGTGACGTCTGGAATGCCCTGGAGGAAACAAAGTGCCGGTAACAGGAATGGAAAGAGGAACGTGATGACCTACCATGGTGACACAAGAGTGGTAGTTTGGCTGTTCTTGACTCACGTGTGATGAAGACACTTCACAGTGGCAAGTACTTTAGAAATGACGTCATAAGTTTTTTGTTTTATTTCGTTTACGGGAGTTTCAATTAGCTGGAATCTGCGGGCACGTGCCCCCTCCACCCCCACCTCCTCGTCATTCTTTCCAATACTTTGATTTCATGGAGAGCATTATCCTTACGATGAAGTGGGGAACAGCACCAAGGCAAGCACATGCACACAGATCCACTCTTTCACTCGTGCACATATGTAGGCGTCAAGAAGAACAAGAAGAAGATGATGAGACAAAAGGACGGATAACTTTCCTCAGTGGTACCTGAATACATCTACAAGATGAGACAATAGGATGGAGAACTTTTTGTGTTACCTGAATGCATCGCTAGCAAGATGAGATAATGCTAGGGAGTACTTTCTCCTTAGTGCTACCTGATTATATCAATTAGAAGATGCGACAATAGGAATGAAGAACCCTTCCTAACGTATCAGCAACGGCAAGAAGATGAGATAATACGATGGATAACAGTACAGGGTAAAGGACCTTCCCTTGCGTTACCCGAAATTCATCAACAAAAAGCAGATAGAACGACAGAATGAAAAACCTTACCTAGAGTTATCTGAATATATCAACAAAAAGCATCACAGGATGGTAAACCTCACCTAGATTTATCTGAATTCATCAGCTGCAAGGTGTTAGGTGAATGTAACAACATGATAGGATGCAGAATCTCCATCAGCTAAAAACATGATAAGATAGAGAATCTCCATCAGCAACAACATGATAAGAAAGAGAATCTCCATCAGCATAAACATAAGATAGAGAATCTCCATCAGCAACAACATGATAAGATAGAGAATCTCCATCAGCATCAACATAAGATAGAGAATCTCCATCAGCAACAACATGATAAGATAGAGAATCTCCATCAGCAACAACATGATCAGATAGAGAATCTCCATCAGCAACAACATGATAAGAAAGAGAATCTCCATCAGCATCAACATAAGATAGAGAATCTCCATCAGCAACAACATAAGATAGAGAATCTCCATCAACAACATAAGATAGAGAATCTCCATCAGCAACAACATAAGATAGAGAATCTCCATCAACAACATAAGATACAGAATCTCCATCAGCAACAACATAAGATAGAGAATCTCCATCAGCATCAACGTAAGATAGAGAATCTCCATCAGCAACAACATGATAAGATAGAAAATCTCCATCAGCAACATGATAAAATGGAGAATCTCCATCAGCAACATGATAAAATGGAGAATCTCCATCAGCAACATGATAAGATCGAGAATCTCCATCAGCATCAACATAAGATGGAGGATCTCCATCAGCAACAACATGATAAGATAGAGAATCTCCATCAGCAACAACATGATGATAAGATAGAGAATCTCCATCAGCATCACCATGACAGGGTGGAGAGCCACCCGTACCCCAGTCGTTACCTGACGGAGTTGGAAGACGCCGGCACAGGGGACGTCCGATTTGGGCAGCACCTGAACCGGGGTGTACTCCCCTTGGTCGTTCAGCTCGTGGAACTCCACCCACATCTCCAGCTTGCGCATCACCTCACTCCACCTGGACCACCACGGGGTCGGAGGGATCAATGTCGTGCAGGTCAAGTGTCAGGAAGTCGATCAAGACCAATCAGATCAGCTTTAAGTTGATTGAAGTCGGGTTAATGATTAAGTCAAAACGAGAGATGTCAAGTCGAATCAAGGGGAGTCAATCGGAGTCATGTCAAATCAAGTCGAGTCGAGTCGAGCCAAATGGACTCGAGTTAGGTCGAGAAAAGTCGAATCGAATCAGTCAGTTTGGATATCGGGTCAAGTCGAAGTCAAACCAGGTCAGTCCGAATGAAGTCAAGTCAAACTGACTGAGGTCAAGTCCACCTAATTCACACGAAAACCAAGTCAAGTCCTTGAGTCAAGTGTTTGGCATCATCTCGCGATTAGAAATTACAGTGTCGTTTTACATAAAACAAATAAACAAAACAACACACGTGCATGCAACAAACTGAAACACATCGTTTCAATATCAAAAAAGCACCACAAAACATAAACGAGTAAGGATATTTCATGTCAAATAATAAAAGCGTCATACACTTCTGAAGTGTGGATTGGAAAGGCTGGAGGAGGGGAGGTGGGGGGGGAGGTGAGAGGGGATGGGTGGCAGGGGCAGTCAGATGGTCAGATCATTCTGCTGCGGAGCAAAGGGTCATGATTTGAACCAGTCGTGGCTTCGTGTTCTTACACCTTGAAACCCTCTCTGTCCCCCCCCCCCAACACCCCACAACACACTGTACATGGGACCTGATTCAGTTCTGGGATGGTCAAAGCACGAAGACAAAGGAAAAGTGATGGAGAGGAGGAAGGAGAGGGGGAGAGAGAGAGAGAGAGAGAAGGAGAGGAGGGGGAGAGAGAGAGAGAGAGAGAGAGGGGGGAGAGAGAGAGAGAAGAGAGAGAGGGAAGAAGGGAGAGAGAAGAGAAGATAGAAGAGAGAGAGAGAGAGAGGGAGAGAGAGGAGAGAGAGAGAGAGAGAGAGAGGGAAAGAGAGAGAGAGAAGAGAGAGAGAGAGAGAGAGAGAGAGAGAGAGAGAGGAGAGGAGGCTCATCCATCCTATTCCCAGTCACTGAGAACATCCTCCCTAGATCGTGAATACAACGACACCACATTTCAACAGACAACACCTCCACTCTCCAGTCTTTCCATTCTTTCTTCCACCTCTTTCCTCCCCAGACCCCACCCCGTCTAGCACCCATCTGCCTGTCAGACGTCAGCCATTGCAAGAACAGTTCCTTTCCTGAACCGAAAGTGCCTGACCCCACACTTCAGTGGACAGCCCCCGCCGCCCCGGTCCTTCCTCTTCCTCTCTTGCCCCCAACAGGTGTTGTAGCACCCACCTGTTTGCTGAAGGTCGTGTCTTGACCTCCGGAACGTCAGTAATGCACGGCATCTTTCCTAAACCATGACAGCAACGATTCCACATTTAAATGGCCAGCGCTCCCTCTCCAGACAGAAAGACTCTTAGATCGGGTATTTAAGTACCCATCTGGGGGCCGGAATAGCTCAGTTGGTACAGCGCCGGACTCGTGATCCTGGGGTTGCGGGTTCGAATTTCAGTACAGGGGGGTTTTTCCCTCGGAGTTAACATTGGTTCTGACTCCATTCCCCATACAGTCCTTCGAATGAGACGATAAACCGAGGTTCCGTGTGTGAACGCACGCACAGCATCTTGCACACACGTACAATCCCATCACCAACTTTCGGAAGAGAAGGCCAGTTTGGCCGTTGGTATGGATGACACGTTACACATAGCATGCACCTTCCCCGAAGATGGAGTATGGCTGCCTTAATGGCGGGATAAAAAACGGTCATACACACAAAACTCCACTGCTTGTTTATACAGGCAGTGTCCCCAGGAGTATCGGCCTGCGTACGCAGAAAAAAGAAAAAAGTACCCATCTTTCCTAAATCTTGACAGCAATGGTTCCACACTTAAAGACTCAGCCTCACTCCCCCGTCTTTCTCTCCATCCCCTCCATGTACAGCAGGTATTCCAGTTCCCACCTGTCCGCTAGGGAGCGTGTCTTGGCCTGAGCAGCGTCAGCGACGGACAGCATCCTTCCCAGGCCGTGACTACGATGACCCCACACCTCGATGGACAGAGCCCCGTCCGAGCAGAACTCGATGAACTCCTCCGTGATGGGGATTCGGAACTCCTGGAAAGAGAAGGGACTTGGTATTATGAAGTGACAATGATCACCCCTAAATCCTGCAAAGAGAAGGGACTAGGTATTATGAAGTGACAATGACCAACCCTAAATCCTACAAAGGGGACTAGGTATTATGAAGTGACAATGATCACCCCTAAATCCTGCAAAGAGAAGGGACTAGGTATTATGAAGTGACAATGATCACCCCTAAATCCTGCAAAGAAAAGGGACATGGTATTATGAAGTGACAATGATCACTCCTAAATCCTGCTTTGAAAAGGGACTAGGTATTATGAAGTGACAATGATCACCTCTAAATCCTGCTTTGAAAAGGGACTAGGTATTATGAAGTGACAATGATCACCTCTAAATCCTGCTTTGAAAAGGGACTAGGTATTATGAAGTGACAATGATCATCCCGAAATCCTGCTTTGAAAAGGGACTAGGTATTATGAAGTGACAATGATCACCCGAAATCCTGCAAAGAAAGGGGACTAGGTATTATGAAGTGACAATGATCACCCCTAAATCCTGCAAAGGGGACTAGGTATTATGAAGTGACAATGATCACCCCTAAATCCTACGATGAAAGGGGACTAGGTATTATGAAGTGACAATGATCATTCCTACATCCTGCAAAGGGGACTAGGTATTATGAAGTGACAATGATCATCCCTAAATCCTGCTTTGAAAAGGGACTAGGTATTATGAAGTGACAATGACCACCCCGAAATCCTGCAAAGAAAAGGGACTAGGCATTATGGAGTGACAATGATCACCCTAAATCCTGCAAAGGGTACTAGCTATTATGAAGTGACAATGATCATCCCTAAATCCTGCGATGAGAGGGGACTAGGTATTATGAAGTGACAATGATCATCCCTACATCCTGCAAAGGGGACTAGATATTATGAAGTGACAATGATCATCCCTAAATCCTGCGATGAGAGGGGACTAGGTATTATGAAGTGACAATGATCATCCCTACATCCTGCAAAGGGGACTAGGTATTATGAAGTGACAATGATCATCCCTAAATCCTGCGATGAGAGGGGACTAGGTATTATGAAGTGACAATGATCATCCCTACATCCTGCAAAGGGGACTAGGTATTATGAAGTGACAATGATCATCCCTACATCCTGCAAAGGAGACTAGGTATTATGAAGTGACAATGATCACCCCTAAATCCTGCAAAGGGGACTAGGTATTATGAAGTGACAATGATCATCCCTACATCCTGCAAAGGGGACTAGGTATTATGAAGTGACAATGATCATCCCTAAATCCTGCGATGAGAGGGGACTAGGTATTATGAAGTGACAATGATCATTCCTACATCCTGCAAAGGGGACTAGGTATTATGAAGTGACAATGATCATCCCTACATCCTGCAAAGGGGACTAGGTATTATGAAGTGACAATGATCATCCCTACATCCTGCAAAGGGACTAGGTATTATGAAGTGACAATGATCACCCCTAAATCCTGCAAAGAAAAGGAACTAGGTATTATGAAGTGACAATGATCATCCCTTTATCCTGCAAAGGGGACTAGATATTATGAAGTAACAATGATCATCCCTACATCCTGCAAAGGGGACTAGGTATTATGAAGTGACAATGATCATCCCTACATCCTGCAAAGGGGACTAGGTATTATGAAGTGACAATGATCATCCCTACATGCAAGTGGACTAGTATATGAAGTGACAATGATCATGCCTACATCCTGCAAGGACTACTATTATGAAGTGACAATGATCATCCCTACATCCTGCAAAGGGGACTAGCTATTATGAAGTGACAATGATCACCCCTAAATCCTGCAAAGGGGACTAGGTATTATGAAGTGACAATGATCACCCCTAAATCCTGCAAAGGGGACTAGGTATTATGAAGTGACAATGATCACCCCTAAATCCTGCAAAGGGGACTAGGTATTATGAAGTGACAATGATCACCCCTAAATCCTGCAAAGGGGACTAGGTATTATGAAGTGACAATGATCACCCCTAAATCCTGCAAAGGGGACTAGGTATTATGAAGTGACAATGATCACCCCTAAATCCTGCGATGAAAGGGGGGCTAAAAGTTCTGAGGTATCAATGATCATCCCAAAATCCTGTAAGGAAAAGGGACTAAGTATTATGAAGTGACAATGATCACCTGGAACTCTTGAAGAAACGTTAGTGATAATCATCATCCAATCCTGCAAGGAAAGGGGGGCTAAGTATTATGAAGTAACAATGATCTGGAACTCCTGCAAGGCAGCGGGATAAGTATTATGAAGCTACAAATCAACATAAAAAAACCCCTCTGATTCTGTAGTTCTTCATGCCCTGTTCTCGTGGTGAGCTCAGTTTCCATTTCCTGTTGATGGCCGTGACTTTGTAAGGTTCATGTCAGGGAACAAAACGAAACAAAGAAATGAAAATAAATGGGTAGGAACACACACACACACACACACACACACACACACACACACACACACACACACACACAACACACACACAGAGGGAAAAACATTACGTCCTACAACAAAACAACAACAAACAAACAAAACAAAAACAAAAGCACACAGAAAACGATCGCAATTCATGACAAGACGGCTAAACAATTACTGTCTTTATGGCAGTGAATATAGAACCTTAGCCTTGATTTCTCACGTCTAGGTTTTATTACCAAAGAACTTCCAGAAAACGGGAGAGCTATGTGTATAAAAAAAAAAGCCCACGGCATCCGCACAGGGACGAGTCAGTTGGTTTGTTTGTTCAACGGCTAGCAAGATTATGTGAAACTATGTAACGTATTTAATGACACTTCCTTACTACATCGCTATGTCACCGAGGGACGCATTTTCTCGTGCAGATCTTACTACAATGCTATGTCACCGAGGGACGCATTTTCTCGTGCAGATCTTACTACAATGCTATGTCACCGAGGGACGTATTTTCTCGTGCAGATCTTACAATGCTATGTCACCGAGGGACGCATTTTCTCGTGCAGATCTTACTACAATGCTATGTCACCGAGGGACGTATTTTCTCGTGCAGATCTTACAATGCTATGTCACCGAGGGACGCATTTTCTCGTGCAGATCTTACTACAATGCTATGTCACCGAGGGACGTATTTTCTCGTGCAGATCTTACAATGCTATGTCACCGAGGGACGCATTTTCTCGTGCAGATCTTACTACAATGCTATGTCACCGAGGGACGCATTTTCTCGTGCAGATCTTACTACAATGCTATGTCACCGAGGGACGCATTTTCTCGTGCAGATCTTACTACAACGCTATGTCACCGAAGGACGCATTTTCTCCTGCAGACCTTACTACAACGCTATGTCACCGAGGGATGCATTTTCTCGTGCAGATCCGTGGTGTGGATCCGTACCAAATGGCGGATCTTGGATCTGTTCGGCAACATAATTAAACAATTTTCATTGGAGTTAATGCTACGAACTGCCAACTATCAACGAAATTATATATTTTCATGGACTGCTAAAACTTGCTCGTAATATGAATGTAGACATTTTGCATTTGCCATACGTCCTACTGTTTTGAAAAAAACAAAATAAAACAAACAAAAAAAAAAACTGCACGGGAAGCAACTCGTTCAGTTGTAGCAATTATTACTTCCCCTGGAATTCTCTTTTCAACTGACTTAATCGGAGGACCGAATATCCATTTTACCTTGACAGAGGTCGTCTGCAGTCTATCAAGTGCCCTTCCAGTATTTTTTTAAATTACTATTTTCTTAATTAAGCCCTTCTGAAGCTAGCAGTATGCCATACACACCCACTTTCCCATGGTTGAAGATGAAGGTAACAGTATGCCATACACACCCACCTTCCCATGGTTGAAGGTGAAGGTAACAGTATGCCATACACACCCACCTTCCCACGGTTGAAGGTGAAGGTAACAGTATGCCATACACACCCACCTTCCCACGGTTGAAGGTGAAGGTAACAGTATGCCATACACACCCACCTTCCCATGGTTGAATGTGAAGGTAACAGTATGCCATACACACCCACCTTCCCATGGTTGAAGGTGAAGGTAACAGTATGCCATACACACCCACCTTCCCATGGTTGAAGGTGAAGCTAGCAGTATGCATACACATCCACCTTCCCATGGTTGAAGGTGAAGGTAGCAGTATGCCATACACACCCACCTTCCCACGGTTGAAGGTGAAGCTAGCAGTATGCCATACACGCACCCACCTTCCCATGGTTGAAGGTGAAGGTAGCAGTATGCCATACACACCCACTTTCCCATGGTTGAAGGTGAAGGTAGCAGTATGCCATACACACCCACCTTCCCATGGTTGAAGGTGAAGGTAGCAGTATGCCACACACACCCACCTTCTCATGGTTGAAGGTGAGGTTAGCAGTATGCCATACACACCCACTTTCCCATGGTTGAAGGTGAAGCTAGAAGTATGCCATACACACCCACCTTCTCATGGTTGAAGGTGAAGCTAGAAGTATGCCATACATACCCACCTTCTCATGGTTGAAGGTGAAGCTAGAAGTATGCCAGACACACCCACCTTCTCATGGTTGAAGGTGAAGCTAGAAGTATGCCATACACACCCCTCTTCTCGTGGTTGAAGGTGAAGCTAGAAGTATTCCATACACACCCACTTTCCCATGGTTGAAGGTGAAGCTAGAAGTATGCCATACACACCCACCTTCTCGTGGCTAAAGGTGAAGCTAGAAGTATGCCATACACACCCACTTTCCCATGGTTGAAGGTGAAGGTAGAAGTATGCCATACACACCCAACTTCTCATGGTTATAGGTGAGGTTAGCAGTATGCTTTACACCTTCTCATGGTTGAAGGTGAAGGTAACAGTATGCCATACACACCCACCTTCTCATGGTTGAAGGTGAAGCTAGAAGTATGCCATACACACCCACCTTCTCATGGTTGAAGGTGAAGCTAGAAGTATGCCATACACACCCACCTTCTCATGGTTGAAGGTGAAGCTAGAAGTATGCCATACACACCCACTTTCCCATGGTTGAAGGTGAAGCTAGAAGTATGCCATACACACCCACCTTCTCATGCTTAAAGGTGAGGTTAGCAGTATGCTTTACACCTTCTCATGGTTGAAGGTGAAGCTAGCAGCGTCCCATACACACCCACCTTCTCATGGTTGAAGGTGAAGGTCGCGGAGTCCTTGCCCTGTTTGTCCAGGTGGTCGGGGTTGATTTCCGGTGGCACCACCACGGTTTCCGCCTGGCCCCAGAAGTTGTACTGGCAGAAGACGAAGTGAGCCAGCGCCGGGGGCAGGCCGCGAGCCTCTCGTATGCAGACCTGGGTCACAGACACCGTGTCGTGAGATGGGAGAAACAAATGATGATACCATATACAGTCATTGGCAGACAGGCGAACAGACAAACACGTAAGTGTGAAGACAATGCACGGTTAGTGCTTACGTGCATACAAACTTCTCCCGGTCCTTTCTGTCATACTTCTCTCTCATCCCTCCAACAGCCCCCCCCCCCCACTTTGTTCTCCACCCCCTCTCTCCCGACGATTACTACTAACAAGCGTCACTTCCCTCACTCTCTCACCGAGCCCTCTCTACCCTCCATCACTTTCTCCACCCACGTCTTCCTATTTTTCCTCTGAGCTCTCTGCTTGGCCTACATCTTTCTGTCGTTTTCCTTTCTTTCTGCTTTTCTCTTGTACTTCATACTTTTCTCTGTATCTTCATACTTTTTTCTGTATCTTCATATTTTTTTTTCTGTGTCTTCATACTTTTCTCTGTATCTTCATACTCTTTTTTCTGTATCTTCATACTTTTTCTGTATCTTCATACTTTTCTCTGTATCTTCATACTTTTTTTTCTGTATCTTCATACTTTTCTCTGTATCTTCATACTTTTTTTCTGTATCTTCATACTTTTCTCTGTATCTTCATACTTTTTCTGTATCTTCATACTTTTCTCTGTATCTTCACTTTCTCTGTATCTTCATACTTTTTTTCTCTGTATCTTCATACTTTTCTCTGTATCTTCATACTTTTCTCTGTATTTTCATACTTTTCTCTGTATCTTCATACTTTTCTCTGTATTTCATACTTTTCTCTGTATCTTCATACTTTTTTTCTGTATCTTCATACTTTTCTCTCTGCATCTTCATACTTTTTTCTCTGTATCTTCATACTTTTCTCTGTATCTTCATACTTTTCCTCTGTATCTTCATACTTTCCCTGTATCTTCATACTTTCTCTGTATCTTCAACTTCATACTTTTCTCTGTATTCTTCATACTTTTCTCTGTATCTTCTATTTTCTGTATCTTCATATTTTTCTCTGTATCTTCATACTTTTTTTTTCTGTATCTTCATACTTTTCTCTGTATCTACATACTTTTCCTGTATCTTCATACTTTTCTCTGTATCTTCATACTTTTCCTCTGTATCTTCATGTTTTTTCCCTGCATCTTCCCACAAGGTTTTAACAGTTCATGTCCTTTATAACCCAGCCGACAACAAGGGGCCATAACAGACCTGGACAAAACAAAGTTTTCATCACCATTACGTACAACGCATGCGCAAAATAGTGGGAGCAACAGTAAGCTGAAAGCTTATGGTGTACTCGGCAAAATTACAGCACGCAATGGATTGACTTGATGGCCGCTCAGCAAAGAAAGTTCACAACTTGAAAGCTCTGCTGTGTAACTTAAGAGAATAATAAAAAAGAGAAAAAAAAGAAGAAACAGAATAGAAAATTAGAAACAAGGACAGAAATACGCCGTAGAAATCCTACGGAATTATGAAGACCCATTTTTAAATGGGTGCTATGGTAGTTAAATATGACGCAAAGAGCACAGGCACAATCAGCCGTGTCTCCCTGATAAGTCCGATCCAGCGGACGAAAGGCCTAGGAGCAAGCAATACAAATAGATCTGCCTTCAGGAGGGATTACAAGGGTTCCTTCATGCAGCTAGCGAAGGGTTTTCATATTTATAATACATTTTCTTAATTTTATGTTCCCATTTTCTTTATCTTCAACCCCCACCCCCTTTTTTCAAAGTTCAAATCTTTGCCAGGTCATTACTATAATGACGGAAGAATTGTTAGCCTGCACTTGTTTTCATCCACTACTTAATTGTTCAGCATTATAGTAGTTAAATTTCCCATGAAATCTTGTTAGTCATTCCAGCATCCTCCTACTGCAATACATCAAACACCGATTACCTCCAAAACTAAACTTGTGAACAGTTTCAAGTATTAACCTATTCGCGTCCTTCTGCACATCTTGATTAACTTTTAAAGGACGTAGTTTTAAATTCGATTTCCTTCTTCTTTCTGTCGATCAGCGTAGCAGTTCTACACGGAACAAACATCAAAGAACCACTGCGATCTAGCTCTACTGATTTTCTTAGTCTGAACTGGTTACAACAACTTTTAATGAAGTAAACAATACCACAGCTAGACAACAGCTGTTCCAAGACGGTTTTGTAACAAGCGTGTCGAAAGTTCGACCAAACACGCACTTGAGATGAATGAATATGAAAGACAGGTGAGTCAGTTAAGGTAAACAATAGGTGAGTCAGTTAAGGTAAACAATAGGTGAGTCAGTTAAGGTAAATATCAGCCACACAAATGAGAAGAATAAGTATTAAGGAAAGGTAAGTCAGTTAAGGGAAACAAATACTTAAACGTTGTACTTGGAGGTGAACGCTTTGAGCAACCCCGAACCTCGCGTATAAATCGAGTATGGCTGAAGAGTGAAAATCGCTGTTGAAAAACAGGAGGACCCTTGAATACAGTGCTGCCCTGTTTCCTATACCTCTAAAAGAAGGAACCAAAACAAAGTAATGACAAAACCCAATCAACTATTGACACTCTTACCAACAGGGATGCAGAATGTAGAGAAAGACACATATATGTTAAGCTGGAAAGAAAATATACAGGGGGAATAATGGTAAAGTTATATATACTACTACTACTACTACTACTACTACTACTACTACCAATGATAACAACAACAATAGTAATAATAATGATAATATTAATGGTGGTGGTGGTAGCAGTAGTAGTAGTAAAAGTAGTAGTAGCCTAATAGTAGTAGTAGTAGTAGTAGTATAGTAGTAGCAGCAGCAGCAGCAGCAACAGCAGCAGCAGTAGTAGTAGCAGTGGCAGCAGCAGTTGTCGCAGTAGTAGTAGAAGGAGCAGCGGCAGCAGTAGCAGAAGTAGTAGTGGTAGTAGTAGTAGTAGTAGTAGTAGTAGCAGTAGCAGCAGCAGCAGTAGTAGCAGAAGCAGCAGCAGCAGCAGCAGTAGTAGTAGCAGCAGCAGTAGTAGAAGTAGTCCCTAATACTAGTACTAAACGCGAGTGCCAGCTGAATGGGGTTCTCAACGTGGCTACAAGGACGCACGCGTATCAAGAGAGGCGCGCCCATGGGCACAGTCGTCTCCTCCTGGTGGCCTTCCGCCGCCAGATCCACGTAACGGTCCAGCACCGCCCCGCCCATCTTGGAGATCTCGATGTGTAGTTTGCCCGCCATCTGCAACGTTCATAATGATAATGCTAAAGATATCACTCAAAATAACACGAATGAGGATGACGACGACGATAAAGACCATCTTAGTGCGTGTTCGTAATGAAATGATGGAAATGATCGTTAATGACACCGATGACGACGACGACGATGAAATATTTCCATGGCGCATTCTTCAGACACCTCGTAGCGTCCTAGTCACATGACAAAAAAAAAAAAAAAGAAAAAAAAAAAAAAAAAAAAAAGAAAGAAAAGAAAAAGTTACGACACAGAAAAATCGAACATGGCTACAGTGTATATGAAACACACACACAAACACCCGCTACCTCCACGCCTCACCAAACACACACACACACACACACACACACACACACACACACACACACACACACACACACACACACACACACACACACACACACACACACACACACACACACACACACACAAACACACACACATCACACACACACACATACACACACACATGACACACGGTGCATAAACACATGCATAGACCAGTCTATCCCATTCTTCCGCTCTCGCAGCCATGCAGTTGCCCCGCCCCCCCCCCCCCCCTCTTCCCCGCCCCCCTCTCTTGCTTTCAACCCCGCCCTCTTTCCGTGCTTCCTTCCAGACCTGACCCATTTTCACGACCACATACCTTTCCCTCCCCCCTCCTTTCCTCACCTTACAACCCCCCCCCCCTCCCTCCCCCGTCCTCCACTTTTCTCCCCTTCGAACAATGGCCAGCTGCCCTTGTTAACCATTTATGAATGCACGGCGCAGCTTCCCTCCCCTTTCCACCTGTTCCCCTTCACCGTCCTCACCCCCGTTCCCCCCCCCCCCTCCCTCTCTAGTCGCTCTTCTCGACACGTAGCTCACTCCAGCTGTCTGAAAATGGGTGGTCACAGCTTGAGATTTGGAAGAGGCGGCTACACATCCCTTACCCCCCACCCCACCCACCCAACATGAACTCCCACCCACCCTTCCTCCACCAGATACCACACACCCCTCTTATCGCTCTTCTCAACACGCAACTCACTCCAGCCGTTTGAAAAAATGGATACTGCAGATTGACGTCTGCAAGAGGCGTTACACACCCCTTACCCCCACCCAGCATGAAACCTCTGCCCCCCCCCCACACACTCTCCAACCAGACACCCACCTCCCCCTGCTGGCTGATGATGGGCACGTGGTACTGCAGCTTCACGTCGTGGAATAGGCACTCCAGGAAGATGTTGGCCACCCCGATCAGCGTGTGGTTCTCCTGGGAGTCATAGAACGGGTCACCCACCTGGGGTGGACCCTCATCCTGTTGGGACAGAAAGACAGACGCACACACGCACGCATGTACGAACGCACGCACGCACGCGTACACACACACACACACACACACACACACACACACACACACACACACACACACACACACACACAATCATAAACAAATAATTAGTAAACGATGAAAAAAGAAAACCCAACAAATATTAGAAATGTGAACGTTCATTACATAATCAAACTCCCACTCCCACAAGAGAGACTTTTCGACTGTACTGGAGACACACTGCCCTTCTCCCCCCACCCGCCCACCTCTCATCTCTCCCTAAGGACAAAACATGGCCGACGACACTGTACAATGGGCAGATCACACTCACCGCAGGGCCTAGCTGCCAGAGGAGGGTTGTCTTAAAGAATCTGAAGGGTTACAAAATGAGACTGTCAAGCCAACTCAACGTGCGTGTGAACAGGCGTGGAAAACAGAAAGAAGACGAGAGAACACAACAACGCAGAGTGACTGTATTTGGACGTGTGAGCCCAGCGAGGCCGAAAAACTGAAAGCGACAGGTCGAATGGAGAAGAAACGAGAGGGTGGGCGGGTTGAATGAATGGGTTTGTCAGAAGGGATGAGGGATGAAGCTATCTAGCAATGGGTTTGTCAGAAGGGATGAGGGATGAAGCTATCTAGCAATGGGTTTGTCAGAAGGGATGAGGGATGAAGCTATCTAGCAATGGATTTGTCAGAAGGGATGAGGGATGAAGCTATCCAGCAATGGGTTTGTCAGAAGGGATGAGGGATGAAGCTATCCAGCAATGGGTTTGTCAGAAGGGATGAGGGATGAAGCTATCCAGCAATGGGTTCATCAGATAGGATGAGGGATGAAGCTATCTAGCAATGAGTTTGTCAGAAGGGATGAGGGATGAAGCTATCCAGCAATGGGTTTGTCAGAAGGGATGAGGGATGAAGCTATCCAGCAATGGGTTTGTCAGAAGGGATGAGGGATGAAGCTATCCAGCAATGGGTTTGTCAGAAGGGATGAGGGATGAAGCTATCCAGCAATGGGTTTGTCAGAAGGGATGAGGGATGAAGCTATCCAGCAATGGGTTTGTCAGAAGGGATGAGGGATGAAGCTATCCAGCAATGGGTTTGTCAGAAGGGATGAGGGATGAAGCTATCCAGCAATGGGTTTGTCAGAAGGGATGAGGGATGAAGCTATCCAGCAATGGGTTTGTCAGAAGGGATGAGGGATGAAGCTATCTAGCAATGGGTTTGTCAGAAGGGATGAGGGATGAAGCTATCTAGCAATGGGTTTGTCAGAAGAGATGAGGGATGAAGCTATCCAGCAATGGGTTTGTCAGAAGGCCGGAAAGAACGGTAAGCCCTCTCTCTTCTCCCGCCCTCTCCCTCCCTCCACCCCAACTCCTTCAAACAACTAAGATCCATTCTTTTCCAGATACAGAAATGCTACATCAGCGTTCGATTCTCTCTCATGCACATGGTAGGCAGGCACTCAAGGTCTGACCAGCGCGCTGGGCTAATGCGTAGGTCAGATATCCGCCGAGTCGTAGCCACAAGACCCTCTTCTATTGTCTCATCTTAGTTGTTAATTCATTTATCCATCAGCTTCAAATCATGCGTAGTGAGGTCTCAAAACTTAGCGGATGTGGTGTAGCGTATATGGACTAGTCCGCACGCAGTGACGCCTCCTTGATGAAACTGAAACTGAAACTGAAGCACTGTTATGGTTGTAGTTGTGTTTGGGTTTGTGGGTGAAAATATGTTGCCAAACTGTTCAACCAATAAAGTTAAGAAATTTGATCTAAAATGTGTGTGAACAGAGCATTATCACACATCATCACCACAGCCGGTCCCTCCTAATGCACAGCTTGTTGAAACAGGTGACTTACACACCACCATCCGTAGAGCATGTCTGACGATAGAGGGCTGTGGAGGTTTTTGACGGATCCAGCCTTTGTTTCGGCATCCCTGAGACCCATTATCATGACAAAGTAGTCATGAAAATGATGATGATGACGATGACGATGGCAAGCGGTAACACTCAGAAGACCGGTGTAAAGCTCCGCAATGACTCCTCGCCGGAAATCTCACCCCCGGCCGGTGAAGAAAGGCTCGTGCCCAAATCAACCCCCTGGGGAGTGAATCCTGACGAAACTCCCCCTTTGGGCCGCAATCACTTCACTCCTTCAACATTCCCTGATCAAACTCCCCCTTTGGATCCTAATCACTTCACTCCTTCAACATTCCCTGATCAAACTCCCCTAATCACTTCACTCCTTCAACATTCCCTGACCAAACTCCCTTTGAACAGTAATCACTTCACTCCTTCAACATTCTCAAAGTGTCTCAAACGACATCACACATAAGTCAAAGTACCTGAGTTTCAGGGAAGAGTGATTCTGGACCTTAGCCAGACCTAGCTCCACTGTGTTCTAAACCATGGCATGGTACAACCCCCCCCCCCCCACAAACACACCCGAGCGAAGCAAGCACATCCTACTTCCGATCCCTGTCACATGGGCCGGTAAGTCTGGGCAAGTGTCTATACCAGTCCATGGTGTGGTTAAGTCGCAGCAAGTGTCTATACCACTCCATGGTGTGGTTAAGTCTCGGCAAGTGTCTATACCACTCCATGGTGTGGTTAAGTCTCGGCAAGTGTCTATACCACTCCATGGTGTGGTTACGTCTGGGCATGTGTCTATACCACTCCATGGTGTGGTTAAGTCTGGGCATGTGTCTATACCACTCCATGGTGTGGTTAAGTCTGGGCAAGTGTCTATACCACTCCATGGTGTGGTTAAGTCTGGGCAAGTGTCTATACCACTCCATGGTGTGGTTAAGTCTGGGCAAGTGTCTATACCACTCCATGGTGTGGGTAAGTCTGGGCAAGTGTCTAATACCACTCCATGGTGTGGGTAAGTCTGGGCAAGTGTCTAAACCACTCCATGGTGTGGTTAAGTCTGGCAAGTGTCTAACCACTCCATGGTGTGGTAGTCTCAGCAAATGTCAAGACCACTCCATGGTGTGGTTAAGTCTGGGGAAGTGTCTATACCACTCCATGGTATGGTTAAGTCTCAGCAAATGTCTATACCACTCCATGGTGTGGTTAAGTCTCAGCATGTGTCTATACCACTCCATGGTGTGGTTAAGTCTGGGCAAGTGTCTATACCACTCCATGGTGTGGTTAAGTCTGGGCAAGTGTCTATACCACTCCATGGTGTGGGTAAGTCTGGGCAAGTGTCTATACCACTCCATGGTGTGGTTAAGTCTCAAAGTGTCTATACCACTCCATGGTGTGGTTAAGTCTCAGCATGTGTCTATACCACTCCATGGTGTGGTTAAGTCTCAGCAAGTGTCTATACCACTTCTGGTGTGGTTAAGTCTGGGCAAGTGGTCTATTCCACTCCATGGTGTGGTTAAATCTGGGCAAGTGTCTATACCACTCCATGGTGTGGTTAAGTCTGAGCAAGTGTCTATACCACTCCATGGTGTGGTTAAGTCTGGGCAAGTGTCTATACCACTCCATGGTGTGGGTAAGTCTGGGCAAGTGTCTATACCGCTCCATGGTGTGGGTAAGTCTTGGCAAGTGTCTAAACCACTCCATGGCGTGGTTAAGTCTGGGCAAGTGTCTAAACCACTCCATGGTGTGGTTAAGTCTCAGCAAGTGTCAAGACCACTCCATGGTGTGGTTAAGTCTCGGCAAGTGTCTATACCACTCCATGGTGTGGTTAATCTCAGCAAGTGTCTATACCACTCCATGGTGTGGTTAAGTCTGGCATGTGTCTATACACTTCATGGTGTGGTTAGTCTCGGCAAGTGTCTATACATTCCATGGTGTGGTTAAGTCTGGCAAGTGTCTATACCACTCCATGGTGTGGTTAAGTCTGGGCAAGTGTCTATACCACTCCATGGTGTGGTTAAGTCTGGGCAAGTGTCTATACCACTCCATGGTGTAGGCAAGTCTGGGCAAGTGTCTATACCTCTCCATGGTGTGGTTAAGTCTGGGCAAGTGTCTATACCACTCCATGGTGTGGTTAAGTCTGGGCAAGTGTCTATACCTCTCCATGGTGTGGTTAAGTCTGGGCAAGTGTCTATACCTCTCCATGGTGTGGGCAAGTCTGGGCAAGTGTCTATACCACTCCATGGTGTGGTTTAGTCTGGGCAAGTGTCTATAACTTTCCACGGTATGGGTAAGTCTGGGCAAGTGTCTATATCACTCGATGGTGTGGTTAAGTCTGGACAAGTGTCTATAACACCCATGGTATGGGTAAGTCTGGGCAAGTGTCTATATCACTCCATGGTGTGGTTAAGTCTGGGCAAGTGTGTATATCACTCCATGGTGTGGTTAAATCTGGGCAAGTGTCTATATCACTCCATGGTGTGGTTAAGTCTGGGCAAGTGTCTACATCACTCCATGGTGTATTTCTGGACCGTACCCTAAATCATTTTCCGGGGAGAAGTTTTGGAACAGGATGGGAGCAGTTCTGGCTCAGGCCCAGAATCCCCTCACCCCCCCCCCCCCCCCCCGCCCCGCTTCGAATTCAGGTGTAATGCAATTTGGTTGTTATGTTTTACCACTGGTGGACTACAACAATCGCCAGATTGCAGCTGTTTCTAAGGCGTTTTGCAACACGCATTGTGAGAAATTGATGGATCATACACTAGAGATGAATGAATATGAAAGATATGAATTAGTTTGGTGAAATAAATTCACCAATATTGTACTTGGTGAACACGCTCAGCCACATCAGGGTTAAACTGAAAGTCGCTAAACAGTGAAAATCGGCGCAAAAATAGTGGGACTTTAAAGTACAGCATTGACAAAGACCTCAGCAGTCGGAGAGAGGATGGAAGATGCCACGGACACGATCACTTGGGAGATGATGATGACGATGGTTATGATGACCATAATAGTGGTAAAAGTAAATCACTACCGCCAGACGTCCAGCGTAAGTGCCATGTACAATCAGCTGCTCTGGGCTCCTTTAGAACAACGACGTCAGCAAATCAGGCTAGCCACCTTCTACAAGCTCCACCACGGCGACATCAGAATCGACTCTGCGCACACCCCTCTGCGTTACACCCACCAGTACAACACCAGAAACTCCCATGAGCTGCAGTACTAGGTAGAATCCTGCTGCAGGAACTACAGAAAGAACAGCTTCTTTCCGCGCACTGGGAGAGAGTGGAACAATCTTCCAGCTGAGGCAGTGGCATCGGCCTCGCTGGAGGACTTCAAATCCTCCCCCTCCCCCGCTCCCCTCCCCTCTCCTGTCCCCCCCCCCATCCCTCTTCCTCACCTTAGTTCGTCCCACCCATTCCAGTGTAAGGCCCACTTACGCCCCCCCCCCCCAACTCCTCTCCCCTTGGAGGCCTGAAAATTGTGGGTGACCCAGACCCCCCCCCCCCCTTTTTTTTTTTTCTTTTTCATAAGCTGATGATCCGGGCAGCATTTGAACTACTGTTAAATCCGGAAACCCCCTCCTGTAGTGTCAGAGTCTTCAACTCGATGAAGGTTGACACTCAAAGAAAGAAGAAGAAGAAAGTGATGAGGGTGACCAGGAAAATGGTAACCCGAAGTTGACGATGACGTACCATCATGGGCAGACCCTGAGCTTTGCGTTCCTCGTACATCTCCCTCATGTCGATGATCTTGTTCTCCAGCTTCTCCAAGGTCCAGATCAGTCCGCTCCGTCGTCTCCGAGTCACAGAGATGGCAGGCTCACTGACGAAGGCTCCTCTCTGTGGACGGACATACAGTGCCATGGAACACATGGAACAAGATAAGGTAATGTTGCTTATAGCCCAGCCGACCACAAAGGGCCACATCAGGGATGTCACCACCTTAAAATCAACTCACAAGTCATTCATTCACACAACTCTTTAAAATACATCGAAAAACCCATCCGAAAGTTTGTTAAAAATCTTTCCACTGTAAAATCTCAGATCCGATCAAAAATGTTAATCTCTTTCAAGAACTCAAAGATCGCGTCAGGCGGAACGTCTCTGAAAAGGTTTTCATGGAATCTGCTGTAAAATGTTTGTGTCTCACATCATGCAAGTCCCAACACTCTAAAAGAATATGTTTCATTGTGAGTGGCACATGACATGGAATGCACCACGGAGCTTCTTCACCCTTTAAAAGGTAGGAATGGGTAAAATACGAATGGTCAGTGTACAGCCGGCATAGAACCGTTTCTTCTTTACGACCACCAGACGTAGATGAGAGGAACTTAAGTGCATCGCATTATAATACCAATTCATACATAATAAAACAATGTCATACAATGCATAGCATTAAAGCAGCGTTACCAAATTCAATATGAAACGTCTCAAATACAATAAATTACAATGCCAATGGTGAACGCAGTCAAAGTTTTCAATATGGGAAAGTTCATGGGGACTTTTGCTGTGTAGGCTTTGTCTAAGGGGGTGCTCACGTACACTGGCTCGATGACGAAACAATGCCTGTTGCTAGTGAGGGGGTCGACAGGTGGCATCCTGTGTATCTGTTGGATTCAGTCACCAAGATCACTCAGTGAGGGGGTTGATAGGTGGCGTCCTCTGCTGTCTCTGTTGGATTCAGCCACCAAGATCACTCAGTGAGGGGGTTGATAGGTGGCGTCCTCTGCTGTCTCTGTTGGATTCAGCCACCAAGATCACTCAGTGAGGGGGTTGATAGGTGGCGTCCTCTGCTGTCTCTGTTGGATTCAGCCACCAAGATCACTCAGTGAGGGGGTTGATAGGTGGCGTCCTCTGCTGTCTCTGTTGGATTCAGCCACCAAGATCACTCAGTGAGGGGGTTGATAGGTGGCGTCCTCTGCTGTCTCTGTTGGATTCAGCCACCAAGATCACTCAGTGAGGGGGTTGATAGGTGGCGTCCTCTGCTGTATCTGTTGGATTCAGCCACCAAGATCACTTAGTGAGGGGGTTGATAGGTGGCGTCCTGCTGTATCTGTTTAATTCAGCCACCAAGATCACTCAGTGAGGGGGCTGATAGGTGGACGTCC